>CM024515.1:27862288-29062288 GCA_014182375.1 Eucalyptus virginea
GGGGTTGCCCTCGCCCGGGCGGCGTCGGCCTTGCCCTTGGCCGGGTGAGCAATGGCTGGCCACCGGCCACGGAGCCGATGCCCGGCGGCCAGCGAGGGCCAGCCTCGCCGGATTTGGTGCAGGCGAGGCCAAGGCTCGCCCGGGCGGGGAGAGCCTCGGCGAGGGCTCCCCTCGCCGGGGCCGGGCTGGCCTCGCCCGCCACAGAGAGGCCGGCCGCGCGACGGCGACGCCGAGCGAGGCCGCCCCGGCCTCGACGAGGGCCAGCCTTGCCGGATCTAGCGAGGGGAGCCCTCGCCGAGGGTCGCCCTCGCCCGGGCGAGCCTCGGCCTCGCCCTTGGCCCCTCGCTAGATCGGTGAGGTCGGCCCTCGCCGGGGCCGGGCGGCCTCACCCGACGTTGCCGTCGCTCGACCGGCGTTCGCCTGTGGCGGGCGAGGCTAGCCGGCGAGCTGTGGCGGTGGCCGACCACCGGAAAAGGCCAAAAAAAAAAAAAAAAAAAGAGGAAAAAAAGAAAATATAAAAAAAATTAAAATTTTTAAAAAATATTAAAATATTATTAAAAATTGTCCACGTCGCGCCAGCCAGATCCTACGTGGCACCGCCGACGTCCACATCAGCATTTTCCGACCAAAATTGGCCTAATGGACTCAATTGGCAAACTGACAAAAGGTTTAGGACTCAATCGGCAAGAATGAAAAGGTTTAGACTGAATTTGCAAAATTGCAATAGGTTTAGACTTTTTGACAATTTTCCCCTGAAAGAAAATTTCTCGAATTTTTTTTTACTTAGTTAAAATGCATTTATTCACAATTGAGGTTATCCTCTATCCAACATCCACCAAGTTGTACATTGGCTAAGTTTGTCAGTTCGAGATAAAATAAATTTTATCATTTCTTGCATTTAGTGCTTGCTCAATACAAATTAAAGTAAGATATAAAGATGATATAGACTAAATAAAATTATCCTATGAGAGAGGTGGAATAAAAGTATATATGATTTCTAACATCCATAATAGGAAATTTTTTTTTCTTAAATGACAAACTTTTAAATTAAAAAAATTAAC
The DNA here is from genome assembly GCA_014182375.1 of Eucalyptus virginea. Taxonomy (NCBI): domain Eukaryota; kingdom Viridiplantae; phylum Streptophyta; class Magnoliopsida; order Myrtales; family Myrtaceae; genus Eucalyptus; species Eucalyptus virginea. The sequence goes on from CM024515.1 coordinate 27,863,350, forward strand.
AAAATCAAAATTATACTTCAATATATAAATAATATTTGAATTCTAATATAATACAATTTTTTTTACTTTGCTTCTTTATTACTCTAATATTGCTTAGTTGTTTATATTTATTGCTTGAGCATCATTTGTGAACACTTTCACATGTCAGGGGAATTAGAGAAAATAAAATTGATGAAGATCGCATTTGCCTTTTCTTATTAAAAAAAAATTGTACTTAAACGGTGTTAGTCTAATTTAAGGTAATTAAACTCCCATATTCATAATCTCTTACTCGCAAGAGTAAGGCAAACTCTCACCGCATAGTTGAGCTCCTAGTCAGTCCATTATAAGTTAGTAGCTACTGCGAAGCAAATTAAATTCAATAATTGAATGATGAAAAATTGTGATTTGTAGAGACCGAGAAGGCCCGTGCTAGGCACAGGCGCCACCTTACAATGAAAATCAATTGCGCTTGCTTGATAATTTATCAACTTCCCTTGAAAAATATCTCTTTGCCCTAGGGTAGCAATAAAATTTAAGATGTTATCTCACTATCTTTAAAAAAAAAAATGTACTCGGAAAATTCAGTGAGAGAACCTTAATATTCTTCTTACTTGCTCTATTATGTAATTCTCAAATATGATCCTATTTTAATACATTCTCATTTGACTTGCCAACTCAAATTAGGAAACCTACTCAAATTAAGAATTCAACTCCAACATGAAAAGTATTCAACGATTTCTACTTGTCCAGATGTCAAACTACAAGTCTTATTCGGGTTTCAGAATTTCTGCTTGAACCGGATTTCTTTCACAGACTCAAACTCAAGACATGATTGAACATTATATATTAATTCGGCAATTCATTGTTTGAAGCATTCTGCAAAATTCTATAAATATTTACTGAGAGCTTGCAGGGAAAGTCTGCAGACAAAAAGCACTAACTTGCTTGCCAAGCATGGGACAACACATGTTAGGAAACCTTTCTATACATTCTACTGGGAAAACAAGACCTATCGTCTATACATCCTGTACGTCATCGGCTCAAAATTTTCCATGGAAAACATATGGGATTTGTCTGGCAATACCAGGTGCATGAGTCAGCCACACATAGCTCCGGCCTACTTCCATCCTCCTTGACTGTTCATCTTGTTTTTACACTTACGTGCACAGGGTTGGGACTGTGAATCGATTGCTGGGTCACTAGCCGGACGTTTCTTCTCTCTGGGCAGTTGCTGATGGGCACTGGGGGGAGAGGCCGGTAAGCTAGCTACCCCTGAAATAAGTTATTAAAAACCAGACAAGGTTCAGGGGGATTGTAAATGTAAAACAAGGCCATTTACACCCAGGCCAACAAGAAACACTAGGCATCCCCCAGCACACATATGGATGTGCCATAACAATATTGCCTCTGAACTTTAAAGATCATTTCTACAGGCTCAATGATATCAAAGTTCACAGTGCTCAAGAGAGCAACTTACCTTGAAAAAGAGGATGGTCTACAATATAACATCACAACATGCTAAGAGCAAACAGCTAGACTTAAAGGGAAGGTTGGGTCCCCATCAAAGGGGTTTGAAAACCCATGCTCCCATCCAATGCAACAATAGCACCACAACGGAAAACAGTAAAATTGCCATTTGGCTATCTGAAATAGACTGTCCCACTTCCAGGATGATTTAATCTACATCACATACTGCCATCCTCAAGCAAAAAGGAAAAAAGTCATGATTTAGAGAGTCGCGAGACAGAAAAACAGATACTAAAGAAAATTTACCTGTAATCTCATTGACAAGACCAAGGGTCTGACCCAACAGAGGAACATCATTGAACAAAAACGCAAATTGTATGCAGCCAAGAAATTCGAAATGCCAAAACCTCCAAATCGCTTTTGGATTTATCACACAGTTTGGCTTTCCATTCTCTTGCCAGCTTCATTGCTCCTTCTTTAACCTCATGTGTTATTGAAGGCGAAATTCTCACGAGCTGCTCTAACATGACAATTTGACTCCTCATGACAACTGTCTGCGAATTCACATCCTCAGTGTTTGAGTATTGAGTATAAGACCCCTCAATAACATCCAGAACAAGTTTTGCAGGGTCAGATGAGTTTTGCAGCGTATGTGAGATTTCTTTACATATCATAACATTCTCATTCGAAAGCTCAAGCTCAGTTTGGAAAAGCTGCGAATCATTTATAGCTAAGATAGTTGGTGATGGTGGATATTCAACAGAAGAATCATCTGCATTGTGCGCAGCATAATTTTCTGGTTTCTCAGTCTTTATTTGCCACTGTTGAATAGATCCAAAAGAACCTATCAAACACAATTCAACAGTTAAGAATCCGAACTGCCTTTATAAAGATGACAGCACCAAACGTGGTTTGCCATGAGGACTTTCAAATGACCAAGAAAAAAAAAATTAAAGACTGAGGAAAGTCCAACTTTGAAAGAGAGGATACAATTGATCTCAAGTCTCAAATGCACAACAAGCATCATAAGCAAGACAAAAAGTTCCAGCTTGCCAATTAAACATCTTTGGAGAAATTTCTTTGAGCTGCTCCAACTATAGAACTTGACCTACAAGATGGCACTTTTGGAAAAAAGCAATATATATACATATATTTGATGCCAAAATAACATGAACCAGAGCATTTTGTCTGAACCCATATAAATGGATTTGGCATTTCAATCTAAAATATAGAAAAGAAGGGGTTGTAGAGGAACATTATTGGATCCATTTGGTCAACTCCAGAATACATTCCAAAGACAAGCTTACTTTGATCAAATTAGACATGAGTTAAAATTTATTAAATCAACAGAATGGACATTTAAAATTTATTTAATATAACATAAACAAGTGTTCAGTCAATGATATGAAATTGGATTTGGTGAAAAGTTGAACCTAAAGCAGAAAGTAGTCATTAGCATCCCCAAGATTTTTCATTGGATCAAATAGATAATTGGTGCTGTACATGCAATGCAAATAAGGGAAAAAAAAAATGCAGAATGCCTCATCTCTCACAACTCAACATACAGAGCCATCACCATGTTTCAAAACCGTGCTTGCATAGAGAGACAAAAATTCACACGGAATGAATAATATTACAAAAACCAGGCATAATAAAATATACAAACTGGCAACAAGATTCAACATTTCAAGTCAATAGGTGCATCTCCACTTACCAGGTGGCACTGCCGAGGAACCAAGGACCTGGTGTGATTCCTGACAAGCAATTGTGCATTGAGAATTTTGACATGAAGCTAGAACAGGTCCATTTGTTAATGGGTGTTTCCATTTTTGAGCCACTACCCCAGAATGGACAGTAGTCCTCTCTCTTGACTCCATTTCCCTGGAGCACTTTTCGAATGACTTTGCAATTGAATCAAGCTGTTGCCGCCCCAATTCTAGCTCCATACATTGCACATTACACCGCTTCACCCAATTCGTCATATTTTCCAGTTCCCCCTCTTTGGATTTAAGCTTTTTGAGTTCCGCCAACCGCTCATTGATCAACCTGTTGATTTCTTCAGCCTCCTCTTTTTTGGATTTGAGCTCGCCTTTTTGCTCCTCTGTCAATATATTGACTGAATGAAGTTGACTCTCTTTAATTCCGAGCTCTTTGGAACGCTCTTCGATGGATCTACAGATTCTTTTGAGTTCTCCCTCCTTCTCTTTGTGTTCAACTTGACAGTCATCGAGAGACTGCAACTTTCTGGCTTTCGCCAAGACCTCCTTATCACGCTCTTCAATCGTGCGATCCAGAATGCTCAGCCGCTTCTCACTCTCGTGATGCGCCTTGAGACTCTGGTCGAGCAGACTCTGCACCGTACTCAATTCCTCCCTTGTCGATTTAACTGACCTAGAGCACTCATCAAGAGAATGCTTCACCGAACCCAACTCCTCCACTTTCACATCAAGTTCCCGAGCATTTTTAACAAGCAAACTCTGCACCACCCGGACTTTCTTCTCCTTCGAGTCCAATTCCCGTCGCAGCGCCTCCACCACCTCCTTCTTCGAATCATAATCCCTGCGACATTTCTCAGCCAACTGCTCCAGAGAGCTCAGCTCCTTCTTCTTGTCCCTCTTCAGCGAGATACACTCCCTAAGGGCCTTGCGCGTCGCAACCAATTCACGCTCCTCCATCCTACGCTCCTCCCTACATTTCTCGAGTCGCTCCTCCGCCGACCTCAGGTCCATCTCCTTCCTCCGCACCTCCTCCTCGCGCTCCTCGACCCTCCGCAGCGCCGACCGCACCCCCTCCTCCCGCGACGCGACGTCGCGGGCTCGCTCCGCGAGCGACCTCTCGCCCTCCCGGAGCTCCTCGGCGCGGCGCTCGAGGGACACCCGCATGCCATCCAGGTGCCCCTCCAGGTCCTTCCACAGGAGCGTGAACGAGAGGAACGAGGACAACTCCGACTGCAGCCGCTCGTACGCCTTAGAGAGGCTCTCCTTCTTCGACTCCGCCAGCTTCAGCTCGCCGGAGATTCCCTCCATCGGAGCACCAACACCGGAAAAAACCACGCCCGAAAGGCAAAAAAGAAACAAACCCACCTACAGACTAAGGGTTTGCGGAGGAGGGTACCCGCAGAAGTCGCACGACGAGGATCGAGGACGAACCTGGCGACTGGGGCGAGAGCAAATCCGGCATTGAAAGGAGAGAGCTTTTCTGTTCGGTGGCGAGGAAAGAGAAAAATGGAGGGAATACGAGAGAGCAGGGGAGCTGAGTCGGTTGAGTCGAGCGAGTTTTGAACGGCGAGAAGAAGCCGGGTCTCCTGATATTGTACGGATACGGTGGGGTGGATTTTTTTTTATATATATATTTTTTATCGATCGATCTGTTTCTATTCTAATACTCACTCTCGATTTTTACCCTACCTCTACCGTGGGAGTCGAAACCCTGAAACTAGATCGTTCTAATCCTAACTCCTGACAAGATGGAAATTCAACTCCCACCTCCAATTTTTGTATTGGAAGAGTAGCCACCGGTGCAAATTCAATAGTTCGGCGGCAGGGTGGATTTGCGGGTCAAGATTTGCAAGGGTCGCGCGGCAGTAAATTTGGCTTTGGGGCTTTAAAGTAAAGCAATCTTCAAAGGCTAATGAAATGTTTTCCACAAAAAAAGAATTTTCTATTTGGATCTCGCCTATCGATTTAGATTTCAGAGTTCACCACCCAAAAGGCAGAGCAAAAGCGCGGGTCTCGCCAAAGAGTTTTTCGCCTTATCTGATCCGCGTCTCGTGGCCTCAGGAGTCGGCTTGCGCGACGGTGAAGACCTTGTTCAGTCCCCCAACGAGGGAACTAGGCCACCGAGACGGCGGACACGAGACGTCAAGATGAGGGGCTCGAGCGAGGTGAGTTGCGTCACCAGTGGATCAATGGCCCCTCGTCGTCCCGATTGTCTGGGGTTGGACAACCTCGGCAATGGCGGCGTTGCTTGGGTTATTGAGGCCAAAGTTGATGCAAGGGCCGTGTGCGAGCTAGATTTTGCTTGCATTGTGTTGTCTGGGTCTCAACTTTTGCATCAACATTGGAGCTATCAAAGAGCTAGATATTGCGTGACAATTTGCCATTAGGGTCACGTGGCATTAGGACCGGTGCCACTATTGTGCCGTCCACTTGAGCTTCATATGCAAAAACAGCTCCTCCATTCTCTCTCCATTTAAAAAAAAAAAATTGCTTTGCTATAAAGTATTTTACAAGGTGTCTACCAACCCACTATTTTATTTTCATGAGAATCTTTGAATTAATATCATTAGCGTAGCTGCAAAGTTATAAAGTGTAAGCATAGCCAAACTCACCCATAATAGAGTATGACACCATTGCAATAATAATGATGTGTTTTGGAAATAAGGTCGTATTTTTTTTGGTTAAAATTTCTGGTTGAAGCAAACTTCAATTAACCATTAAAACGATTAGATGGTTGAAGGGACCAAGGGCTTTCCCTGTTTACCTTCTATTTGTTTGCTTTTATAAGTAATGGGGAAATATACTCGATAGGTTCAATAAACCTTTAGCATAATTGTAAAATTTTGGGCAATGAGGCTCTGGTGGGGTTTTAGTTGATTTAGGGGTAAGCAAAAGGAATTATCGGATTGAACCACATCAGTTTGCTCTTGGGAGTGTTAGTTTGGTTTCCAATTATATAAAATTGGAATCGGTGAATTTAGGGTCAATTCTAGTTTTAGATGTGAAATTGCCCGCTTGGAGTACTCAGATTGGACTGATTTTGTGTATCTAAATATCTTGAGAGGGCAAAGATTCAAGTAGCTTGAGAGAGAGAGAGAGAGAGAGAGAGAGAAGTGGAGTAGTAGGTGAGAGATTAGTGACAATGTCTAGAGCAAAACGAGGATCGCAAGGAAAATCAAAAGTGCTGCCTGCCCAATTTCTTTTACGGGGAAGGAGAGAAATCAGGGAACGAGACCTGACTTGCCGCGCAATTGCTGCGCTGGCCGACCTCTCTTTTCACGTCTGAAAGGGTCTCCCGTTGAGGTTCCTTCTTGGAATCTCCTTCCTTGTATCTCTCTCTCTCTCTCTCTCTCAAGTCCTTTCTAGAGTAGCACGCTCTTCAATTCCCTCAGTCTAGCCTTCTAATTACCATTTGAGGGTTTTTGGAGGGAGATTCTCGAAGAAGATTGTTTTAAAATAGATAGAGTTGCGTGTCATTTGCCAAAAAAGTGCACTTAACATTAAAAAGGCCAATTAGACAGATTATAAGATTCTTTTGACTTCAATAACCCATGATGATTTTAAGATTTTTTTCTTTTGGTCGGCTATTTTAAGACTTGATTGTGCTCGCAGAGTCGGAATTCGATCCATATACATTGTCAAAAGAGTAGATTGATCGATGGTCACAATGTTGGAAGAAGGCCTTTAATTAACAAAAATCGAAATGCCGTGGGCCTTATTCATAAATTGAGGACTGATTTGCAAGTAAAGGAAGATGCGAAAATGGGATTCGCAGGTCGTCGTAGTCGTGTAGTGTTCCCCACCATGTGTTCCTCTTCTCATGAAGGCCACAACTTTGCTTCGTCGTAGTCGTGTAGGACGGACCAGTCGGCCGGTCAGGCCGGGTCGGATGGATCGACCCGGCACGTGCCTCGCACGTGCGCCAGCGACTGCGCACGTGCACGTGCGTCGTACGTGCGCGCATGCGACGCACGTGCCTTCCCCAGCGAATCGGCACGTGCGTTGTACGCGCTGAAGACGCCGGTTCGTTTCGACTGCGTGTGGGGGCGCATCCGGCGGCCGTTGGCGGTGTTCTGCCACTCATCGCGATCGTCTCAACGAGCCCTTCCATCCTACGCCATCAGAAATCGATTTCGACTTATAGAAACTCGAAAAAATGGATGAACAGTGCTCGGGTGTCGGGATTTTCGCCCCGATCGGTGTCGGCCGATTATTTTCACGAAAAAATCAATAAGAAATCATCCATAAACATGAAAGGGGTCGGGAAAACATGAACTACTAATGTTGGGATTATCGGATTCCCAAAAACCGGATTCGACACTAAATCGAACCCCTAAAACGAATGCAGAAGACGAGCCCGGGAAATTCACATGTATCACCGATCCTAAAGCACACCACGGAATCGAGCGTACCTTGTTAGCCACAGATTAAACACCGACGCCGATATGAGGAAGAGAAACCGATCCCGTTCGATCCAATGACGCGAATTTGCCTTGAAGGGAAGATGGGTGTCGCCTCTTGCGCTTACTGTTTTTCTTTTGGAGGGAGAGAGGGAGTAGGAACGCACGTAATGCCAAAATGTGCGTTCCTCCCTCTTTATCTCCCCTTATATACGTCCCCTCCAAAAGGAAACGTGCCCCTTCATCATATCCCTCCATCCATGGGCCCTAATCTTGTGGGCCGGGCTTTTAGACCCAACATGGGCGGACGGGCCAACTTAGGCCCATCACATTAATAAAACCATCAAAACCCATGACCACTCCCGAGGCTTACAAGCCAAAATACCGAAATCGAGAAGGACGGTGTTCAATCGATCTTAGTTCAGCAGGAAATCGAATGAATTTTCTAGTGTTTCTCAGAAATAATATGACTTAGCTTGAACGATGCCCGTCCTGTGAAAAGGAAGTGATGTAATAGATATGGCATTGAATGCTTACATCTTATGACAAAAAGAAGGAAACAGGTCACGAGTTTTATCGCTATTTATTCTTGTTCTTCCTTCTCCGTACATATGACAGCAAGCATGATTTGGCTTTGCTGTGTTCTTCATAAAAACACCATCTCAAATAGAATGCACTAAGCAAATTACTTATCACATACCTAGACTTCATTTTCTGCAAAAGAGTTCTAATTGTCTTGATAGAAACTTCCATTTGATTAATCCTACGTATTACAAAAAACACCTATCGTTGTTTGTAATATTAAGTGATGCTTGGCTACTTTTGTCCGACTCCTATATGCATGTTATCTCTAACCTCATCAAGATTCTAAAGATGGATTTGCAAGTTGGTTTATGTGCAAAAATACTTGGTGCAAATGAGTATCCAACTCATTGAAGAGTACTTGCATTGAGTCCATGTAATGAAGGATGGATCCCATGGGGCTTTTGTGAGATGAGTGGGTATGGGTGGGATTTAGATAAACATTTTTATTGAATTATGATGTTAAAAATAGACTTGGAAAGATTCCTTTACGTACTTTTGTTATTCACATCAATTCTGAATATAGATACTTCGACTCAGCTCGGACTTACACACATTTCATTGCGCGTTGAACCATAGGGCACAGTCCCATCATTTCAGTATAAATTGCTTGATAAAGTGTGTTATTATTGAAGTAGTTCATAGCATTAAAGATGGGGTCAAGTTCTTGAAGGACTTGAATAGTAGTAAGCTCAGGTTCGGCAATTAAGGCTAGCAAATTTGGCACTGGCAAAGGTAGTAAAATCAGTAAATTTCCTAGTCTTATATAGAAGAGCCAAAATTACATAAGAATAACTTGGTGCAAATGAGTATCCGACTCATTAATCTAACGTGTATTCTAATATTTTAAGAAGGGTTTGGCTGACATGAACTCTCATTGACTATGCTTTAAATTCCTTGTATTGCAGAGGAAGGAGATGATGAGGTGATACGGACCGACCCGGCACGTGCCTCGCACGTGCGCCGCACGTGCAACGCACGCGCCGAAGACGCCGGTTCGTTCTGGCTGCGCATGGGGGCGCGTCCGGTGGCCGTTGGCGGCATTCCGCCACTCGTTGCGATCGTCTCAACGAGCCCTTCCGTCCCACGTCATCAAAAATCGATTTCGACTTACAGAAATTCGAAAAAATGGATGAACAGTGCTCGGGTGTCGGGATTTTCGCCCCGATCGGTGTCGGCCGATTATTTTCACGAAAAAATCAATAAGAAATCATCCATAAACATGAAAGGGGTCGGGAAAACATGAACTAGGGCTCTGATACCAATGTTGGGATTATCGGATTCCCAAAAACCGGATTCGACACTAAATCGAACCCCTAAAACGAATGCGGAAGACGAGCCCGGGAAATTCACATCTATCACCGATCCTAAAGCACACCACGGAATCGAGCGTACCTTGTTAGCCACAGATTAAACACTGACGCCGATATGAGGAAGAGAAACCAATCTCGTTCGATCCGATGACGTCAATTAGCCTTGAAGGGAAGATGACGTCGCCTTTTTGCTCACTGTTTTTCTTTTTGGAGGGAGAGAGGGAGGAGGAAACGTACGTAATGCCAAAAGGTGCGTTCCTCCCTCTCTTTTCTCCCTTATGTACGTTCTCTCCAAAAAAGAAACGTACCTCTTCATCATATCCCTCCATCCATAGGCCCTAATATTGTGGGCCGGGCTTTTAGGCCCAACATGGGCGGACGGGCCAACTTAGGCCCATCACATTAATAAAACCATCATCCTTCTTGAAGGAGCCTGGCTCCAACGACGAAGACCATCGCCTCGGCGGCACATTGCTTGGGTTCTCAAGGCCGGCGTCAATGCAGGCATGCGAGGTAGATCTCATCTGCTTTGCGTTGTATGAGTTCTCGATAGGGGTGTCAAAATGCCTCAATCGAACTGAAAAGTTCGGGTTTCTTAAGGTGGGGTCTCATCCCGATTCAGCTTATAAATTAAAAAAAGTTGGGCATGTTGACGGTTCGGGTACCAAAACACAATAAACCGTCCGCACGATGATTGTCCGTCAACATAGGATTATATTTCACTGCCCTCGAACGGTCACCATAAAACCTAAAAATGTTATCTCACGATCTTTTAGAAAAAAACTCATTCAGAAAACTTATAGAGAGAACCTTAACACTGCCCTATTATGTAATTCTCAAATATGATTCCATTTTTATATGTTCTCATGTAACTTGCCAACTCAAATTAAGAAGCCTACTTGAATTAAGTATATCAATAATTTCTGCTTGTCCGGACATCAAACCACGAGTCTTATTCAGGTTTTGAATTTCTACTTGAACCAGATATCTCTCATGGACTCAAACTCGACATGATTGAATAATATATACAAAAATGTACTTCAGTTACTTCTACTGTTCAAAGGATTCCGCACAATTCTATCAATGTTCACTGAGAGCTTCCTAGAAAAGTCTGCATGCAAAAACCACTAACTTGCCTGCCAAGCAAGGGACGACACATATGTTAGGAAACCTATATATACATTCTCCTGGGAAAAACAAGACCTATCTTCTGTACATCCTGTACGTCATCAGCACCAAATTTCTCCTGGAAATCGTATGAGATTTGTCTGGCAATACCAGGTACATGAGTCAGCCACACATAGCTCTGGCCTACTTTCAGCAAAGAATACCTTTGTCCAAAAGAGGATTACAGTGGACCTCCCTGATTGTTCATCTTGTTTTTACACTTACGTGCACAGTGTTGGGATTGTGAATCGATTGCTGGGTCACTAGCCAAACGTTTCTTCTCTCCGGGCAGTTGCTGATGGGCTCTGGAGGGACAGGCAGCCATGCCAACTGGTCCTGAAATAAGTTAATTAAAAACCAGACAAGGTTCAGGGGATTGTAAATGCAAAACAAGGCGTAATACACCCAGGCCATCAAGAAACACCAGGCATCCCCCAGCACACATATGGATGTGCCATAATGATATTGTCTTTGAGCTTTAAAGATGATTATTACAGGCTCAATGATATCGAAGTTCGCAGTGCTAAAGAGAGCAACACACATAACATCAGAACATGCTAAGAGCAAACAGCTAGACTTAAAGAGAAGATTGGGTCCGTCAATGGGGTTTGAAACCCCATACTCCCATCTATTGCAACAACAGCACTTCAACGGAAAACAGTAAAACTGCTGTTTGGCTGTCTGAAATAGAATGTCCCACTTCCAGGATGACTTGATCTACATCCTATATTGCCATGCTCGAGCAAAAAGGAAAATGTTGCAATTCAGAGAGTCAGAGATAGGAAAATGGATACTAGAGAAAATTTACCTGATATCTCATTGACAGGACCAAGGGTCTGGCCCAACAGAGGAGCATCATTGAACAAAGAAAGCAAATTGTATGCAGCCAAGAAAATCTTAAATACCAAAACCTCCAAACAGATCTCGGGTGTATCAGACAATTTTGCCTTCCATTCTCTCGCCAGCTTCACTGCTCCTTCTTTAACCTCATGTGTTATTGAAGGCGAAATTCTCACAAGCTGCTCTAACATAACAATTTGACTCCTCATAACATCTGTCTGCAAATTCATATCCTTACTGTCTGAGTATTGAGTATAAGACCCCGCAATGACTTCCAGAACAAGTTTTGCAGGGTCAGGAGAGTTTTCCAGCGTACGTGAGATGTCTTTACACATCATGGAATTCTCATTCAAAGGCTCAGTTTGGAAAAGCTGCAAATCATTTCTGGCTAAGATAGTTGGTGGTGGTGGATGTTCAACAGAATAATCATCTGCATTGTGCACAGCAAAATTCTCTGGTTCCTCGGTCCTTATTTGCCACTGTTGAATAGATCCCAAAGAACCTATCAAACACAAGACAACCTTTAAAAATCCAAACTGCCTTTATCAAGATGACAGCACCAAACGTGGTTTGGCATGAGGACTTTGGAACTACCACGAAGAAAGAAAATGGGAAGACTACGGAAAGTCCAACTTTGAAAGAGAGGACATAATTGATCTCAATTCTCATATGCACAACATGCATCATCAAAGCAAGCCAAGTCAAACATCTTTGGAGAAACTTCTTTGAGCTTCAACTATAGAGCTTGACCTACAGGATGGTACTTTCGAAAAAAGCAACACACGCAGACGCAAGCACGCACGCACACATATGTGATGCCAAAATAATATGAACCACAGCATCTTGTCTGAACCCATATAAATGGATTCGGCATTTCAATATAAAAGATAGAAAAGAAGGGGTTGTAGAGGAACCTTAATGGATCCATCTGGTCAACTTCAGAATATATTCCAAAGACAAGTTTACTTTAATCAAATTAGACATGAGTTAAAATTTTATTAAATGAACAGATTGGATATTCAAAATTTATCTAATATAACATAAACAAGTGTCCAGTCAATGATATCAATTGACTTGGTGAATGGTTGAACCTAAAGCAGAAAGTAGTCATTAGCATCCCCAAGACTTTTGATTCGATCAGATTGATAATTGGGGCTATATATGCAATGTATATAAGGAAAAAACATGGGGATTGCCTCATCTCTCACCAGTCAACTACAGAGCCATCACCATGTTTCAAAACTTTGTTTGCATAGAGAGACAAAAATTCACTCGGCATGAATAATGTTACAAAAACCAGGCATAATTTGATAAACTAACTGGCAACCAGATTCAACATTTCAAGTCAATAGGTGCATCTCAACTTACCTGGCGGCACTGCTGAAGAACCAACGACCTGGTGCAATTCCTTTGCTATTTGAAACTGTGACACAGAATTGACAAGATCTTGAATTCCATTTACATCGAAGGCAGAAGCTAGCTTATACGCCACTAAAAGCCTCAAAAAGCCCAAGACCTCCAAAAGATGCTCTGTTGATGGTGAAAGTTTCAACTTCCCTTTCCATTCAACAGCCAGTTTCATTGCAGCTTCCCTCTCCTGAGGATTAATCTCTGCTGAAGATAGTATTAAATTCTCCAAGAGAAAGATACAACTCCTTCTAATCACCCCAATATCTAGTAACCCATCTTTATTCCTGGAATCCGGGGGGTAAAATCCTTCCATGGCATCTAACACCAACTTTGCAGCATCACCAGATGTTTGAATAATTTCCAGCACCTTGTGGCAAAATCTATCATGCTCTTGAAAATGTCGATATAGGAACATCTGCAGATTCTTTCCATCAAAATCAATTGTGGGTCGAGAATTTTGACATGAAGCTAGAACAGGTTTATTTATTAATGGGTGTTTGCAATTTTGAGCCACTACCCCAGAATGGACACTAGTCCTCTCTCTCAGCTCCATTTCCCTAGAGCGCTCCTCGAGTGACTTTTCAATCGAATCAAGCCGTTGCCGTTCCAATTCTAGCTTCATACATTGCACATTACATTCTTTCTTTTTCATTTCAAGTATCTGAGAGTGTTCTCCAATTGACACATGAAGAATATGAAGGTGCTTTTCTTTAAGTTCAACATTTGCGAAGCATTCTCTGCTTCTCTTCTGAATGGAATCCAATTGCCTTTTTTGAGATTCAAGCTCATGAGAATATTCCATGATGGAATTCTGCATCAAATCACATTGCTTCTTTTTGAACTCGAGGGCCTTGGCACATTCAAGAGTTGAGCTTTGAAGGAAAGCATACTCTTCGTCCTTCAATTGAAGTTGCTCTACATGTTCAGTAATATCAATTTGGATGGACTCTAGCTGTCTCTTTTTTGATGCAAGTTCAAGATTGCTGTCTTTGATAGATGCTTGGACAGCATAGTATTCACTACTTTTCAACTCAAGATATTTGGCCACCTCTTTTAATTTCGCCTGGAGTGAAGCAAGATCGTCCTTCTTTAACTCGGTTTCCTCAATACACTGCTTCACCTGCTTCATCATATTTTCCAGTTCACCTTCCTTAGATTTAAGCTCTTTGGAAAGCTTTCCAATAGCTGTTTCAATGGACCCCAATTCGCTATTTTTCCAAGCAAGTGTTGCCAACCGCTCATTGATCAACCTGTTGATTTCCTCAACCCCCTCTTTTTTGGATTTGAGCTCCTCTTTGTGCTCCTCCATCAACATATTGATGGAATGGAGTTGATTCTCTTTATATTCAAGCTCCTTGGAACACTCTTCAATGGATTTATGGATTTCTTGAAGTTCCTCCTCCTTTTTTTGGTGTTCAACTTGACAGCCGTTTATCTTATCTTCCAGAGACTGCAACTTTCCGACTTTCACCATGACCTCCTTATCACGCTTTTCAATCGTGCGCTCCAAAACACTCAGCCTCTTCTCACTCTCGTCATACGCCTTGAGACTGTGGTCGAGCATACTCTCCACTGCAGTCAATTCCTCCCTTGTCGATTTAACTGTCCTAGAGCACTCATCAATAGAACGCTTCACTGAAACCAACTCCTCCACTTTCATATCCACTTCTCGAGTATTTCCCTCGAGCAATCTCTGCAGCGCCTTGACTTTCTTCTCCTTTGAGTCCAGTTCCTGTTGCAGCACCTCCACCTCCTCCTTCTTCGAATCATAATCCCCGCGACATTCCTTGGTTGACTGCATCAGAGAGCACAGCTCCTCCTTCTTGTCCCTGATCAGCGAGGCGCACTCACTAAGGGCGTCGCGCGTCACGACCAATTTACTCTCCTCCCTCCTACGTTCAACCCTGCATTTCTCAAGCCGCTCCTCCACCAGCCTCAGGTCCATTCTCTTCCTCCGGACCTCCTCCTCGCACTCCTCGACCCTCTGCCACGCCGACTGCGGGCCCTCCTCCCGCGAGGCGACGTCGCGGGCTCGCTCCGCGAGCGACCTCTCGCCCTTCCGGAGCTCCTCGGAGCGGCGCTCGAGCGACCTCCGGATGCCATCCAAGTGCTCCTCCAAATCCTTCCACGGGAGCGTGAACGAGAGGAACGAGGACAACTGCGACTGCAGCTGCTCGTACGCCTTAGAGAGGCTCTCCTTCTTCAACTCCGCCTGCTTCAGCTCGCCGGAGATTCCCTCCATCCAAGCAACACCCCACTTACAGAGTAAGAGTCTACGAAGGAGCGGACACGCGAAAGTCGCACGACGAGGCTTGATGACGAACCTGGCGCTGAAACGAGAGGTCTTCTCTTTGGTGGCGAAGGAAGAGAAAATGGAGGGAATACGAGAGAGTTTGTTGAGCTGAACGAGCCGAGTCAAGCGAGTTTCGAACGACGAGGAGAGAAGCTGGGTCCTAGATATGTACGGATACGCGGGTGGTTTTCAGGAGGGGACTGCTGGCGTCAAGTGGCGGTCATTTCAGGATGGATCAAGGCACGGCCCTTTCGCATTTGAAGTGGGGGACCAAGCGAACGTACGCGAGGTGGATGCCTGCCCGCCCGGAATGGATGAAACTTCTACTTTCTTCCTCCTCTCATGCACTACACTGTATGACTTTGGTGAAAAGTTACGCCATAAAGATAGCCCAAAACTGAAGGCGAGGCCACCTTCCTTTTGGCTTTGGAGCTTTTAAGAAAGCCAACTTAAAAGGCTAATGAATTTTCTCTTTTTTCCATTGAATTTTGCCCAACAATTTATAATTTCGAGTTAACCATCCCAAGCAGAGCGAAAGCGAGAGTCTTCGCCGTGTCTGATCGGCGTCTCGAGGCCCAAGGGTTAGCTTGATCAATGACGATCGAAGGGACTAGGGGCTTTCCTTGTTTATTTTCTATTTTTGTTAAGTATTGGAGAAATAATTATACTCAATAGCTTCGAAAATTCTTATTTGAGTGTAAACTTGGTATACCATGACTAGGATAATTGTAAATTATTGGCGACGAGATCTTGTGGGACTTATGTTATCCACTACCTGTGATCTTGTGGGTCACCATGGACCGGATTCTAGCAAGAAATTCACCTAAATAATTCAATGAAGTCTAAGAGTTACATGTCAAATGTGGTATGTCGGTTCTGTATAGATTTATAAATATCAAAACTGTAAAAATGATAGGGTAGAGTCTAGTAGTTTACTGTACCTTGTGGGCATCATACCCTTGCATTTTACGATCGTTGGATGGCCAACATTTTGTGGCGCACGTAATTTAATCTTCTTTAATTCTTCACTAATTGAGTCTGTCACAATATATGAATAGCGACACGTGGATTCATATATTATTTCTTTTACGATTTTTAAAAAATTTGTATGATTGTTTAAATTTTGGTAAGTGAAGCGGAAAAATACTTAACTAGATATTTACAGGTTGTCATCTTGCATGTGAGAAAGCAGCCTCTTTTGGGCTACGTGAAAGCAACCTCCTTCGTTGACTCCTACCGTGCTGGGTCGGCGTCAGGCTTCCGTTTTCGGAAAATTGATCTGTTCCTTCTCGGCCATTAAAATGACAGGCATTTACATTTCTGCAAGTCGCATTTATTGTTTTACTTTGAATTGATATTGTCAGTACTTGTTTGAAGAACTTGCCACGTGGTGCCGATGAACTCTGGTATAATTGTCCTAAATTAAGGTTGTCATTTTCAAGATAGAGAGTATACTCCTTTCTTCTCGGATAAAATTATGGGATGATTCAACTCTAGCTAAGGATTCGTTCATTCTGCGAAAAATAGGTTATTTTCAGAAAATATTTTCTTTAAAGTCATTTTCAGGAAAATAACAATATTTTATGATGTTCGGCTAAAACCTGAAAATATTTCGAAAAATATTTTTCGGTGTTCGATAAGAAAAATATTTTCTAAAACTTCACCACTTAGAGATATATCACTTACCGACCTATAAATTCATCAAATATGAACTTGCATTTAAATCTAGACAAACTTACTTCATATATTTGTTTCCTTATTATCATCAAACGCTTATCTACTCTAAAAAAATGTTCGTATGAATTTTAAAAAGAAGCAAAAGAGAAAGGAAGCAAAGCATTTACAACCCTCATGAGAATCTTCCAGTTGAGTGGCTTGTTCTTCCCCTGAGTCTTTTGTCTTCTAATAAACAAAAGAAAAAATAAGCAAAGCATATAGAGCTTTTTGCTTGAGCAATGTACAATTACGGGGTAAAATAAATAAATAAAAATGGATAAGTAAGAGTGCAGAGCACGATTTCGAGGTTTGCCTGGCAATAACCAACGACTAGCCAAGAAAGAAGAAGATGGGAAACAAAATAAAAAAAAAAAAAAAAAAGGAAAAGAAATAGAAATAGAAAAGAAAAAGGAAATTAAGAATAATTTGAATTAAAAAAGAAAAAGAAAATTAAAAGAATAATTCGAACAAAAAAAAAAAAAGAAAAGAAGAAAAAGAAAAGGGAGGAGAAAGTGAGGATTTGTAGATGTGTGAGATAAGAGAGATCAAGTAAGAAAAATGTTTTTCATGTAGAACACATTTTCCCTTAATTTAGAAGACTTTTTTCCTTTCATGGAAAACGTTTTCCTCGAGGAATTCATTTTCCGTGAAACGAACGCCGGAAAATCCGAAAATAATTTTCCGAAAATTATTTTCGGCGAAACGAATGAAGCCTAAAGCTTCGAAGACTACCTATTTGCATCGGACCCATGTGAAAATGGATCGGTAACATAGGGTTTTTGTGGGATTCACAGGGACTGATAGGGAATTGGATTTAAATAAACGTTTTCATCGGATTCTAATGTTAAAAACAGATTTGGAAATAGATTCCTTTACTTTCAATTTTTCCCGTCGATCATGAAGATAGATATCTCAGCATAGCTCAGGCTTTCACACATTTCCTCATGTGTCAAACCATAGTGCACGGCCCATCATTTCGATTAATAAATTGCTTGGTTAAGTGTGTTCATGTTGAAGTAGTTCATAGCATTAAAGATTGGGTCACGTCCTAGAAGGACTTGAACAGTAAGCTCAGGTTTGGAAATTGAGGCTAGCAAATTTGGTAATGGCGAATGTATTAAAATTAGTAAATTTTCTAGTCTTGAATACAGACAAGCCAAAAGTACAAAAGAATAATTTGGTACAAATAAGAAGGGTTTGGCTGACATGAACTACCTCTGACTATGCTTTTAAATTCCTTGTATAAGGAACGAAATAATGAGTTGATGCCTAAAAGTAAAGATCACTCGTGAAGACCAGGAATTTAAAGTCTACAATACATGGAATCGAGGTAACTTGTTACTGATGATATTTGGATTAGGGACGCATCTATAGATTTTCGTAAGAATTTGAGAATAATTTGTCATAGATGATATCATGAAACAACCGTGCATTAGTCTTAGTAGATTTAATTATAGCTTGATGTTAAGGGGAAGAAGAATGCTGGAATGTCCTGCTAGTTTAATGCCTTTTCACGAGAAAACCTCTTGGTTAGTGTGTCGTCGCTTCTTGAAATAGACCGACCATATAACCAGTCATGACAAGCTGGTTCATTTGGGGCAAAGCAAGATGCCTAATTGCAATACGAAACCCGAGCAAAACTTCCGGTTAAGATTGACGGTTGGGGACGGGAATGACACCACCATATACAGCAGGTTGTACTTGCTAGGCCACTGTCGGAAGAAACTCAGGGTCAAGGGTAAGATGGTGTTTTAATTCCCGATGAAGAAACACTCAAGCCAACTTGAGGTTTGGAAGGAGGAGGAGGATAGGTATTTCATTGCTCAATCAAATAATTTCCGCTAGTTTCAGAACCTCACTCTCGTTTGACAAAACCAAACTGTCTGCTGGCAAGAAATGCTGAAATGCCAAAGCCTCCGAAGCGCCCTCGGGTTTATCCGACAGTTTCGCTTTCCATTCTCTTGCCATTGCTCCTTTAACCTCATGTGCTATTAAAGGCGAAATTCTCACCAGCTGATCTAACAGAACAATTCGACTCCTCATAACCTCTGTCTCCAGACTCAGATCCTCACTGTTTGAGTATCAAGTATAAGACCCTGAAAAAACATCCAGAACAAGTTTTGCAGAGTGTGAGTGAGATTTCTTTACATATCATAGCATTCTCATGCAAAAGCTCGGTTTCGAAAATCTACAAATCTTTTCTAGCTGAGACAGTAGTGGTGGATTAAAAAAACAGAAGAATCATCTGCATTGTGCACAGCAAAATTTTGTGGTTCCTCGGTCCTTATTTGGTAATGTTGAATAGATCCAAATAAACATTTAAAACACAAGTCAACGATGAAGAACCCGAACTGCCTTTGTCAAGATAACAGCACAAAACATGGTTTGCCATGAGGACTTCAAAATGACCACGAGATGAAAACCTTTAGCTGAGGAAAGTCCGACATCGAAAGAGAGGACATAATTGATCTCAATTCTCAAATGCACGGCAAGCATCGTCAAAGCAAGCCCAAGCCCAAAAGTTTCAGCTTCCCAGTTAAACATCTTTGGAGAAATGTTTTTGAGCTCCAACAATAGAGCTTGACCTACTAGATGGAACCTTCGAAATAGCAATATATATCGGATATTTAAAATTTACAAAAGATAATATAAACAAGTCTACAGTCAATGATTTTAAATTTGATTTGGTGAAAGGTTGAATTAAAGCATAAAGTAGTCAACTAGTATCTGCAATGTACATAAGGATTATCTCATCTCCTGACAAGTCAAAATACAGAGCCATTGCCATGTTTCAAAACTTTGTTCCAGTAAAGAGATAAACATTAAAGTGGCATGAATATAACTGCAAAAAGCAGGCATAATATGAGAAGCAAACTGGCAACCAGATTCAACATTTCAAGTCCCTAGCTGCATTTACGCTAACCAGGCAGCACTACTGAAGAACCAAGGACCTGTTGCAATTGCTGTGCTATTTGAAACTGTGACACAGAATTGACAAGCTCGTCAATTTCATTTGCATTGAAGGCAGAAGCTAGCTTATATGCCTCTAAAAGCTTCAAAAAACCCAAGACGTCCAAAGGATGCTCAGGTGAGGGTGAAGATTTCAGCTTCCCTTTCCATTCAACAGCCAGTTTCATCGCAGCTTCCCTCTGCTGAGGCTTAATCTCTGATGAAGACCGTATAAAATTCTCCAACAGGAAGATACAACTCCTTCTAATCACCCCAATATCTAGTGACCCATCTCCGTTCCCTGAATCCTGGGGGTAAAACCCTTCCATGGCATCTAACACCAACTTTGCAGCGTTAGCTGATGTTCGAATAATCTCCAGCACCTTATTGCACGCTCCACTGAGCTCCTGAACATGTTGATATACGAACATCTGCATTTCCTTTCCATCAAAAGCAATTGTGGATTGAGAATTTAAACACAAAGCAGCAACAGGTCCATATGGGTTATTCACATTTTGCGCCATTACCCCAGAATGGCCACGAGTCCTCTCTCTCAACTCCATTTCCCTGGAGTGCTTCTCGAGCGACTTTTCAATCGAATCAAGCCTTTGCCGCTCCAAATCTAGCCCCATACATCGCGCATCCCATTCTTCCTTTTGCATCTCAAATATCCGAGAGCGTTCTCCGATTGACACGTCAAGCATATAAAGGTGCTGTTCCCTACGTTGAAGATCTGTTGAGCATTCTCCGATCCTCCACTGAATGGAATTTAACTGGCTTGTTCTAAACTCAAGTTCATGAGAGCATTCGGTGATGGATTTTCGCATCCGATCACACTGCTTCTTTTTGGACTCGAACTCTTGCTCTTTTGATGCAAGTTCCAGATTAAGGTCTTCGACAGATGCTCGGACAGCATCAAATTCCCTGCTTTTCAACTCAAGGGATTCGGAAATCTCTTGTAGTTTTGCCGTGACTGACCCGACTCTCATCTCCTTCAACTCCACCTCCCGTTGCAGCGCCTCCACCTCTTCCTTCTTAGAAGCATAACCCCTGCGACTTTCCTCAGTCGCCCGCACCAGAGACCGCAGCTCCTCCTCTTTGTCCCTGATCAGCGAGTCACGCTCCACAGGCGCGTCTCGCTTCAGAGCCAGTTCCCTCTCCACCTCCCTGCGCTCATCCCTGCACCCCTCGAGCCGCGACTCCGCCGTCCTCAGCTCCGCCTCCTTCCTCCGGACCTCCTCCTCCCGCTCCTCGACCCTCCGCGCCGCCGACCGCAGCGCCTCCTCCCGGGACGCCACGTCGCGGGCGCGCTCCGCGAGCGACCTCTGGATGCCGTCGAAGCGCTCCTCCAGCTCCTTCCACCGGAGCGAGAACAGGAGAAGCGAGGACGCCTGGGACTGCGCCTGCTCGTACGCCTTGAAGAGGTTCTGCCTTTGCAGCTCCGCCCGCTCCATCTCGCCGGAGAACTCCTCCATGGACGAAGCGCCGGCGTCGGAACCCACGCCCTCCCAAAAGAAGAAAAACCCACCTGCAGACTTGGAGTTTACGAAGGAATGCGGACGAACCGTGCATTTGGCGCGCAAGCTAAGCCGGCATCGCCACGCAGAGAGAGATGGTGGGTGTTTCTTCTTGGTGGCGAAGGAGGAGAAAAATAAAGGGAATGCGAGACGGTGCTGAGTCGAGCGAGCCGAGTCGAGTGAGCGAGCGAGCGAGTTGGAAACGATTTTCAGGCGATTCTTTTACGGTTCTGCCCATTTTCCCCCCAATTCTCTTTGATGATGTGGAGTTTCGACTCGACTTAATGAATTAAATATAAAAAATAAAAACAAGCCTTATTCTTTTCTGTCGTTGCAACTAAGGCAGCGCGTAGAGAATATATTCCTTTCCTTCTTGCACGATATCATGAGACGATCCCCGACCAGAATTGAGCTTCGAAGGAGTCCATATAATAATGGATCAATCGATCACGTGGGTTTCATGCAAGATCCATGGTTATCGATAGTTGCGAACTGTGGTCCGGATTTTGATAAACATTTCATCAAGGTCTAGCGTTATAACAGTAGATTCGAAATAGAACTCCTTCACCTACTTTTATTTTTCACATCAGTTGTGAAGATAGATGCCCCGACTTAGCTCGAGCATGCACATAATTCATCATACGTCAAACCCACAATGCATGATCCCATCACTTGGATAGTATATTGCTTGATAAAGCATTTCCAAGAAGAGGGAGTTTTACCCGCTAGAGGGCCTCCTGTGCCTTTTTCCATTTTCTGGTGGACAACCAAGATGCGTTTCTCGTTTTAACGTGTCGGTATCTGCACATCTTGTAACTCCTCATTGGCACACTATCTTTTTTAGTCCTGTATTCAGCTCCATCCTCTCATTATTTTTACATCTGATGGAGACTCAAGTCCACACGGGATTTCAAAGAAAGGAATTTAACATCATACTTGATACCATGATCAACATAGTTCAAAGCATTAAAAATTGGGTCAAGTTCTTCAACGATTTAAGCAAAATAAACACGAGTTTGGAAATCATATAAGATTTTTCTGGCAATGCCAGGTGCATGAGCCAGCCACACAAACAGCTCCGGCCTACTTCCAGCAGAGAGCACCTTGGTCCAAAAGAGGATTGCATGGGACCTCCCTGATTGTTCGTCTTGTTGGGATTGCAGAGAGATTGCCGGGTCCGTTTCTTCAATTGGAGCAGTTGCCGATGGACTCCGGCGAGAGAAGCAGGTACGCTAGCTGGTGTGCTGAAATAAGGCAATCGAAAACCGCACAAGGTTCAGGGGATTGCAAATATAAAACAAGGCCTGCTCACATATGAATGTTTTTACGTGATTTTCTACAAGGTCTAAAATCTCGAAGTTCGCAGTGCTTGAGAAAACAACCCGCCTTGGAAAAGAGGATGATCTACAATATAACATCAGAACATGCTACTACGAGCAAGCAGATAGACTTAAAAGCGAAGGTTGGGTCCAATCAATGGGTTCAAAGTCCCCTGCTCCCATCCAACGCAGCAATAGCACCACAACGGAAAACAGTAAAACTGCTGTTAGGTTATCTGAGCTTGAATGTCCCACTTGCAGAATGATTTAATGTACATCTTTTATTGCCATGGCCAAGCAAAATATCGAGAGGGCCAGTTAAAATACGGCCACAAGATTATGCACAGCATCCTCAGGTCATATGAGAAAGCAACAGGATAAAAGGGAACTATGAATCTATGACAGCAGTACATGTGTACTTTCTACGGAGCAAGGTCTCTTTATATCAAACCTTTTTTCCCACTAAATTTAAATTCTAAATCCGCATGGCGAATTGAGTTCAAACATCTTAGAGATCTTCAACTATGCGACAAACCGTGCAACTTAGCACAGAGCATCAGGTTCGATTACAGGCCATCCCCCATGCAGCAAATATGTGGATGCACGACATATATATAGCACTCGACAAACAAATAGATTGGTCAATATAAACCACCAGCAAAGAGCAACATGATATGAACTCAATGACAAAGGTCCATATCTGCGAAGGTTTTGGGTTGTCATCATCTTGTAAGCAAGCACATGCCAAAAGCGTAGCATCATTATCTCTCTCCAAAATCCAAACATGGAAAAAGTTACAATTTAGAGAGTCCGAAAACGGAAAGAACTGATACTCAGAAAACTTACCTGTAATCTCATGGACAAGACCAAGGGTCTGGCCCAACAGAGGAGCCTCATTCTTCTGAGAAACAAATTCCGCTAGTTTTAGAGCCTCACTGTCATTTAACAAAGAAACCAAATTGTATGCTGCCAAGAAATGGTGAAATGCTAAAGCCTCCAAACCACTCACGGGTTTATCTGACAGCTTCGCTTTCCATCCTATCCCTAGCTCCTTTGCTCTTTCTTGAACCTCATGTGTTATTACAGGCGAAATTCTCACCAGCTGCTCTAACAGAACAATTTGACTCCTCAAAACCTCCGTCTCCAAATTCATATCCTTACCGTTTGAGCATTGAGCAAAAGACCCCGCAAAAACATCCAGAACAAGTTTTGCTGGGTCGGATGAGTTTTGCAGTTTATGTGAGATTTGTTCACATATCATAGCATTCTCATTCAAAAGCTCGGTTTGAAAAAGCTGCAAATCTTTTTTAGCTGAGACAGTTGGTAGTGGTGGATTAACAACAGAAAAATCATCTGCATTGTGCACAGCAAAATTTTCTGGCTCCTCGCTCTTTATTTGCCGCTGTTGAGTAGATCCAGAAAAACCTACCAAACACAAGTCAACAATTAAGAATCCGAACTACCTTTATCAAGATGACAGCACAAAACACAGTTTGCCATGAGGACTTCAGAATGACCACAAGATGAAAATCTTAAGCTAAGGAAAACCCAACATCAAAAGAGAGGACATAATTGATCTCAATTCTCAACTGCACAGCAAGCATCATCAAAGCAAGCCAAAAAGTTTCAGCTCCCCAGTTAAACATCTTCGATGAAATGTTTGTGAGCTCCAACAGTAGAGCTTGACCTCCTGGATAGAACTTTTGAAAAAGCAATATATATCCTGATCATAATGTCTGAACACATATAGATGGATTTGGCATTTCAATCTAAAAGAAAGAAAAGAAGGGGTTAAAGAGGCAGCTTGATGGATCCATTTAGTCAACTTTGGAATATAATCCAAACGAGACAAGCTTAATTTGATCAAACTATACATAACACCCAACAAGTTATCGGATAAATAAATATTTTCGTGCTCTTTAGTCAAAAGGGTGAATATTTTATTTTTTTGGTCATAAAAGGGTGAATGATTTCAAAGGTGAAATTTAACTATGAAATTTAGAAGGGAATTTGTATGGATTTGCGGAATGGATATTTAAAATTTACAAAATATAACAAAAACAAGTCTACAGTCAATGATTTTAAATTTGATTTGGTGAAAAGTTGAACCTAAAGCAGAAAGTAGTTATTAGCATCCCCAAGATTTTTCGTTGGACCAAATCAATAATTGGTGCAGTATCTGCAATATATATGAGGAAAAAACATGGGATTACCTTATCTCTCACAAGTTGACATACAGAGCCATGGCCATGTTTCAAAACTTTGTTTGCATAAAGAGACAAACATTAAAGCAGCATGAATATAACTGCAAAAACCAGGCATAATATGATAGAGAAACTGGCAACCAGATTCAACATTTCAAGTCTATGCTGCATCTACACTTACCAGGTGGCGCTGCTAAAGAACCAAGGACCTGCTGCAATTCCTGTGCTATTTCAGACTCTGAGACAGAATTGACAAGATCGTGAATTTCATTTGCATTGAAGGCAGAAGCTAGCTTATATGCCTCTAAAAGCTTCAAAAAACCCAAGATCTCCAAATGATGTTCTGGTGATGGTGAAAGTTTCAGCTTCCCTTTCCATTCAAAAGCCAATTTCATTGCAGCTTCCCTCTCCTGAGGCTTAATCTCTGCTGAAGACTGTATTAAATTCTCCAACAGGAAGATACAACTCCTTCTAATCACCCCAATGTCTAGTAACCCATCTCTATTCCCTGAATCTGGGCGGTAAAATTCTTCCATGGCATTTAACACCAACTTTGCAGCATCGTCAGATGTTTGAATAACTTCCAGCACCTCATGGCACAATGTAGTGTGCTTTTGAAAATGGCGATATAGGAACATCTGCAGATTCTTTCCATCAAAAGCAATTGTGGGTTGAGAATTTTCACATGAAGCTAGAAAAGGTTTATCTATTAAAGGGTGATTCCAATTTTGAGCCATTACCCCAGAATGGACACTAGTCCTCCCTCTCAACTCCATTTCCCTAGAGCGCTTCTTGAGTGACTTTTTAATTGAATCAAGCCGTTGCTGCCCCAATTCTAGCTTTATACGTTGCACGTTACGCTCTTTCTTTTTCATTTCTAGTACCTGAGAGTGTTCTCCAATTGACACATCAAGCTTATGAAGTTGCTTTTCTTTAAGTTCAAGATCTGCGAAGCATTTGCTGCATCTCTTCTGAATGGAACGCAACTGCCTAGTTTTAGATTCTAGCTCTTGAGAGCATTCTGTGACGGATTTTTGCACCAAATCACATTGTTTCTTTTTGGATTCGAGGGCCTCGGTGCATTCAAGAGTTGAGCTCTGAATGAAAGCAAACTCTTGCTCTTTTAAAAAGAGTTGCTCTGCACACTGTGTAATATCAATTTGGATGGATTCCAGCTGTCTCTCTTTAGATGCAAGTTCAAGATTTCGGTCTTCAATAGATGCTTGGACAGCATCGAGTTCCCCACTTCTCGACTCGAGAGCTTTGGCAGCCTCTTCAAGTTTTGCCTGCACCAAAACAAGATTTTCCTTCGTTGACTCAATTTCCTCTTTGCACTGCTTCTCACGCTTCATCATATTTTCCAGTTCACCTTCTTTGGATTTAAATTCTTTGGAAAGTTTCCCAATAGCTGTTTCAATGGACCCAAGTGCCACCGATCGCTCATTAATCAACCTGTTGATCTCCTCAAGCTCCTCTTTTTGGGATTTGAGCTCCTCTTTGTGCACCTCGATCAATATATTGATGGAATGGAGTTGACTCTCTTTAGATTCAAGCTCGTTGGAACGCTCTTCGGTGGATTGATGAATTTCCCTGAATTCCTCCTCCTTCACTTTGAGTTCAATTTGACAATCCTTTATCTTATCTTCGAGCAATTGCACTTCTCTGGCTTTCATGGCGACCTTCTCATCGCACTCTTTCATCGTGTGCTCCATAACTCTCAGCCTCTTCTCACTCTCTTCACGAGCCTTCAGACTGTGTTCAAGCTGACCATGCACCGCGCTCAATTCCTCCCTTTTAATTTCAACCGCCCTAGAGCACTCGTCAAGATAACGCTTCACCGAACCCAACTCTTCTGTTCTGGCATTGAGTTCCTGAGCATTTTCCTCAAGCAAACTCTGCACCGACCCAATTTTCTTCTCTTTCAATTCCATTTCCCGTCGTAGCACCTCCACCTCCTCCTTCTTCAAATCGTAATCCCTGCGACATTCCTCAGTCACGTCCACCAGAGTGCGCAGCTCCTTCTGCTTGTCCCTGATCAGTGAGTTACACTCGCCAAGTGCGTCTTGCTTCAGAATCAATTCACTCTCCTTCTTCCTATGTTCATCCCTGCATTCTTGAAGCTGCATCTCCACTGACGTCAGGTCCATCTTCTTCCTCTGGACCTCCTCCTCGCACTCCTCGACCCTCGGCCACGCCAACCGCAGCCCCTCCTCCTGCGAGGCGACGTCCCGGGCTCGCTCCGCGAGCAACCTCTCGCCCTCGCGGAGCTCTTTGGCCCGGCTTTCGAGCGACCTTTGGATGCCATCGAAGTGCTCCTCCAGTTCCTTCCACTGGAGCGTGAACAAGAGGATGGAGGACGCCTGCGACTCCACTTGCTCGTACGCTTTGAAAAGAATGTCCTTCTGCAACTTGGCCCGCTCCATCTCGGCGGAGAATTTCTCCATCAAAGCACCAACGCCAGAAACCACACCCCAAAAGAAATAAACCCACCTCTAGACTAGGAGTTTATGGAGGAGCGTAATGTAAACCTGGCGATGGGTGCAAGAGCTAAGCCGACGTCGAGGAAAAGCTGATTCTGATGGAGAGAGAGAGACGGGTTCCCTCTTGTTAGCGAAGAAAGAGAAATGGAGGGAGCAGGAAACGGGGCTGAGTCAAGCGAGTGCGTTTGAGAGCTGGTGTTCGAGAAGGAGGAGGAGGAGAACGACGATCATTCGGACGTGAACGGGGAGATGGTTTTACATACCAGGTGGAATTGCTCGCGTCACCTGACAGTCTTATTTATATGGGTAAAGGCAGGACCTTTCCGAGCCCGCCTGTCACGTGAGGAGAGACGAGTGCGTTTGCTTGTCAAGCCCATTCTCTTTGGATTTTTGGCTCTTCGGGTGTAACACTTGGAACTTGTGGCCTTGTTCGGACCGCATGGCGCAAGCGACTAGCACGGTCGCTGTTTCAGGGGGCTTTGCTGCTGTTATGCGATAGACCTAGGAAGACCGGACTTTGTCGGACGGTCACGTGAGGAGAGAGAAAGGCGAGCATGTAATGAGAAATGATGAATATGGTAAGGTAAATCCGCTTATCGCATAAAGGGAAAATGACACGATTACAACTGTGATGTGATAGACAAAGGAACCTCGGGGCTTTGTTGGACTGTCACTCGAGGAGAGAAAAAGGAATCCTTGTAGTGAAAATAGATGGACATGGTTAGGTGAGTATGCTTATCGCATAAAAGGAAAATGATACCGTCGCTTCATAAAGGGATTGCTACTGTTATGCGATAGGCCAACGAAGCCAAGACTGTCGCATGAGGAGAGAGAAAGACTTGCACATAATGAGGAACGATGAATATGGTAAGATGAATCCGCTTATTGCATAAAGGGAAAATAACACAAATTATTCATGATGGGCTTTGCCGTTGTTACGCAACAAACCAAGGAAGCCCAAGCTTTGTTGAATCGTCACGTTGAGGAAAGAGAAAGGAGTTCATGTAATGAGAAACGATGAATATGGTAAGGTGAATCCACTTATCGCATAAATAGAAAATGACTCAAATAATTCATAATAGATTTGCCACTGTTGCGACAGACCAAGGAGGCCCAACCTTTATCGAAATATCATGTGAGGAGAGAGAAAGGCATTCATATAATGAGGAATGATGGACATGATAAGGTCAATCCACTTATCTCATAAAGGAAAATGACAAGAATGGATCATAATATCGTCTCTCATTTTTTTTTTTTTCAATGCAATTGTTGGACTTTAATCCATTGTGCTATATTGCTCATTAATTTTAATTTGTTCAATATGGTCTTTGACCTTTTGATAATATTTAATTTAGTTTTTGAATTATATGAAAATTTTTAATGTAGTTCTTCTTTTAATTCATGTTCTCAAAAATATTGAATATTTTGATATAATATAGGTACAAGATTGAATGTGTATCAAAAGTTAACAGATGATATTGAACATGTATCAAAAGTTCATGAATTACATTAAATAAGTTAAAATTTTAGTAATGATATTGTATATTGAATCAAGGTTCTTAGATCATTTGTATAATTATTTTACGCATAAAATAGGTGACGTGGATATTTTCTCTCACCCAATGGATGGAAATGAATCAATGTGGGAAATTGGGGTTCGACGGAAATTTCGCCCCAATTTGAGAATTTTTGGGCGAAGCTTCTACTTTCATTTTGATGTAAATCTCCGGCCTTAGCTCATGTGTTACCGGAGATGGAAGGCAAGGGTAGCATCACAAGTAGCTTTGGACTTCCAAAGATTCACGAGTCGAAGCTTTAGTGTTCAATAACATGTTTCAATGTTCTTTGGTGCAAAATATTGCTTTGAAAGTGTGCATTTAATAGCATTTCTATTTTGAAAAATAATTTATTTTTAGAAGTAATATTTTTTTTTTGTTGGTGAAAAGTAAGAAATATATTGATAACTTTGGACAAACAAGAAACGGCGCCAACTTACACTCGACCGCGTAGCAGGAAGAGTGGAAGGGAGTCGAAGGGAAAACAAAAGAAAGAAGAAAAACGCCCACAAACCGGGCCGAGGCAAAACCAAACCTAGCAAATCTCTACTGCACGCTTAAAAGCGGGACGAGAGAACTAGGACGGTACAAAAACAAACACCAACAGCAACAAGCAAAGCTACCGAGAAAAGACCGAGGGGTCGAAGCCCAAATTCCTTTGAAGTCTTCTATTTCTTGGGGTAGGAGGCACATTCTTGAAGGAGAGAACTCTATCCTTGACAACTTTGATCAAATGATTTTTGAGAGCCGACATGGAAACAGTTTCACCCCGAAAGATGATGCAATTTCTCTTCTTCCAAATTAGATAACACAGAACTCCAAAAGAGAACCTAGCAATTTTGTGGAAGAAATCTTACCCGATAAAAACTTTAGAGCCCAAGTGGAGGTCTCGGTCCATGGTCTAATTCTCCAAGGTAGGTTGCACCTAGAAGCCCAGAAATAAGCCAGGGTAGCAGGGGTTTGACAGTGAAAGAAAAGGTGATCAATAGAGTCCGGCTGAGTTGAGCAAAAGGCACAGACCGAGTAGTCAATCCTACCGTAAGAAAGTAGGAGTGATTGAGTCGGAGGCGCTTCTTGGCAATAAGCCATCATAGAAATTGATAACGCGGTGCCAAGGCATTATCCCAAACCAGAGTCGCCCAAGGAACTCGATCTTTTTTAACTCTGATTAAATTCCAGGCCGAAGCAACCGAAAAAAGGCCCGAAGAATCACCGCACCAAAGGAACCGGTCACAAACATTAGAAAGCACCGGCAAGGAGAAGCCCCAACTTTCCAGGCGGGATTTAAAGGCCAGGGCGGAGGTGTACAGTTCAGAGACAGCTACCATCTTAGATAAGCCCGAGTCCTCCATTACAGTGGAAGAAACAATTGCGTCCAAAGGACCACATGGAAGCCAGTTATCATGCCATAGAGATGTCTGCATTCCATTGCCAATTTTCCAACGAAACGACTGGCGAAAGTAGGGCCTAAGCTGCAAGATTTTTTTCCAAAGCCCACGAGCATAAGGTTGGTTGAGGAGAAATCCAAAAATTCACTCTTTTTAAGAAATTCGAGTGAATCCAACGACACCAAAGTGACTCCTTATCAGTAAATAAGAACCAAATGTATTTGAGCAAGGAAGCTCTATTGCAATCTTTAAGGTTTCTAATAGCCAAGCCGCTCTCAGATTTTGGCATGCAAATATCTAGCCACGAGACTTTGGCCCCACCTTTTCCCAGGGTAGAACCTTTCCAAAGAAATTGTCTCAAGATGCGCTCAATATTCAAAAGAACAGCAGCAGGTAAAGAAAAGACACTGGCCCAAAACGCCTAAATGGAATGGAGAACGGACCTTATAAGTTAGAGTCTCCCCGCAAAAGAGAGAAATCGATGAGTCCAAGATTGGACTCTTGCTGTAATACGGTTGATCAACTCAGTGCAGTCGGTCTTGGTCAATCTAGAAGAGATGATAGGTACCCCTAGATACCGAATAGGGAGTTTGCCTTCTTGAAAACCAAATGTAGATAGAATATTCCTCTGAAGGGAAGAGGAGCCTCCCGATAGGAAAACATCAATTTTGTTTCTGTTCGGTACAAGACCGCTCCAGGAGGAGAACGTGTCAAGGCTCCTTTTAAGGACCACCGCCGACTTCCGATTCGCACGGCAGAACAGGAAGACGTTGTCAGCGAAAAAGAGATGGGAGAGTCTCGTAGATTTACATCTCCAAAAGAACTTGAAATCTTTGACGGAGGTCCTCGATTGATGATGCCCGAAAAAACTTCCATCACAAGGGTAAATAGATAAGGAGACATCGGGTCTCCTTGCCGGATGCCTCTACCACTAGCAAAGAAGCCGTGAAGCTCCCCATTGATAGAGATAGAGAACATAGGCGTGCGAACGCAAACCATGACCAGTTTAATAAACCACTCCGGAAATCGGAAGGCTAGAAGGGTTAACTCCAAGAAATCCCAATCCACGGTATCATAAGCTTTGCGGAAGTCAACTTTAACGGCACATTTCGGAAGATAAGGATCACGGTGAAAACCTGCAAATAGTTCCTGTGCTAATAAAATGTTGTCTCTAATCCTTCTACCTCTGACAAAGGCATTCTGAGCAGGATTAATAATACTGCTTAGAACCATAGCAATCCGATTTGCCAAGATTTTTTTAATGACTTTATAAATAGTATTGCAGCATGCAATAGGTCTGAAATCAGTAACCTCGCAAGCATTAGGTACCTTAGGTATTAACGCCAGAATTGTAGCATTAACTTCTTTCAGGAGATGACCCGAGGAAAAGAAATCCTTCACAGCCCGAATCACCAAAGGTCCAACAATTCTCCAATTGTTTTTATAGAATTCAGTAGTAAAGCCGTTAGGGCCCGGAGCTTTACTTCTTGGAAGAGAAAAAAGGGTGTCTTTAATCTCAGAGTCCAAGATAGGTGCAACTATGGAGGAAACCTGGGCATCTGAGAGTGGGCTGCGAATAACTTGCCGCAAGTCTTCCAGGGACGACTTGACAAGGGTAGCATGGGGGGATAATAGATCCGAGAAAAAAGAGACAAAAACCTGCGGCACTCGAGTTGGATCGGTGATAAGAGAGCCAGAGGAGTCCTTAACAGAGAGGATTCGATTGGTGAGGTGTCTCGCCTTCACAAAATTGTGGAAAAACTTTGTGTTTCGATCTCCCTCCTTAAGCCATTTAACTCTTGATTTCTGGCGATAAAAGGATTCTTCCTAACCACGAAGGTCTATGAAAATACGCTGCTGGCATCTTTCAAGTTCTGCAAGATCAACATTATTAGGGTCAGATTGGAGACCAACTTGAGTAGACCGAAGAGCTTCTCTAGCTTCAGTAGTTCTAATAGAGATGTCCAAGAAAGCTTCTTTGTTTAGCGATTTGAGGCGAGCCTTTAGAAATTTCAATTTAGAGACAAGCCTGAACATGGGATAGCTTAATCACTGGAGAGTTCCATGCTTGCTGGACAATAGTTAGAAAGTTTGGATGCTTAGTCCAGAAGTCGAAGAATTTAAAAGGCTTCTTCTTGGACGGCGGATTAATAACCCTAACAAACATCGGAGAGTAATCAGATATTCCGGGGTTCAAAAAGTCGCTTCCGAAAAGGAGAAGTCGATGTTCCATTTAGTGTTAACTAAGACCCTGTCAATCTTCCTTTGCTTCCTTGAGGAACCAGCCGAAGTAGACCAAGTATACCGGAGACCAACATACCCGAGGTCCACTAATTTCGTTTGGTCAAGACAAAGCCGGAAATCATCAAAACATGGCAACCATGTATTAGAACCACCAAGACGGTCAGAAGGGTCTTTTATAGCGTTGAAATCGCCCGCCACAAGCCAAGCCGAATCCTAAAAAAGATCATTGTAATAGACGAGATCCTCCCACAGAGACCTGCGTTTGACAAAAGTGTGCTCTCCATACACCACCGAAATGCAGCAGGAGGTATTGACGGCATTAAGCTTGAAGTGGCCATGAATAGCCTGAGCACTAGTAGAGATAAGATCAAAATTTGCAAAATCCGGGTTCCACCCGAGCCAAATTCTACCACGCGGGGCACAATCATAGTTGGCAACCCACTTCCATCCTCTCAGCAAGGTAAAAGAAATGGAATCAAAAAGAGATTCAGGAACCTTAGTCTCAAAAAGCTCCACCAGGCACAACTTGTTTGAAGAAACAAACTTTCTAATTTCCGCACATCTGATGGGATTCATCATGCCTCTAATATTCCAGAAGCCAAAAAACATTAGGAGGGAGAAACAGGGACTTACCTCCTCTTGGAGGCCTTGCGACTAGTAGAAGTCGCCTTAGGAACAGCCGAAGGGGGCGGTGTAGGAGGGTCCGGTGGAAGTAACAAAAGTTGGTCCTGAACGCTCATAACCGCCTTAGGAGAACTCGGGCCTTTTGAGGACAGGGGTCTATCTGAGAGCAGATCATCATCACTCGGAGCAACCAAACTACTCACACTACAAATCTCATCTACATCCGAATCATGGTGAGAGTCAACAGGGGACGCGAGACCCGACTTCTGCTGGGATCGCCCTTGATTAGCTCTGATAGTAACCTGAGAGGAGCTTTTTGGAGGCTTGGAGCTCACCACAGTAGCTAGGTTCGGCGGTAAAGGGGACTTCAGTTTCAAGAGCTGCCCCTCTTCACTGGGCGGGGCAAGACGGAATGAAGCTTCATCCTTGGCTGGAGACTGTTTTTTCTTCTTATTCTTGACTTTCTTCCAACCCAAATCAGCAAGAATAGGATCAGAAGAATCCTGAGGCAAAGTCACCAGGGCTGGAATCTTGTCTTCACCCAAACCAGACGGTCCAACAAGAAGGATGCTGGTGGGATCAGGGACTACAGGCAGCGGCATCAGAGGTGTAGCCGAAGGTAAAATAGGGGCCAAAGAGGCCTCAATTACCACTTACTGAGCAGGGGCAGTATCCACCGGAGAGGGAAGAACCGTATCTGCAGCAGTAGGAGCAGGACGAACTCCGGATGTAGAGACCAAAGGTTGTGCTTCTGAGGCACGAGCAGAAGGTTTTTCAGCAGATGGAGGGCACTTGTGACCAAAAATTCCGCAACTCAATCAGGCAACTGGCCTCCATTCATATTCAACTCCAACCTCAATGGTTTCTCCTTCATGTTCAAGTTCAATTGAGTCACACGAAGGTTGATCAGCAGTTATCTCAACGCAGACCCGCGCAAATGACATTGTCTTCAATTGTTCAGTTTGGTGATCCACATATAATGGTTTCCCCAAAGCACTAGCCACTTTACCAATGGATTGTGCTGACCAGAAAGAGTAGGGCCGCTTCGTTAGCTTCACCCATACTGGCACTGAAAGCTGAGCGGCTTTCCTAAGCTCCAAACCAGGGGTCCACTGCTGCAAAGCTAGAGGAATTCTAGCAACGGTTATAGGGTCGCCTTCAAGAAGTTTCCGCCTAAAGTCCCTGTCCGGGATATGGAGAAGGAAGGATCCTTGTCCATTGCACATGATCTCGAATAGGTTTGGTCCCCAAGCTTTTTTAAGAGCCTCCTCAACAACTTTAAATGGGAGGCGTCGCCCAAGAAAGTAACCCAATAAGCAATCATGTAGCTTAGGATCTGCCGCTTGTAAGTCTTGCTCTGTCATAACAATGACCGGTTTGTTGTTCCTGAAAGTTGGAGGGGTATATTCCAGCTGGTACCCTTTAGCCACGGTCTTCGCAACTGCAACCCAAGTGCGAGGGTTCGCCTTACTAGCCTCTCTTCTCAGCTGAGGACGTTTCGAGCCCGACCTACCCCTACTACAAGTTCTAGCAGCAGCCGAAGCTCGAGGGGGTTACGCATCGCCACTACCAGACGCAACAGATGGATTCGAGGTCCCAAGATTGTGGTCATTCACCGGAGCACCAGCCAATAACGAAATCTCAGCAACAGGAGAAGATAAGCTTCGAGCAGAGGTCTCCCTGCCCTCCGCGAAGACTCGATTCGACCCCGAGTCCATCAATCCCAGCAGAACGAAACAAACCAGAGCAGCCTGATAAACCCTACCCGCACTTCGCCATAAACGATTCGGGAAGGGGACTTACCAGGCGTCGAGAGAGGGAGCAGTCGCACCAGCTGGGATGGAAAGCCGAACCAGCAGAGGAGTCCGTCGAAGGTGAACAATGAAGCCGGCTGAAAACAAGGGAACCTCCGAACAACCAAGCTCGTCCTTCCCCGTACACCAGGGATGTCGTCCGATGAAGCAACACCGAACGAACGACCAGCCGAGACTCCCCCAGCACGCGGGAATCAGACCAGACGAGCAGCAGATGCGAAGCTCCTAAGGTTGGCGAAATCTGGAGATGTAGGTCGACCCAGCCAAATCCGTTCGGAGGGAAGGAAGAGGCAACAGAGAGGAACCTACCCTCCAAATTTCAGCTCAATCGGGTGGCTAGAACTTCGGGAGGGAGCAGCTCACCAGTCGGATGAACAGTAACGCGGGAACCAGAAGGGTCTCGCGTTTCCCATTTGCTCGTCTAGGTAACATTTTTTTTAGAAGTAATTTTTATTTCTATTTTTTGGAACAATTTCTGAGTAAAAAGACACATTTGGTAACTCCACAAAATTTCTATTCTCAAAAAAAAAAAAAAAAATGAATGCATTTGGTACAGTCTACAAATTTTTTTGTAACATAAAATATCTTTTAATTTTTTAATAATTTTTTCGATTTTTCCTTTTTCCTCTCTTATTCTTCTTGCTCCTTCTCTAGTCAGTGGCGGGCGACCGATGGCAGTAGCCGGTGATCGGCGAACAATGGGGAGCAACGTCAACTAATTTTTTTGTTCCAAATCTATTCCCCAGCTACTTTTTTATTATGAAAAAATAAAAAAATTAGTTAACGTTATCAAAACAGATTTCTATTCTTTTTTTGTTACAGAGAGCAAAATAACAAAGAAATTAAAGTGTTAGCATGCGTACTCAAAATAGCTCAACAAATAAGGCAAGCTGCCATTGCTTTGGCTTTGGGGCTTTTAAAGAAAGCAACTTCAAGGGCTAATGAATATCTTTTCCTCCTATTGCCCTCGTTAAACTATCTAAATCCCATTTTTACCCTAATTAGTAGAGCAAAGATCTCCATCTTCACTCAAGCGAGAACTTCGCCAGAGGTGATTCTCCATATCGGACCAGCATCGTGCGGCCCAAGCGACCACTCCGGTAGGAGTGGCGACTTGCCTAGGGCTGCACGATCCCGATGAGCAAGCTGAGCCACCTAAACTACTGACATGAGGGCATCAAATCGAGGGCTCGAGCGAAACTCAGCATGCCTGAAATGTGTCGCCAATTATTCCACGTCCCCAGCATCCCCTTGCTTGGGGTTGTGCGACCCTTACAACATGTTGCTTGAATATCCTAGTAGTCTAATGCATATCATGAAGGACAAAGGTTTTTTAGAGAAAGCTGAACCGCGATATGAAACCCGAAGAGCAAAACTACTCGAGGGAAGTTAGCGCTGATGAAAAGCATGGAGAGAGAATCCAGAAAGAAAGATCGGTAGGGAGGTGAACGACATCCTCATGTACGATCTGTCGTCCACGGTAGGCCAATGTCAGAAGAAACTCGGGATGAATGGTACGATGGCATTCAAATTCGAACGCCAGAAGAACAGCCAACATGGAACTTGTGAATGCCTTCTTTCTCTTTTCATAATGTTTTGTCTTAGATTTCTCTATTCTCTTTGCGCAAACACCGCACAATGATCTTGTTAAAGGGCAAAGGCTGTCAAAAGAGCACATTGGATACTGTCTCGAAGTTTAGCAGATCGATAGGCTGTCAAATGACTCCCTTCGTGTTATGCATCAGTACCTTGAAAATTGAATTATTTCAAACAAATAATTCTTAACAAATGCCCTCCCAGCGCTCTTTAACAATACCCATGCGCATATCTAAAACCTAAGTGTAAAGCTTTATAATCTACAAATCCTACATGGCAAAACAATTATTAGTGCATTGAGTCAGTACGTAGAATAAAGGAAGCCATCAACATGACGCACCATAAACTTAAGTCAGCCACAGATCAAAGTTGCAGATATAGAATTACTATATCGGGATATGTATTTTGGGTACTAATACATTCAATCTACAGACTGGATATTATCAATGAAGTACTTCCACCCTCCATGACTCCATATATATGTTACATAACAGATCCATTTTCACTTTGGTTGGGCCATGAAAAAGTAACAAATTACTGTTGTGGTTAGATATCTGTATGAGAACAATAAAAAAGATATTTCCCTGTTCCTTAAAATCGAAAGCAATACATAAGTCCAGAGATCCGCCTGGCAGAATACGAGTTACAATGTACAATTTGCGTAAAGTCCTATTAAAAAATTTATCACACTACAGGAGAGGGAGTATCCAGGATACGTACCCTGCAACTTGCAACCAACAAATGTTCTCATTATGTGACTAGTTTCTCAAGAATCAGCTTGGACTGACATGACTTCAGGTTCAGGAAGCCCTTCCTATCTTCCCATCATATCCACAAATTGCTTACCACGTTCAACATCACCAAAAAGCAAAGGTCAGGGAAGAGAGCTTGATCTCAATCACTCTGTCCAGAACTACTCATCAGGCCTTTATGCGAACAACAAACGAGCCTGTTTATTCATATGAAGAGTAGAACGGGCGAGCATTAAATTGAGTGATAGCAGATCCCATGCAGGAAAAGTAGCTTAGCACCTTAAATAACAAATCCAAATAAAATGACAAACAACAAACTGCAAAAGTTGAAAGATGGACAATAGAAAGCAATAAAAATATGATCCTAGTATATGTAGGATTAAAAGAAAGGTCCGGGTAGAGTACAAAATGTAAGAAACATCCTTTCTTAGCTCTGCTATTGACAAATTCAAGGACAGCATCTCATGGTCCTTATTAGCAGAAAGAACCAACCTTCAATAAATTCAAGTTTGATTCAACATTTTCCTGATTAAAAGTCTGAAGGTACTTCCAACCGCATGTCACGACTAGTCTCAACTTTCATTCATCAATTTAAATTTTATTTTATTGACATAGACTGAGTCAATCAAAACTAAAATATATGGGATCTAGGCGGCTATCATCTAACTGCATGCATCATCCTTTACCTAGAAAGAAAATCCAAAGGCCTGCACATAAAACAAATGTTGAAAACATTTGCACTTGAAAGCCAACAACTTCCACATAATATGAGGCCACTGATGCAGAACAGAAGTGTTGACACAGATGATGGATGCATCTGACCACAAAGTGAAGAAAATTCATAAATCAAAAGCTTTCTAATTTGTGTTTTTGGGTTCCGGTCGGTGTTATCAGAAACTCCCAGATAAAGTCATTGTATGTTACCAATGTGTTGTATTGAGTAATAAAAGTTTCTACAGGAGTTAGATATCGGTATTTCTAAGGATCAAATTATCTCCTGGAAATTCTCATGGAAACAAGTCCTAAAAGAACATCATTTATACTGTGGCACAGTGAGGAAGAGCTCAGAGAAAAATGGGAAGAAGAACTAAACAAACTTTTTGCTATTTCTTACTTACAGATACCACAGGGAAAGAGAAAAGGTTCAGCCATTAGTAGGTTGCTAGGAGAGCATTTACTGCAAACTGGTAAAGAATAATATACTGGAAAATGAAATTTAGTAACAAGAACCTGATATACGGAATGAACAATATACGGCGACACAAATGCAAAGGTTATAAGTAATAATTAGGAAGCTATTTAATTGTGGTCCTAAACACGTTTGACAGATTCACGTATCTACAAGGATCCCACCAGAGTTTCTATAAAAGCATCCTGTCAAACAAGTCCATGTAGAGATCATGATCCATATTCCCAAAAAGGTCCAAGTAGATCACAGTTTTAACATTAGCACATGGAAGTTTCAAGAAGCCCAGTAGAATGACATATAGACTAGAGGAGTAGCCGAAAAAACATGAAAAACAACAAAATTATGATGCTAGCAACTAGAATTCGAGTCCCACCATTGGCTCAACTTCACCTTAGTTACCAAAATCAACAACCAACTTTGAGCAGTTATTCAAAGTCAACACAATGGATCAACGGATTTGAAACTGACTCTTAAGGAAGCTGAGAGGGGATCACGGGGTTTATGCATTTGGCCAACAGGCAAGAACTACATATACTAAAAAGGTCAAAGAAAAGAGAAAAAGAAAGGCACCAAACATTTACCTTACTGATAGTATGTTAAATGAACGTTAGATAAAGTTGATTACTTACAAGCAGGGAGACTGGAAATATCTGCTGAAACAGCACAAGGAATCCCCAAGTTTGAAAGAGCCCCTCTTATGATTCCACAGGGGAAATAGAGATGCATGCTCATCGCTTCTGTTGCCTTGTTGTCGCCCTCTTGACCCGTTTCAAGTGATGGGTCAGTGGACATGCGAGAAAGCCAGCGGAAACGATTATCTTGCAGCACAAATGTACCCTACAAGACAGACATGATAAAGCCATTGATATTCAACAAACAACAGCATCCATGAGACATAGTGCACGTAAGGGATCCGAAAAGTTCCCATACTCTATGATTGGTCTTCAAATTGTCGATCTGTTTCTTGAAAACCTCCGACCAAAAGTCCTTGCATATGAACTTGATTGCTTCCAAATGATCACTAAAACGAGGCCGCTCCATGGTGTACCTATTTGCAGAAGCACAACCGCATAACCCACATTTCCAGCAATAAATGCAAGCACTCAGCACATAGTGAGAGATCAGCTCTCCAATCCACACACCAATACAAGCTCCAAGCAGAAAAAACGAAAAAAAAATACTAACTCAGAACCACCGCCTCTTCTCTTTCTGTCAATCTATCAATGACAACACTCAATCCTCACTCAAGTGCCCAGATCTAATGCCTAAAATTGCGGAATCACACGATCGATCCAGCACCCACGCCCTGAAGCAGATACCCAGAAAATTCCACTCTCGCCACGAGAACCTCAACACATCATCAGCTCGAGCACACGGAACCCAGACGGAAACACAAATCAGCACACCGACCCATCACACATCAAAACATCAACGTAGTCGTGGCAGCAATTACGAAGAACGGGACAGAAGGGATTTCGAGAATCAGGATCGAGATCGAATTCGAGGGCACCCAGTAGGATCAACCGGCGGGGGGAAATGAAGAAGAGGGGAAAAGGAACCGATCAAGGCCGCACCTTTCGGAGAGCTGATGGCCGACCTGGTAGCCGATGGCCTCGATCCGGCGAGCGGCGAGATCGGGTTTGTCGGCGTAGAAGCGATTGCAGTAGGAGGACACCATTTCGGTCAGAAGGCTGTCCACGCAGCTCTCTGAAACCTCCCGCCCCATTCTCTCTCTCTCTCTCTCTCGCTGCGCGCTTTGGGAAGACGAAGAGCCGGAGACGACGAGCATGGATTTATAAATTGTTATCTTTATCTATTGACGTATTTACCAACGTAAAATTTAATGTTCAAATGCTAAACCCTATTTCACCGTTCGACCCAAAAAAAAAAGAAAGAAAGAAAGAAATAAACCTTACTTCACTGATTTAATGGAGACTTCGATCGATTTTAATTCGACTTTGGTTCATTCGATCCATGTCGAGGAAACCTCATTTCAATAGAGAGACATGCTCTTGCTATATTCTAATAAGGTAACTTCAATATAAGCTTGATTGGGGGTTATGACTCATGATTTTTTAAGTCAAACTCATGGGCCAGGTTGAATATGAGTTATTACATAATTTGAGAGCATGGCCCAACTAGACGTGGATCTAAGTCGATCTAAAAATAAGCTCATTTGAGTTCAAAAGGATTATTTAGGGAAAATGACACTAAAGTATTAAAAGTTGTGTATAGTACTCACTTTACTACCAAAATTTTTTTTTGGTTTACTTAAATGCCACTTTTTAAAAACAAACGATCATCTAAATATCAATTCCAATATGGGTCATCAAAAATCCAATGTAGCGATATTTTATTAATTTTCAATCCTACGTGGCTTGTTGATGTGCCCAAACAAAAATGCTTATTATTGATTATTGAAACAACAATCAGAAGAAGGGATCTTTCTATTCGTAGGATATGGAATTTCATTCTATAGAATCAAAATGTCATCTTAACGAAAAGTTATAAATGGTGATCGTCTAAGTACAAATTTTGTATGAAGTGATCATTTCAGTACCAATAGTTGTGAAAAAGCAATCACCTTAATACTAAGCACGCCACATGGAAATGCCACTTGAATTGGGTTTTTTAAATAATATGGCAAGTCATATAAAAATTTTAATTATAAAAGTCACATATTATTTTTGGTTGAAATTTTTCGTTGTTGGCATTTAAAGTGATTTGATGAAAACTTTGAATACTAAAATGAACATTGTGCACAACACCTTTTTTTTTTTGTTGGTTATTAGTTAAAAAAACATAGAAAAGCATGAAAAAGAAAAAACACAGAATTGGATATCAAAGAAGAGGGGAGAGGACGAGGAGCGCCGCCATTGGCAGTGTCGCCCGATGACCGGTCTCGCCGACGGCATCCCCAACAACGCTGACGATCTTGGAAGCAAGCAACAATCTTCATCTCTCCTTTGCACGATGGACAGAGTAGTCACACCATCCTCCTTTGTCACACCTCAAGAGGTACAGCCATCGCCACGGCTCAACAGCGATGTCCCTAGAGAAGTTTATTGCAGCTTTTCTCTTCGATTCGCGCAATTCATCACCCCGCTCCTTCGTCGGGGAAAAGAACAAGCCTCCGATAGCCTCCAACAAGTTTGCCTCCAATTGCCTTGAATCCACCGGGAAGCTTCGATTCGGAGCCCACCCCATGTCCGTCCCCACTTCCCGCCCTCTCGGCATCACGGATTGTCCTCCATTGTTGCGGTTTTGGAGGTTGTCCAGGGTATTTAGAGCATCCTTCCTCATCTTCGGATTTGGTAAAGTTCAAGCCTTACGAGGACGTGGTTTTAATTTTTTAAGAATTTTTTAAATGTTTTTGTGCCAGTCAATTTGAGGACAAGAAAGGATTTTCATTTAATTTTACTTTCTCCATTTTTAGGTTGGATTATATAAGTGGGCTTGGGATGAATTTGGGTTGGGTTTGGCATACAAATAGGTCAATCATGCTATGTGAATTATGGTTACGTTTGGTTGTCCGAATTTGAATCTAAATAAGATAACAAAATATCTTATCTAGTGATTACCAACGTTGTTCTCTGGACCGGATAAACTCGGATATATTCGGATAAAATACCAAATAGAAAGTCAACTCTCAATGTGGGATAAACTTGAATTAGATTTAAAAAAAAAAAGGTTAAAACGAAAACTTAACAATTACCTTCCAACAATGGAGTGAAGCTTCACCAGCCATCATGCAAAGACCACCTCCACAACAATCGATTGTTGTTGCCAGTCACCACCACCAATTGTCATTGGCGGCCAGCCTATCTTGTTTTGACAATAGAGGGTGAAAATGAGAAGTTATACATGACGTAGCTATCACCATCGAAGAACTTGAATACCCTCATGAGTGCGCTAGATCTTTTGAGGTTGTCGTCCACAACTGAGGCATGTTTGCCCATAAAACATGACAAAGATAACATCATCTCTATTGGCTCCCACGGCGGAAATAGATTTGTCGCCACCATTGGTTATCTATGACAATAATATGGAGTACATCATCATCGATGCAACAAAGGTGACTTTTGTCTCCGACAAGGAATAACCACATCGTAATTGTATTATCTCTAGACCCAACTTGCCAAAATGATCTCATACCAAGTCTCCAAACCCATCCATTAAAACCAAATATAGGATATTCTACATGCAAGTAAATTACAAATTAATAATCAAGAACTTTCAAATATGTTTGGTGCCCCTCACTACCCCTGATCGGCTCCAACATCAAGTGGCATATGAGTTTCATGTGCGGCGTCCACCGCACAATCGCCATTCTTCACCTCAGGATTGTCAGCTACTGCCTTGTCTACTAGATCCGTCACCCCCGCTGCCTCCCTCAGTCACTCCGTAACGCCCTCGGCAAGCCGAGGCTCGTCTTTGTCAACGTCTGAATTGCCTCCAACATAGTAAAGTTCAGCAAGGACTATGGCCTAGAGATGGAGATGACGGTGGATCGGGCACAACTGGCGGCAAAAGAGACAAACTGGAGGGACCTGAAGAGAACAGGTTTGGCGACTTGAGGAGGAAGCTCAAGGAGTAAGATTTGGTTATTGCTGGAGATTGCATTGCAAATGAGATTTTAAAATATTTTTAATCCTATCTTGGATTGCACCAAACATATGATAGGAATTTTTACAATCTAGAGGATATTCTGATGATCTCGGATCCTATCTTATCTTATTTCATTCAAATCCGAATTTGAATTTGAATGACCAAACGCAATCTATATGGATGGATTGGGGCCGAATCCATTTACGACCTACTTAAAACCAATTTGACCCACCCATTTACCACCCACAACTATTCATATTGAGAGGTTGACCTGCTTTTCAACAAAGATATCAGACTCATTGATCTAGCTAGTGTGTATATATCTTTGGATGTGAATTGTATTAGCAGTCTTGATATGTATATATTAATCCGAATATAATATGACCTTAGTAATGCGAAAAGAGTTTGTAAGTAAATGTCCATTCATTTCTTGGGCATGCATGATTCAAGTTGCTCAACGTACATCAAACTTTATCAAGCATGATCCTTCAACTATTTTATCAAGCATCGGTCAGATCCA
This sequence comes from Eucalyptus virginea, assembly GCA_014182375.1. Lineage (NCBI taxonomy): Eukaryota > Viridiplantae > Streptophyta > Magnoliopsida > Myrtales > Myrtaceae > Eucalyptus > Eucalyptus virginea. The sequence continues at coordinate 27,906,998 of CM024515.1, forward strand.
ACGTTATGCCTTATTAAGGTTAATTCGTTTTTCCTAGACCTTGAAAGGCTTTATTTATCAAATGTATTAGTTGGCACTTATGATATGATTTCTTTTGTAGTGTGTCTTAAGATTTCATAGTCATTAAACATGTAAATTACCAAAAAGGTCATAAACCTATTGTTTAGATATTTATATCGTAAACATTTTAATTTGGCCAATTAAATCTTGAAATTTTTTATGATTTGCCAATGTAGTCCTTCAGACCAATTTTTGGCTGGAAATCGCTAACATAAACACCTGTCGTCCTAAATAGCATAATTGGTGCTAACATTGACAAAATTTTAATTTTTAAATTTTTTATTTCTTTTTCATTATTGCTGGACATTGGGTGAGGTCATGCTAAATTGTCCATGTCAGATCTGGTTGTGCTAAGTAAGACAGCCAACGTCCCCATTAACAGCTTCTAGCTAAAATTGATCAAAATAACTATATTGACAAATTGTCAAAAGATATAAGACGAAATTGGTTAAATTAAAATGTTTGGGATTATATCATTCTTACTTGAGAACTTTTTGAGTAAATTTCCCAACATTATCTCTTTATTCTTTCTTATGCCAAACTCTAATTGATGCCCACAAATTCATAGGGGGATAAGTACACTAATGGTGCCATAAGTTGTGTACGGCGCTCACTTTGGTGCCAAAAGTTTCCGTCGGATCACTTAAGTGCCAAATCGGAGGAAAAACGCTCACTTTGGTGCCACCGGCGAAAGATTCCGACCACCGATGAAAGATTCCGCCAAAATGATTACGTGGCTTTTTAAAAAAAAAAAAAATCACCAAAGCCTTCAAACGACGTCGTTTTCGGTCCTCCTTAAGAAAACGACGCCGTTTAACTCATTTGGGGATTTTTCTGACCTAGCTCGCTCGGCGGTTGTTGCTCGGCCTCCACCGTCGCTAGGCCGCCGCCGCTCGCTCAGCCACCATTGCTCGGCGCTGTTCGGACGCCCTCGACGGCACACGAGGGAGCACCAGCCCTAGTCGCCGAAGCCTAGGTACTAGAAGACGCAGGCCATGCACTCGTTGGGGAGATCGGAGATGGAAGGGGAGACATCAATGGCGGCGCACTCGTCGGCGGCCTCCCGAGCACCGGCTAGATCACGGCCTTCGACTTGGCCGCCGAGTGGCCATCGTCGGGGTTGGGGTCGGGGTCGGGGTCGGGGTCGAGGTTGCGGCCGCCGAGTGGCCATCGTCGGGGTCGTGGTCGAGGTCGGGGTTGGAGCCGCGGCCGCCGAGCACGGGGGCCGTCGAGATTTAGGGTTTCAATTGGGGGAGACACCAAACGACGTCGTTTTGGTGTTAGGACGCTAAAACGACGTCATTTGAAGGCCTAAGTGATCCAAGGAAACTCCGGCGAGTCACATCAACATAAGAAATTAATAAAAAAAAGGCCACGTCGGATTTCCGGCCGATCAGATCGGCGTTGGCACCAAAGTGAGCGTTTTTCAAATTTTTTGGCACTTAAGTGATCCGACGGAAACTTTTGGCACCAAAGTGAGCGCCGTACACAACTTATGGCACCATTAGTGTACTTATCCCAATTCATAGGAGTTGAGTATTCATGAGATTATTAATTACTCGCGCAATTGCCGTTAAACATGGAATAAATTTTTGAGTCAATATCTATCATTGCAATGTGTTATATGATACCCCAGAATGTCATGTGCCACACAGGAACTTTTACTAAATTTTTTATTTTTTATCCAAACACACAAAAGCACAAACATAATCGTATCATATGAGAATGGAAATTTTATAGATTTAAAAATTAATTCTCACATGCATCTTCGTTTATCTTCCCTCTTCCAAGTATTAATATAGGCACCAAAAGAAAAAAAATACAATGCATTAATCCTAGGAAGAAGGTCGGGTTGTTTAACACTTTCATACCACTCCTGCACCAAAAGTCAAGTTACAACGTTATGGATAGACAACCTCACCTACATCGCCGTTGCCCTCGAAACGAGAGGGACCATTGAAGCCCCATAATGGTTTAACCAAATTTCCCTCCATATTAAAGTACCACGTAGCAAATCGATGGGACCCACTCTTGTAATCCCACGCTAATCCATACGATAGAACTACACTAAGTAAAATTGCTACCCCTAGTCAAAATACACGGGAGCTCCAAAGAGCAACGGTAGGGAATACATCCTACAAATTTGAAATAATTGAGGGGTGAACCAAAACTTAGTAAATGGGATTCTTAGTTTAACAATAAGATCATCTTATCACTCAGCTTGGTACCAAAAAAATTACAAATGAGTTCATGATGAGTAGAATTTAATTATGTATGACAATTGAATGAGTAAAAGCACTATCTTTCCTATCATGATACACAGATGGCATTCATTGAACAATGTTAGATAGAATTATTCACATAAATGCAAGCAGACGGCATATAACTATATGATGCATGGAAACCACATGGTAGCTCACCGATATGCACATATTAGGTTTTAACTCCTATTCATCTGGGTAGTATCCATCTTAACTCACGAGGCATCCGAACACTCTCGAGACATCTTGACACATAGGGCATTATGGCATATTGAATCATAGATACCTCTTTGCCATGCCACATAGATCACATGCGTCTTTTACAACTAGAGAAAATGCCACCAAAAACCCTAAACTTTATTCAATGTGACAAATTTACCCTAAACTTTTTTTATAACACAAAAAATTTCTAAACTTTGCTAACTATGATACATTTACCCTAAACTTTTTTTCTTGACACAAAAAAATCTCAAACTTATACTCGCATGACGCATTTATGCCAAACTATAGGGCATTTTTGTCTTTTATTTTCTTTTGCCTTTCTTTCTTCTTCTTTTTTTCTCCTTTGTTCCCTTTGCCGACCATGGCGGAGGGAAGCCGATGTCAGGCAAGGGCGGCCCTCACGGGCAAGGGAGGGCCGCCCTCGCTGGGGGGGAGGGCAGCCTTCTCTTGGGTCAAGCAAAGACAACCTTCGCCCCGGGTGCTTGAGGGCGAAGATAGCCTTTGCCAAATGGCTTTTATTTGTCCGGAGAGGGCAACCCTCACCCAACGCTGGTGAGGGCAATCCTTGGCAGATCCGACCCAAGCGAAGGCCGCCTTGCCTTCGTTGGGTGAGGGTTGCCCTCATCGGATCTAGCGAGGGTTGCCCTCGGCCGACATGAATGAGGGCATCCCTCACTAGAGCCAACTTCCCTCTGGCAAAGGGAAGAGAGAAGAAGAAAAAAGAGAGAGAAAAAAAAAGAAAACAGAAAATGGAAAGAAGAAAAAAATTAAAAAAAAATTAAAAGATGAAAATGCCCTTCAACCATAGAGTTGGGGTAAATGTGTTGTAGTTGGCAAAGTTTTGGATTTTTTGTGTTATAAAAAAAAAAGTTCGAGGTAAATTTGTCATATTAGGTAAAATTTAGGGTTTTTGGTGGCTTTTTCTCTTGCAACTATATAACCGCATGATGATGGTTAACTCATAACAAGCCAACTCATATTGCGCATAAATTAGAGGACTTTCTTGTCCCTTTAACCTTGAAGAGACCTGTCTCTAGATGATTGATGCATGCGTAGGTGAGTGATTTCAGGAATGTGAATTGCTAGGAAAAGTTTATGGATGGATGTGTTAAGCATATGGGAAATTCTAGCTAAGTATATAGAAAGGTGTGTAAAGGATGGAGGATACAAAAAGTTTACCACCAAAGCATAAAAGCACAAGCCACCAGTCAAGGATAAAGATTTGAGACAAATGTAGATCATGACGGAAAGGACTGCTCCACTGGTCAATAATAAAGAATTAGATAAATATTCACTCATGTAGAGGAATTCTAATATATTCACCAAGTATGTATTATAATGGAGAACACGCCTTTATTTATAGAGGGACTAAGAATTAGGAAATAAACAAACATTAACAATATGGGGACTCTGTAAATATTAAAGACATGGGAACTAGAAAACATTATAAAAAGCTAGGAACTCAAAGATGCAATTAATGACATGGAGACTCATAATCTTGACTCTTCAGCCTTGCCATTCATCTCCCAAAATTCATCCACCAGCCTTAACCATAGATTAACTATCTTTGAATTTCAACAATTAACCAAGGAATTTGCTCAAATTAGCCTCCCATCAATATGTTGTTGATTAGTGTTGAAATCAACAACCATTCTGGTGAAACGGAACTTAATCGGCAAAAGTCAAGAATAGACAATTCCTTATTCAATAGCTCGATAATCAATCGGTAGTCATTCTTTTGTATTGATAACTTGATTGATAGTTTTTATACCGACAACTTTATTCTAGACCCACCGCAACCCGCCATTATTGAGACTTGCCCTTACTTAACATCAAAATCCAAATTAAATTAACAAACATCAATCAATGGAGTCAGGAGTGTTAAGTAAATCAATTTAACTTAGCTCTTAGAGTTTTCACTTACCTTGGAAAAAACTTGAACAACTCAAAACTATAAATACCTTCAAAGCAAAATAACCAATAATAGGAATTAAAATTTTTTATTAGAACAAATACCCATTTGGTAACAAGGTAGTAAAGTCCAACAATTCATCTTGTAAACACCTAAAAGATGGAATTAGAAGTTATGGTAATAGAAGTGTGGGACCTTCACCATCAAAAGATTAGATAATGAAAATTAAAGAAGAAAGTGATATGGGACTCTCACTCTTCTTTGCAATAACAAGTTGAATTTCTCTTTAGAGGTTGGATACTTGTAGGGGTTTGTTTGATCAAAAAGGGGATATATTTGAAAAACTATACATGAGTTACAAGGAGATAAGAACAGTTAACCAAGGTAAAAATAATGATGACACTGAAATTAAAAATACTAGGTGGAGATGAATAAAGAGATGTTCAAATTAAAAGGTGACACGTTGCTTAATTATATATTTCCAAAGTAAATATTTAATAAGTTACTAAGATATCTCAGTATTTGTTCTAAACATTGATAAAACAGAAATATATTTTGAACTTATTAAAATGTTTAGCGAAAACTACCAAGCAATAAGAGAATCTTAACTCGATAAATTTCTAACTTTAAGATTATCATATACATAATTGGAAGCGTATCAGTCCCTGACAATAGTTGCTATAGTGATACGTCTTTTGCCGCCAGCCTATGTACTCAACTTAAGCACAATATCTATAAATTAAATGCTAATGGAATTGCATAAGGGAAGCGATACGAAAATACCTTTTGGATTTTCCCTACACTCCAAAATTGCTAACCCAACTGAAGTTTCCTCTAGTGATATTTATTATATTCACAAACTACAATTATTAATTGATGTACGAATTTTTTGGATGTCTCAATGTTCAATGCTTCTATCCAATGCTTTTACCAAGGTTCAACCTGATCACGACCCCGTATCCCTTGCCACTCGGTCAAACATCGGTATGAGTGGTCCACCTTGATTAAAGATATGTCCATAGTTATTACGTGTGAAAGTATAGACTTTTGGCTATTGAGACTACTTCGAAAGCAGTCTGTACAGGGAAGATTACTTAATTAGTTAAAATCTATTATACGGACATCAATACAATTCTAAAAACTTTTCAATTTTGTCCATTAAATCTCAACAATCGTGATTGGTCAATTTTTGTTGAAAATCACTGATATGGCGATTCAATCATTGCAAAGCTGGCCGTCCTTTGCGATGATGCAAAGTCATATATTTGAATTTATTAACATCTCGTTGGCTTTTTTGCATGCTTTCAAGAGTGAAGGTCAATTCAAGTATCTGGATCCTCCGCTTCTGCTCGGGTGACTGCTAGCTCCTTGACCGATGAGACTCTACCCCGCCCCCAACTCTAGCTGAGAAAGACCCTCCACCCACTTTCCCTTTTCCGCGTGTCCAAAAGCCCGCCCTTTGTGGCTTGAGGCATTTTCTGGGCCTTTAATAATATTATATAATAAGAGTTGGCCATTCTTCCTCAAAGTAAATAAAGCTTTCAAGCTGCAACTTTACAACAAGAGGCCCTCATTATCAGGTTGATAGATTGCTTGTTTGTTTTATATCATATCAATAAAGTCTTTCCTTGACTTTTCAAGTTGGGGCGCTACTGCCGTATCTATAGTCAAGAGCCTTTTCTTGTAGGATGCTGGGTAGGTATAATCCATCGACAGTATTTGACCCATGCACATTTTTTATTTGGGATTTGAGAAGGGTTTGAGAGCGTTCTTGATTCATATTGCGAGGAAAAGAAATTAAGGCTTAATTGAGTGCACAAATAATAGGAGACTTAATTCACCAAAAGTAGACACAACATAGAAGCGAATTCGATTGTTGTACAAAATATAGTCAAAGCTATTGCCTCCTTTATCGATGCAAATGCTAACAAAAAAAAAAAAAAAACAAGTAAATCAAACAACCATTTCGCTTCTTATTTTCAAGGGCAATTTTATCCATTCTTTAGCCCTCAATCCGCCACGCAGCCGCAAATGCATCGGCCGTTGACACACTTGTTTCCGAGGCATCCATCACACCATCTAAAGCATTCTGCCGAAGATCCGCATTCGTCCGCCTGTATCTCTGTCAAATCTCTTGCTCCTATCTCAAGCATCAAACCTATGCGTATACAAAGTTCAACATGAAAACTATTTCATTACTGTGATTGAAAAACCATAAAAACAAGAAGAGGCACGTTTCATGAGACGGGCTTACATGATGATAAAAGGACAAGGGTCACCAAAAAAGCCAAAGAGAGAGAAGCTCTTTCCATTTCTCTTGTATGGATGCAGCTGATTCTTTCTGAACTGTATTAATTTGATTTCTTTGTGACAAACTGCAGAGACGGAATTTATATCTACATGACATTGATTATTTTGATTTGGCGAATCAAGAACGAAAATGGCATGTTAATGGTTCATTGCTGGGGTCATTGCATTCAAAGAATCAACCCCCCTACTTTTTGGCAAGATATCCTTGATATTAAAGCCCTAATAAGTGGATTTCTTTCATTAATGGGAAGTAATGATTAACATGGGAGTAATTAATCGACACAACTGCGAATGGGGAGATCGGGGAGATCAGAGGTAGAGGGCAACTTGACATATAGTCTTGCTATAATCCTAGATATCTATCACTAATGGATTGCCTTGCAAATCATGCACTACAATAATCACCATTCTCAATAAGTAATGACAAGTAATCTAGTTAGCCATATAATTTCTAGAGTTAGTATCATAAAAAACTCCAAACTAATATATTTGTGATAAATTTACCCAAAATCAATTTTTTGACCACTAAAAATCCCAAATTTGTACACTTGTGACAAATATATCGTAAACTAATTTTTAACCACAAAAAATCATAAACCAACACATTTATGACAAATTTTCCTCATTTAGTTTCTGTTAAATTGGATTAATTCCTTGAAAAACCACAATTCGATATACCTGTAACAAACAAAGGGTGAAATCCCAGATTGATATACCTGTCAACTATCACACGTCACCCAGCTAAACAAGGTAAAATTTAACAAAAATTAATGGATAGTAAATTTGTCATATGTGTACTAGTTTGAGGTTTTTAGTAATCAAAAAATAAATTTTGAATAAATTTATTATGAATATATCAGTTTAGGGGTTTTTTTTTTTTTTTTTTTTGGTAATTTTAACCCTTATTTCTAAGAAACATAACTATTATAGAAATGATCAGTTTGACTATATGGATGAAACCAACATATAGCCCGATAATGACGTAAATGGAAATTTTCTTAGGATAGCTCACTAGCTGTCAATAGATCAAATGGTTGAGATAAAAACATTGAATATCTAGCAAATAAATATATATAGATAAGTGCACTAGAAGTCTTAAATTTGTCATAAAAGTATAAAGTCCTAAATTTACAAAAAGTACAACCAAGTCAAACTTATCTAATTGGTATAATCAAGTTCTTTCACTAATTACGTTCAATTTTTTTTCCTTCCTCCAATTAGACAAACGGAAAAAGCTGATGTAATGTTTTATTATTTTCTCTCTTACATGGTTTTTTAAATATTTCCTCTCTTATATATGGCATCAACCGAATACAAGACAAAAACAATGTCATTTTACTCTAAATCTCAATTTTTTAATAAAAATATTAATTTATAAAAGTATTTTTATAAAACACAAAAGTGAAAAAGAAAACAAGGCAAGATCCAATGTTCAAATGGTTCATGAACTTTGGTCTAATATGTAATATGGTCCATAAATTTTAATCTAATGTGCGATGTTGTCCCTAGAATAAAAATTGTGCAATTTGGTCTCTAAAGTATTATAAATATGCAAAGGGCTTTATGGAAAACTTTAGAAGTTTAGAGATAATGTTGGACATTGGACCAAAGTTCAAAAACAAAATTAAAATATCAAGAATAATATTGCACATTGAACTAAAGTTCATGGATCATATTGAACAAATTAAAAGTTCTCGGACGATATTGCATATTGCATTAAAGTTCATAAACTATATATGTCATTTTCCCGCCCAACAAAAAAGAATACTATCTCGAGAAACACCTCCTTTTATGCATTCTATTCAATCTATCGGTGAGAACACTCAATCCTCACTGAAGTGCCCATATCTAAGGCCTAAAATTGCAGAATCACGATCTATAAACCAATTCACTGATATCCAGAAAATATGACTTTAGGCACTCGACCTCACCACAATAATCTCACTTGAGCAAACAGAACCAGAAGGAAACGCGAATGAGCACACCGACAGATCAATGAATAAAAGCAATCGAGGCAACCGTAGCTAATAATAAACCCCGAGCATTTCATAGTATTCACTGTTATGGGAGTTACGAAGAACAAATAGGATTAAAAAATGAGGATCGAAATCAAATTCGAGCCAATAATCGAATCATTAGTCGGGGAAAAAAGAAACCGATCAAAGTCTACCTTCCGGAGAGCCGATGACAACCTGATGGCCAATGCCTTCAATCCCGCGAGCAGCGAGCTCGGGCTTATCGGCATAGAAACGATTGCAATATGAAGACACCATTTCGGTCAAGAGGCTGTCTATACAGCTCTCTGAAGCCTCTCTCCATATTCTCTCTCTCTCTCTCTCTCTCTCTCTCTCTCTCTCTGCGTGGTTGGAAAGACGAAGAGCTGAACATGATGAGTTCGTCTTCAACGGGGATCAAGGATGGATTTATAAATTTTTCTTTATTTATTAACATATTTACCAACATGAAATTAATGTTCACATGCTAAACCCTATTTCACTGTTCGACCCAAAAAAAAAAAAAATACTACACTGATTTAATGGAGACTTCGATCGATTGTAATTTAATAGTTCCTGAATTTTTTTATTTTGGTTCATTTAATCGCCCGTCGAAGAAACTCGCCATTTCAATGGAGAGAGACACGAAAATACCCGATCGGATTTCTCGTGTGCTACAAAATTAATAATCCAACTGAAATTTTCTCTGGTGACATTTACCATATTCATATACTACATACTATTAACGGATGTAGGATTTCCAGATGTCACAATGTTCATGGCTTCTATCCACTGATTTTACCGATGTTTGACCTTGCCACCCGGTCGAATGTCCAGAATAAGTGGTCCGTCTTGGTCATAGATATGTTCATAGTTACGTGCGTACGATTAAGTATAAAATTAAATTAGGAAACCACAAATACTTTTGGCTACTGAGAGTGCTTTGAAAGTGGTCTTGTGTAGGACAATCACCATTCAGTCCTAAACTATTGTATAGATGCCAATTCAATATTAAAATTTTCAATTTTGTCAATTCATTTCTAAATATATGTACGAAATTTCAATGTAGTATCTATCAATTTTCATCAAAAACCGTCGATGTAGTGAGTCAATCATCACTGGCTGGCTTTCGTGATGATTGAATTAATAACATCAAGGTTAGCCTGATAACTAGGTATAGTCCATTGACAAGATTCGATCCATGTGCATTAAGTTCTGGTTTGTGATTTGAAAAGGGTTTGAGAGCATTCTTGTTTATCCCGAAATTGGGGCTTAGTTTTTTTTTTTTTTTTTGTTAGTCCTACTCTATTCCTACTCTACACTCACTCTCAGACTTTTGCCCTGCCTCTTGCAGGGCGTGGGAGTCGAAATCCACTCCTGAAACTTACGCGTCCCCACCCTATCCCCCCCTGAGAATGTGGGGATTTGAACCCCTCACATCCCCCTTCCATGTTGGAAGGGTGGCCACTGGGGCGAGAAATTTGGGCTTAGTTCAGTGCACAATTAATAGGACGCGATTCACCGAAAGAAGACACAATAAGAAGCGAATTTGATTGTTGTCCAAGATATTATTAAGCTCTCACAATGCCACCTTTATTGAAGCAAATACAAACCAAACAAAACATCTAAATCCAGCAAGCATTTTGCTTCTTATTCTCTAAGGCAGTTCCATCTATGCTTTAGCCCCCAATCGGCACGCAACCACAGATGCATCGGCCGTCGTCACACTTGCTTCCGAGGCAATTGCAATATTTTAAGGCAATCTTCTGAAGTAAAGCATTGGCTTGACGTTAACTCTGTCAAATCTCTTGCTCCTGTCTCAAGCATCAAACCTATGTGTATACAAAATTCAGTATGAAACTATTTCCTTATCGTGATTGAAAAACTATAAAAACAAGAAGAGGCACGTTTCATGAGATAGGCTTACATGATGATAAGAGCACAAGGGTCACCAAAAAAGCCAAAGAGAGAGAAGGTCTTTCCATTTCTTTTGTATGGATGCAGCTGATTCTTTCTAAAACTATATTACTTTGATTTCTTTATGACAGACTGCAGAGAGGGAATTTATATCTACATGATATTGATTATTTTGATTTAGCAAATCAAGAATGAAAATGGCATGTTAATGGTTCATTGCATATAAGGAATCACATCCCTTTACTTTTGTCAAGATATCTATTGATATTAGTGCCCTAATAAGTGGATTTCTTTCCTTAATGGACGGTAATGATTGACATGGGAGTAATTAATCGACATGACTACGAATGGGGAGTAGAGAGAGACTTGGAGCATGTTTGGCAATTGACCAAATAGTGTTAGATTCAATTCTTTTGTTCACGGGAGTAAGTTTTGAACATAATCCAATAATTTTGTTGTTCACAGGAATAGATTTGCAGTTGGCATCGAGAATCAAAAAAAAAAAAAAATTGATTCTTTATTTCCAAAAATAATTCCAGAATCAAGCCAACCGGAATTTTTTCTTTTCTTTTCTCTCTTTCTTTCCTTCTTGTTTTACTTCCTTTTCTCTTCTCATTCCACCGCCGCTACCATCGACCATTGCCACTGCCATCCATCGCTGCTGGGCCGCTAGCGAGGCACAACCGTGCCGAGCCACCAAGGTGAGGCCGACCTCGCGGTGGCCCGGCGAGTTCGAGCCCTATCAACAACTAGGAGAGCTCAGTCAAGCCTCGCCAGGGGCCGATGACCCTCTGACGAGGTTGTCAACCCTCGTATGGCCGGTCGCCAGTAATCCCAAGGTCGGCACCGGCGACCGGCTGAGGAAAAAGATATAGAAAAGAAGAAAAAAGGAAAAAGAAAAAAAGAAAAAGTAATTAAATTATTAAAAAATTAGAAAATAATGGTTTGGATCATAAATTTTGAGGACAAGTGCCAAATGCAATTCTATCCTAGAAATAAAAATTTCGAGCAATTAGTAAATGCCTTCAAATACTTAGAATTTGTTCTTGGGAACATAATAAAAAAGAATCATTTTTTATCAGAAATTATTCTCGGGAATAGAATGATTACCAAACGCACCCTTGACATAGTCTTGCTAAAATCTTAGGTATCTATCACTAATCGATTGCCATGCAAATCATGAACCACAACAATCACCTTTCTCCAGAAGTAATGACAAGTAATCTAGTTAGCCATATAATTTCTACAGTTAATACCACTAAAAATTCCAAACCGTGACAAAATTATCATAAACCAATTTTTTGACCACCAAAAACCCTAAATTGGTATATCCGTGACAATATATCATAAACTAATTTTTAACTATCAAAAACCCAAAATCAGTACATTTGTAATAAATTTACCCTAATTTAGTTTCCATTAAACTGGATTAATATCATGAAAAACCACAACTTGATACACATGTAACAAACAGAGGGTAAAATCACAAACCGATACACCCATCAATTGTCACAAATCATCAAACTTAGCATCTTGAGGGTAAGATTTAATAAAAACTAACGGAACGTAAATTTGTCACATGATTACTAGTTTGAGATTTTTAGTGGTCAAAAAATTAGTTTGGAATAAACTTATCATGGATATACCAATTTGGGGTTTTTCGTAATATGATCAGGTTGACTATATGGACGAAACCAACATATACCCCAATAATGATGTTATTAGCAAATTTTTTAGGAAAGATCACTAGCTATCAATAGATAGCATGGTTGAGATAAAAACATTGAAAACCTAGCGAATAAATATGTAGAAATAAGTGCATTTGAAATCCTAAACTTAGAAACCTAATTATTATAGATATGACCAGGTTGACTATATGGATGAAATGAACATATACCCTTATTACAATTTTTTCAATTTAGTTCTAAACATTTTTTTTTACTAGTTCAGTTCTAAACATTTTTGTAATTGTGTCAATTTAGTTCTAAACATTTTGCAATTGTGTCATTTCAATCCATCCTGCCAAATTTGGTTGGCTAGCACTAACCAATGCCAAGTGTTATTTTAAAAAAAAAAAAATCTATTTTTTAATATATATATTTTTTCAATTTCTCTCTCTCCCCACCCCCTTAGCCGATTGCTAAACCTCAATGACTAGCTAGAGGCGTTGGCCGACGAGAGCAAGCCTCGCCAGATCAACGGTGAGAACCCATCACTAGACGAGGCCTCGCCCAACGACAACATTGCTAGGTCTTGCCATGGCTAGGCAAGGCTTGACCTTGTTATGTATCTAGCAAGGGCCTTGCCTAGCGACTACGACTTCACCATTGGCCATAAATCTGGCGAGAGCCTCGCCTTCACAGGGTAAGGCCCTTGCTAGATCCACGGCGAGGGCAACCTCGCCCTAGTTGGGTGAAGCCTTGCCATCATAGGACAAACTCGGCTTCACTAGCCATGGTGAGGGTGAGCAACGCTGTCGCTGGGTGAGGCTTGCCCTCACCAGTGATTGGCAAGAGCAACCCTCGCCATTGGTCAACAAGGCGACCTCATCAGGCAAAGCCTCCAGCTGATCATCGAGGTCCGATGATTGGCTAGGGGAAGAAGGAGAGAGAGAGAGAGATTAAAAAAAAAAACCTAGCCCATCGCCGGACCTCAATGACTAGCTAGAGGCGTTGGCTGACAAGGGCGAGCCTCACCAAATCGATGGCGAGATCCCATCGCTAGACAAGGCCTCGCTAGATCTAGCGAGGCTTGACCTCACCTAGCCATGGCGAGGGCAAGCCTTGCCCAACGACAACATTGCTAGGCCTTGCCATGGCTAGGCAAGGCTTGACCTCATTGTGTATCTAGCAAGGCCCTTGCCTAGTGACTGCAACTCCGTCATTGGCCATAAATCTAGCGAGAGCCTTGCCATCGCAGGGTAAGGCCCTTGCCAAATCCATGGCGAGGGCAACCTCGCCCTCGTTGGGGGAGGCCTTGCCACCCTCGTTGGGTGAGGCCTTACCGTCCTAGTTGAGTGAGGTCTTGCAATCATAAGACAAACTCAGCTTCACCAGCCATAGCGAGGACGAGCAATGTTGTCGATGGGTGAGGCTTGCCCTCACCAATGATCGGTGGGAGCAAGCCTCACCATTGGCCAATGAGACGACCTCATCGGGCAAAGCCCCTAGATGATCGTCGAGATCTGACGACTGGCTAGTGGAAGAATGAGGGGGGAGAGAGAGAGATAAAAAAAAATTAAAAATTGAATAAAATAAAAAATATATTTAAAATATTGAAAAAAAATTAAAAATGATACGTTAGTGTCGACCGAATGTGCCAGTTGGATGAGGCCTTGCTGTCATAGAACAAATTCAACTTCACCAGCCATAGCGAAGGCGAGCAATGCTGTCGTTGGGTGAGGCTTGCCCTCACTAGTGATCGGCAAGAGCAAGCCTCGCCATTGGTCGACAAGGCGACCTCATTGGGCAAAGCCTCTAGCTGATCACCGAGGTCCGACGATCGGCTAAGGGAAAATGGAGGGAGAGGGAGAGAGAGAGCGAGATAAAAAATAAAAAATAAAAATAAAAAATAAAAACCTAGCCCATCACTAGGCCTCAATGACTAGCTAGAGGCGTTGGCCGACAAGGGCAAGCCTCGCTAGATTGATGGCGAGATCCCGTCGCTAGATGACACCTCGCTAGATCTAGCGAGGCTCGACCTCACCTAGCCATGGCGAGGGCGAGCCTTGCCCAACGACAACATTGCTAGGCCTTGCCATGGCTAGGTAAGACTTGACCCCGTTGTGTATCTAGCAAGGCCCTTGCCTAGCGACTGCGACTTTGTCATTGGCCATAAATTTAGTAAGACCCTCGCCGTCGCAGAGTAAGGCCCTTGCCAGATCCATGGCAATGGCAGCCTCGCCCTCATTGGGCGAGGCCTTGCCGTCCTAGTTGGGTGAGGCCTTGCCGTCATAAGACAAACTCAACTTCACCAGCCATAGCGAGGACGAGCAATGTTGTCGATGGGTGAGGCTTGCCCTCACCAATGATCGGCGGGAACAAGCCTCGCCATTGGCCAATGAGACGACCTCACCAGGCAAAGCCTCTAGCTGATCATCGAGGTCCAACGACCGACTAGGGGAAGAATGAGAGAGAGAGAGAGTCGGCTTCACCAGACATAACAAGGACGAGCAACATTGTCGATGGGTGAGGCTTGCCCTCACCAATGATCGGCGGGAACAAGCCTCACATTTGGCCGATGAGACGACCTCACCAGGCAAAGCCTCTAGCTAATCGTTGAGGTCCAACGACCGGGCAGGGGAAGAATGAGAGAGAGAGAGAGAGAGAGATAAAAAATAAAAATTGAAAAAAATAAAACATATATTAAAATATTGAAAAAAAAAAAGTTAAAAATGATACATTGGCGTCGGCCGAATGTGCCAATGTTGGCTAATGTCCATGTTAGCATTAGTCGACTAAATTTGATTGGGTTGACTTAATTGGAAAAATTGCAATTTGTCTATTACTGTTTTGGAAAAATGACATCATCGGAAAGTTCTTTAGGAAAGCTCGTTAGCTTTCAATAGGTAGAATGATTGAGATAAAAACATCGAAAATCTAGCGAATAAGTATATATGGATAAATGCACTAAAAACTCGTCATAAAAATGCAATTGAATCCTACAACTTACAAAAAGCATAATCAAATCAAACTTGTCAAATTAGTATAATCAAGTTCTTTCATTAATTTTATCTATTTTTTTCTTCGTCCAATTAGATAAACGGAAAATGCCGATGTAGTTTTTTATTATTTTCTCTCTTGCATGGTTTTTTTAAATATTTCCTCTCTTATACATGGCATCGACCGAATATAAGACTAAAACGATGTCATTTTACTCTAAATCTAATTTTTTTAATAAAATCTTAATTAAAAATGAAAAAGAAAAAAAGGCAAGGTCTAATGTTCAAATAGTTCATGAACTTTGGTTCAATGTGTAATATGGTTCTTGAATTTTAATCTAATGTGCAATGTCGTCCTTAGAATTAAAATTGTGCAATTTGGTCTCTAAACCATTATAAATGTGCAATGGGCTATATGAAAAGGTTTGGAAGTTTAGAAATAACGTTGAACATTGGACCAAAGTTCAGGAACGAGATTAAATAAATTAAAAGATTAAGAACAACATTGGACATTTGATTAAAATTCATGTACCATATTGAACAAATTAAATGTTCTTGGACGATATTGCATATTGGACAAAGTTCGTAAATTATATATGTCATTTCCCCGCCAAAAATATAAAATAAAATATACCATCTCAAGAAACACCTCCTTTTTTCCATTCTATTTAATCTATCGGTGAGAACACTCAATCCTCGCTAAAGTGCCCAAATCTAAGGCCTAAAATTGCAGAATCACGATATATAAAACAATTCACTGCTATCCAGAATATATTATTTTAGGCACTCGACCTCACCACAACAATCTCACTTGAGCAAACAGCCAAACAGAACCAGAAGGAAACGCGAATGAGCACACCGGCAGATCAATGAATAAAAGCAATCGAGACAACCATAGCTAATAAAAAAACCCCGAGCATTTCATAGTATTCACTGTTATGAGAGTTACGAAGAACAAATAGGATTAAAAAATGAGGATCGAAATCAAATTCGAGGCAATAATCGAATCATTAGTCGGGGAAAAGAGAAACCGATCAAAGTCTACCTTCCGGAGAGCCGATGACAACCTGATGGCCAATGGCCTCAATCCCACGAGCAGCGAGCTCGGGCTTATAGGCATAGAAACGATTGCAATAAGAAGACACCATTTCGGTCAAGAGGCTCTATATACAGCTCTCTGAAGCCTCTCTCCATATTCTCTCTCTCTCTCGCTTGGAAAGACGAAGAGTTGAACATGATGAGTTCTCTTCAATGGGGGTTGAAGTCAGTCTTTCGGATCGGCTTGTCGAGGATGAATTTATAAATTTTATTTATTTATTACATATTTACCAACATGAAATTAATGTTCACAAGCTAAACCCTATTTCACTGTTCGACCCAAAAAAAAAAACTACTTCACTGATTGAATGGAGACTTTGATCGATTTTAATTCAATAGTTCCTGAATTTTTTTTTTTTTTTTTTTTGGTTTATTTGATCCCCGTCAAAGAAGCTCGACATCTCAATGGAGAGAGAAACCAAAATACCTATTGGATTTCCCATGCACTACAAAATTAATAATCCAACTGAAATTTCCTCTATTAACATTTACAAATTGATATACTGCATCCTATTAAAGGTGTGGACACCTCAAGTGTCAAAACTTGGCATGGGTAGATATAAGTGTCAAAACTTCCAAAAGGTACACTTAAGTTTTAAAATCAAAAAAGAAATAAACACTTAAATGCCAACAGCGACCCACATCTGATTTTCGACGAGCCACATTAGATTGCCGACAGTCTCATAGACCGATTATATTAATAAAATAATGTTATGTCGGATTTCCAATGAGCCTCACTGGAGTTAGCACTTCAGTGTCCAATTTTCCAAAGAAGTAACACTTAGATGTATATTTTGAAAGTTTTAATACTTATATATCCTCCGGTGCCAAGTTTTGGCACTTGAGATTTACCTCTTTTGATGCTATCAATTGATATAGGATTTTTCTGATGTCACAATGTTTACGGCTCATATCCAATGATTTTACTGGCGTTTGACCTGGTCCGAGCACCGTATCCCTTGCCACCCGGTCAAATGTCTAGAATAAGCGGTTTTATCTTGATCATAGTCATGTTCATAGTTACAAGCGTATAGAATTAAATTAGGAAACCACCAACACTTTTGGCTATTGAAAGTACTTCAAAAGTGGTTTGCATAGGGAAAATCACCCATTTAGTACTAAAGTATTGTGTAGATACCAAACCAATCTTAAATATTTCAATTTTGTCAATTCAAGTCCAAATATTTATGCAAAATTTCAATGTAATCATACTAGTCAATTTTCATTGAAAATCGTTGATGTGATAGACCAATCATCACCAGCTAGTTTTTGTCATGATGCAAAGTCATATATTTGAATTAATAACATTAAGATTAGCCTGGTAATTAGGTATAGTCCGTTGACAAGATTCGACCCATGTGCATTAAGTTTTGATTTGGGATTTCAAAAGGGTTTGAGAGCATTCTCGTTTACCCCGAAAGTAGGGCTTAATTCAGTGCACAAATAGTAGGACGCAATCCACCAAAAGAAGACACAATAGGAAGCGAATTTGATTGTTGTTCAAGATATTATTAAGCGCTCACAATGCCACCTTTATTGAAGCAAATAGTAACCAAACAAAACGTGTAAATCCAGCAAGCATTTTGCTTCTTGTTCTCTAAGGCAGTTTCATCCATGCTTTAGCCCTCAATCCGCCACACCACCACAGATGCATCGGCCGTCGTCACACTTGCTATTGCGGCGTCCGTCGCAATAGTTAAAGCAATCTTCTGAAGTAAAGCATTGGCTTGACGGTCTCACTGTCAAATCTCTTGCTCCTGTCTCAAGCATCAAACCTGTGTATACAAAGTTCAGCGTAAAAACTATTTCCATATCGTGATCGAAAAACTATATAAACAAGAAGAGGCACGTTTCATGGGAAAGCTTACATGTTGATACGAGCACAAGGGTCACTAAGAAAGCCAAAGAGAGAGAAGCTCTTGCCATTTCTCTTGGATGGATGCAGCTGATTCTTTTCGAGCTGTATTACTTTGATGTCTTTGTGACAGAATGAAGAGAATGAGCCTATATATACAGGACATGAGTATTTTGATTTGGCAAATCAAGAATAGAAATGGCAATCTAATGTTTCTCTGTCGGGTCATTGCATGATAATGAGGTTTCTAAATGGTACAGCCGGCAAGATCACTTGCCATTAGTTCTCGATAAAGGTGATTGCCATAGTGAATGATGCGTCACATGGCAAAATTATGTCGGTCTCCATCTCCAGTGTCCTATTTGTAGTACTGTTATCGTGAATTGCTCAAATGCCGAAAATTAGTATTGAGAATGCCACGGATTGACAAGAGACAAAATTGCCCATAACTCAGCTTTGAAGGAGGTAATCCAAGGTATTACTTGGTGCAAATATCTTATTTCCTGAGCGTTTCAAGTTCCAAGCTTTGTTTTGCAATCCGCCGTGCCAATTAGTTTCAAAGTTCACATAAGAATTATTACAATCGATGCATAAAGTCTTTGCATAATCCAGGCAATATTCATTCAGCTAAATAAGATAAAATGGGTCAATATAATGAGAAGAAAAAAAAATGTTTCTCGGAAGTGTTTCCGGGAACAAGAAGCGATTTTTTTTTTATTTCTTGTTTCTGTTCCAAATCTGTTCCTGAGAACAAAAGTGTAAACAAACGCATTTCTGTTATTTTTTTGTTCCCCAAAACAAAAGAACAAAAATTTGTGTTACGGGGAACTGAAACAGAAATAAACAAACACACCCTTAAGGTCTACATGGCAACGTTCCAATTTTTTTATTCTTTTGTTCTTTTATTTTCCAAAATAGAAAAATAACAGAAATTCGTTTGGTAACATTAGTTAATTTTTCTATTCCTCAAAATAGATTAGTGGCCAGGCAATAGATTTGAAATAAAATCAAAAAGTGGAAAAAAAAAAAGTAATTTATTGTTCCAAGGAATAATTTCTAGAATAAGTTATTTCATATCTTTTCTTTTTTTTTTTTTTTTTTTTTTTTTATCTTTTCTTCTTCTTCCTCTTCTATCGGTTCACTAGAGCCTCGCCGTCAACGCTCCCCCAACCGCTGTCCCTTGCCACCTACCGGTCGTCATCTGCCATCACCATTTGTCGCTACCATTACCCACCGCCACTTGGCGACCGACTAGAGAAGAAAGAATAAGAGAAGAAAAAAAGAAAAGAAAAGAAAATTTTCAAAATAATTAAAAAATTCAAAGAAATTATACACCACAATAAAACCCATGAGCCATGGCAAACGCACTCCTATGCTTTTTTCTATTTCAGAAATAGAAATTTTGTGTAATTATCAAACGTGTTATTTTACTCATAAACTATTTTAAGGAATAAAAAAAATTAAAACAAACTGTTACTCGAAACAAAAATGTTACTAAATCCACCCTAGGCACCCTTACTAATTAAGGCATGGACTTGTGTGTATATTAGACACGCTAGACGAGTTCAGTTTTTCATATCAACCAAGCTGCACACAACTTAATGTTTAGGCCATTTTACTAGTTCTTGGCTCGTATTCTACTTTACTCATAACTTCACAACCCCTTTCGAATTTCTAGGATTGTACCAAAACTATGTCGGTCTCCATCTCCGGTCTTCTGTTTGTGGTAGTGTTACTGTTAATTCCCCAGATGCCGATAATTAGTAATGGGCGTGCCACCGATTGACAAGAGACACAATTGCCCATGACAGCTTTAAAGGAGGTAGTTTAACTTTTACTTAGTGCAATATCTTATGTCCTAAATGTTTCAAATTCCCTGCTTTGTTATACGGTCTGTCATGCCAATCATGCGTAAAGCCTTTGCATAATCAATGCAATACTCATTCAGCAAGATAAGGTAAAATGGGTCAATATGATGATGAATGAGTCAGGTAAGGGTCAGGCAGATCTCTACCCCTTGAAAACTACTTGATTTATGACCCTCAACCTAACACCGATATTCAAACCCAACGGAACCAAGATGGCTTACAAGCCTATCCTCGTGATGGAGCTTGTATTGTATGCCATCGCACGAGTCAAGTCCTTGTCCTAGCCATTGCTCGAGGTATTAACGAGGCTATAGGTGACCTCTGCTATGGGCCAATTCTTCCATAGTGGAAGTCCTTGTCCTAGCCATCGCTCGAGGTATTAACGAGCTCGAGGTATTAATGAGACTGTAGGACGGAATGCACCGATTTATGTGGTCCTTGCATCAGATTTCACGGTTCTAACACAGCCAAAACTTGGGATAACTTGCCATCTATGGCCTCGTCTACCCAAGGGCTCTCATCGATGACTGACATTGCATGTCGTCGGTTCTCTTCATTGTCGACAAGCTCAACCTGTTAACTGATGACTTCTACTCTGACAAAACTCTATTCTTGTCTGACCGAGCATGCCACTCATCGATTTCAAGAGTTGGTAATTTTTTTCTGCCGACATTAGTACAACATGAGCCCCCCCTGCCCAACTCATTTACCTCAGTAATCACTTCTTTAAGAGGAAAAGGGAATAAATGCCCAGAAACGTTTTTGATTGCTGAAAAGATTTCGTAATTACCATATAAGATATCGATTCCAGACATCTTATGAGCGCAGAGCTTTGATAAAATCCACGACAAAGTAATTTTCTAGCATGTGAGCCATCTCAACTTCGTGTTTGAATATATCTATTGTCATGGAGATAGTCTCACAAAAGTTCGACATTTCGCTATAGAAAAGCCTGTGAACATTTTGAGGCACAACAATTGAAAGCAATTACAAACCACTTTCAAGACAGAAAAGGAGACATACCAAGACTGCCCTTTATTCTACATTTTCAAAGATCTTCATAACTACATGCGTGCACGACTGTAGTTACTGTAGTTGGAGGATGCAGTTCATCCCTGAAGGCCAATAACCCCTGCCATAATGAAGAGGAAGAAGCGCACAGACTATGAGAAGTGGTAGGGGAAAAAAAAAATCCCATGGCTGTCTGAGCTTGTGTGTGCACCGTATGATGAATATGTTGAAGATGATGTCGAAATGTATAATTCACGAAAAGATCAAATAGACTTCATCTACAGATGCCTACTGTACCGCACCAACCTCTCTCAGCAATTAAACAAGCAACAGAAAAGAAAAGAGCTGTAAAAGATCAACATAGAGGCAAGTGACATCTATCAGCTGACATTTCTCTGCCCACCTACAAGTGAGCTGCTAAACCTTGGGCCAACTAAAAGCGGCATACTCAATTTCATATGATATGGATCTCTACGACATGATGCTGCAGTAAGTTAAAGCTAAAATGCTCACCGCAAGCAACTCTGCCACCAGCATTCCCAGTTGTTTTGCTAAGTTCGTGCCCACCTGGGTATAGGAAAATAAAAACAAGTTGCACTTTTTATAAATATAAAGAAGGCTCACGTGAAAAATTGCATCGCCTGGAGAGGTGGGAATAATTTAAATAATCAATAGAAAAAATATGCAAAGTTGAATATGCATTTTCCTGTCACTTAAGCTATTTGCCACAGCAAGAAGAAATCCATAGCATGATGATAAACACAACTGATACCCTAGTAGAACTGGAATAAACCAGGGAAGATGCCTACTAAATCAACACTCTTTTAGCTGGAGAAGCTAGCATTTAAGATTGTTGAGGGCCTGTTTGGTATGAGAAAACATTTTCAGCTTTCATTGTCTGTGTTGTCTGAAACGTGTTGTGATAGTGCAAGTGCAATTCTCTTTAGACAGTGACAATATGCTTGTATTCTATTGGTATTCCAAACCTGCATGCTTTCATTTGGAACAAGAGAACATTTTTAGCTTTCGTTTACTGTTTTCTCCAAAATGTTTTGTTGACAGAAGTGAAATTCTCTTCAGATGCTTGCTAATTATGTGCTTGTACTTCATTGGTATTCCAAACCTGCATGATTTCATTAGGAATGAAAATACTAAAAGCATAGAAAGTTGCCTTCAGTTTTTTACTCTAGTTAAAGACAGTTTCTCTTATTTTTGTTTAGAAAACCGTTTTCAAACTACAGGAGTTATTCTCAATTTTCATTCTCTGATGCCTTACCACTGATTAGAAAAAACCAAACTGAAAACAGCAAATGTGGAGATTTTTACGAACTAAACACAGCCTAAATTCTCAGAAATTACCCTTCCCAAGATCATCAGGATCTCCATGAACAACGACAGCCCTTCCAATAATTGAGCTTGGTCCACTGAGAGGAATCTGCATAAAGGAAAGGGTCATCAAATTAAATTCTGCTTTTTTTTTTTTTTTTTTTTTTGGTAAAGGTAAGAGATAAATTAAATTAAATTCTGCTTTAGGTTTCAAAGAAATCTAAAACATGGTAATTCAACACATAATGCTAGTTGCTAAGGATAGATGGATAGAAGAGAACCTGGTTATCAATGATTGTGAAATTAACAGTACCTGAATCACAAGGAAAAGCATAGTTAATCACAGCTTCTATCATATGCAAAACTGTAATGCTTGACAAAATGCAGATTCCAACAGGTGGGTAAAGTCACAACATCTTCAAGTATTTCCATCAACATTCATCTTGACATCAGCATTTGTAATTTTTATATTAGTAGTAAAGGAGGTTCAGTTGACTGTATAAAGCTTACCATCATCACCCACATTCACATTCCCCAAATCACCCGCATGACGGTTCTGGTCTTCAGGGGCTCCATGCTCTTTGCCACAAGGATTAAAGTGTGGTCCTGTGAATGTCATTTTCAAAGATCATAACAAGTCAATAAACTAAAGATTTGGTTTATGTAATGAAGAACTAGTCTATATGCTTTCTCATTAATAAGAAGACCACTGTAATCAAAAGATACCTGTTGACATACAGCCATTTGTGGTGTCTCCGAGAGCATGGACATGGAAACCATGAAGTCCAGGCTTAAGGCCAGACAGACTTCCAGTTACTGTGGTTGGGCCTGAAAAGAACAACGCAAGACCAAAAAGATTAATTGAACCTTGAACACAAAAACACATGCGAGATTCTTTAATCAGAGCGTTGCATTACCATCTCCTTCTTGAGTGAAGTAGACAGTTCCGCAGACACCCTCACTGCTCTTAAGGACAACAACAGCCTTCACCATCTTTCCTTGTGATCTAGACAGAAACAAAACAGAAAAGCTAGACTCAGCAATCATGCAAGCTTGAAGAAAAAAGAAACACCACATAAACAAATGGTCGTTCTGAAATGGTGAAAAGGTAAACAATTAACCCACAAAAACAAAGAAACGAAGCATAAAGAAACTGTGATGAAATCAACAATTAAAGCAGTAACATGGGTTCAAAAGAAGCCGCAAAGTCAACAGACTGACAGTACACAAGAAATTTCAAACTCCCATTGATGACCCAGTTCTATCAGAACAAATTAAACTATATCTGAGCAAACTCATCTCCTCTCACTTCGATAGAGGAACTCAAAACCTAGTCAACTGGTGATACCCATAAACAAAGAGACACCATCCCAACTCTGAGCTTTTTCCGTAGCAACGGAATCGCAGTACTTGCAACTATCAGAAAAGGGAAGTCTTCGCTCCTCAATCAAGACCAGATCTTTGAGGACCAAACTGATCAAAACCCATAACGAAAACAAGCACATCCGATCAAAGCATCAAAAGAAACAAAAATTTGTCAAAGAAGAACAATCCAACACTGCAGGTCACGCCCAGCATCAACCACTATGATGGTCATCTCAAAGGGTAGAAATTAAGCGAGAGAAAACGGGAAGAAGCTACCTCAGAGCACCCCTTTCTTGAGAGACAACGACAGGCAGCAAGGAAAGAATCTACAGCAGCAAATGCGTGGAGAAAGGCTCGGTTCTTCTGTGGAAATCCGACTATTTTATTGGAGGAGATAACAACGTGGGTCAGCTCCGGCCAGCTAGAGAGAAGGAAGCCGGCCGTGACTCTCACCCTCTCAACTACTACCCACACATGTACGGCCCGCCGTTTTTGATTCGTGAGGTGTCGTTTTCTGATTTGGTCTTCGTTTTCGTCTTTTTTTTTTTTTTTGTAAAAAAGATTATTTCGTGGATATAACAAAAGGTCCGGTCCAATTTTCACAGCTAGGATGACGATATGAGCTCAACCAATTGGAAATTTGGAAAAATTGGGGGAAATTAGATTTCGGTTTCGAGGTAGCATGTCGATAAATAGATTAGAAAGTGAAAATTGCTTGACCTAGGAATGGTATTGATGGGTCTGCGCTATTTATTAGACTTTCCTCCTATGCGTACGATTTTCAGCTCTGAATCAAGTGTACAAATTCTGACTCTTTCCAATAAATTAGTGAAAAAGTTAGATAGGTTGATGACCCAAATTAGGATCAAACAAAATATGCAATTTTCAATGTTTGCCTATAGAAAAAGGGGAAATGAATCTCCTACTCTCTTACATACACAAAAGTAGGGTGATTGGTTTTGAGATAAGTAAATTCCCAACTAAGAATTGAAATCTAGTCTCATGACCCTTGATTTTACATGATTGAAACCAAAAATTAAACTAATCAATTTTGGAAGTGCCGATTCCTAAACCGACCAATTCAGAATCAATTAGCAAATCCACCTAGGAATTGGCCCATTTTATGTTTATTGTTGTACTCTTATAAAAAGATATAAGTTATATCATTTTACTAGAACAACATTTATGAGTTAAGTAGTTATGTTGTTATTTCTTCATGTTGAAAATCATGGTTCATATTTGATTGGTGCAAAAGTAAATTCCTTTTTCTAATAGAGGCTTAAAAATAATTAAAACCAATTCAACTTGGGTCCATACTAGTTTAATCAGTTCCTAAATAGAACTGACACCTTCGACCTTGGAAATGGGAATTGAACTTGTCCTAGGTCAAATTTTTTTTTTTTTTTTGGTAAAGTGTCCTAGGTCGATTTTAGGTTTGATTAAAATCAAGAATTGGACTTTTGATCCGGTTCCTAGGTTGAATGAAACCTAGTACTCATCCCTAGTAAAAAAAAATTCAATTTTTATTTATTTCTTGAAAAATAAATTATTTAGAAAAAAATTCAAAAAATAATTATTGATATTGCTTAAAATAATTAGTTGCTAAAAAATGTTTTTATTATTAAAAAGTTATGTTTAAATACTTTTGTGGGTGATGAAAATATTTTTAATTAACTCATTTTCTAAAATGATGAGAGAGACATTTTTAGAAAAAAAAATTCAAATCATCCATTTTTTCGAGAAATAAATGCAGGTCCATTCTTTTATATTTTCCCGAACCATTTAAGATGTTAGAAGAAGGGCTTCACGGGAATCAGGGGGATCCAAATTAAGGGTGGTTCGAACTCCCGCGATTATCATTACCCCATTTTACTGTTGGGTTGACTTCTCCGGAAACAGGAGTAGTTTAAGGACTTGCTCATGTCCTATTTTTTATTTTATTTTTCTCGCAACTTTATCATTATGCACCAATGTTTTAGAGTCCGATACGGTTGCCTTGTGATGTGACACAAAACATTGTAGGACATGTACTTTCTACAACACAAGATTTGAAATGCTAGTATCTTTTAAAATCAATCAAAGTAAGCTATCTAAAAACTTTTGCAATGTGTTATAATTACATTATAGAAATTGAAGCCCTCGTTTTTAAATCATTATCAAGAAGTCATATAAAATAGCCTCTTAGGGCACATTTGATGACGATTTCGTTCGGAAATAATTTTTTATTAGAAATGATTTTTTCTAATTCTATTTTCGAGAACAATGTTTGAGAAAAAGAACGCGATTTTGATATTTGTCCAAAAATTTTTTTATGAGATAAAAATACATTTGATAAGATTTTTAATTTTTTTATAATTTTTAAATACTTTTATTATTGTTTTCCTCTTATTCTTCCTCCTTCTTGGTAGCTAGTCGCCAGCCATGGAGATTTGGCAAGCTCGCCTAGCCAAGGCGAGCCTCAACTTCCCCAAATCTAGGCAAGGTCAACTTCACCCAGCCATGATGTCATCGCGGGCTCACAACGCTCCGACGAAGTCGCTGGTCATGACAATCGGCCAAAAGGAAGAGGAAGAAGAAGAGAATGAAAGAGAAAAGAGAAGAAAAGAGAAGAGGGAAAAAAATTAGAATTAATTATAGAAATTGTTTTGGGAACATGAATCAATTTTTTTTCTACTTCTTGAATTTATTTCAAATCTATTTTCGAGAACAACTTAAAAATAAAAAATTTACCAAATAAATTTATGTTCTTCTTTTACTTCGAGAAACAAAAAAAAAAATCAGTTGTTGTCAAAAGTACTATCAAGATCAATTGTTCCTTAAACTGTTATCAAACAGGCCCTTGCTTTTATTATTGTCCATCAAAATGAAATTTGGTCAAAGGATGTACAGGGGAAGAAAAGAATCCGGATTTGATTGCCACGCCTTAGCTGACCTGACACGAAAGCATTTTGAACTGTGCTTTCCAACATGCAATTGTCTTCTAACATTTTACTAAGAAGAATTATTAAATCCGTCAAGTCCATTACAGGTTGTCCAAAAAAAAAAAAAAAAAAAGTCCATCACAGGAAAACAAAAAATGAAAAATAAAAATAATTTCTCCCGGTTCCTGTTATACCCCTCAGCTGTCCTTCCATTTTCACTTTCCACCAAATTTTCTCGTATTGCTGTTAGACCCCTCTACCCCCCCCCCTCTCTCTCTCTCTCCGTCGTCGACTCCCATTTCCAGCTCTTCCGATCGACTTCGCCGGCGAAAAGCTAGCGTTTTTCCGAGCACCCATTTCGCGACTCCGGGAGATGCGGTCCCTGGAGGAAGCCGTCGAGTCCGCCGTCGCGATTTCGCGGCGCGGCGGCCACGATTCCGCCGCCGCTGCCGCCGTCGGAGGGAGCTTCGTCATCGGCCCGAACATGTACGGCTGGCTCTTCGAGTGCCATGGGTTCTGGCACAACGTGCTGCTGATCGCGTCCGCGCTCGCGTTCGCGCTCTACTTGGCCGCTCAGGCGAGGAAGAGCTTCTCGAAGCTGTCGAGCGGGAGGTCGTCCATCATGATCGCCTATTACGGCTGCCTCTGGCTCGCCAGCTTGCTCAACCTGACCTGGTGCTCTTTACAGGTGAGGGTTGCTATTTGCCCGTCGCTGTTTTAAGATGGGTTGTTCGAGTTGGTGCATTTGTTCCGGCTCGTTATTGCGCTTGATCGGGGCTTTTGAGCTTGTCTTTACGGCATCTGGATTGTGTTTAGATGATGAAATGCTAATGTTGCTTGCAAGTTAGGGTCTTCAGTTTGTTGGTATGGCTTTTCCGAAGAGGGGTTTTGAGCGTCTCGTGCAGAAGCATAAGGGAAGTTTGGACTCCTGGAATTTTGGCATGAGCCGTGGCTAGTGGTTGCGGTGGAAAATGATAGAAGAACTAATCAGAATGATGAATATAGGATGACTTGAATTGGCGTAGGTAAAGATAGAATAGCCTTTCATTCAAATTTTTGAGGTCTTCTAAGAAGTGAATACGAATTATTCGATGATACACATTCTTTGTTATTTGGGGTATAAAGCCAAAGTTCTAAATGCGTTTCTGTAGAAGTCCAATGGCAACTCTCTTGGCATGCAGTGCTCTTCACCGTGTAATTATTTCCTATTGCTGAGATACTTGAGATGGCTATCGCTAATGGTGTTAAAATGAAGGTTAGGTGGAGCGGAAGAACAATCATATACCTGTAATTGTTTATCAGATATCATTGTTCTGACTTTGATTATTTCAATTATGGATGACACCTATTGATTTTATTCTTTGAAAATTGAAATACAGACATAATACAGGATAGTCCTTAATCATCATTTAAGAATTAGTATACAAGGAATTTGCTTATCAATGATGACAGTTGGTCAAAGTCCACACCATTTGCTGTGAAAACTTCTAGTTACCTTCATGCAGGGGGGATGTTCTATTAATCATATCCCAACCAATTCCAAATGACTGAATATATCATGACTGTCACACAACAACATGTTCTCAACCTATGGATATCAACTCCACTCCCCTGTCCTAATGCTTCCCTAGTTAGCCCCACATCATCTGTGTAGCACTCCAAGTCATTGTTGAATTTTGTGAAGTCAAATTTTTTAAGGGAAGTAGAAGGCCTAACTCAAGGAATATTAAACATATGGCAGCCACAAAGCTGATTTACCATTGGTTATCTACAACATGGAGAGAGAACAAAACTGGATTAAGAAACTTTCCAAAAACTTAATTGAAGTTGTGGCCCAAAGTACCAGTGATTTCCGGCATTGATATTTCTATGCTAAAGGTCATGGAATTCACACCAACCGGAAGTTGTTGAAGTAATGTGTTGACACTTAAGGACATTAACAAAAACCTTATTGGTTCAAAATTCTGGATAAGTAATGAGATTTTCATTCTGGATAAGTAATGAGATTTTCCGATAAGGTGGCTAAGGACTAAGGAACAGTGAAGATAATAATCTTGAACCATCTAAAAATATAAAACAAGAAAGAGAAAAAAAATGAAAATATGCCAACCAAACACGCTTTCATAGTTTTTACACCTCTTTTGAGTTTCAAACAAGGAAAAAAAATCCTGTTTCGTGAATTAGAAACAAAGAGAATATGAAAATGAAAACAAACCAAACAAGTTCTCTTTCATCTGAGTAGTTCTGTGATTGCTTATCTGCAACCATGATGATCAGTTGTATGGAGATGATATACACCTTATGTCTACAAGACATGAAACTGGACTGGTTGCGGGTGTCGGTTCACTAAATCTCAAACTCAATAGTTGCAGGTATGTGTCTTCTTGCAGAGCTATGGTTAATTCAAATCTCAATAGCCGAAAAAAGTGAAGAAAGATAGTGAGACCATTTGAAGGACAACATTTGAATATCCTGTTAATTTCCTGTTTTCTTATGACCAAGTTCTAAAGTTCAAAATTTTTCTATACATCTCTGGTCCTTGTATTGTACATTTTATTTCTAGAAGAGTCAAGCCATGATACAAATCTGCACTCGACAACAATATCTGATTTTTAAGTAACATAGATCTGTACTTTGAAGGACCTTTCATTGTTCTACAAATGCTTGAACGGCTCTTTTGTTTATAAAGGCATGGGAATGCACTGCTGGGAAAGAAGTGGCCTGGAACATCTTGTCTTTGTTTACAACGTCTGGTATGCTTTTTCTTGAAGTAAGCTTGGTGGCCTTCTTGCTTCAAGGGAACTCAGCAAGCGGGTTGCATGCACTTACTCGTACATTTGTTGTCTCGGGGCTCATTGTTGGTTTGGATCTTCTTCTCAAGGTAATGTTTTGCCTTTTGCATTATACGAATTGTCTCCATGTTCCTCCTTCTGACTGAAGAAGCAGGTTGAAGCACATTATCATCTTTCCTTTTGTGGATCATGCATTGTGTCTTCTGATGGAACAAATTTATTTGCAATGAGTGGCACAAGAGACGGGTGTGCACTTTTTCAAATATATTTATACAATGGGAAACAATCATCTTTCAAGCCCTATGAGACCTGAAGATTATGATATGACCCGTCGTCATTTGCTTCTTCTTTTTTTTTTCAATGATCTTCATCAGATCTTCCTTCTCTTTATTAATGGGCAATATTATGGCTCTGGAGATTGATATTTGGTTCCTCATGGTTTCTATTTCAGGCAATTTATCTTTTTGCATTTGGAATCCCTTTGTTTATCGACGACATTGATAATCCTCATAGGGTTAAATGGGGCTTGTGGGTAGTCCACCGACTGGTGCTTACAGCAGTTTATGGTTCTATATTGTTCATGTATCATTCCAGGTGGAGAGAAAGGCTACCTGGTATGTCTATGTCTATGTTTATGATGAATCTCCTGACAATCTAACGTCGGTATAATATGACCAGCTGGGTATGTCTATTATTTCTCTGCAGCTAGACCAGCGTTTTACAGGTATGTAATCATCATGCTCATCATGAATGCGCTAGCTCTATTTGCATGCGGCCTAACTGGAAATGGAGCTGGCTTTGGATTGTGGTAATTCAAATTTTTATTTGTTTCTTTCTTCTTCTTTTTTCTGCTTCAGATGAACTTTTTGTTTAGCAATCTATTTTCCTGATGTTTAGAGCACTTAATCTTACAGGTTGTACGGTGCCACAATCGTCTGCTATCATGCCTTCTACCTTCCCCTTTTGTACTTCACATTTCTAGCTGACTTCTTCCAGGTTAGCCCATCATCCTTATGCCCAAGTTTTCTGAAAGTGGTATTACTTTCTTTTAAAAGCATTTTATTTAGTTTGATTTCACGTGAGCACAAAGTGACTAAGTTTCGATTGTCATAACACTAAAAATTCTCGATGATGATGATAGGAGGAGGACTTGCAATTGGAAAATGTGTACTACTCCGAAATGAAGGACGCGGGTTTCTTCGATGGAGACTGGGAGTGATCAAGTCGCTTCCAATCATGAGCAATTGTATCGGGAAAATTGTAGATAAAGAGTAAATATCGCCCTTATGGCTGAACGCGTGCTATGTAATGTGTAAAATGGCGTCCATTTTTATGTGGGATTAGTCTCTGCATCAATGTTGTGAAAGTTGTTCACACGCCTCGTTGTTGTAGGTCGTGAATGGTTCAGGGTGAGTCAATAATCCTTCTCCATCGTGTATAATTTCTTCTTCCGCTGTAGACTGGATATCTGGCTGTCGTTGTCATTCTTCAATATGATTATAAGCATGTAGATACTAGTGGAAGTGATTTTTGCAAGACTTGTAAGTGTTTTTGCAAAAATTGCTCTTGGGACTGTCGACTTAATGAGTACTCGATGCGTTGGTAGACACGTATCATTCCAGCGAAATGTTTGATGACAGCACAAATTGCACATGTTGATACACTAATTGAGGCACCTGGTCTTCTAAATTGAAACATCACCTGCTCGATATGATACAAGGCCGGTGAAACACTACAATTACAGGAATTTGATGCGAAGAAGACATTAGATGTGCTATCGCGCAAGGCCTCTTCGCACCTCATATTTAATTTCACACCTATGGTACACTATTCATCGATTATTGGATGTGGTACGACGCTTCTGTCTCGTCGAGAAAGAAACCGAGAAAAGGGCTCGTGCAAAATTGCATTCAGGTTCTCAACAACAGCTGCATTTTACTTAATTAATACTCTACACGATGCAGCCTAGCCTTCCCACTGATGGACGCTCCTTTCTGTGGGTGAGCCGGGAACATATGGGACAAAACCACGGCCACCAAAGACTGGGCGCATGAAGGCATTGTCGAATTTGCGCCAGTAGTAATGAACAGTATGTGCTGGTGTGGTCCAGAGCGCCCTGAGGCTACCTGGGCGGCCGATGTCGGGGACCACAAGATCAGCTTCAGAATCCTGCCCGCCTCTGAGAAGCGGAAAAGTAAAGGACTTGGGAGTATTTGGATCGGAGACTACTATGCTTGTGTGTTTTGGGGGCGGTAGCAATAACCTTATCAAAGGTTGGGTCAAAAAACCAAACACCTGAGAAAAAACAGTCGCATGAGACCATTGAAACATCGGAGAGTATCTAAATTGTGAATGAAAGAAAGGGTATGTAACTGCAGAACCCATGTTGCAACTCTATACAGCAGAACAGAAAAATAGAAAAAGAGCAAGTCATCTTACCACAGTGCTGAAGAGGACAACACTTATTGTGCTTGTGATCATGATGGCATTATCCCTCAGATGAGTATGGCCAGAACTAGTGAACTGCAAATAAATAAACCCATGTCAAATAAAATTGCTCCTCCCCTCTCTCTCACATACAGACAAGCACGCACCCATGCACGCACATGCATGGGCACACCCACAGAAAAGCCGCATTTACCTTGTTATAAGCTAGGGCCATAGATACAGCGCCTCTCATGAGTCCAGCCCACCATATAATCACCTAAAGACTAATGGTTGTTAGTTGTTGAATAGATTACTCAAGAGGACATAATTTGCATCTCACACAGAACATACTTGCTGTCTGAAGCTGATTCTCTCGTTGGGATTTTTCTTGGTTAGGTTGGACAGAAGGGATAGGGGGAAAACGAATGCTGCCCTTCCAGCTAGAACCAATGCCAGCAGTACTGAACTCACGGCAACTGATGTCCCAGGACTGCAAAAGTAAAAAGACAGTTGAATGTACATTTTAGTCAGTCACACTAAGCAATTCAGACAAATCAAAGGTAGCTATCTCTAGCAGAAGTGATAGTAAGTTTCAATAGAATGAAAACAAAAAGTCAAGAGGGAAACTAGGGCGTGCCTATTGCTCACAAATCTCCACTTTTCGATGTCCAAAGCATCCATTCCAACATAAAGGAAAATGAAAGTCTCAGCAACAAATGATAGGGTCGCAAAAGCATGCCTGACAATGAGAGAGAGAGAGAGAGAAGCATCGCGTAAGTAATTTACAATGCATGCGCACAGGCTAGAAAAATGAAAATTTAAGATTTAATATCAGAAAAGCTTACT
This sequence comes from Eucalyptus virginea, assembly GCA_014182375.1. NCBI lineage: Eukaryota > Viridiplantae > Streptophyta > Magnoliopsida > Myrtales > Myrtaceae > Eucalyptus > Eucalyptus virginea. The sequence goes on from CM024515.1 coordinate 27,939,843, forward strand.
TTGTAGTGACTCGTGAACTTTCAGTCACATTGTGCCAAGTGTAATGGGACATCACTATCCCACAGAAAAAGACAGTGAGAATGCCGCTTAAGTAGAACAGCTGCATTATGGATATATTAGCATGTTAAAGAGAAATATTTCAAAAGACTGCCATGAATTTAGATAATTGTAAAAGGAGGAGCTATCAAAAGCTAACCATAAAGCTCTGAGTAAGCTTACTTCAGCCATCATGTAGGACAGGTATGCCATGAGCATCATAAGAGCAACTTCACGATCTGTAGAGTGCCTGAGCTTCCAGAATAGAATTGAAATGTTCAATTCAGAAACTCATTATATTACAGGAAAGAAATAAACTAAGAACTTAGAACATGTTCCAACGTAACACCTGTATGGTATGTGTAAACCCAATATCTCAAGATAATAACATCTACCACGTGATCGTGGTGATCGAATCTGGGCTGATAAAAATTTAAAAATTGGGCAAAACCTTGAAAGGCATTCTTTTAACTATATTGGATCACAACAAACTCATGCAAACACTTCCTAGAATGGAAATAGCTATCTGAGGTGCAAGGCACTCCGCATAGTATGAAAATTCTCACACTTTCACAGAAGATCAGCCACTACAGTGTTGTTAGCCAGGGATAACCAAACATCATCCTAGCTCGACAAAAGCTTTTCGCCTTAATTAGATAGGCTATTGACTATTACCAGACAAAGTATACAATAACCAAAAGATATAATTAAGGTGACCTGCAAATTCAGTTTCTGAGAAGTACCTGCCAAAATAGAGCTTTTTAATAATGTAAGCACTAAGCAATCCAGTCTGCAAGAACAGAAAATACTCCATAAAATGATTGCTGAGGCAATAACTATATAAAGAAACTAGTGACTGAGGATTTGTTGGTGTCTGTCTGCATATGCATGTCAATGCATGTGCCCATTTTGGGGGGAGTAGGTGGACTTACCAACACTCCCAACACAGTGCTTGCGAAGAATAAATAGAAGAAATTGCCGATGAACTGCAAAGCAATTCTGGGATCGATATGATTAAGATCAAAGCTCTGTATTGCATTGAAAAGCACCACTGATGTTGCATCATTCACAACACCTTCTCCAAACACCAAGCTGTAAAGCAAGGGTGTCTCATCCTGATTAAGCACCTGCACACCCCATATAAAAGGTGGTGATTACACGTCCAACGTGATTGTTTAAAACAGTAACTTGAAGTGTAAATAATAAAGTACCTGCAAGGTGCAAACAGAATCTGTTGCAGCAAATATGGCACCAATGGCTTGAATTGGAAATACAGACGACATAGTCAGAAGCATATCTTTTGTGATATATTTTACCGATAGAAATAGAAACAAGAGAGAAAAAAAATCATACTGTCTCAGAAAAATGAAAGGAGAACCAAAGTTGTACCTATGTAATCCCCTATGTCGAATGAATTGATGCCAATCTTCTTAAAAAACTGTATAGCACCTGACAAAAAAGCAGTTGCAATCAACTATCAGATGCAAATATGATTTATAACCACAATCTTTTCTTCTACTAGGCTAAATTAAAGTTCCAGGGCCACTGCCCATACAGTAACTTGCCACTCTCCCAACCCTGGAAACAGTTCAAAATGCTGCTTAGATTTTCTTTTGGGGAAAAAAAAATCAGTGGAATAGATCTTCAAGGCATTGAAGAATATAAGAAGCAATATACACAATCATCCTTTGACATGGCGAGCCAAAAAATGAAAGTAAAATCCTTTTGACTTACCTAGTGAAATAATAGTGCACGAAACTAAGGTACCGATAGCGCCAAATAGCATGATGGTCATAAAGTTTCTAAAGAATTGCTTCTTTTTCACCTGAAACCTGAAAAGGATATTAGCACCAATAAAATAACTTATTAAAACCCCATATCAGAAGCCTATAAGAAATTATTTATTCACTCAACAGAGATTAGAAAATAGAAAGGAGATAAATCCCATAGAAAATAGTCAGAACACTTTCAACCCTAGAAGATATAGGCAACCTTCCTGTAAAGTTCAAAGATGAGACAGTAAATTAAATTATACAACTTGTCTGTCAACTCTATATTTTGTAAAGTATAACAGATTAATATACATGGACATTTCGCTGACTATCAAATTATTCAAATCTTTGATGATCAGTCTTCAGTCCATCTATATAGTATCCCTCACAGTTTAGAAAGCCCATGTCAGAATTCTTTTGAAGCCTGTTTACAGTTCGAGGAACTCTATACAATTATGGAAAAATCCAACCCAATCTCAGTCAGTGGAGTTACTTGTATCTGAAGACATTCAAAAAACAAACATGTAGCAACAAATGATGTCTAGAAGTTACCACGTAAAAAGAGTGATGCCTAAATGCTACCGTGTAAGATGATCTGAGAAACGTTCTTCACCACTCCAATTGGAAATTAACTTACCCCGCATTGAATATGATAGGTGGCAGAAGATATATGAAGAAGAGATCTTCACTAAACACTAAGAGATGGGAGCTTTTCATTCCCGTGGTCAGTAAAATAACGATACCAGTACATAATCCCTGCAAAAAAATTCGAAAGTAATTAAACCAAAAGCCCTCAGCCTCTGGCACAAGACCAAAAGAACTTATGTACAAGTAACGCCAACACGCAAGGTGCAAGCCAGAAGTTCAATTTTTCAAGATATGACCTTAAACTCGAATCCGCGCTAGCAAAGAATATAATTGGGCTACAACAAATCCACTAGTACCACATCCAAGCTCAACTCTGCAGGAAGAAACAGAGCAAGAGACTGGAGGACTCACGATCATCAGAGCGGTAATGGACTCATTCATCCACCGGTTCTCTTCCAAGAGATGACCGATCACGATGCAAGCAAGGAGGAGCGCCACGAACAGGTTCAAGGACACCACGGACGTATGATCCGAGGTGGACAGCGTCTGCAGCCTTGATACAATGGTGCTGAACGCGGCATCCATTGTACCAAGATCTCAACTAAACAACCGAACGCCCTTCTTTCGATAACACACCGAGCTATGGGTCTACAACACCGCGAATCAAGAACGCCTCTTCAAGGAACAGTCTCGCGCGATCTATGTCTCCGAACTGTCCATCTCCTAAGCTTCCCTCGAACCTCAGGATGCCGAATTCTGCATCCAGAAAGACGCAAATTTGAATTATCTCCAGCTCAAACATCACAATCAAGATCCTTTTTTGTAGTTACTAAACAGCGAGCGGCGTCCAGAAAAAAAAACCCAAGTCAAATTATCGCCAAACCAAACATCACAATCCGGAGCCTTTCGATAGCTACCGAACAACGAGATAATTAGTACAACGGGAACCTCAAAAATTCAACATTACACCGCGCCATTTCCAAATTCGTCACCAACGAAACACGAAACGAACGTCAAAATTCCGGCAGGACGAAACGGAAGACGAGCGAACCGCGCGAACGCCGTACCAGATAGCTCCGGCGCGAGGCGCATGCACGAAGAAGCATTACACGGGCGAAGAACGGATGTTTTCCTCGCTTCAAAATCGCGGGCACGAAGCGAGAGAGAGATTGAAAACGTCGGTATGCACGAAGCTCGCAGTCTCAAGCGAACCGAACCGCACCGAACGAGGGAACGCGCCAAGCTACTGCAATGAACGCCAGAGCGCGATTTCAATTCCGGTTTTGCAGAGAGATGGGGGGGAGGGATGGAGGGTGCTGACAATGCCTTGTCGAGAAGGAGAGAGAAAGCTCTGGAGAGCTGGAGAAAATGGCCGATAGAGAGAGAAAGAGAGGGCGTGCTGTGCGGAGGAAACAGTGGGCGAAAGGAAGAGAGAGAGACGGAGACGGAGAGAGATGTAGGACGACAAAATAAGGAGGAGGAGGGAGAGCGCGGATAGTGTACGGACGGTGATGCGATCCCCGGATCCGACGACATTGAACGAGGATCGTCCGATCCGCGTGCCCCCGGCTGTATCGAGCGTCGTCCGTGGGAACGGGCGTACCCTAGCACCGCCCCCTCCTTTGCGGTCGAGCCCGGACGGACAACCCTCGTGACCACCACGTCAGCTGGGGTCTTATTCATTCCAGGATGGTCGAGGTGCTTCCAAGCGCTGTAAATGTTTTTGGAATTTTTTTTTTTAATTATCGATTGCGATGATAAAAGAATATGTTTCCACAGTTGTGATTAGGCGGCTTGTCTTTAAGGATAAATCGAAAATAAGAAATTGGATAATCATGAAAAGCGAAGAAAATCACGCGAAACAGTCATTTGAATTTGCTTATTGCGAATTTAAATTAACTTAAAATTAATTGATGCTGCATGTTTCCATCCATTATTTAGAAAAACTATTTCAATGGCGACTCTTTCAAATTTCAGCTCATATTTCATATGTTCTCGCCTTATAGATATAGCCCGAATTATCTGAAAAGGTTGATTCGCATCTTTTGTGAATGAAGAGCATTTTGAAGTGTTTAATGTCCTCGTCAAAACACTTAATCTATATTACTCAGTTAGCGAAAACAACATGATTCAACATCGTGGTATCTAATAGGTCATCTTCAAAAAATTAATTGCCCATGATGCGCTGTAAATGTTTTTTGAATTATATATTTTTTTTAATTATCGATTGCGATAATAAAAGAATCTGTTTCCGCAGTTGTGATTAGGCGGCTTGTCTTTAAGGCCAAATCAAAAATAAGAAATTGGATAATCATGAAAAGCGAAGAAAATCACGCGAAATAGCCATTTGAATTTAAATTAACTTAAAATTAATTGACCCTGCATGTTTCCATCCATTATTTCGATCCCCTTCCTAGAAAAACTATTTTAATAGCAACTCTCTCAAATTTTGACTCGTATTTCATATGTTCTTGCCTTATGAATATAGTCCGAATTATCTAAAGAGGTTGATTCACATCTTCTGTGAATGAAGAGCATTTTTAGGTATTTAATGTTCTAGTTAAAACACTTAATTTGCATGACTCAATCGATGAAAACAACATGATTCAACATTATGGTATTCATCTTCAAAACATTACTTGCCCAAGATGCAAAAAATAAAATTAAAGTGTCGAGATCGAAAAAATTGTTTTTAGCAATTCTTGAACAAATATCTCAACACCCATTTAGCCAAATATTAATTTAATTATATTTTTGTGGATGCAATTACAAGAAAAGACCTAAAAGGAGACGGGACACCTGGCTCACTTGATGTGAAATCATCATCAATCTGAATCCCATGACCTACGGGCCTTTTGATGTGGATGGAAGCTAAAGATTAATGGAATCACATGCAAAAGCCATCCTTCTTTTTTGTACCAAATTTATAAGTAAATTGACTAATCACCATGCAAATCATCATTATTTTTAATTTGTCCTCCTTTTATTTTATTTTTTTCTATTCCTTCTTTTTCTAAGACAGAGGCAGTTTCTTGCGATCCTATGCTACCCATTAAAAATCCTTTGACATGAACATATTCGTCCTTTTCCTCGTATAAGAAGTTCAGCCGACATCTCCAATGGGACCACCGGGTGTGTTCTGCAGACAATACAAACAGAGCTTGCTTTTGTCTATCATTGATGACTCGGACAAATAGGCACGGCTTTGCCTCGACAGATCTCTAAAAATTGCTAATTATTTATGTGCATCCTATGTTTTTTTAAAGCTATTTAATTCACCAAATTGGCCACTCGGTCCTTAAGGAAGGAAATGTTGATTACCCAGTAAACCTTCCATTAATGGAAGAGGAAATGAAAAATGTTGAGTAATTAATTCCGCCATATTCACTTTCAATAGAACCCCGCTCGAAATTGATGGGTCTGGCAAGAACAAAAGTGGGAATTATTTAAAAAGAAAGAAATATCATGCATAAGCAAGATAAGGAAATATCGGAAAAAAGATCCACATTTTAATAATTGATGATACGACAAGCGTAATCAAAGTGCAGATATATGTATCAAAATAATATAATATATTCACTATCATTTGAATTTGATTTGACTAGGGTCATTCTGGAATACTAAACTATTATTTTTACTGAAAGCGACGCATCTGGGGTGTCCATTTCAGTCCACATAATCTAATTGTTTAAGGCTTATCCAATTTAAATCGTCTTTTTCTTTATTTATAATTACTGTTTTTTTTTTTTCTTTTTTTTTTTTGGGAGGACTGGGGAGGTTCTATGCAAGTTGGACACACTGAAAATGACGTGCTTTCTACCAAAAAAAAAAGAGGAGAAAATGACGTGCTGAGAAATTTCGATCTCAAGCCAAGTATTTTCAAAATTGGATGGTTATCCTTTGAATTTGGCAATCTTCGAACGACCATAATTTTCTTGGCATACTTGTATCCATATATATATAATTTTACAAAAAAATCACGGGCCACACCTCCGATGTAAAGAAAATTTTACATTAATTTTATAAAGTTTATACTATAATTACTCATATACTAAATAATTATTTCCTAGTCACAGATGGATATACACAAAACTCGGACCTTGTATGGTCACTGATCAGATAAAAAGTAAGACACGTAAAGTTTAAGATCTTATTTATTGGCAACAAGGGTATGTTAGGTGTACTGCACATGTTTACTTAAAACTTTGGACTTTGTTGGCGTTGCAGCCGTAGTGATATTTCAGGCTAGCTTCGTAATCAAATTGAGTTTTGCTTCCTTTGTTATTTAACATAAGTCAGCCTAAGATTAGGGAATTGATAGAAAAATAATGATATTATTCTCTCGATACATAATTCTCTCGATACATAATTTTGAATTATACCACCACCGCTCACATGATATCGCATTACTTGTTTTGTATTCACCAATCGCATGCCGACTCAACCTGGACATGAATTATTGAATTATAAAAATAATTGGAGTTTGTCAAAAAGTGTCTTGAAGATGTAATAATGAAATATAATGATTTCCAATATAGTCGTCGGATGCATAACCTATGCCTGGAAAATATATTATTTCAAGTATTTTTAACAAGACCCTCCATAATTAAGGGTCATCTTCATATTTGCCAAGCGAAACCTTTTTGATTGCGATAGTGGATCGTTCCCCCCAGGCATGAGCTTATGCTCAAGTAGAGAGAGAGAGAGAGAGAGAGAAGAGGATAGAGGGCACGACAAGACGATCTGGAGGGCTAGATAAGTTCAACAATGTGAAATATCGGAAAGGTTTTCCTTAGAGATTAGGATGCCCGAAGGTAAAGGAGCGGCTATGGACATAGTCCTTTTTCATTACCCTCCACATAGCTTGAATTTCAAGTCACTCGAAACTAGGGGTGGGCATGGTCTAAGCGGGCGATTCTCGACCTAGAACTGGGAACTGCCCACTAAGGACCGATTCTGAAAAATTAGAATTGGGATTCACCCATTTGTTGCATGGATCCACCTGAAAACCGGACTGCCGGTCCGGTCCAGTTCCCGGGTAGTATCATGGAACTGGTCTCACAATAATAATAATAATATCACTTTCTAAATCCTACAATGAGAACTCTTCATATCAAGTAATATACTAGAAAGTTTCTAGTAAACTCATGGTCTAAGGAAAAGAAATCACTGAATGTGGTTAACTTGGAGGAGGATGAAAGTGACCTTTTGCTTCTTAGTGGAATTAGGGGAAAGAAGAACCACCAGAGGGAGGATTCAGAATTTGAAGATGAAAGGAGTAACAAGCAAACAACAGTGTATGTTGATGACATCGACATCGAGCTATCCGAGATTATGGATACAATGCTACTCTTTAAAATTAAAGGCAAGAATCGAGATTCGAATACTGATGAATCCTTTGAAAAAGAAGTAAATGAATCTTTACAGCAGAGTAGACGGACACACACTATTAATGGTGGGAAGTTTCATGATAACACACCAACCCCAACCAACAATGTGACAAAGATGGTGGATCTCAGAACTTTGATGATCCAAGATGCTAGGTTTGTTAATTAATCGATTTGGTTTGGACGAGCGGGTGGATGGATCTGCCTATGGAATCAAGAATCGACTAACACTCACCGATTCATAAATTGGAATTGGGAACCAGACTAATTCCCTCAAAAACCACCGATTTCGGGCGGTTCCGATCAGATTTCGAACGGTCCGGGCGGATCTCAGTTTTTTAGCACATCCCGCCCAAATAATCTCATCGGATCTCACCGGGACCTAATGATCACATGTCTTGGACGTTACCACACGCCGAAGGCCTACGTCGGCTTCCTATTCACTAGACAACTCACGTACCTATGAATCGGTCCGTACCTATTGGCGACGAGTTATCACATGGCCAGCCACAGCGATCGTTTGGAATCGAATGATGATAAGGCCTACGGCTTTTCAGCACGCTGTCTTGGCTCTTTACTGTGGGTCGGCATAGGTACGTCCCCATGTGCTGAAAATGAAAGGAGAGAGAAGAGAGCAGGTCCCCCACATTGGCCATGATTTATGTAGAACGTGTTCGGTACGTGTGGATCTGAGATGTCTGCATAAGCGACAAGATCTGCGCCAGCTCGTCGCCCTTTTGGAAGGGAGCGTTCTGTGAGTTTTGGATCGGCACGTATCAACGCCGCTGGTTCGTTCGCATTTATCAGCCTATGCCATTTTGGCTCCATTGTGGCTTTGAATTTGATACTGAAAGATCCTGCATCGAAGAATCCCCCTAATTTGAAATGGTTAATATATTTTAATTAATTTTTAACTATGAGATTAAATTTTCAAAAAAAAAGTCAATCCAATTAGATATATTAACGAGTACAAATTTAGATTTTCTTTAGATGATCTCTTCACTCTTTCTTGACAATTTTGAGAAAATGATGGACCATTGAGGTCAAACGCTAGAGAAATGTTATGGAGATCGAGATTCTTAGTTGGGCTCTTTTATTTCAAAAGTGGGAATCGGAAGGGACCGACGGCTCATGGACGATAGAACAAGTCCTCAGGAAGAGGAAGGGGCACCCTTGAATATTGGAAGCGTGAGATTTAAAGATTTACTGCCTTTACTTTAAGTCAATTTTCTTTCATGCAATCTATGTACATGCTTGCTCTCCTGTAGGCTCTTAGTTTTAGTTTATGAAGCTGAGAGCCTACCGAACTAGATTTGGATATTAAATCTAGGAGTTCCTTATAGATATTGATATGTATTATTTTAACATATTGATGTTGACATGGTGATGGTATTGATGACGTTGAACCTATACACACATTGCAGATCATTGCAAATGGAGCGAGAGATCTCGGTGTGTATTCATCATTGAATATGGTGATCGAATGTTGAATGTTTATGATGACAGATCTATTCTTAAGGATGATAGTGTACTTCTAGCTGCAAATTATGCCTTGTTATTTGCATTTTGACATTTGCTTTGTTCTAAGGTTATTTTGATTTTGCTAGATTTGAAAGCTTTAAATCTTTCTTTTGACAAAAATATAGGTACATACTTGCGCTTCAATCCTTGCTCTTGTGGTTCGAGTCAATCAAGTACAAGGACTCAGCGTGACTTTGGAAATCCCAAGTCCGTTTTATTAGTCGATGTTGTCCCGGTCGATTGTGGCCGTGAACAATTTTTGAACAAATAATCTTTGTTACCGCGCTCGATTGTCTCAAGCAAAAAGTTGCCCTGATAGTGCCAAGGAATTTGTCATATCTCATACTTAGGCTTCTCAACCTACGTTTGGAAGAACTTCTCAGAGAATTTGATTTTTCTTTTTTTTTTTTAGAAAGAAAATTTTTAAGTGAAAGGGGAAGAGAAAAAAAAGAAACGAGGAGAAGCTTTTCTTTTTCCTATTTTCTTTCACGGAAATATAGAAAATAGAGAGTAAGAAAATGAATACTATTATGTATACTTCAACTCGTTTAAGAAAAAAATTGCAGGTAAACTACATGTTTAACCTTTAAATTCTACATCCTCTGTAGATATTATTGTCATAAAATTTTTCTTTTATCTGGAAAATAATTATAATGCTTGAATTTGGTGGGAGGAAACAAAACAATAACAGCCAATTTAAGTATCTTAATCCCGATATGTAGGGTGAACAATTCCGGGGTCAATTTAGGTTTCACCAAGAACTCACCTCATTGAGAATAGTGCTTAGTTTTTTTTTTTTGGTCAGAAAGATAATAATATTACCGAAAAGTAGAAGGAGTGTTTTGCAACATATCGAAAGACAACAGTTCACGTAAAAACAAAGGAGGATTAAAGACCCAATCCGCTGGTAGCGAACCGGCCTGATGGGCTTTCGCGGCCCAGTCCGCCACTTGGTTCATTCCCCTCCTGCAATGGACGATCCGCAGATTAGGGCAACGCTGAAACAGCTCTACGCATTCGTCGATCAAAGCTCTGATTTCCCAAGGCGGCAGTGCATTGTGGCAGATCGTCTCAACAAGAACGGAGCAATCGGTTTCCAAGGTCATCCGATCTGAGGTTTTGCCCTTGTCCTGCACAAAGTGTAGCGTGTGGTTTAACGCCGTCGCCTCCGCTTGCAGGGCAGAGGATGCAACCACCGATCGAGCAAAGCCGTCGATTAAAAGGCCTGATGAGGTTTGACAGACACAGGCAATCGATGCTTCGCTGCTTTGAGGTTGGTAAGCAGCATCAATATTTAGTTTCAGTTCATCGTGATCGGCGGACGCCAAAAGGAGTGCCGATCCGTTTGCTTTGCGTGCCCTTTCTTTGTTTCGTCGAGATGGATTCCGATTTGCCATGGCGCTAGCTAAGGCCGTTTGCACTATACGGTACGGTTGGGGTTGCTGCTGGCGAACGATGAAGTGGTTGCGGGCCTTCCAAATGTACCAGAGAATGGATGCGATCGTTTCCAAGTCAGGTGAGTCACTGTGATGTTCTGTGAATCTGACTAGCCATGCTTCTATCCGATTTACCGCTCTGATGTGCTGCTGTATGTTGATTTCTGGATGTTCCCATATGTGTTGTGTCCAAGGGCAGAATAAAAACAAATGTTCTGGTGACTCAATAGCCTAGTTGTCGCATAGACTGCATGTAGGATCTTGTATAATATGACGATGATAAATGTTTTCTCGAGTAGGCAAGGCGTTTTTACATACTGACCATAGGAAGGACCGGAGTTTTGGAGATGAGTTCATATTCCATACTGCATGCCACAGTCTACAAGGTATCTGAAAAGAGGATGACGCTTGATTTGAGTTGTGATTGATTTGTTTCTTCCTTAGAAGATTATAACAGCTCTTTACAGTGAAAGATCCATTTAGCTTGCCTCTCCAAATAAGTCTATCATTTGTATGCTGTGGCCGAAGTGGAATAGACATAACCTTTGTTACTATATGACAATCAAAATGCTGTCTTAGAAGGGTAAGATTCCACTCATTGCTATTTGGGATCATGAAACCTGCAAGTTTTTCTGGTTCTCCTCTAGGGGCTGGTCCCCCTATAATTCCTGATTCCAACCATCTATCATGCCGAGGGTGAATAAGAGTTCCATCTCCCACAGACCATTGCATGTGTTCCTCTATCGAATCCTATCCTAGTAGTATGCTTTGCCAAGCCCATGAGGGACGAGTACCTTTCGGGGCATTTCTGAAATCTTGAAAAGGAAAATACAGTGCTTTCAAAACTTTACTAGATAGTGATAAAGGTTGTTGTGATATTCTCCATGCTTGTTTGCCCAGTAAGGCTTTATTGAAAGCAATAAGGTCTCTAAAACCCAAACCCCCGTCATCTTTTCTGTGTTTAAGTGCATCCCACTTCAACCAATGAATACCAGAGCTATTAGTACTCGATTTCCACCAGAATTTGGAAATTTGCTGTTCAATTCTTCTACAAATGGACACTGGTATCTTAAAAACAGACATAGCATAACTGAGAATTGCCTGCACAACAGATTTAAGAAAAATTTCCTTACCCACTTTTGATATCAACTTCTCTTTCCAGCCTTGTAACTTAGATTGCACCCGACCCAATATCCATGAAAACATTTCCTTCTTAGAATGTCCCCAATCTAAAGGTATACCAAGATACTTGCCAGTTTTGTCTATCAGTGGGACTCGAAGTTCTCGGGCTAAGTTCTCTTGTAAAGCAATAGGACACAGCTTATTAACATATAGACCTGATTTGTTTCGATTCACCAGTTGTCCTGTGGCTAGGCAGTATTCATTAAGCACATTGGCTACATTCTAGCACTCTAGGGTATTTCCAGCTAAGAAGAAAATAGCGTCATCTGCGAAAAACAAATGTGATAGAACAGGGCACCATCGGTTTAATTTAATACCTTTTATACTCCCCATTTCCATTGCTTGATTGATAAGCAAAGATAATGCATTGGCCATCAAGATAAATAGATAAGGCGATAGAGGATCACCTTGTCTCAGACCCCGTGACGGGTGAAAATAGGGGAGAGCTTCACCATTGAACTTCACACTTAAGGAGACTGTTGAAATACATTGCACAATCCAGTGAACCCAGCGATCATGAAATCCAATTTTGAGAAGATAGTCTCTAAGAAAATCCCACTCGACTCTGTCGTATGCCTTTTGCATGTCTAATTTGAGCACCGCCTGAAATTGTTTGGTTCTTTTATGAGTCCTAATATGATGAAGAACCTCTTGAACCACTATGATGTTATCTTGAATTTGACGCCTGCTGACAAAAGCGCTCTGTTCTGGCGCTATTAGCTGTGGTAGCAAAGGCTTAAGTCGATTTGCAAGGACTTTAGAAATAATTTTATAGATAAAGTTGCATAGACTGATTGGTTGGAACTGATCTAGCCTTTCTGGGTTGGATGTTTTTGGTATCAGGGAGATATAAGTCCTATTGTAATCCGATATCATCACCCATGTCTGAAATTTTTTTTGCACAGCCATATAAACATCATCTTGTACTATATCCCAATGAGAATGATAAAAAAGGCCATTTAAACCATCTGGACCCGGTGCTTTAGCTCCGCCTAATTGAAAAGCTGCTATGCGAACCTCATCTCGAGTAACCTCAGCTATAGTTTCTCATTCATCTCCGCTGATACAAGTGGATTGCATTTTGCAATGGTAGGACTATAGTTACGATGCCCTAATGTTGTATATAAATGATGGAAAAAGGACAATGTCATCTCCTTAAGCTGTTGTTGATCTCTAACCCATCTAAGTTGATCATCTTGTAACATGCATATTCTGTTTCGATGTCTTCGTTGAATAGTTGATGCATGAAAAAAGTGCGTGTTTCTATCCCCCCCACTTAAGCCAGTTAACCCTTGAGCGCATAGCCCAGAATTGTTCCTCCTGCTGCCATAATGTTTGAATTTGCTGCTTCAGATTGGCTATTGAGTCCTGGTTGTGTTGTCCATACGGCTGATTTATTAATGCTTGAAGCTGATATCGCAGGTGACTTATCTGTTCTCTAGCATTAGCAAATTTCGAACGGCTCCACGATGAAAGGGCGAAGGAAGTAGCTCGGAGCTTTTTAAGTAAAGATGCTGGACCAGGCTGTGGGGAAGCCCAAGATTTAGCTACTATATCTCGACACTCTTTGTCCTGAAGCCAATAAGATTCGAAGTAAAAGGTACGTCTTTTTCTAATATCAACAGCTTCAGTGAACAATAGAAGAGGGCTATGGTCAGAAGCAATGGCTGGCAGTGCCAATACCTCAGCAAATGGATAGGTGAGTCTCCATTCCTCAGTACACAACATTCTGTCCAACCGTTCTTTGACAATATTTTCATCATGTCTATTATTTGTCCACGTGTAGGCGCAGCCTTTGTTGCCCAAGTCCATGAAAGAGCAGTCATTGAGGAATTCTCGAAATGACTGCATACGATAAGGATCTGCAAGACGCTTCCCTATTTTCTCCCATGGATACAATATATCATTAAAATCTCCAACACACAACCAAGGGAGAGCATTCTCATTACTAATTAGACGTAATTCTTCCCAAAATTGTTGCCTAATATAAGTGACTGCAGGCGCGTGGATACAGGTAAGGCGCATTACAATTGCCGCCTCCAAGTCTGTACAGATCAAGTTAAAAAGGTTTGAAGACTGATGAACCAAATCCATAGAAACCTTACTATTCCAAAAAAGGGCCAAACCACCCGCCAAACCAGCAGGGTGTTCTATTAGATGATCGAGAGAATTTCAGCGGCTTACGCGGTAACGAATCTACCATTGTTGGTTCTTGGTCTCCATTATAAACAAAATGTCAGGCTTTTCCTGGGTCACTAAGACCCTAAGAGCTCGAAATTTCAGGGGATTGCCTGAACCCTGACAGCTCCAGCTGATTAACTTCATTGTTCAAAAGGTGGCTGTTTTGGGCCAGCCACCATAGCCCATCCGAGGGATTCGTGTGCCTCAAAGACAGGAGTTTCTTGAAGAGAGGATTCATCGAGGCCTTCTGGAATCTGGGAAGGTAAGTCATGTGAGATATGTCGTTTAGCTTTTTTGATTGGGCCCGACCTTGCACTCAAGATTGAACTCTTTGATTTTTTGGACTTGTGAGAACTAGTAGCCAGTTCAGTACTGTGGCTCTTTCGCTGGTATTGTACTGGTAGAGCTTTGTCTTACTCACTTCTTGAAGAATCTTCGACCAGAGGTTGCCACCGAAGAGGTGCTACAGCTGTAATGAGCTGATTACATTCAGGTACCTCAACTATTTGTTTGTCCTTCTTAGTAGATACTTTGTCCAAAGAAGGCAATGAGCCATGTTCCTGTGGTACAATAATCTGAGCAGGAGAAAACTGTGCAGGGGGCTGGGGGGTCTCCGGAATAGTCTCCGTATCGTCATCCAGCATGTGATTAGGCGCGTAAAAGGTACGCCAGAAAGGACTATGTGTGTTAACCTCCGCCCGTAGCCACGAACCACAATACATACTGTCAAGGTTTTTCAATGCATTATCATCCAAAGGAAAGTCTGGACAGTACGTCGCATAGTGTCCCAATTTTCCGCAGGAATAGCAAAAATGGGATAATTTTTCATATCGAAAATCTAACCAAAAAGTCTTCCCTGCCAATTTAATCAAAATCCCTGTCTTCAGAGGTTGTTAGAGATCCATTTCAACACGAGCCCTTACTGCTTTGGAATTAGAACCATCTCTTTGGTCAACTTTAACATCTATAACCTGTCCAATATGCCTAACTGCTTTATGTATTATTGACTCAGTGCAGTGCTCAAGAGGTAGGCCGAAGACCTGAACCTAGAAAGCATAGGAAGTGTTAAAATATGTCTCGAGTTTAAGCCCAATGCAAAATTACGAATATTCCGAATTGAATATGTTGTGGATGTTCAAAATCAAGCAAAGAAGATTCGAAGATCAACTTCCCGAATTTGAATATGCGTTGGAGAGTCTGGCCGTTAAAATAGGAAAGTCCAACTTTGACTAGGATTTGGATTTTGTTTAAAATATACAAAGATATGTTTTGGATAGGAAACAAAATCCTATGAGAAGTTGGCAAAAGAATAAGGGTTTTACTTATATATAGACTTAAGGCCATGGGTGATAGATGTGGATCACAAATTGTTTTGAAGCGCCTCGTGAGTGCTTGGTGTTCCGCCGTTGATCGTGAAGAATTGATCTTGAAGCGCCGTCTCGCTGTCGAGTGCTTGAGAGGGATTTTCTTTGTCGTGAATTACATCCAAGAAAGTTTAGTGTTAAAGCCAATTAAATCTTGTAGTAAGATTTGTGTGTAATTCCTTCGTGAGATTGAGAGATTATTTCTTGAGGAATTTCGGGGCTAAACACTTTATGTGTTATTGGGTGTAATTGGGGCTTTAACACCGAGAGAGTGTTTGAGTGACTCGAGTGTGTAATCTCCTTGTATCGCTTGATCTATAGTGAAATTCGCTGCTCTCCCCGTGGACGTAGGTCTTTACGACCGAACCACGTAAATCTGGTGTCCGATTTATTTTCTTTTTCTGTCTATATTATTGTTCGATCGCTCGCCCCATCGCAACAAGTGGTATCAGAGCCAGGCTTGGCTAAGTTGAAGCGAATCGATGGCGACGAAGAAGTAAAAGTGAGAATCGGCAGATTTGATGGGAAGGATTTTAGTTTACGGAAGATGCAGATTGAAGATTATCTTTATCGGATGAAACCGCACTTACCCTTGTCAGGGAGAAACCGGCGACGATGAAGCAAGCGATTGGGATTTCTTTGGATAGACGAGCTATGGGTGTTATTCGGCTGATGTTGGCTCGTAACGTCGCGTTTAACATCCTGAAGGAGAAGACCATTGCTGATTTGATGCAAGCCTTGTCGGATATGTACGAGAAGCCCTCTGCGATCAACAAGGTTTGTTTGATGCGACGTCTGTTTAACTTGAAGATGAAAGAAGGTGCGTCAGTTGCTGATCATATTAATGAATTTAATGTGATTGTTAGTCAATTGAGTTCAGTTGAGATTGACTTTGAAGATGAGGTATGTGCTTTGATTTTGTTATCATCATTACCTGATAGTTGGAATACTACTGTTACTGCTGTTAGTAATTCCTCTGGATCAACAAGTTTGACGTTTGATGGGGTTCGAGATTTGATTCTGAGCGAGGACATTCGTAGAAGAGAATCTGGCAAATCTGTATCTACTGCTTTAGTAGGTGAAAATAGATGAAGATCTATAACACGTATAGGTAATGGTAGTACTAATATGAACAGACGTAGTCAATCTATGACTGCTAATGTTATCTGTTGGAGCTGTGGTAAGAGGGGGCATCTTAGAAGGGATTGCCTTAAGCTGAAGAATGAGAAGGGTAAGGAAATTGTAGTTGATTCTGCAGATAATATTGCAGCTGTAGCAAATTATGCCGATTATGTCTTGTCTATCACTAATGATTCATCGTTTGATGGATGGATTATGGATTCTGGTTGTTCTTTTCATGTCACACAAAATAGAAACTGGTTTATCACTTATCAGTGCACGGGTAGTGGTAAAGTCCAGTTAGGGAACAACGCTAAGTGCAATGTTGTGGGTGTTGGTAATGTTAAAATCAGAATGCATGATGGCATTGTGAGGACATTGACTGGAGTGAGGCATGTTCCAGAGTTGAAGAAGAACTTAATTTCCTTGGGTGCCCTAGATTCACTGGTTGCAGTATTCTTGAAGGTGGAGTTCGAAGGTTGTTCGAGGTGCCCTAATGATAATGAAAGGAATCAAGCACGAGGCCTGTATAAACTTCAAGGTGAGACAATGACAGGTTTCGCCCAGGAGACGTCGGATGCATCTATTCGAGAGTCTATTGACTGCTCGAGGAAGACTTGGGTGTTTGTGCCAAGGCACAAGTTTGATGTTGGTGTCAGGATCTCGCAGTCAAGAGCTTTGATCGAGACGGAGACTGGTAAGTCGATCAAGCATGTGTGGACTGACAATAGCATAGAGTTATGCTTGGAGCTGACAAATAAATTCTACATGAAAGAGAGCATAGTGAAACACCGCACTAGTGCTAGTAAATCACAACAATTTGCAGAATTGATGAGCAGAACATTACTAGAGATGGCCCGTAAAATAATCTCTAGTCTTTGGTATTGCTAGGAGAATCCTAGCCGATGTGCTTAGTACGATAATTTGCTGGTGAATAGATCCCCATCAACCGCTATTGAATGGCGGACTCCTAAAGAAGTGTGGTCAAGTAACGTTGCTGGTTATTCTATCATTAGAATGTTACGTTGCCCGTATTATTTTCGAGTGAGTGATGGTAAGCTCGATGGGAGGGCAAGGTGCATATTTCATGGCTATGCACAAGGTGAGCGAGGCGATCGGTTGTGGTGCCTAGATATAAATTCACTGTTAACAGAGAAGTTACTTTTGACGAGTCTCCAGTACTTCTGGCTAGGAGTGATTATAGCAGTGTTCAAATGGATCTGAACGGTGTTCAGCTTGAGGTGGAGTTGCGACCAGAAACTCCTGAGGTAGCGAGTACGAGTATTAGCAAAGTAATCGACACAGATGGTGCTCATAGCGAGGTGGAGCCTATAAAGCCAATGGTTGCTGTAACTGCTGAAATTAACAAGGTATGTATTCGATCTCCTGACAGATATGGATGCAACAATGATTTTGCTTTATCTGCGGTTAAGGAGGTTATGTCGGAAAATCCTTGCGGAGCAGTTAAAGGTGCATGTGGAGTTGGTATTCTGATGAGGTCCTCGGTTATGAAGAAGTTCAAGCGAGGCTTGGACTTGGAAAATATCTGTGGCGGTTGAGCCCATCGGGGGCTAGGGGAAAGTAGCAGCAGAGTTTGAATTTTTTGCGAAGCGATTGTGACTTAGCTCAAACATCGAGCCAAGGTGGAGATTGTTAAAATATGTCTCGAGTTTAAGCCCAATGCAAAATTACGAATATTCCGAATTGGATATGTTGTGGATGTTCAAAATCGAGCAAAGAAGATTCGAAGATCAACTTCCCGAATTTGAATATGCGTTGGAGAGTCTGGCCGTTAAAATAGGAAAGTCCAACTTTGACTAGGATTTGGATTTTGTTTAAAATATACAAAGATATGTTTTGGATAGGAAACAAAATCCTATGAGAATTTGGCAAAAGAATAAGGGTTTTACTTATATATAGACTTAAGGCCATGGGTGATAGATGTGGATCACAAATTGTTTTGAAGCGCCTCGTGAGTGCTTGGTGTTCCGCCGTTGATCGTGAAGAATTGATCTTGAAGCGCCGTCTCGCTGTCGAGTGCTTGAGAGGGATTTTCTTTGTTGTGAATTACATCCAAGAATGTTTAGTGTTAAAGCCAATTAAATCTTGTAGTAAGATTTGTGTGTAATTCCTTCGTGAGATTGAGAGATTATTTCTTGAGGAATTTCGGGGCTAAACACTTTGTGTTATTGGGTGTAATTGGGGCTTGGGAAACACCGAGAGAGTGTTTGAGTGACTCGAGTGTGTAATCTCCTTGTATCGCTTGATCTATAGTGAAATTCGCTGCTCTCCCCGTGGACGTAGGTCTTTACGGCGAACCACGTAAATGCGGTGTCCGATTTATTTTCTTTTTCTGTCTATATTATTGTTCGATCGCTCGCCCCATCGCAACAGGAAGTAAAATCATAACAGTGCAACGGTGTGTTCGGGATCCAAGGATTCAGAATAACGAGATGATTTGCAAATAACCAAGGTCCGTTGTCGAGTATACGCTGTTTAACATCCTCTGTTTTGAATCGCACCACATAAATACCATTTACGCCTTGAAATTGACATTTGAGCCGGACGCCATGCCCTCTCGCATAGAATTTTGAAATGCCCGGAAATGGACAGTGGAATTAGTCGGGATTTTACCTACTAAGCCGAGACGACATTCCTCTAGTTTTCTCAGTAGGAGCTGCCTCATCCCACACTTCAATCAGTGCTCGGACCGAGACGACCCATCGGCAACACGAGCAACAAGTCGAGCGTCCTCGTCTTCACCGGGCGTCCATTTCACAAATACAGGCCAATTCAACAAATTAAGTTTGTGGTGAGTGGATTACGCGAACCCGCGGTCTAGCAATGCAAAGAGAGGCAGAGTTGACCATGGAATAAGAAAACCCTAGCGAGCGTTCTGCTGCTTCGGAGTTCAGGATAGATGACATGCAAGACCCAATTTAAATGGAAGAAGGATGATGGTGACCCAGAGAATGGAGATTCGTGAGTGGGTAAGAAGCCATAGCTAGAAGTAAAGACGGAGCGAAGAGATTGAGCGGAAAAACTGAAAGGAATAGATGA
Organism: Eucalyptus virginea; assembly: GCA_014182375.1. Taxonomy (NCBI): domain Eukaryota; kingdom Viridiplantae; phylum Streptophyta; class Magnoliopsida; order Myrtales; family Myrtaceae; genus Eucalyptus; species Eucalyptus virginea. The sequence continues at coordinate 27,959,489 of CM024515.1, forward strand.
TTAGGTTTTCAGTTGAAGAAGATGAGCTACCAAAAGGTAGAAGAGAGCTCTCACCAGAGGGAGAGATAAAAAGTATTGACTAGCTAGCCATCTTAGAATAGTGCTTAGTTTTTGCAACTTGAACTTATCTTGTAAATTAGAGATTTCAAGGTTTTTTCCAAGGATTAGCTAGCGACTGGTCGGTTCTTTTCCGGTGTTTGTGCAGGGGCTTCAAAGGCCGGAGAAGGTATTAAAAAAAAAAAAACAACTTGAACTTATCTTGTAAATTAGAGATTTCAAGGTTTTTTCCAAGGATTAGCTAGCGACTGGTCGGTTCTTTTCCGGTGTTTGTGCAGGGGCTTCAAAGGCCGGAGAAGGTATAAAAAAAATGAATGTCATAGACTAGCTTCAAGCTAGAGCTAAGAGATGACAGAACTAGTGCCGATAATGCTCCTTGAATAGCCACTAAGTTTAGTCAAAATCGAACATAATGTTCTGATCAGGATTAAAGAGAGAAGAAAAAATAAGACAACATGCAAAAATATCTATGGATAGTTAATTCATCACAAGTCAGGCAGGAAATAAATTAAAACAAAATTACTCATATGGCACAAATCATGCAGCACCAAGCATAAGACATTGTAGCTATAGTTCTTCGGTTCTCTAATTCCTGACTCGGTCTGGTTTGGTTCCTATTCGGGAAACAGTCGCCTAGTACTGGTTCAAGAAATTTGGAACTCGGACTCCGAACCGAACCGAACCAATTTCTAGTGTCGGTTTGCTCTAATTCCTGGTCCTACCACTTTTTATATGTATGGATATGAGAGAGAGAGAAGGTGAAGGGGGATGCGTGGCTAGTTGCGTGGTCATTAATAGTGGCACATCGACGTGGCAAAGATGGTCATGTTGGAGCATTGAATCCGCCCTTTGCACGCCTGTGTTCATGTGAAGGAGGCATAGCTCGTGGTGCTATCCTTGATTGATGGCATGTCAATTCAAAGTTAGGATTTGCAATTAGGGCATAAATTGTGGGATGATGCGAAATGTGAAGAAGGAGGCATTGCTTGTGGTGCTATCTTTGATTGATGGCACGTCAATTCAAAGTTAGGGGTCGCAAATTAGGGCATAAATTGCGGGATGATGCGAAATGCAAGGACAAAGAGAGATTCGGGGAGTTATAGCTTTTTTTCTTTTCTTTTTGGTCCGGATGGAAGCATCTTAGGTTGAAAAGAGGCGATTTTCAAAATAAAACTAGGATTGATGCGAGATGCAATATGATATTCAAAATTATAGCTTGAGAACACAAAATATCTTAAAGGGCTTGAGAGGAGAATGAAGTCCGATTACTCAGAAGGCCTTTTCGTCAATGGGCTTACAACAAATCTGCTCCTTCGACTTGATAAGGACTCGAGCTTAAACGAATTACTACCGTCTTTCCAATAAAGAAGAAAAAAGAGTTAAAAGTGTGAACTTGTAGTTATAAAATCGAGGAAGGAATGTGGCATCGTTATGAAAAAGTCAGAAAGGACTTTTGAATTTTCCCTTTTTCTTCGCATGCTAGTATCACCTTTTGTGTCCAATTGAAGATGAAAGGATATAGCGCAGCACTATACCTTAGGAAATGACGATCTCATCACGATTTTTATTAACTATATATTTCCTTGGAAGAGTCCTTTCATTTAAATTTATTAAAAATTAATTGATGTAAAATTTCTCAGAATGTGAATCTAACATTTATACCTTGCATCAACTTGACGAATGGATTATCATATAAATTTTACGTGGGTAGAATTATTATCAAAATATCTATTAATTCATAAAATAAATAAATCTACTATATCAACTTCTACAATCAATGGGTCCACCATCCCTCTTTATGCTACCATCTTACAAAATCTCTTCTTTGGCCTAAGGATTCATACGGTACACAAAAGTCCCTTTTTCAGGCACAAAATGTTAGCGTTGTGTAGAATGAGCGCATACCGTTATAATCTAGTTATAACATGAATAACCTTGTCTTATAATTTTCTCTTTCGTCAAAAGGATAACTTCTGTCCTCGCGTTTGCCGGTCATTTTTCAAGGATATCGATTCAATTTGAATCCAAGCAAATTTGCAAATTGAATCAATATCAAGCAACAAGACATGATTTTGCTCGGGATCCATATTCATTAATTTCATGTCAGGATTGAATACAATACAATATACGATGATGGCCAAAGTCGCACAAAGCCCGTGCCCATGTTCCTCAAGATATTGTACAACAATGAGCTAAATAGTGTTATTTCCTCAAGATTAATTTCTGACACAAAATGAAATGGTCTTTATATTTACAGTCTAGAGAGCAAATAATTTAAAGTAAACAAAGGGACCCAACAACATTAAATTCGTCCAATCTTGCACGGAACATATGGGCTGATCAGCAAGCAAAGTAGAAAGAGAAACCCACAACATCAATTTCAGTACATTAAATGATCACGCGGAGTAAATGAGCCGATCAGAAGGGAGGGGGCCCACCGGGAGGCCCACCCGGAGGCCCACCAGGGGGCCCACCGAAAACCGGTCCGCAACAGCTCTCGAAGATGCAGCAGCAGAACAGGTAATAGCAACTGGGAAAATCAATATACACAGAAATTAGGTTTCGTGTGTATCACCTTTTATTTATTTATTTATTTTTGGGGAAATGGATTACAGAATTTAGTCAGATATGAAATTTTACTGCAGTGGGAGAGGGGAAAAAGATTTGCCAAAATTCTACAGGGACTTTAACTTCCAAAAATCGCATCGAGCATCAATCGGTTGAGGTGGACGACTCTTGCCGAACCCCCTCGGATTCGCTTGTGCTCTCGGATTCAGATACAAACAAGCGTGCTTATAAATTATAAATCACAAAATGCGAATCAATGACTTAAATCTCATTATCTGCTAAATTCTAATTATATACTAAATTTGGGAGGATTAGAAAAGCTTAATTCAGACATTTGAATCGGCGCAGCTCAACTACTCCTAAAACTGGACTTGGAGAGCTCTCACAAAACCAAAATTTGTCTATGAACTGAAAAAATGATCGGGCTTGGCGGCTCGATACAAAGAAATCGAGTTCTCACCATGAAGATGCAAGTCGGCAAATACCGTCGCAGCAAAAGCCTAAGCAGCCGCATGGCCCTGGCGGTCCGGGAGGTCCTCCCGGCGGCGGTCCCCAATCCGGCATCGATCTCTCTGTGTTTGCTCACATGAACTCGCGAAGGTTTTAGGAAGGTTTTATGGAGTTTTGTAGAAGGCAGGTTTGTGGCCACTTAAAAATAGGATGGCAAGAGAGAAGTGGGGAGAACAGCGAAACAAGAGGATTATATTTCCATGCAACATGTGATCCTCAGCTGCACTGTAACCTACCATTCAAAACTCATGCTTCACGTTCTTTTAAGCCCAAAAACAAGAAGGAAAAGCGGGTCACTAGACCGATTTCTTAATTTTGACACAACGTATTTATTCAATAATTACATAAGATCTGATCGAACCATTTTGTCATATCCAGACTAATTTCAACTCAACATGTTTCATGTTAAAATATGTTACTAGTCAATCGGTACTTTTCTTAGTCCGAATGTTGACGAAAGCCTAAGAGCACTGTCAAAAAGAATGATTGCGACCCGAGATGGTACATTACATTAATTTTCCATGGTCGGAAACTTAGAATAAGGGAAAAATGAGACGGCTTCATTATTTAAATTAGATATGAGCATAAAGAAAAAAGGGCGAGATCAAATGCCCTCCACTCCACACACCAACTCTGCCATCCATCAGTCAATCGTTTTCGTAGGCAAAGTCAACCGCGATAAAACGACATCGTACGGAAAAATGGACACGTGTAACATAATAACATTCTGTAAAAACCGGCACGAAATGGAATACATCGAGGATCTAGAGTCTTCATCAGTCTCTCAATCTCTCTCTCTCTCAATTTATTATTATTTTTTTCTTTTCTTGACATTTACGTTTCTCGGTAAAAAAAGGTGGGCTCGCTCAGAAGCGTGGTGGGCCGCCGGGTGGGCCTCCGGGCCCACCGAATATCGGGCCGCAGCAGCTCTCCAAGAGGCAGCAGCAACACAGCACGTAGGCGCTGCCAACAGAAAGACGAAATAAAATCACGATCCAAGTCATAATCAATTGTGAAATTACGTTTACTTGCCTCTAGAAATAGATAGCAAGAAATATGATTCCATAAATATATGACAGGAAATTCCCACAAATTAATTACATACTCGAGATAATAACTATTTATTTATATTGAATCGAAATTCCTATTCATTTCTCACCTTTATTTTCAACATTGGTCGTAAATCGAAATAAATGCAATGCCGCATTAATTTACCATGCAAAATATGAATAGAAGATGTTGACCAACTCACCAGGCGGAGACGAGGCGACAAATCCCATTGCACAGGAACCCGAACGGCCCCCCCGGAGGCCCGTGTGGGCCCGGCGGTGGTCCCCACGGCGGAGGAGGCATGATCTCTCTCTTTCTCTTTCTCCCTCTCTCTCTTTCTCAAATCGATGGAGGAAGTCGCGCGAATGTGGATGATGAAGTTGATGGATCGAATGTATATATAGAGGGAGGAAAAGGGAGGAGCTTCGTAGCTAAGTAATGGTGGAAACCCTACCGGCGTGGCTGAGGAGGCATCGAAGTAATGTAATGATGCAACGCCACCAACCAGTCCAAACCTAACGTTCCGCCCTTCGACAGTGCCGACCTCTACGTGCATGCTTTCTCACTTGCCGTTGTCCTTCAAAGCACAGATCACGCGACAGATGTCGTGGCATTGGGAATAATTGATTGCGTGCCGGGCGTAAAAGAGATCGATTTACGAAGTTGGACTCGCGAATCGTTGCGATACGCTCCTTTTCCAGGTATGTTCGAATGGGATTTGCTCTCTTGAATGTTTGACAAAAATAGTTTGCTACATAACGTCAATGTTTCCGTGACCGCTTTCCCCGTGAGCCTGTGTGCTATGGGATCGGCCGTAGGCGATTGAGTACTCAGTTTGGTAGATGCGGCTGAGTCATTTGCTTTCGTCTATCAAGTAAGAGCATGTACCTGTTGGCATGCATTGAACAAAAGCTCGAAAAAGGAAAAATAATTAAAAGAAGTTCTAGTACAATTCTATCAATTCAATCATAAATATTTTTTTTTTGTTAGTTCAGAGTTAAATCTTTTATCTTTATGCTAGTTTAGTTCATAGTTAATTTTTGCCGTAGATGGCTGATATAGATTAGTCCATGATCAATTTTTGTTATAAATTGATATAGATTTTGATCATTCTACATGGCATTGTTGGCACTAATGTGGACAATTTGTGATAATATATATAATTTTTTTTCCCTTCCCTTCTTTCTAGCCAATTGCCAAACCTCAGTGAATGGCCAAAGGCAAGGGCTGGCGAGGCCTCTGGGAAAGCTCGCCCTTGCTGGCCACTAGCCTTGCTAGTGGCTAGGCAAGGCTCGCGAGCTTTGATGCAAAGCATGAAATCTCCTTCTCTATCTTCTCTATCTTCTCAATCTCCGCATCGATATTTCTGCCCTCCTCTTCTTGTCTTTGGCTTTGGTTGATAGAGGCTCCAGGATGCTTTCCTTCCATTGGAGCTTTGAAGGGATCAAGGATTTGAGCGAAATCTAAAATAGGAGTGCTCGCGACTCAGATTTTCTTTACTAAAATCGCTTGAGTCAAGCGATTCAGAGAGCTTTATGAAGACAAAGTTGTCGGAAGACCAAGAGGCCTTGTTGGCGACAGCGGCAGAATCTTCGGATTCTCCATTGTCGAAGGCAGCATCGTTCCATTTTTAAAGTTTAGGCCCATCAAATGCATTTGGGTACTCAAGAACACTCATTTTCTGAGTATTCCCGGTCGCTAGCGGCTGGGTGAGGTCTACCTTGCTAGACTGTCGGTCACGAATGTGGCGATTGATTAGAGGAAGAAGGAAAAGGAAAGAAAAAAGAAAGAAAAAGAAAAAGGAAAAAATAAAAGAAAAATAAAAACTTTGAAAAAGTATTATTAAAAATTGTACATGTCAATGTCGATTCGCGTTACATAAGATAATTAGTATCTATATAAGTATTTTTCCGTCAAAATTGATGAGATAGATTGAATTGGCATAAATATAAAAATATTTAGAATTTAATTGATAAAAGAAGTTAAAATTAAATTGATACAATTATAATAAATTTAGAATATTTTTAATTTTCCATCAGAAAATGCATAGAGTGTGTATCCGTCGGTTGAAATATGTTCTTGATCTCTCTTAACTCTTAAGTTTCCATGAGAGCCCACGGCAAAAGTCAATATCATGTTTGAAATCGAAGGACGCCTACTTTTGCCCGCAGCTTCTTGGAGTTTGACCGAGTTCAGTTCGATATGATTGCTCATTCCAAACGCTTATAATGCTGGAGAAAGTGGAAATGTACTTTCGATCTCTGCACTCTTCCTCGCGCGAAAAAGGTCGATTAAGATAACACATGCGACCGACCAAAAAAATAAAAATAAATAAATAACACATGCGAGCTCAATGTGATTAGATAAAAGAATTTAAGAAGCATCAAAGACATCCTTAAATAAGGGAAACCCGTAAACGGGCACAAATATTATAAGAAATTACATATGAAGAGCTTAAGGGTCTCTGATTTTGATAGAAAATCAATAATATATTCTTAAAAGAGATCGTTTGTATTGCTTATAAAAATAAATTAACTAAAAACATTTTTTTTTCCAAAAGATTGGTTGTATCGCTCATAAAAAAAAATGAACAAAAAATATTTTCATCGTCCACGATAATGAATGTTTTTTTATTGACTAATTATTTTAAGCGATACAAATGATCATTTTTGTATATATTTTTAAAATTATTTATTTTTCATGTAACAAATAGAGTCTAAGTCTATTTGAAAAGCTTAATATTACAAAAGAACGGCACAAAACATACCTTATATTCTGACGTACTTATATTCTGACGTAGGGCGATGTTATAAGTATTTAAACTCGCATTTTCTATTCTTAGGTTCGCGATTAATACATATGAGTAAGTGTGTTAACTTAGGAACTTCGGTGTTTCCACGTAGGCTCCTGTGTATAGTTCTCTTTTGTGCATTTTATGATGATAATCCAGATTAGAGAATACAAATTATTTCTTCTGGCATTAACTATGATTCCTATCTAAAAGTAACAAATTCTTTTTTCTAAGCTGATAAATTTCAATAAATATCGGTAGGTATACAAAAATTATTGGTACAAAAATGACCAGACGACCTTTTTTAGGCAACTTGTTGGTAACTCACTAACACTTTTCTGACATTATGATCTTTTAAATAGTTTGCGAATTAGCATTTTTTGTACTACCTACTTTTATTTGCATAGCTTACTAGAGTTTTGAATTTACTTATCCTCATACAAAATTCGATCTAAATTATAGTGATTTACTAGCTAGTCATGGTATACCAACAAGTTAGTGAAATGTAAAAAAAGTTGATTATTTGTAAATTGTAAAAGGGAATTAGTTTTTTCATGAAAGTGTCGATGGGTTACTTACCAATAAGTTACCACGTGACCAGTACTTCTTTTACTAGCATTTTTTTTGTCGCTTACCTAACCTTTAAAAAATGCATCTGTAAAAGAAAATGTTTTCTATTTTTAATGGAAAGTAGAATCACCCTTCTTTCACCTCTTCTGTCCAATCTAAAGAGTCTCAATTAAGGCATTGCACCACTTCTTCATGTATTTTATGACCTTGCCAGGGGCTTTGCCATTTTTTTACTAGTTGCATTGGAAGCTCTACTGTACTCGAGACAACACCTGAAATTCCTAGTGAAAACAATCATCTGATGAAGACAACCATCACCAACATAAAATTCAATACATGGTCTAAAAGAACTGATCATCAAAAACAGAGGATTCCCATAGACAATTCGCATGAATGTGTCCTGCGAACTGACTTCCGACATGAGATACGCGAGCAAGTTGCTCTCTTCCTACGAAGAAATGGAGTCTGATTACTGCATGACCCCCAGGACAAGAAAACCAGGGATGAGAGGCTCTGGCTGTGAGCGGTCCTGATTGGTTGAACCATAACAGCACAAGAGCTCAACGGCGAGGCGGTCCAGATGGGCCGGGAGGTCCGGGGGGTCCTGGTGGTCCGAGAGGCCTGCCAAAACACTCTCGTATCAACAAGCAACAGCACAACGAGCTCAAGCTGTTTGAAGCATCACAGAGCGAAAAATAAAAGTCAGTTTGCTTCGGTTTGAACGGCAGTGATTCGATAATGACGTTAAGCAAAGTTCTTGAGCTTCCCTGAAGCAGAGAAAAATGGAACTCGGAGCAGACAAGTAGATGTGGCATCAATCGGTAAAACACATTTTAACATATAATCCCACTATTCAAGCCTCCAAAATATATTGATGATTTATGTGGAATCTAAGGTGCATAGGAATTCCTAGGTCGAGCGTGCTCTATTGTGTCATTGGCATTTTGACGGACCAAAAATCTCGAGACATCGCATATTTCAAATGTACAATGATTTCATCTTCTTTACGTACAATCACATTGTTGGAATCTGGTTGGTTATCTTGAATGAAAAAAACAACAAATCTGTTTGGTTTACTCCACAATTGCTAGGGCCTTCTTCCTCCTTGTTCCTTCCTTGAGCCTTTTAAAAACTTGCTCGGGTCCATATGTTGTTGCTAAGAACTCCTAAAATAATCATCTTACTAACAGTACACATGCATTGCACTTCCTCACAAAGGGAAACCAACATTCACATACCAAGAGCCTATCACGTCGCAAAAGCCACAGAGAAATCCCGGCAGCCCCGGTGGAGGAGCGCCCCGCCCTGGCGGTTGTCCTCCGGGTCCTCCTGGCCTCATCTCTTTGCTAGTAAACTCAAGCTCTCAGGCTATGTCCTCACAAATTTTGGAGAGCTGCCCTGCACGATGTGCCTCCAAACCGGAGCTTCCCCACTTATATAGGGAGATTCGAGAGCTCGAGGGGTTAAAAAAGAGAACTTTCTTCCACTGGAAACATCTATCTGCCTTTTTATCTTTCTCTTGGATTTATTGCTTTAGCATTTATGTACCAGAAGATCAAGTCTGGTCTCGGCATCCAACGCTTGTTTTCTTCTTCAACAGTTGTTCTTCAACCTAACATTCCAAGTGCCGGAATGTCAAGTTCAAAAGTTACCGTGATTCCTCTTTCATTCATTCGTTTAACATGCGCACGAAACACCATGCCATTGTAATGATCGTTAGCGATGTATTTGTTTAACATGTGGGAGGATATGCTGATTAGACTTGAGGACGGTAAGCGAGCAAGAACACCAAGCACGAGGCGTCTCTTTCCCGTGCTTATTTTAAACAATTAGAAAGCTTTATGTGATTCGAAAAGTGGTTAGGATTTTCGAAACAGAGAATCCACAGACCCTGAAGGTCTGGATACATCTCAACGTCGAGTAGTAATATAGACCCGCCAAGGCAGGATAGCTGGGAGCAGCAGGATTACGAATCATGGTTGAAGTCAGCACCTCTTTGTCCAGTGTACCCTCTAGCAACTGAGCTAAGCTTTACGGTTTCTCGGGCCAGGAGTACTATAATAATATTTTTCACCCTTTAAAACACGTCGCGGCAAGATTCATAGACGAATTGCAAGTTAAAAAGAAACCAAATGTGTTTTGCAAGTACGACCTGGAGTTGGGGAAGGGCACATTGTGCAGATGGAAGAACCGGAGTTGGTGCAGTGAGTAAACCATGCCGGATAAGAATGACCTCAGCTTGTTTTTCATAAACGGTGCCTTACAGCGCCTTGTATATCTGTAAATAGTCCTCCCTGTCCTACAATTGATTACCTGAATGGGCAATACTACTTATATTCCTAATTATCACATTTATATATATCATTCCTTTTTTTTTTCCAGGTTACACATCGACCAACTATTTGCCATTAACTAACTGCATTATTTTAAGACATTATTCTAACAAGATGAAGGCAACGATCCAGAGTCATCTGAGGCCGCTGCAGTAGTCCTCGCCATTGAGGATGTAAGTGAGTAATTGTTGAAGGAGACAGTGTTGCAGTCATTTGAGCAACTTGTGACAACGATGGCTCAAGTCTCAACCGGGTAGAGCAAAATAGTGTCATAATGAAGGCAGTATTCTCGTGACACCCGCCTGACAAATCCATTCACTAACATTTGTGGGGATGCTTGCATCGATCGGAAGTGTTTGGGACATGATTCACGGTGTATGAAGTTGAATGATTCGTTGAGGGCAGCCACAAAAACAGAACTCAGAAACTGAACGATTGGCTATTAAGTTCATGCACTGACCTCTATCCTAAATGTTGATACGCCAATTACATCTTTCATGTCAATCTGCATGTTTCGAAAGTCGGTCAGACACGGATGTTGGAGGCTCTGAGCCCATATGTAGGCACGTTGTGGACCTGATTGGGTCAATCCTCTGTTCGATTGTCGAGCGTATCCTGTTCAAGGAAAAAAAAAAAAAATAGTTCATGTTGTGGCCTAATAAGTAATACTTCTAGTTGTCGTTCTTGATCGGTGATAATAGTTACCATAAGAGAAGACTAATCCTACTGAGATAATGCAGTCTGAGGTGGAAGTGCACACACAGGACACAGGGCAGCGAACTTTGAGTAACACTTTTGTAAGGAAGAGACTAACCCTGTCTCTGGTTTCCCAGCTGGGCAATGGCCTTCAACTTTGCGTTTCACTCTTGGACATCCCATCCCAGATTTAGCTGCATTTTCTTGTTTGAGTTGTGTTTTGAGAGCATAACTCACATATAGTCCGATCCGTATCATCCTTACCGCCTGGATGGTCAAGAGGAACTGCCCCTTCTTCCGTTTTCAGAACCTTTGCAATGTGCTCCTCTGCCAAATCTATTGACCTCGTAGCTCTTTCTCTTTTCTTATTTGCAGACATATGGGCGAAATGCCAAGCCTTCGGCATAAACTCATGTGGCCTCGAACCAGAAACTTTCAGATGTAAAGTATCTGTCACAATTTCACACACCTAAAAGTCCAATTCTTTTTTTTTTTTTTTAAACTTCGGGATCCTTGCATACATTCCATTCCATAACAAATGATCCATAATCATGCTCATACGAGAGCGCTCCTACGAGCACCGGGCTTAGTAGTCTCCCTCTAGTGCTAGGAAATTTTTATTTTGTTGTTACCTTCGGTATCCATACGTTCCATTCCATAACAAATGGTCCATAATTATGCAGTCCCAATGAAAACTTAATTATTTATTTATTTTTTTAACTTCAAAATGGTTCATTATCATGCGAGTGCTATCCTTCGCACGACTAGAATCTCAGTGCTCACTAAGGTGGTGCGGACATCCTAAGCGCGAAACTTGACACTAGTAGATATATACGTGCAAAAACTTCCAAAAGATACATTAAAGTACCAAAATTGGAGAATAAATGAATGCTTAAGTGACCAAGCAAGAATTTCTGATCAAATAGTTGATATGGCTTTTTTCTAACGAGATTTTAAATTGGCGTGGCAGTTTTTTTTTTTTTTTCCTTCAAATTTGTTTTTTAATATAAATATTAATTAAATAAAATTTTTAAAACTCAATTAAAAAAAATAAGGAATCAGTTTGGGATTGTGGAGGCTCTCGCTGCTACCAGCCCACCATCGCCTGTAGATCAGGCGATGGGTGCTAGTCCTTGGCCCTGTATATATTAAAAATCAAATTTGGAGGCAAAACAACATTGTTTTGAGACAAAGATATTGAATGGACATTTTGACAAGCCATGTAAACTGATTTTGTTAATAAGATAATACCATGTCGGAATTCTAACAAGTCTCGCTGAAGTTGGCACTTAAATGTCCAATTTTTTTATTTTTTAAATAACACTTAAGTATACTTTTCGAAAGGTTTGGCACTTATATGTTCACATATACCAAGTTTTGACACTTTCGGTATACTTTTTTCAAACACCAGGCTTACTAGTCCCACCATACATTCCATAACAAATGGTCCAATTACCATGAATTCCGTAACTAATGGTGTTTTGCGTTCTTTTAAGCCAAAGTGAAAGTATTTCTTTTATTATTTTGTTTACTTTGGAACTTTCGGAGATAAACTAGAGTCCCAACACCTTTACAAAAAAAAAAAAAAAAAAAAAAAAAGCTTTACCAAAAAACTAGAGTCCCAACACTCTCATTAGTCTCCCTCCTAATTGTAAAAGCTTTAAAACTTGAGTGCTACAGCAGTGAATTTAATGGATCACCATCCTTGCGTACATCCCATTCCATCGACTTGAGTTCTTTTTAGTATTAGTAGAAGTGGGGATGGCTAAAACCCAGCTAAAACCCAACGGTACCACTAGACTAGTTTGATCACATAATCTTGTTTTTGTGGGTTAGTTTCTTTATTGTCCAATTAGGCTACGTTTAGTTGTCCGGATTTCTAATCGGAATAGGACTGGATAGGATAGGATATGAAATCCTTGGATTTTTTTATATCCTATCCATTGTTTTGTGAATCGCAGTATTAAAGTCAGATATATTCACATTATATTATGTATATATTTTTATATATAAACGACATATCGTTATAAATGAATCTAACGTTCATAAACGGAGATAGTGAAAATCTCTCATAACACTATTTCTTAATTAATTTTAATTTTAATTTAATTTAATTTATCATCTTTTTTATATTATTTTCTTTATTATTCCTTTTTTCCCCTTTCATCATTCTTTAATAAAATTTTATCAAATACTAAACTATACTAACATATCTAAATATATAATAAATATAAATATTTAATTTATAGATTGAATGTTTATTATAAGATATAATTAAAGTTAAATATATAAATTAGAATAAGATTAATTAAAAATATTTTTATTTTTAATTTCTTAAATTAGAATTCAAATATTATTTACATTGAAATATAATTTAAATTTGTTAATTTAATAAGTTTGTTATTCGAGAAAAATAACTTTTCTATTATGGACGTCGAAATCCTATCCACCTTTATCCCACCTCCCCATGGAATAATTTTATCCTGCTTATATCTCTCTTATATCCGATTTTATTCTATCCTAAGCGAACACTAAGCATAGGATAGGATAAATCATATTATATCTCGAATTTTATCCCGACCGCCAAACACAGCCTTAGTCCTCAAGCAATGTATTTAAAAACTCCCAACATTGAAAATAAAAAGTCAGGCAAAAATTATTACATGGCCTAGTTATTAGCCTCCGGACGGATCCCATAAGCTTGAATGTAAGTTTGAACTTAGAGACTATAATTATCTAGGTGATTTTAAATCTATTATAATTGTTGCTAACCTAATTAGAACTAAGCTACTCTAGGCTGCTATTTCAATTATCGCCCGGCCAAAGGACTTCTTGGACTCCTCGGCCACCATTACCTGGGGATGGAAGCGAGTTATTGTTAAAGGAGACAGCGTTGCAGACATTTGAGCAACTTGTGAGAACGATCTTTCAGTCTCCAACCTGGAGGAACAGAAAAGTGTCACAATGAAGGCAGAGCAGAAATCTCACAATGCCCGTCCTACAAATATCCATTCATTAACATTTGTGGGGATGCTTGCATCGACCGCAAGTGTTCAGTACATGATTCACGATATATGATGTTGAATGATGTGTTGAGGGCAGCCGAAAAACAGAACTCAAAAGCTGAATGATTGGCTGTTGAACTCATGCACCGTCTGCTATCCTAAATATTGATACGCTAATTACCTCTTTCATGTCAGTCTGCATGTTTCGAAAATCGGTCAGACATGGACGTTGGAGGCTCTGAGCTTCTTGGACCTGATTGGGTCAATCCTCTGTTCGATTGTCGAGCTCCTGTTTAAGGCCAGAAAAAGAGTTCATGTTTTGGACTAATGAGTAATACTTTTGTCGTTCTTCATTGGTGATAATAATTACTATAACAGAGGACTAATCCTACTGAGATAATGCATTCTAATGTGGAAATGCACACACAGGGCAGTGAATTTAAGAAACAAATTGAAAAGAAAGAGACTAACCCTGTTTTCGGCTTCCCAGTTATTCAATGGCCTTCACCTTTGTGTTTCACTCCCGGAAGTCCACCCCAGATTTAGCTACATTCTCTTAGTCGAGTTGTGTTGCGAGAGCATCATCTCAAATAGTCTAACCCATACAATCGTTACCGTCTGAATTGTCTTGAATGACCGTGATTTCTTCTGTTCTTGGAGCCTTTGCAATTTGCCTCTATGTCAAATCTGTGGACTCCAGAGCTATTTTCTTCCTCTTCTTAGTTGCACATATGTGAACGAGATGCAAAGCCTTTCGCATAAACTCACCAGTAAATGAATTGACCTGACTGTCATGAAGTCGCCGCACTGGAGTGTCCATTGGCAGGCTGTCTTTGGCAGATTTTGTCAATCGTTTCAATAAGTACCGAGACAGTATGTTGAACATGCTGTTAAGAACTTTTAAAGCATGAAAACATAAAATACCAACCAACTCAAACTTCCCACAACTACATGCTAATGTGAGGGATCAAACTCCACAGCATCTATCTTCGTGCTTCCTTCTTCAGTCAACTTGAACTTACAAAGAGTTCCAGTGCTCCTATATTTCTTCAATTGCCAGAGATAGACCATTGATCAGCTCCTCTTGGAACATCCTGAAGATCGGTTGAGTATACAAGTATTCGGCTTCTTTGTCCAATGGACTCCTAGATTCAGATTTACTGTGTTTTTTCTCGCAGTCCATGTCATCACTAAATTATTCCCTACGCATGTACTCAGCCTCCTTTCCGCACCATTGTGCAATTTGGGATAGTGTCATGGTCTCGCAAGAGAGATTCCAAAAACAGCATGAGCACTGTATCGAGAATAGGCCGGCAGAAAAGATGTTCTTTGTGAAAACATGAGACCATTTCTCGTGCATTCTGTAAGAAGAAGCAAGCCACGTCTTCATGCAGCTTTTAGTTTGCTATAAAGTATTTCCACTTTGACTCAGATTCTTCCTTTGAGTGGACATCGAAGACGCACTCACTGAAGAGGTTGCGGGCATCAGGTCGGTCACTGAAAGGAGAAAGGTACTTATTGAAACTATTCAAGATAAAACAAGCGAGCAGACAGTGCCAGGTCTCTGGCAAGACAATGGCGAAGGCATTGGCGATTTCTTTGCTGACTTTAGTAATGATTGTTCGTGGTTTTCGCTAGCTCATCACTTCAAGGAAACTCCGGATAAACCAGTTGAACGAACCTACAGTTTGATTGATCAACACATCGCATCTGGATATGATGTGCTGGTGGTGGTGATTGAGTCCCCAAAATGCTGCGCAGATCATGTCATACTTGTTGATTCTAGTTCTTGTGTCCAGGACTAAAACATTCCCAAAATGCTCGTAATCGAACTTGGACCGGCTATCCCTCCAGAAAAATTGACCATGCCCTGTGCCACTTCTACTTGCATCGTGTAAAAAAAGGATATCTGATTTGCGCAATCTTGAAGTGATCAATTAAGACCTGAGTATCCTCAGGCTGAGGCTCTAGGCCATTCTTCTGCATGCGTTGTGAGAAGTCGCTACAATCCACATTGGAAACAAGAGCCTGCTCTCCAATAATCCTAATTTCAACATTCCACTTTCTCTAGGATGCCAGTGAGATGTCCCTTGAGACTATGATTATGCTCAAGAATGATCTTCGAGATCTTCCATGTTCCATCATTTACCATGCACTTGATCTTAGCGTCACAATTTGTTCTAGTGCCCTGTCTTTTGAATCGCATCGTCTTGTCAATCTGCTCCTTGGACTTGTGGCCTTGGCAAGAGCATAAGAAGAACTTTGCCTTGATCTGCTTTTCCCCTTCTCACACTAAAACCGGTTTGTTTAGCATAGTTGCTGTAAAAATCATATACTGCCTCCTCTGATGAGAACTCCATCCCCACTCATGGCACCCGGGATCGAACTCGAGCTCTTGTCCATGTATATTAGCATCAGAAGGGGATTGTATTTCATCTTCATTGCGATCGCCTCTGGTAATGTTGAACAAGATGCTCCCTGACTTGATCTGTAATTGATCGAGGTATGTTCCTGTTGATTCAAGGACAAGATTGAATTGGATGGATGAAGAGAACAAAATGAAGTTTCAGTAGAAGGAAATGACTGAATGGTTAGTCCAGGATTATATCTTCTTGTCCTGAGAAATCCAAAGATGTTTCACAAGAGTGTTGGGAATAAAATGGACCTAAAATGGTAAAGAACCAAAAATTAAACATCACATCATAAATTTCTTCGCTAAGAAAAAGCACACATTAATTGACTTCAAAGGAACTAACCTTTGAACTTCAGAGGACAAAAACAAAAATATAAAAGTAAAAATAAGAACAAGGAAAGTAGTTCCAAATGCCCAAAAATGATGAGCCTAACATTATAGAAAATGGCTCATAAAAGAAGAACATTGATTAAGGTTTGATCAACTGCAAATTAATGCCGAGTGAAAACTGGCTAAAATATCATAAACAAAAGTCACTCTGAACGCCTAGAAAATAATGAGCGTATAATTTTAAATTTAAAACCGACTCCAAACCGATGAAACTATTACGGTCTTAGAATAAACCTTAAAATGAGCCCTTAGGGTCTCGTGAGTCTCCGAATCCTAAATCTTTGATTTGCAAAAGCAAAACGGATTCTCATGCCTTACTTGTCTTTTAACTGGCCTAAAATAGGTTAGTGACAGCTCTAATCTCATCCAACTAATGATGTTTGAGAAACTGAGTTACGATCAGTAAGTCTCAAGAAAGTTTGTGCGAAATGTAAGTGCCATTTTATGAGAATACTACATCTAACCATTCGCCAAACCATCCCAAGGCTCATCTCGGAAGGGTCAAGACATCCTGTTCATGTCAAACAAATTGACTCGTCTAACCTGTTTAAATTGATTAGTTAGTGTAGACATGACCTTGTTGAGACATGATTTATTTAAAACAGTACTCTTTCCATGTTATTCACTATTATGATTTTGAATTAATGATGTTTCCATTGATCATGAACATATTTTATAATTTGATATACAGAAGAATTCTGTTCTGTCCTCTGCATCGTTCCTTGGCTATACAATGATTGATTTATTGGTTAAGAAACTGATATGTAAAAGTGGATAAGATACACCATACTAAATATCAATGGATCCTAAACATCTTTAAAATTGGCGACTGGTGATTACCTGATTCCTGCAGCGATAAAGCTCGTCTTTCCCATGGTTGAAGGAGTGAGCGCTGACCTGCAAGCTCAGAGGCCACCGCCTTGGCGGCGAGGCAAGGTGTTTTGACTCAAACAACCCCAACCCTACCAAAAAGAGAAAAGTCAGAAGAGGAAGAACCTGGGAAGTTTCCTTTGTTTTATGCCACGCAAACGAGTACAACATGTTGGAGCCGGTCGAGTCGACAGAAAAAAAAGAGAAATATTCTTAATAGTTGGATATTTTCTCATCTTTTCTCTTATTGGCTAAAAAAGTGGAACACCTAGATTTGGTAAAGAAAAACATCCTATCCTATATTTATTTTGTAAGTCACTATTTGTGCCATATGCTGCATACTACTCCTTCACTTACGCATTCCTATCCTAGACTTCCTAGAAGGTGGACTCCACCTCTCATTCTTAAGTGAAAAGGATGGCCAATAGGGCAACCTTTAATGGTTACCCAACGTTGAGTTTATGGAGTTATATTTGCTATTGAATTCCATAATCTCAAGAAGTATCGACTACACGATAATTGGATCACATGCAAACTGATTAGGGGCTGGTGCCGCTCTCCTAATGATGGCCATGGCAGGCCGAAATTAATTGTTTTAATCAATCAAGACACATGCTCCACTCGAGATTTTGAGAAGCTCAAGTAAATGGCAGACATGGCACCGTCGTTCACGATGAAGCATTTTCTGGTACAAGTCGTGGGAATGGTCCTTAGAGAGGAAGGCTGGTGTGATGCTAATTGAGAGGTGGAATTGAGGGAAGCCGAGGAGATAGGTGGTCTGTCTTCTTCCAAGCGGAGGATCTCCTGGGCAAGGCATTATTTTCCTCCATTTCAGACCACCTGTGGGCAAAGGTAGGTGCACCGATTACAAAATGTGAAGTAAGACAACCGCAGCTTGCACCCCCGCAATGTGTGTGAAAGTCAGGACCCTCCCGACACCCTTTAGGTGCCCTATTTCTCCGTTGAAATTCTCGACGTGCTCTTTATCGAGCTATTTTTCTTATATAATGTACTGAGAATGCAAAGCATTTTTTTTTTTATCAGCGCTCAGGCGAAAGGAGTCGCATGGGCGCATGGGTAATGACCCCATCCCATGTGCAGTGCGAGGGTCCCACATGTCCTTTTTTTTGTTGAAAATGAATGCTGTCCATGTACCCCTGATGCGAGTGACGAATGTATCACCTAACGAGGGCATTAAGATGATATTCTACTCATGATACGTGAATGTATGGTAGATGACATAACACAAAGATGCGTATAAACATGATGAGGGACACCATCGGGATACATGGGACAAATATCAAAAGAGTCATAAATTTATTATTAAGATGTCAATTCAGTCATAAATTTTTAATATAGACAACTTAATTCTGAATCTACTGACGATTTGCCAAAGTGGTCATTCTCATTAATTTTGATTGGAAATTGCAACATAAACACTGGCTGTGCTAGCCATCCTACATCCCACAATGGCATTGATGTGGACAATTTTTACAAATTTTAAAATGATTTTACCAAATTTTGTTTATGTTTTCTTTTCTTTTCTTTTCTTTTCTTTTTTAGATTGTGCTAGCAGTTAGCCCTTGCTTATGGTCGACAACCTCGGCTAGCCACCACCGACGACTCGAACAGGGGGAGGGAAATAAGAAAGAAAGAGAAAGGAAAAAAGGAAAACAATTTAGAAAAAGTTAAAGAAAATAAAAAAAATTATTCATGTCAACGTCAGTCACGTTACATCGGACAGTAAATATTCACGTCAGAAATATCAAACCAAAATTTGATAAAAAAGACTACATTAATATATCATAAAAAAATTTAAAATTGAATGGACATTCATGCATAAGTTTTAGACCCTTTTTGGTAATTTTCTCCGAGATAGCACCATGATAGACATAGAAAACAATATAATGATGGATGGTGATGGTGAAGATGATTTAACAATTACGTATGAATTATGTATGAGTACTCACAATCAACGATAGAATTAGAAGATGTAGAATAGTACATAATGATATGACATGATGGTGCATGACGAAACAAGTATGCAATTGACAAGACCAGCGTGTACGATGATTTGCATAATGACTTAACACGACCCCATAAACAGTGCAATATAAAAAAGTAATTTTTTAAAATTAATATTATAAAAAATCTTAAATTAATATATTTATTATAAATTTATCTCAAATTTAAATAAGATATAACGATGAAAAGCGTGATATAATGAAGCAAAAAACAAGTCATATCATGATGATATGATGACACAGGGAAATCATGACGGCCAAATTGTCAAATGCAAGAGCCACATAACACATAGATAACATAATCGAGGATCTTAACCCTGTCAATATTCAGTCCTTGCAATTGTCTATCATCCAGACTCTCACCATCAAGGGCTAGTAGTACTGCGATCAAATGATTAACTTCGTCGAATGGATTATAATTGTATTTGTGATAGCATCCATTGTACCAAAATTATTAGTGAACCCGGTCATTAGTTTTCTGAAAATCAAAATCAAAGTTGAAGAAAAATTCGAGAGTCAACCAAATAAAAAAAAGGTCCATGATACCATTAGTCTCCATGATCTTGCCCAAAAATTCAAACCCGCGTGTGCTTTTTTTGGGTCCAAAATTATGCTTTTACTTTTCTGTTGTACTTTTCTATGTCGGTCGGTTTCTGCTAATATGAGCAGCTAGATTGCTGAGTTAGATGTCAAAATACACGTGTTCTAACATGATTTGCCAACATTTTTACGTATGGCATTGCCATTTTTTCTAACATATAAATTAAAAAATGAGATAGAGAGAGATAACTTTAAGGAAAAATATCATAGGATATTCCGCCACTGGATCGTCAAGGAATGACTGGTCACATTTTTAAAAAGCACAGAAACGATTTTGGGGGAAAAAAAGAGCAGGGTTTTGATTTTTGGACTAAAGTATAGATACCAAAAATTCCTTTCGCCATAAGAGAAGCAAAGTATTATATGAACCCTCCTTTATCTTGGAGAGGGTATGTTCCCCTATTTTGGAAAGGCCACCTACCTTGCGTATGATCGTTGATATGCGAAGTTGTTGCATCTTACTTGTCCGACCACCTCACCTCAATTGTCACACTCCTCAGGTTCACAGCCCATCAAATCGCTTTGGTCAAATGTAGATCATCCAAGTATTTTTCTAAGTAGTCCCAAACTTCTATAAATATGTTCAGGGGACGATTTTCCACAAAAAACACGCTTCTCTCTTCCCTCTTCGATTTCTTTCTTGTTTCGCTAAATTTAAATATTCCATATTTCCAGCTTGAATGGCAAGCACCGCAAGATCATTAGTAGTATTCGCAAAATTTCACTCATATTGATTAGACACTCAAATTGCTATCACTACCACTCATGGTTAGCCTAGGACGAACAGACTATTTTTGGCAAAATTAATCCCGTCTATGACATCTTGATTTTCAGGTTCTACTTTCAAATTGAATAAATTGGGTTTTTCATTGATACGCCTATAGTTCTTTTCCCTGAACTAATTACTCAAGAGATAACTAGTCTATCAAGTGAAGCCGTTAAGGAATCTAAACACAATAGACTTGAGAATTCGATTAGGAATTGACTGCTTGACCGTGCTGATCTACAAGGGTCATTACGGTACTGTTAAAATCGATCAGAGACCGAAAATAGGTCGATTCGATAGAGATATGTGATTAGTGTGTGGGTAATTCCACTTGATTGCAAAATTTCTGTCGAACGACACTAGCTCGATTTTTCTGTTATTTCTGTACCCTATGTTCCTATTTGAAATTTTGAGATTTTCATGACAACCGAGAGTTGCCAATGTGTCGAAGACGTACAATGTAGCTCGAAAATAATCGACCACGGGTCAATTGTATTAAAAATTTCTAAAAGCTACTCGATATATTAGGTCACGCTAAAATCGCACAAAATTGAAATTAACCGCGAATTTGAACCCAAAAGTTCTGTCGTGTCACGATTCATGTTAGGAACGTTGACTCACATTCCAAAGATTTTTCTGTAAACTGAGATTTTTGGCGAAAATTCAAAGTAGGGCCGTTTTCGACCGGAAAAATCCAAGGGCCGTTTTTGATCGCGTTTGGGATTCAAGTTGGTCCTAATGGTGAGGAAAAATGTTAATTTTGACAATGGCACATTGGTGGGATTTATGGACATCAAATTGAGTTCAATTGGAGAGGAATTGAAGGGGAATTGGATCAATTTGAGGGGAGTTGGTCCGAAATTCGTAGCTAGGGGTGGTGTGCAACATTTGGACCCTTGGGAGGTCTGCTAAGGAAGCTTTGGCAGTTGTAAATTGGTTGAGGAAGACATCCAAGCTTGGTAGGGCCATGAACTTGAGTATTTAGATATTTTGGTGGCCCCCCTTGACCAGCAGCCATCTTCTTCATCCCTTGCCCTGTCTTTCTCCATTAGAGAGCATTTGGAGAGCTTGGAATTGCAGAGAAAACCGGCAGCCCCCCCTTCACCGTCGCATGCCTGTCCGACCGTCGCCCGTTTGCCTGCAGCGCGTCCCTCCGTCGTCGCGCACCCGCTCGCCTATGCTGCTGCAGCCTGCTCGTCTAGTCGCGTCCAGGGTTGCTTGAGTCGCTTCGCAGCTTCGCCGAACCTCCTCCGACGCCGTCCAGCCAATCTGAGCACCGCCTAGCCTCGCAACAACCATCCGCCGCCTGTGCACCCATTCTTAGCTGTCGTAGCCAAGCCGAGTAGCCTCCTTCAACCTCGAGCATAATCGAAGCTTCAGCTTCAGGCTGAGCCTTCGTGAGGCTTTTCCGGGCCTTTCCCGACCTCGCTTGGTGTCGCCGTAAGCTTGTTTGTTGCCCGTCTCCGCGTCGCCGTCGTCGTGGACTCACAAGAACGCTAAACCGATGAGTTTACTTGCTAAAATCTGCTTAGGGAGTTTATTATGCTTAAGAGGTGTTTAATTTAAGTTAATTAGAGATTATGTGGTTAGTCAGAATGGATTAGTGATTTAAATATTTGTTTGTGCATATTAGGTGGTTAGATTAGATTAATTAAGGACTAGATAGGATGTACTATTTATTTAGATAGATTCGGAAATTTTCTAGGCCCATTTAGGTGGTTAGATTAGAATTTTCAGCCTAAGTTGCTATTTATTGATTTAAATTGATTTATTTAATTCATTTTGGTATTTATTTAATTAATTAATATTTTCTGAAAATTATACTAAGATAACCGGTAATTGGAATTTCATGTGATTGCAATGGTGTGCTTAATTTTTGCAATTGAGTATTAAATTGTGCACATTGATTGGTGATTGTAATTTTGAGTATTTAATTCAAAATTTGGAAATTTCGGTAATTATTCAGAAATTATCGGGTGTCGTTTGACGCCAAAAATGATTTTATATATTATATAAAATAGTGGGATTTGAAAAGGAAGAGTATCAATTTTCTTGGTGTGAATTGATCATATACCAACACATGACTATTTTACCGTGTATTTTTAATATGAAGAAAATATTCCAGGTTCACCATTTTAATTGAGGTATTTGAGTGAAATGCACGGTGTCCTGGGTCGAGATTGAATGGTCGTGTGTTGGTTAAGAGAACCTGTCCCGGGCTGTTAAGCTGGACGTTACCCCCTATATGGGATGCCCTTGAACAATGGAAGCCGGTCGCACTAGATTCTAAACCTATGCTCCTTTGGGAAAG
The DNA here is from genome assembly GCA_014182375.1 of Eucalyptus virginea. Taxonomy (NCBI): domain Eukaryota; kingdom Viridiplantae; phylum Streptophyta; class Magnoliopsida; order Myrtales; family Myrtaceae; genus Eucalyptus; species Eucalyptus virginea. Next base: position 27,982,443 of record CM024515.1, read on the forward strand.
CCGTCTAGGAAAGATGTAGCCATGCTCAATGGGGTGAGACGACGCATGGCTATGCCAGAAAACCGCCGACTAGCGAGTAGGCCATGCTATAAGCCGAGATCAAAACTAAGAACACATGACGAATTGAGTTGAATGCCAGATTATGGGACAAACTTATGTGGCACGGTATGTGACGTGTCATAATAATTTGGCCCTATAATCAGGACCTCTATGCTGGGTTAAATTTGAGTGTGGCGTTCTAGTTGATGAGCTTATTTGCTGCTCATGTTTTTGTGACTATTTATGATATAAATAGTGTTGACCTACAGGGTGGATCTGAGACGAGGTAAATCTCTATGGTTGTGTGGTTAGGACACCTCTAGGCGTATTACCATTCTAATCGGGGTTTAGAGCATGAAATCACTGAGATTTATATCTCACCCTGTTGTGGGCTCAATTTCTTTTCAGGACCGTAGAGTGGAGGACCTGTAGTCGAATTGATGGGATCCAAGGAGTAGGTCAGTTAGGACAGCTTCTTTTTGAGAGCTGATTTTTTGAAGTCTTTTGGTTGTAGACTTTTGTACTTGACTCAATGTGTATATAAAAGCATGTTTTCTTTGTCAATATGTTGTCCTGCTTTTCTTAACTAAGATGGTTATTGTCGGGGGATTTGTTATTTGCTTCAGCATGTACAATAAAATGAAAGGGTTGGCGACTCGTCTTGGGAAGTCGCAAGTTTTATCGACCACCGAGGGATGGGCACGCGCTCGAGGTTTAGGGTGTGACATCATCGTCCCTGTTTTACGCCAATTTTCCTAAGCTAACTCCAGTTGAAGTATGGCAGGGCTGGCGCTTTTTAATATAGGACGCACCCGGTGACCATGGGCTTTGGCATTGCCTGCTTGCTCGCGAGCTGCCGTGCCCATCTTCTGAAGAACGAGTACTTTCCTAATTTGTCTCTCTTATGTAGAACAACGGGCGAATGTCATATGGAAACTTTCGAGCGTCAAGAAAGTGGACAATCCCACAAGTCAAAAAGGATTATGGGATCTTCAAAGTTGCAAACGGGGGGTTAATTCCAAAAAAAAAGCACCAACTTTAAGTCGATGGACAAATTTGGGCCGAACTTTTTTTTGTCTCGTAAAAAAGCACAAACTTTAGGTCAAGTGACAAATCTGGCCCGAACTTTTTCTTGTCACATAAAAAAGCATCAACTTTAGGTCGAGTGACAATTTTGGCCCATTTTTTTTGTTTCGAAAAAAAATCACCAACTTTCACTTAAATCCTAAATCTAGCCCCCTTAACTTAAATTCATTGATTGTTTTTATCAATAAATCCATGCACACTTACTGGCTAACACCATTAATTGTCTTCTTGTTTGAGCTACAGCTTGAAGAATAACGTGAAACTGTGTCATCTCACAAGTAAAACAATCTATACATTGAATTTCTCTAGCTATACTTTATCGTTTTATTGTAATATGAAGTCAGTAGATCACCGCCTGTCAAGAGAAACCACAGATGAGATCCACCAATCTCACAGTTAGAACATTTTCTCCTGAAATAAGGTTAACTTCAAATAGAAAGTTAATGGTAGGGGGTTAGATTTTGGATAGAAACGAAAGTTTGTGATTTTTTATGAGAAAAAAAAAATTGGGGCCAGAATTGTCACTTAACCTAGAGTTGGTGCTTTTTACGAGACAAAAAAGTTCAGCGATTTGTCCCTCGACCTAAAGTTTGTGCTTTTTCATGAGACAAAAAAAGTTTTATTAAATTTGTCCATCAACCTAAAGTTGATGCTTTTTTTTTTTTTTTTTTTTTTTTTTTTAATGGAATTAGCCCTACAAATGGTTATGTTTATTTGAGCATTGTTTGATCTCAAATTCACGCGTGTTCCTTAATTTCCGAGTTGTCAAAGATTTCAAAGATTTCATATGTATTTTGCAGATTTTTAGGACATGATTTGAAGACTTCCCCTTTATTAATATTTTTCTTTAATTTTGTTATTTGATTTAGTCATTTGATTATTTCACAAATAGTGACCTCCATATTAATAGGCATCTAAAACATTGTAAACAATACTTCATTGTTCAAATAAACATTGTCTTTTGGAATCCTTTTCTAAGCATATCTCCCTTTGCATCATTTGATCTCTCCTATGATGATGGCTAATAACGTCAATGAAAATCTCCCCGCAGCTGAAGGCCATGGAAACGAGCCTATTACACGGGCTGAGTTCAACCAATTTGTGGAGCAAACCGAACAAAGGTTTCAATAATTACTAGTCGCCATCCAGTGTTTGTCTACTAACCTCACACCTGGTAATCTTTCAGCCGATCGTGCTTAAGCCGCTCGAGTCCCGGAAGGAGCTAAGGAACGTGGGGGCAAATCCCTAACAAGGGTGACAAGCCTATGTCGAGGGCTCCGAAGAAGAAGAAAAAGAGTTCTTGGACAAGCCTATTCGTGGAGGCCACCAGAATAGAGATATCGACAAGTCTCCGAGCAATATCAACTTAAGGTTGACCTTCCAACCTTCAATGGCAAGTTGAATATTGGAGACTTTTTAGATTGGCTTTGGGAAGTTAAGAAATTCTTCGATGTCATGTCGATTGAAGAGGATTGCCAAGTAAAATTGGTGGCATACAAGTTGACGGGCGACGTCTTAGCTTGGTGGGAGTAGACATAGCTGACTCGACGCCGACAAGGAAAAGCTTCCATTTGAATGGGAATCGAATGAAGGAGATGTCAAAGGTTCGGTTCCTTCCAACTGATTATGAACAATTATTTTTTCAACAATTCTAGAATTGTAAGTAGTTGAGCCAATCAGTCCAAGCCTACATGGAGGAGTTTCTTCGACTTTCCGCTTGCAACAACTTGGTTGAATTGGAGGCATTACACCATTTGATCACATTGAGGATGCCCAAGAAATGGCCCAAAAGCTCGAGATGCGATCGAAAGAATTAGTCATTAATTGGGCTAACAATTATTCCGCTCAAGGATCATTTGGAAGGGGGAGACAATTAGATGTTCCAAACTCCTCCAATTAGCAAATTGGCACTATGAATCGACTTCAAGCAGTATAACTGTGGTGGCCAAGGAGCCAGTCACTGTGAACAACCGTAGCGCTAATTAGAATGCTCATAACCCATATGCTAAGCCACAACCAATTAAATGCTACAAGTGTAATGAACTAAGCCATCGTTCAATTGACTTCCTACGGCGGAATATGGCTAATGTTGTTGAGCATGATGATGCCATATTTGAAGATGATTAGGTGGATGAAGAAGAAGTGGAAGGCTAAGAGGGCGAGCATGTCAATTGTGTCGTTAGGCAACTACTACTTGCCCGTGAAGAGATGATACCCATCGAATAGTTTTTCTGTGCTCGTTTGCTATCAATGACAAAGTTTACAATGTCATCATCGATAGTGGTAGTTTTGAGAACATAGTTTCCAAATCCCTAGTGGACCATTTACAACTAAAGACAGAGTCATATTCCTCCCCTTATACAATAGAGTGGATTTGTAAAGGGCCCAAACTCAAGGTAACACAATTATATCATTTACCTATTTCAATTGGAAAGCCCTATAAGGAAACTATTATTTGTGATGTGGTGGAGATGGATGCATGCCGTGTCCTGTTGGGACGACCATGGCAGTATGATGTTGATATCACTTATCGGGCTCAAAAGAATACGTACTCTTTTGTGTGGGAAAAGACAAAGATTACTTTGAAGCCGGAGAGTAACACTCCCCAAGCCCTTAAGAAGTAGAGAGCGCTCATCATGCTAAACGTTTGTAAACGTGAGGGCATGTACATGATTGTATAGAATGGTGATCAACAATCTATTATTTCCATTCCTAGGGTTCTTCAGCCTTTGTTGAAAGCATTCAATGGCATTAATCCAGAGAATCTATCTTGTTGGATTACCTCCCGTGAGGGATGCCCAACATGAGATTGACTTTCTTTCAAGAGTGAGCCTCCTTAATTTTCCACACTATCTGATGAATCTAAAAGAGAACTTTATAAGACCAAGTGGGAGCACTCTTTTGAAAAGGCTTCTTGCATGAGAGCATGAGACCTTGTGCAGTCCCCGCACTCCACACTCCAAAGAAAGATGGTAGCATGCGTATGTGCATTGATAGTCAAGCAATTAATCGGATTATTAACAAGTACTGATTTGATTCCCAATTCCTCGCCTGGATAACATGCTCGACTAGCTTGCTCAATCAAAGGTCTTCAAAGATTGATTTATGTAATAGATACCACCAAGTTTGCATCTACCCCGGTGATGAATGGAAAACAACCTTTAAAATTGGTGAAGGTTTGTACGAAGGGCTTGTCATGCCATTTGGCCTTAGCAACGCACCTAGCACTTTCATGCATTTGATGACTCGAGGTTCTTTAACCTTTCATTGGCAAGTTTGTGGTGATTTATTTTGATGACATCATTATATACAGCCTAGATGACTAGCAACATATGGAGCATCTAAGGGACATCTTGTCGGCCTTGCAGATGAACCAATTGTACATTAATTTGAAGAAATGTAGCTTCATGACTAATCGACTTTGCTTTTTGGGGTATGTTGTTGAACCAAAAGGTCTACAAGTTGATTAAGAGAAAGTAGTTGCCATCCGTGATTGGCCAACTCCCTAGACTCTTAAGGAGGCACATAGCTGCCATGGGCTTGCAACATTCTACCGATTTTATCCGAAATTTCAGTTCCATTATGGCCTCAATCATTAAGAGCTAGAAGAAAGGAAAGTTTCATTCGGGGGTGACGAAGCAGAAGCCAGCTTTGCTCTCATCAAAGAAAAACTTTCCATGACACTAGTACTGATGTTCCCAGATTTTGAAAAGGTATTTGAATTGGACTGCGATGCTTCCGGTGTAGGCATTACTATTGCTCTCTCCTGGGAAGGTAAGCTTATTACTTATTTTAGCGAGAAAATGATATTCACAAGCAATGGTCTACCTATGAGCAGGAGTACTTTGCTGTAGTATGAATCATCAAGCATTAGCAGCCCTATCTTTATCAACATGAGTTTGTTCTTAATAATGACCATTAGGCACTCAAGTATATCAAGAGTCAAAGGCATTTGAATCGAATGCATGGACGTTGGGTCACCTTTTTGAGCAATTTAACTTTGTGCTTCAACATAAGGCAAGCCACTTGAACAAAGTTGCTGATGCACTTAGCCATTACGCTGCAACACTCATCACCATGCACACCGATGTTGTGGGCTTTGACCACCTCTGTTTCCTTTATGCCGATGATGATGACTTTAAGGACATTTGGGAAGTGTTATGCGGTAGGCTCTAATGGCAACATGATCATTCAAGATAAATTCTTGTTCTTTGGCAATAGATTGTGCATCCCTCACAACTCTTTACAAGAACAACTTATTCGAGAGCTCCATGGTGGCACCTCGGAGAACATTTAAGGCATGACAAAACTATTGTCTTGGTTATAGAGCAATACTATTAGCCTCAACTGAAGCGAGATGTTGAGTGATTTATGAAAAAAGTGCTACATCTATCAAACTACCAAAGGTCATTCTTAGAACACTGGTTTTTACACCTCTCCACCTATTCCTTTTGGACCTTGGGTAGACAATTCAATGGATTTTGTGTTGCGGCTTCCCCGAACCCAACAAGGTATGGATTCTATTTTTGTGGTGGTGGATAGGTTTACAAAGATGGCACACTTCATTCCTTGCAAAAAAAAAAAAAAAAACTTCCAATGCTTGCCATGTGGCAAGTTTGTTTTTGAAGAAGTAGTTTGTCTGCATGGTGTGCCCAAAACTATCATCTCCAATAGTGACACCAAGTTCCTTAGTCATTTTTGGAGGATCCTATGGCACTTATATGGAATGGATTTACAGTACAACAACTCCTATCATCCCTAAACCGACGGTCAAACTAAAATTGTCAATTGTACCATGGCAAATATCATTCGGTGCCTCTATAGTGACATGCCAAAGTAATGGGACCGGTACCTTGCTCTTACTGAATTTGCTTTCAACAACACTATCAATTGCTCCATGGGCAAATCTTCGTTTAAGGTCATCTATGGGCGAACGCTACAACATACATTAGACCTCATGCCTTTGCCCAAAGTCTTAGGATATGGTGTTGCGGCCGAGAACTTAGCAACAAAATTATAGGAGATACAAGAGAGTGTGAAGCAACAACTAGAAGCTTCCATTATTGTCCATAAAGTTATTGTAGATAAATACCGTCGCCTCAAAGTATTTGTTGGGGGTGACAAAGTGATGGTCTACTTTGCAAAGAACGCTTTCCTGTTTGTACATATAACAAGCTGAAGCACAAGAAAGTTGGCCCCTATCGAATCATGAAGAAAATCAATGACAATGTCTATGTTGTTGATCTTCCCAGTGACCTCAACATCTCCCCAGAGTTCAATGTAGTGGACCTATTTGAGTATCATTCTCTAGATACTCCCTTTTATCCTTTATCCTAATAAATAACTCGGGATCAACTTCTTCTCAAGTGGAGGAGACTAATGTAGAATAACGGGCAAATGCTTATATGGAAACTTTCAAGCGTCAAAAGAGCAAACGGTCCCACAAATCAAAAGGGATTATGGGATCTTCAAAGTTGCAAATGGGTTATGCCAATTTGGGCAATGTTTTATCTCAAATTCACGTGTTTCCCTTAATTTCTGAGCCATCAAAGATTTCAAAGATTTCAGACGTATTTTGCAGATTTTTAGGACGCGGTTTGAAGACTTTCCCCTTTATCAATATTTTTTCCTTGATTTTATTTTTTGAATGGCGACCACCCTATAAATAGTCGCCTAAAACATTATAAATGAGACTTCATTATTCAAAATAAACATTGTCTTTTGCAATCCTTTCTAAGCATATCTTCCTTTGCGTCCCTTTCCTGGCCATCTATGGCACATCTCATGAACCTCATATTCCTACGTAGTATTTATCTTTCTCGCAATGGGAGTTGGGGCTCTGATGTGCTCTATGCTTTTCAAATGCAAGCTCAGTACATAATCCAAGATCGGGATTTTTAGGGCAAAAATATAAAAAGAATGGGAAATTGCTTTTTTTTTTTTTTCTTTAGCGGCCATGGTCAGCGGATTGGCCGACGAGGGAGGGCGGCGGCCTCGCCCGGCGGCGGTGAGGACACTCGGCAAGGTCACCGGCCCTCGATGGCGTCGCCATTCACCAAAGAAAAAGAAAGAAAAAAAAAAAAGAAGAAAAGAAAAGAAAAAAAGAGAAACCGACCTCCCGATCTAAACACAGCAAGGACACATTGGCAGAAAAAGTATTCAAAAACAGAAAAAAAGAAATCCAAACAAACAAGCCCTAAGAAACCGACCTCTCGGTCTAAACACAACAAGGACACATTGCTCATTCTATGTTTAACACGACGGATAATTTCGTCTGACTCGACTCAGGTATCTAAGACCATATATATTGTCGATTGAAAAAGTAATAAATTGAATTCAAGCCCTAGAGTCATGTAGTCGAGTTGTTGAGGCCTCAGGGGATGCCCAACTTCATTGTAAATTTTTGAGCACATTAGTAACTTTGATGTGTGAAACTCTTGTCGGATATCAATTAGGGTTAATAGCACAAAAGACTCCAAATTAGTACACCTGTAACAAATTTACCATTCATTAGTTTCCGTTAAATTTTACTATCAAATTGCTAAGTTGGATAACATATGGCTATTAACAAGTGTATTATTTTGGTATTCTATCCTCTATTTGTCACAGGTATACCAGTGTGGTTTTTTCGTGGTATTAATCTAATTTAATAGAAACTAATAGAATGTCTATTTGTTACAAATGTACTAATTTTGGATCTTTGGCAGTCAAAAAATTAATCTTGAATATGTCACTGGTGTATCGGTTTATGGTTCTTCGTGGTATTAACCCTATCAATTATGACCTCCTTAATCAAATGAACACTTGCTATTTGTTACATTAGTTTCAAATCACATTAATGGCGACCTACAAATTAATGGGGTCTGTTTAATGCATACTTGTGATTTGAGATTGATCAATGGAATAAACAAGTTATGTTCTCTGGGAAATCTTTGATTGAATGGGTAATTTTGGTATGTACTAAAAAAGTATGACTGATTTTTAGTATTGTGTGTATATTATATTTTGGGTTTAACTTATTGAGTTTCTAAATATTATTTTATAAATAAGCATAATATTATTTTATAAATAAGCATAGTAGATACTTGCTCTAGTTTAAAGAGATATTTACTACTTATTGGACCATGGTTGCTCATGTCATTCATTTTAAATCTTTGTCAAATTTTCAAGCTAGCGACAAATATAACAAGAGCGATATCAATGAAAATTTTGATTTTCAAATTATGGATATTAGTTTAAATAGTTTGATATGTTTGAAATGAATATATATTCGGTTTAGTTCTTAATTTGGCGAATTATACATTGTTTTTGGTAGATTTTAGAATTTGGTTCCATAGTGAACTCCATCTTCTATCAGATATACAGATGGATAAATTATTTGACTACCGGTTTGATTTTTGTTTGTATATGAGGCTACGTCTTTGGAATAGAAATGGTCGTGTCGTTTTCTCCATACTTATAGGAGTCGATGCGTGTGACAGGAGGCGTTGGCTTACATAGATTCTAACCGCGAGGAAACCATCCAACACTGAGGAAATCCACGAAGGCGACTTCCGGGGGCACGTCCAATTCACGTTTCCTTGACTTCCATTCATCCATCCCCTTTCTTTGTGGTTGCGCTCTAGATTTAATGGAGTCCTAAAGTCGTACATGTATGAATTGAATGTCGGCTAGGTCGGTCTATTTGGGGCCCAGCTGACATAAAAAGATTAAACAAGCAAAAGAAAAGAAAGAGAGGATCGAGCGGGAGTGTGAGCCCAAGGAGAGAGAAAAAGTGAGAGTGCTCACCGAGAAAGCGCCGAGGGAACAGGGAGAAGAAAGGTAAAATGGCCAGGCTTTGTGGTCCCAATCCCGATTGGATAGCCAAACGTTGACAAAATTAGTTCAAATTTCAGTATGGTATTCATGAGATCAAGGGCTGCAAGTTGATCGGTTTCATTTGTTGAAAACGTCCTCCCAATTTTTTTTTTATTGCGGTTAGGGTTTGCTCCTTCGTTTGTGTTAATAAAAATATTATTATATTATTGATGTTAAGTTTCTAGTGTATAACTAAAGAAGAACACTTTGTGTATCTTATTATTTTTGTGATTAATTGAAGATCCGTGGTTTTTTCTAGATTTCTACTTAGTGTTGTTGTTACTTTTGTCTACTTATCATTTCGGTGTTATTTTTACTTATTGCAAGATTGCATTGGCTGGTTATTGGTGGGGTAAAGTTTTGAGGGAAATATTAATCCTAGATTGGGTTGATTATGGTGAATTGTTGTTGCGGAGTATTCTTATGAGTTAGCTCAAGTTAAGAATTTCCGTGCTCCTTTGCATAATCTATGGTTCGCTTCTCTCATTTGCTTGGCCTGAATTTCACTATGTCTTCGATCCTATGAGATGTGGATCCCTGGAATGCCATAATTTGGCAGAAATGAACACTTAAGTGCCATAACTTAGGAAATGTACACTTAAGTGTCAAAATCGGAGTAAAATGGATCACTTGAGTGCCAATCCGGCCAAATTGCATACGTGGTATTTTTCCGGCGAAGCGAGTGCAAAACGACGCCATTTTGCACGCTGACGTGGCCAAATAATGCAAAAACGGTGTCATCTTGGGCTGATAAATTAAATTTAAAATTAAATCTAGTTAAAATATATAAAAATAATAATTTTAAAATTTTAAAAATTAAAAATTAAAAAATAAAAATAAAAAGAAAAAGAAAAGGAGGGGAGGCGGCCGAGGGCTTAGCCCTAGCCACCGCCGCCGCCGCCTCCCCGCCTTGCCGGAAGGGCCAACGATGGAGGGGGAGAGTCGGTTGGGGTCGCTGGGCCTAGCCGGGGGCCGGCGACCTGGGCCGATCGGGGGCGAGGGTCGGCGGCCCTCGCTCGGCCAGCCAAGGGCCGTCACCCGCCGGGCGACCCCCAGCAGTGGCGGCCCTTGGCTCGACCGGCGAGGGCCGCCGACCTTCATCGATCGGGCAAGGGCCGCAAGCCTCGCCACTCGCCATAGATCCGGGCGAGGGCTCGCGAGCCCTCGGCCGACCCTCCTCCCTCCGTTGCCGGCCCTTCCCGACGACGGTGGGGAGGCGGCGGCGGCGGCCGAGGGCTCGCCCACCGCCCCCTTTTTAATTTTTTTTTTTTAATTTTAAAATTATTAATTTTAAATATTTTAACTAAATTTAATTTTTAATTAATTTTTATATTATTTTTTACTACGTCAGCCCAAAACAACACCGTTTTTGCATTATTTGGCCACTTCAGCGTGCAAAATGTTGTCGTTTTGCACTCGCTTCGCTGGAAAATTGACACGTCAGCGTTTTGGCTAGATTTTGGCCGGAGTGGCACTTAAGTGATCAATTTTTCCTCAAATATGGCATTTAAGTGTACCTTTCGTAAGTTATGGCACTTGAGGCGTACTTCTGCCTTGATCCCTTTCATGTAAGTTTGCCTAGAGAATATTTGCGTCGCTTGGCCATTCTCTTTGCACTGTGATGTTGGATGGAGTATACTCCGCTTATAATTTTACATTGGGCAAAAGATCTCTTCAAGTGCCATAACTTGATACAAAGAGACACTTAAGTACTATAACTTATGAAAGGTACATTTAAGTGCCACATTTTAAGAAAAGTGAGACACCTGAGTGCCACCTTTGACGAAACCGGTCGGAAATCATACGTGGCAATTAAATATTACTATTTCTCGCCGAGGTGGCTCATCGGAGAGCGACTTAGCTCTAATTCAACCAAAACAACGTCGTTTTGGCATAATTTGAATTTTAATATAATATAAAAAGTAATTAAATTAAATTTAAAACAAAATAATAATATAATTTATATTTATTTAAAATAATTTTAAAAAAGGAGGAGAAGGACGAAGGCGTCGACGGCCGAGGGTTGAGCCCTCCCGCCGTCGCCGAAGGTGGGGAGGGTTGACTGGGCTGCCGAGCTCGGCCGAGGGCCGGTAGCCCCAGCCGATTGGTGGCGAGGGCTGCGTGCCTCGCCCGCATCGGGCAAAGGTCGCAGCCCTCACCCGGATCCGGCAAGTGTCGTTGGTCGGGCGAGGGGGCAACCTCGCCAGATCTAGGGCGAGGGCATGTAGGCCCTCGCCGCGCCGGCTGGGCCGCCGGCCCTCGGCTAGGGCTCGGCGGCTCCAGCCCTCGCCGCCGACTCCGCCTCTCTCCTCCTCCTTCCCCCTCCCCCACCTTTTTTTTTCCTCCTCCTCCTTTTTCCTCCTCGCCCGCCGATTGCCTCCCCTTCTCCCTTTCCCACCTCGCCGGATCTGGGTGAGGGTCGACCCCGGCCTGGGCAAAGTGGCTTTTGGCCCGGCCGAGTCGCCGGATTTGGGCGAGGGCCGTGACCTCGCCCTAGATCGGGGTGAGAGCTCGCGGGCCCTCGCCGTCGCCTGACCGGGGTCATCGGCCCTTGTCGGTGGCGGTGGGAGGCGGCGGCGGCCGAGCCGCATCTTTTTTTTTTTTTTCTTTTAATTTTTTTAATTTTTATATTAATTTTTTACCACGTTAGCATCAAAACGATGTCATTTTGCATTTACTTCACCGGAAAATTAACACGTCAGCATTTTGGCCAGATTGGTACTCAAGTGATCCATTTTGCTTCGATTTTGGCATTTAAGTGTATCTTTCGTAGTTATGGCACTTAAGGGCGCGTTTGGTAACGATTCGTTCCCGAGAATTGATTCGATCGAAATGATTATTTTTTATTCTGTTTTCGGGAACCGATTCCGAATAAAAAAACGCGTTTGGTAACCGTCTAAAATTTTTGATTCTAGAATAGAATTGCGTTTGATACCGTGCTCATTGATTCTGTTCCAAATCAATTTCTTTTAATTTTTAAATAATTTTTTTACTTTTTTACTTTACCTTTTTCCTTTTTTTTTTTTTTTCTTTTTTTCCCTTTTCTCCTCGTTCTTCTTCTTCTTCTTCATGTGGCCGGCCGCCGACCATACGTGGGCCGGCCCTCATCGGCACTGGGCGAGGCTTGCCCAGCCCCGCCGAGGCTTGCCGGTGGGCGGCGGCCTCACCGGGCCGGGTGAGGTCGGCCCGGCCACCGGTGGGGTTGGGCGAGCCTCGGCGGGGTTAGGCGAAGCCCGCTTGGCCACCGGAGACCGAGCCTTGGCGGGGCCGGGCGAGGCTCGCCCAGCCCGCCGGGCGAGGCTCGCCCACCGCGGGCGAGGCTCACCTAGCCACGGCGAGGCTCGCCCGGCCCCACCGGTGGCCAGGTCGACCTCGCCGGGGTTGGGCGACGCCGGCCGGCCATCGGCGAGGCCGAGTTGGGCTTACCTCGGGCGAGCTCGTCGGACCGGCGGACAGCGACCGGCGGCGGACGACAGCGGCGGGCGGCGGCGGATGGTGGCGGGCAATGGTGGACGACAATCGCGGGATGACGAAAGGGAAAAAGGAGACTTTCACTGTTTTGATTCTTTTCTTGATTCTCAGACGGAGAATCACATTTTTTTTTTTATTCTCAATTCTCATCCCAATATGTTTTCGGGAACAAATTTGTTCCTTAAAACAAAAATTTTACCAAACGTGATTATCGTCCCAAACCGATTCTCGTGAATAAAAATTAGAATCATGCACTTTGTTTGGATAGTTACCAAACAGTGCCTAAAAGATCCCTTTCTCCAAGTTATGGCAGACTCTAAGGGCCCGCGTCTCTTTTACATCGTATAGCGTCTCCATCATGTTTATATTCAGTTTTGCACCAAGAAAGTGAGTGTCGTTATTTACTAATCTTTTTGGATTCTTTGTTTTTGCAGATGCCTAGAAAATTGAAATAAAGTGTTGGCTCTTACTGACGTTTTCTTCCAAGAAGAGAGAGAGAGAGAGAGAGGATCTTTTATTAGTTTCGCTCGACCTTGTAATTATAAACGTGCAATTACATGGTAATAATTTTTTTAGTAATAAATAAATAAATAATAAAAAATTATATATTACATTTGTGTGATTATTGCATCATACGACTAGCAAACTTTTGATTCATTCTATTTCAAATAGTTTAGAATAAATTTTAATCATTGAGCAATTAATATTTATTGGTTTAGTTTAGTACACGTTTATTTTTTACATACATAGCTCACCGGATCCTTTCCTGGACTCAACAACGAACCGTTGTATAATGTCGCCATTAATTACTATGTTTTCTCTATTATTGATGGATTCAAATTTTATTGTCTGCGCACTTACGCAAGGCCATATAGATTTTGCGTATTTAAGATAAATAAATATAAGAACAACTAAATGAATCTTTTCATAAAAGAAAAAAAATACCAAATTAAACAATAGATTTATCTAGTATAATCAAGTCCCTAAACTCATGAATTTCTACTTCATGAAAGTCTCAAGTTTTGCTTGAATTTTATTAAGCTCATAATACATTAGTAAGTGACTCCAAAAGTAAAAAATAAATGGCATAATAGAAATGGCTTTTAATCGGATTATAATACATTAGTAGTGACTCCTAAAGTAAAAAAATAAATGACATAATTTAAATGAGAAACCTTATTGAATTAATATCGAGAGGGTCGCAACAGAAGTTGAATGATTTGTTGAGAACAACCACAAAACAATAACTCAGAATGATTTGTTGAGAACAACCACAAAACAATAACTCAGAAACTGAATGGATGGCCATTGAATGCACTGACTGCTGTCCTAAACATCGATACGCCGATTACCCCTTTCATGTCAATCTGCACATTGGTCAAACATGGATGTTGGAGTCATCTGAGCTCGTACATAGGCATCTTTTGGACGTGATCGGGTCAATCCTCTGTTTAATTGTCGAGTTTATCCTGTTAAGGCAAAAGAAGAGTTCATGTTTTGGACCAATTCATTAGAAGTACTTCTATTTGTCGTTTTCACTCGGCAGTTGAAATTACTATGATAAAGAACTAGTTCTACTGAGATATTGCATTCTAATGTTGAAGTAAGCACACACGGTACAGTGAACTTAAGAAACAGATTGGTAAGGAGACTGACCTGTCTACATTCTCTTGGTCGAGTTGTGTTTCACGAGGATCATCTCAAATGGTCTGGCCCATATCATCGTTACCGTCTGAATCTTCTACAGCGACAGTGATTTCTTCTGTTCTTGGAGCCTTTGCAATGTTCTCCAATGTCAAATATATGGACTTCAAAGCCATGATTTTCCTCTTCTTAGTTGCACATATATGGGCAACATGCAAAGCCTTTTGCATAAACTCAATGTAAAACGAATTGACCGGATTTCCGTCGTGTGCAATACCTATGTTCGAGAGGTCCACTGGCAGGCCGTCTTTGGCAGATTTTGTCCAACGTTTAAGTAAGTAACGAGACGGTATCTTGAATATATTCTTGGAGTTGAGTACTTTTAAAGCATGAAAACATAAAATGCCGTCTGACTCAAACTTCCCACAACTACATGCTAATGTCAAACTGGAAGGATCAAACTCGACGGTGTCTATCTTCGTACTGCCTTCTTCAGTCAGCTTAAACTTACAAAGAGTTGCCGTGGCCCCGCTTTCTTCGATTGCCAGAGATAGGCTATTGATCAACTCCCCTTGGAACATAATGAAGATCGGTCGAGTATACAAGCATTCAGCTTCTTTCTCCATCGGACTCCTGGATTTCAAATTCTCCATGGCTTTCTCACAGCGCCTGTCTTCCTTCAATTCTTCCATGCGCACGTACTTGGCTGCCTCTCCGCACCGGAGTGCAATTTGGTACAGTTTCATTGTCTCGCAGAAGAGATTCCCGAAAATAGCACTTGCATTTTCATTGTTTTAATTGAGAGTAGGCCGGCAGTGAACACGTTTTTGTGAAGGCATGAGACCATTTCTCGCGCATTCGATACAAAGAAGCAAACCACGTGTCTTCATGCAGTTTGGACTTTCCTATAAAGGAATTTCCACTTTGACTCAAACTCTTCTTGCGACTGGACATGAAAGACACACTCGCTAAAGAGGTCGTCAAGACCAGGTTGGTCAACCGGGTCAATCAAAGGAGACAGGTACTTACTGAAACTGTTCAAGATAGACCGAGCAGGCAGACAATGGCGAGTCTCAGGCAAGATAACCGTTAAGGCATTGGCGATTTCTTCACTTACATCTGTAATGATCGTCCGTGGTTTCTGCCAGCTCATCGCTTCAAGAAAACTCCGGAGCAACCAAGTGAACGAACCGACGGTTTGATTGACCATCACAGCACACCCAAATATGATGCACTGCCGGTGATGATTAAGTCCCCAAAATACTGCACAGATACTGTCCAACTTGTTAATCCTAGTTCTTGTGTCCAGGACCAGAACATCCCCGAAATGCATGTAATCAACCTTGGAACGGCTATCCCTCCAGAAAAATTCCCCATGCCCTGTGCCGCTTCTACTTGTGCTGTGTAAAAAAAGAAAGGATCTTCGGTCTTCTGCATATTCTTGAAATAATCAATTAAGTCCTGAGTATCATCAGACTCAGGCATTGGGCACCTCTTCCATGTGCCTTGTGAGACATCACTGTGATTCGCATTGGAAATATCATCTGCAATCTTGCCCATTGAAAGAGAGGCTGTTGCGTTCAAACCTTCCTCTCTCCCCTGGGTACCATCGAAAGATCCCTTGAGTTCGTGATTATGCTCAAGAACAACCTTCAAGATCTTCCACATTCCATCATTTACCACGCATTTGATCATAGCGTCACAGCCTGTTCTAGTGTTTTGTTTTGTGTACCGTGGTTGCTTGCCGATCTGCTGTCTGGACTTGTGGCCTTGGCAAGAGCATAAGAAGCACTTCGCCTTGATGACAGACTTGTCTGATCCCAAGTATTCTGCTTTTCCCCTTCTCACATTGAAACCAGCTTTTTGGCATAGTTGGAGTAAAAATCATGTACTTCCTTTTCTGAAAAGAAAACCTTCCCCACTCTCGGCACCTCGAGGTCGGACTCAAGCTCCTCTCCATCCGTATTAGCACCAGAAGTAGATTGTATTTCATCTTCATCGCCAATTGTCCCTGGCAATGTTGAGCAAGATGCTCCCTGACTCAATTTGACATTGATCGAGCTATGTTCCTGTTGATTCCAGGACAACACTGAATTGGATATGGATGAAGAGAACAAAATGGAGTTTCAGTAGAAAAAAATGACTGAATGGCTAGTCTACGATTTTATCTTCTAGTCCTGAAAAATACAAAGATGTATTACAAGAGAACAAAATTTGTATGCATTTGCTAGAAATGTTGGGAATAAAATGGACCTAAAACGGTTAAGAACCCAAGAGTAAACATCACATAATAAATTTCATGGCTAAGAAAAAGCACACATTAATTGAATTCAAAGGAACTAGCCTATTAGACTTCACGGAATAAAAGCAAAAGAAGAAGGAAAAAATAAGAACAAGGAAAGTAATTCCAAACACCCAAACATAATGAGCCTAAAATTTTAAAAAGTGGCTCGAAAAAGAAAAGGTGTTGACAAAGACGAACATAGTTAAAGGTTGGGCATTTTAACATCTTTGGAATGCTATTTGGGGCTTTAATGCTATTTAGGGCTTTAATGACCATTTTTTTCCCCAATCTTGCCTCACTGATATTTTCGCCTTCAAATCATGCCCTCACGAAAACACTGTTCATCTTGTTTCTGGTACACTATGTCTATAGGTTGAGGTTGCCGGTCGCCAAGGTCAAGGTCGAGGCTTGCCTAGTTGGGGGTTGCCCAGGTTGAAGCTTGCTGGGGTCGCAGGACCTCAGCAGCAGTCGCCTGGGTCGTGCCGACCTTCAAAGGGTCAGATCTGGGTAGCCTGAGGTCACGTGACCTCGGCATCGGGTCAACTGGGGTCTCGCGTGCTTGGCAACGGGCCATCGCCTCTTTTTCAGGGTTTGCCTTGGTCGCTGCGGAGCTTTTAGGCTTCGAAGGTTCAGATCTGCGCTTCCACTTTCGTTCTTTTTTATTTTAATTTTTAACTAAAGTCCTTGTGGCAAATACGTTATGCAATTTGGAAGAAATTAGTGCCACAGGAAAGGAGTAAATATAAATCTCTGAAATTGGCGACCGTGATTACCTGTTTCCTGGAGCGATCAAAATCATCTTTCCCATGGTTGAAAGAGGGAGAGCTGCCCTGCCGGCTTGAGTTCACCGCCTTAGCGCCACCTGATCCGGTGTTGCGACAGTGGATGCCAGAGTCCATGGAGTCCACTTGGTTGTTGGAGAAATGTTTGTTAGTTGGCGTCACCGCCTGCTCAACCGCTGCGTCCTGGTCAGGGATGGAGAAGAAATCGAACAAGGACTGAGACGGGTTGGGATCCAGCTGGGACTCGACATTGATCATGTCGAGGAATAAGTCCGCAGAGCAGCTGCCAACGTCGGGACTGAGAGGGTTTCCGGCGGCTGCTGCCAGGATTGCCGCGTCGTTAGACGTATAAGGATCAGGCTCTTTAGTTTGATGTTCACCCGTTCCCCAACGTCATCTCCGGGAAAGAAGTTCGATGGATCCATTCCTTGGTCCGTCAATCCACTAAAGCAAGTGTGTTTTGCGAGAGGGAGAGAAAGAAAGGCAAAATAGAAAGAACGTAGGAAGGTTCATTTCTTTCATTCCTCACATACTTGCTGGGTCCATTTATGTGAATTGCTATCTAACAAAACCAAATTGAAAACGCCGGTATGAAGAAATTATACACACAAACGCGGAAAGAGAATATTTTTCCAAAGATATTTCCCACCTCTTTGACGACCGGGTCAAAAGTGATAACAAAGAGGCCTACTGAAGTCAAATTTGATGAAGAAAAACCACGAATAAAATTTAAAAGCGTTTTAGTGGAGGGCACGACTAGAGCAGTGATTGTGATGTCTTAGCATCTCACCCATCACCGAGCATACGGAGCAATATTGCCGTGGTCCGACATTTTCCAATTTCTTGAAGGCGCAGGTAGTGTTGGAGAGTTTGTGCTAAGATATTCTTGTACAAACTAATTAAGAGCTGAAAAGCAGGCCAAAAGCAGTTGTTATATTTAATCGAGACGTATCCCACTCAAGATGGAGGGTTGCTCAAGTTGATGGGAGACAAGAAATGGTTGGTCACAATGAAGCATCCCATCATATAAGCCATGGGAATGATTCTCATAAAGGAAAGCTTGTCTGGTGAATCGGCTTGTTGATATCGCATGGTCCATAGCAAATGGTATTAGAGCAGGCTCCCAAATTGCATATGCAAATGCCATCCGCTACAACGTCTCGAGCATGACTCTTAGAAAAGACGGAAGATATGTTCTTATTGAGTGAACATAGGCCATTCGTGTAAAGCCTAGAGGGAGGCAATGTGTTAGAATTTGTGTTAGGATTCTATTTACAAAAGGAATCAAAGTGCAACGGGACTTCCCTTGAAACACCATAACCAATTGTCCTGCACTACGGACCGGACTTTCGGCATATTTTCATGGTTCAAACTCGTACTAGCTTTGATCTCCCATTGTCTATCAATATATTATTGTGGTAAAAAAAGAAAGAAAAGATTATGTGGCCAAAAAAACAAAAACTAAAGAGTAAGATCAACTGCACAATGAATAAATGCATGTTGTAATTCGAGAAAGGTACGTAAGCTATTTGGCGATGATCAACTCAAGTGGGTAGCTCATGATCTTTATATAAGTGCCGCGAAAAATGTTTTCTATTTACCCCTTCGTTATGAGAACTTTACTTTCACATCTAGAATCTAATCAGTCAACATATTGGGCTTGACCAAATAAAACTTCCGACCTATCAAGGGATTTTCCAGAAATTCACCTAACATCTGACAAAGGATTAATTTTGTCAAAGTTTCACATGGAAGACATATTCCTCCGCGTGTCGCTTCGATCAAAGGTTTTGCTTTTATTTTTAGTGGTTTGCATTAATTAAATGACTAAAGAGTGCACAATTGGCTGATGCTAATTGAGAGGTGGACATGAGGAGAAGCAGAGGAGATGGGTGGTCTCGCTTCTTCCAAGTGGATGCTCTCTTGGGTGAAGGCTTTGTTCTGCTCAGTGAGTCCCTCCTCGTCGATTTTCACTTCTCGGTCCTCATCTCAACACCGTTCAGACTACCGTTGGGCAAAAGATAGGTGCACCTATTAGGAATGTGAAAAACAAAAACCGCAGCTTGCACCCCCGCGACCGCGATGGGTGTGGAAGTTTAGCGACTCACGAGGCATTTTCGGTACCATATTTCTCTGTCGAAATTCTTAACGTGCTCTTCATCGAGCTGATCTTCAAGTATAATGGATATAAAGCCATCCCAATAGTCGAGTTTTAAAACTTTTGCAATCTGATGATTTGATTTCAGTAAATAAATCTATTGGCATGTTGTCAAATTAGTTAAAATTCAAGATTACCATTTTCTTAATCATTACATTGTGATATTTGGGGACCAAGCCCAATTCCTTCTTTGCAAAAAGATTTATTCATTGATGAGTTTTCAATATGATGGGGGAGGTGAATTCATAAGCAATAATTTTTTGATTCATCTTCGTCAATGTGGCATACAACTACAACTTTCTTGTCCAGGCACATCAGAGCAAAATGGTGTTGCTAAGAGGAAACATCGACACATTGTTAAACTCGGGCTTGCTTAATTATTTGAGGCATCCATGCCACTCAATTATTGGGAGGAAGTGTTTACATCAACAAATTATTTAATAAATCGGATTCCTTTAACTTCTCTGGGCAACTAAAGTCCATGCTCATTCTTATTCAAGAGGGACCCTGATTACTCATTACTTCAAGTGTTTGGCTCTCATTGTTATTTTACGCAAATACACAAAGAAATATTTTTACAAGCGCTCTTTCCCATGCGTAATTTTGGGATATAGTGAGAAGCACAAGGGATATCATTGTCTCCATCAATCTACCAGTCGTGTTTATATATCTCGACATGTTGTTTTTTATGAGTATTATATTTTTTTTTTGCCTCTTCTTCTCAAATTTTTGCTATGACTGAGAGGGAGCTATTGCAAAGGAATTCAACTTTAAGTCCATCACAAACAAAAGCGTCTGATAATCATTGGACTATGTCCCAACCTAGTTTTGAAGTTGATCAAAATGTTTGTTTGGTTCACCAACAGATGTTGAATTTGCAAGCGAATGTGCTCGTCTATTTGATGGGATAGAACCAAATTCAAATGCTTCATCTGCTACTCTCTCTAATCATGTGCGACAATCAATAAAACATGGGAACTTGTTCCCCATTAACCCTTGATGAATACTTGTTGCAAAAGGCTTTCATCAAGAGGAGGGCATCGACTTCCTAGAAACTTTTAGGCTAGTAGTTAGACAAGCCACAATTCGCATTGTCTTATCTGTTGCTATTATTCAGAATTGGGAAATTTGGATGCACTATATGGCCTCAAACAAGCTCCTACAGCATGGTTTGACAAGTTCAACCATTTTCTTTTCGAGTATGGGTTCTTCTGTAGCCTTGTTGATCCATCACTATTTGTTTATTGTTATCATGGTCATACTATTATTCTATTGCTCTATGTGGATGATATAATCCTCACTGGTGATTCTTCGAAATTACTAAACCATGTTGTGCATGCATTTGGTCAAGTGTTTTCCACGAAAGACATACTCCAATAGGACCAAGCAACCACCCCTCAAATATGGTTGTAAGCCCTACATTGATCCATACCATTTTTGAAGCACTGTAGGTGCTCTTCGGTACATTACCCTCACTTGTCTGAAATTGTGTTCGCGGTACTTTACACATTGGGCTTCACATTTTGTTTTGTATTTCTCTCCATTGATTTGGCTTTGCTAATGCATATGAGGTTGGGTGCAAACTCACCCAACGTTCTACCACCGGTGATTGTACTTTTCTCGGATAAGACAACATGTCCGCATTGCATCTCACAACTAATCCAGTTTTTCATGCTCAGATAGCGCATATCGAGATCAACTATCATTTTGTTTAGGGAAAAGTGACACTTGGTTCTATTGTTGCTCGCTATATTTTGTTTGCCTCACAAGTTGCTGGTATTTTCATCAAACCATCTACTCAAGATAGGTTTGTTAGTTTACAAATCAAACCCCATCTTTGGTCCTCTCCATTGAGATGTTTGAAAGGGAGTATTGAAGTAACAAATTAAAGGGGAAAAAATCAGAATAATTACAGTGCAGAATTTTCTCCAAATAAGCATGAAGATAGCACATCAAGTAAAGTATCAATGAATTGATCATTTGAATATTTTTTCTTATTTGTTTTTTATTCAATTTCCTTGTAGATAAAATTGCATTGTACAACGTATCATGAAAAGTAAATTTTTTGTTTTCTTTAACTTTCACATCTAGAATTTAGTTAGCGAGCATATTTTTCGCCTAATTAAATAAAACTTTTGACCTGTCAAGGGATTTTCAGTAATGCGCCTAAAATCTGACAAAGGATGAATTTTGTCAAAGTTTCACATGGAAGACATATCGCACGTGCGTCACCTCAATCAAAGGTTCTTCTTTTACTTTTTGTGGTTTGTATTAATTAAATGACTAAAGAGTGCGCAATTGGCTGATGCTAACTGGGAGGACTTGAGGCGAAGAATAGGAGATAGGTGGTCCCTCTTTTTCTAAGTGGATGCTCTCTTGGGCAAGGCATTGTTCTGCTCGATGAGTCCCTCCTTGTCGATTTTCACTTCTCGGTCCTCATCTCAACATCGTTCGGACCACCTTTGGGCAAAAGGTAGGTGCACCTATCAGGATTGTGAAAAGCAAACCGCATCTTTTCTTCGAGTTCTGAAAATATAAAGTATTGCCATGGTGAAAACAGTCGCATTGACGCAATGGACAACGACCCAACCGGAAGCATGATGTGCATGTCGACTACATTACCTTACGGACATGGCACAAGCATGCATAAAATGACTTTTAAACAAACCTATTCCTCCCCCCGCGCCTGGAAAACCCTCCAATTTTAGGTTCAATCCCAACTCTGACCCGAACTATTTTTTGTCTAAAAAGTCCTAGCCTTAGGTTCAGTCCAAATCTGCTCAAAAAAATTTTTCTTAAAAAAAACTTTCAATTTTAGATTCCGTCTCAAATTTGTCTCAATTTTTTTTTAATTCTAAAAAATTACTAGCATTAACTTTAATCCCAAATTTGCTCCCATTAGCTCTCTGTCCAATTATTGCTGTAAATCATCCCTAGTTTTCCTACTTTTCATATTAAAAAATAGTTTCATTTTAGAGATAATTTTCCACGTCACATAGCTGATGTGGATCTATTACCGATGTGGAAATCCCACGTTAAATAACTAATAGTAATTTTTGGATGGAGGATTGACAAGAGCAAATCTAAAATTAGATTGAAATTTAGTAATTTTTATTTAGACAAAAAAGGTCGGTGTAACCACCATACTGAGTGGCGTTGTCAAGCCGGGCTTTCTCCTCCTCACGAAGGGGAGAAGTTCGAATCCCCAGCACATCGCAGGTGGACTTACCCGCTTCACGGGAGTGGTGGGTTCCTCCGTGGGCCCCGGGGTTTGCCTGCTGGCTGTCGGTTTACGGGTTTCCCTGGGTCATCAAAAAAAAAGAAAAAAAAAGGTCAGTGTAAAATTGGGATTAGAGTTAAAGCAACTAATCTTTTTAGATCAATAAAATTTTGGGACAAAATTAGAACTAGATTTAAAATTGGGTATCTCTTAAGAAATAAAAAAAAAAAAATAAAAAAAAAGTCATAAACCTATTATATTTGTGTCAATTTAGTCCTAAACTTTTAATGGTATCAATTCGGTCCTAAACATTTTCAACTAGTGCCCATTTAGTTATAAATCTTTTGACTCATTGTTAATTCAGTCACTTCTACAAGTTTTGACTGGATATTGCCAACATGGACGCTGGTCGGCTCAAATGGCAACCCCGGCGTTAACATGATAATTTTTAATCATTTTTTTTTGATTTTTTTCTTTCCTTTCCTTTCTTCTTCCTTTAGATGGTGGCTAGCCACCAACCATAGGCGATGGTTGGGTGGGTTGGCCTTGCCTGGCTAAAGCGAGGCCAAGCTCTAGCAATGGTCGAACTCATTAGATCTGGCTTGGGCAAGAGCTTTCACCCTAGCCCAAATGAGGGCCGGCCTCACTAGGGGTGGCCTCACCTAGGTTAGATTTGTTGAGGCCAACTCTCAGCGTGGCTCGGCCTTGACCCAGTGAGGTGAGGCCAGCCCGCCCGACCACAAGCTCAACGAGCGTCTTGTGGCCGTAGTGTTGGAGTTTCTTCCAGCGAGCGGCCATGGCCCTAGAGCTTCTTTGAGCTCGCCCTCCAACTGCCACCGCTGCTTGAGTTTCGTTGAGCTCGGCCATGGTCATTCGAGTTGGTCCAGTTCGACCATGGCCACTCATGCTTCGTGACCTTGCAGCAGTAATGTCCAAAGCTTCTTCGAGCTTATAGTCATGCCCACTCGAGCTTCGTCAAGCTTGGAGCCATGGTGGCTGCAGCTTCATCAAGCTCGTGACTGTGGCCGCTTGAGGGTTTTGCATGGGTGGAAATATTAGATTTTGTGGGTTTTTGTTTGGATTTGATGGGGTTTAAGTGGATGAAGAAGTAGGTAAAATATTATTGCAAGTCAACACATTTCTAGATGGCATAAAGCCAAGTTAGTAAATTCCTTTAGGCCGCTTCAATATATTCCATCGTCGGATTATCTATTACTAACTAGTGACATTTTTTAAAAAGCACAGGGATGATTTTGAAAAAATATAAATATGGAAGTTTTTGAATTTTTTGGACTAAAGTATAAAGACCTAGGGCGACACTTCACCTTAAGAAAAATAGAGTGATATTCATCCTCCCCTACTTAGAGAAGTGCATGTTCCCCTTGCTTTTGGAAAGACCACCTACTTTGCATAGTGCATTGAGGTGTTGCATCTTCCTAGTCCGGCCACCTCAATGGTTACGCCCCTCAGATTCACACCCCAACCATCTTCTTACTGTGCTCGAATTTAGATCATCCAAGTTCTTAAGAATTAGTACCAAAATTCATGCTCCATCAATGGTCTATATATATGTTCATCGACTTGTTTTGCACAGAACTCGCTTCCCTCTTCGATTTCCTTTTTGTTTCATCTCCCTGGCTCCACATATATCCCAAATTCACCAAATTCAAATATTCAATATCCCCATCTCGAATGGCTAGCTTTCCGAGATCATCGGACCCAAATGCTCAAGGTCCTAGAGTAGTATTCGCAAACATTTCACTCGTATCGATCAGGAACTCAAACTGCTACCACTACCACTACCACTCATGGTCGGCCCAAGACGAACGGACCGTTTCCAACAAAATCAACCCTGTCGTTCTCTGTTTCACGCCGATCTTCCTAAACCTAGTCCAGTTGAAGTATGGCGGGGCTGGCGCTTCTCCATATAGGACACACCCGTTGACCATGGGCTTCAGCATCGCCTGCTTGCTCGTGAGCTGCCTCGCCTATCTTCTGAAGAATGCGTACCTTCCCGATTCGTCTCTCCCCAGTGTCTGTGGCCAAGCGCTCGAGCGCACGACGCTGTTGCTCGGGTCATTGTCGTTGGCGTCTCTGGTTAGCCTGATTCTGCCCGGCTCATGGACCGCGTATTCCTATGTAGGATACATCTTTCTCTCCGTGGGAGCTGGGGCACTCGTGTGCTCCATGCTTCTTAAGTGCAAGATCAGTACATCATCCGAGACCGGGACAGCGCGTGGAAACTTGCTCTTGTCTGGCGCGGCGTCCGTTGACCAAGAAAGCGACCTTCCGGTCTAAACCCGGCATGTTGTACTCTGTGCAATAGGTCGCTCGGTGGTTATTTTCTCTGTAGTTTTAACACCATGTATAACTTTGTCGACCAGACCGATGAATTTGAGATCATCTGCCCCACCGATCCAAACTAGTAATGTTTTTTTACTTTAGGCGACGGCTCATTTAGGCCTTAGATGGGGGATGCCTGACCGTGTTGTAAATTCGGATGTGCGCATTAAGAGATTCGATTTGTCAAACTCTCGTTTGATATCAGTTATGACCTACTTCATTAAATGAATGCTCCTAGTTTGTTTCATTAATCTCCAAACGAGATTCGTATGCGAATATTGATTCAGGTAAGCATTATTCATTACATTAATAATCTCCTCATCCATCTTCTATCTTTCCTTAAGAGAAGAGGAGGGCGTGTGTTAGAATATTTTTCTTTTTCTCTTTAGGAATATTTGGAAATGATAAATATTTCTTATACATTACGTTAATAATAGAGCGATGCTATAGTAACGGCTCCGTCGCTCTTTCCCCAATAAGGGTGCCTTCCTGGTCACATAATATCCCATGGAACCGGCTTTCAAGGGAAAAATACAAAGCCTTACCTACCATATATATTGTTTGGACACAACAACAAAGAAATGAAGTTATGAGTCAAACATGGAAACGACGCACATGAAACAAATACTTTCATGTTTGTGATATTATGAAATACTATGTCGGCACAAAAAGATTTATTTGTTAATCAGTACAATGAAAATCAAGTTAGTAATCGCATATGTATTTTAACCTAAATTAATGGAATTTAAAGTATTACCGTACAAGTAATTTAAAAAGTCAAAAGTTGGTTAGCATTGAGAAAGTGGAGCCGTACGAAAAGAAAAAAAGTGCTGAGGTAAAAAAGTTTTATTCAAACACATCCAATATATTTGGTTAGTCACAAGATAATTATGATTTTGTGTATTTTCATGTGTCATGAATCTTTAAAAAAAATAGTTTTTAAAAAGTTGTGAATTAATAAAAGGATGAAAAGTCATTGTATAACTTATTTACACATTCTTTGCATAACAAGTTTGCAGACTTCAAGGAATTGTTTCTTAGTTTTGCATCACAAGAACCAGACAAAAAAGATAAGGTTCCAGGTGCAAATTTGTGGTCGGTAATGGTCCGTCACTCTCTGCACGAGTCACGGACCGTTATTTAAGCCTTATTGTTAATAATACCCTCATTATCTTTTTGTTTTAAGGAGTATTTGAAAGTAATAAATATTTCTTATTGAATTACCTTTTTTCTTTCGACTGAAAAAAATTACCTTTTTACTTTAATCGATTTAGTTTTTGCAACTCCAACTCTTGCTCACGAGCGCGGGGAGAGAGAGAGAGAGAGAGAAGTCGTTGCTGGTCAACGGAAGCCATCACGTATGGAAGAGTTTACTATATTGCTTATGATTTTGGGTTCATCATCACTAGAAGAGAGGCGAATAAAGAGAAGGAAGATAGATATATATTCGCAACATTAATTTTACAAGCCAAATGCATTGCAATTGTGTAAGTAAAAATCATGTTCAATAATGTCATTCTGTTGGTCGGGGGTCTGGCTCATTTGTGGTGCTCAGCTAACATTAAAAGGAAAAAAAAAAGAAGAAATCGAAAGTCAAAAAGCAACAGGAACAAAAGAAAGAATTGCTTCGTGCATGTGTGAGGAGCCCAAGAGAAGAGAGAAAAACGTGCACATTTTTTTTTTTTTTTTTTATCTATCCTACTCTAACTCTTAATTTACTTTCATATTTTTGCTCCATTTCTTTGTTAAGCATGAGAATTGAGCTCCATACATAAAATTAAATGTCCCCAACCCAACTCTTGAGCAAGTGGAGAATCGGATTCCCTACCTCCCATTCTCATGTGGGAATGGTAACTACTGAGATTATCTATTGTGGTTAGACAATGCATTTCACCGAGAGGAGGAAGGAGGACATGCTTATAGGACTTGGAGTGTGAATAAGCATGAACACCAAGTGTGACGAGTTTCTTTTCCGTGCTTGCAAACTTTTATGTAATTTGGGAAGTGGTTACGATTTAGGGAGCAGATAATCCACAAACCCGGGAGGTCCGGATGCAGCTCGCTCAGCACCAAAGCATTTTCAATTTCGAGTTGATGATCGACCGGCCACGGCAGAAGGCATGGGAGGAGCAGGACTAAATATCAACGTTGCGGTCCGTGCCTTTTCGTTCAGTTTATCCTTTGGCGACCGTGCTAAGATTTTACTTTCCCAGGCCAGGAGTACCATGAGTATTTTGTTTATCCCTTAAAACACGCTTGGACCGGGCAAGATTCATAGACGAATCACAAGAAAACAGAAAAGTGTCACAATGAAGGCAGAATTCTCACGATGCCCGCCCCACGAATCCATTCGCTGACATTTGTGGGATGCTTTCATCGACTGGAAGCGTTCACGACATGATTCACGATATATGAAGTTGAATTATTTGTTGAGGGCAGCCACAAAAACACAACTCGGAAACTGAACGATTGGCTATTGAATTCATGCATTGACGGCTGTCCTAAATATTGATATGCCTCTTTCATGTCAATCTGCAAGTTTCGAAAGTCAGTCAGACATGGACTTTGGAGGCTCCGAGCCCGTACGTAGGCACGTTTTGGACTTGATTGTGTCAATCCTCTATCCGATTGTCCAGCGTATCCTCTTAAGGCAAAAGAAGAGTTCATGTTTTGGACCAATGAGTAATACCTATTTGTCGTTGTTAATTGGTAATAATGGTTACTATAAGAGAAGAAGACTAATCCTACTGAGATAATGCATTCTAATGTGGAAGTGCAGACACGGGGCAGTGAACTTGAGAAACAAATTGGTAAGGAAAAGACTAAACCTCTCTTCGGTTTCCAGCTGGTCCATGGCCTTCAAACTTTGCGTTTCACTCTCGAACATCTCATCCCAGATTTAGCTACGTTGTCCTGCTCGAGTTGTGATCTGAGAGAATAATTCCAAATGGTCTGACCCATATCATCGTTAGCATCTAAATGGTCAAGAGCAACCGAAACTTATTCTGTCTTCGGAACCTTGGCAATGTCCTCCACTGCAGATTTAATGATCGCCATAGCTTTTCTCTTCCTCGTGTTATTTACAGACATATGGACGACATGATTTGCCAGTTGCATAAACTCGATCTTAAACAAATCATCCTGATCTCTGTCACGTGCAGTCCCTGTGCTGGGAGCGTCCACCGGAAGGCTGTCTTTGGCAGTTTTTGTCCATCGTTTCAGTAAGTAACGAGATGGTATATTGAATTTATTCATGAAATTGAGTACTTTCAAAGCATGAAAGCATAAAATACCGACTGACTCGAACTTCGCACAGCTACATACCAATGTTGAATTGGAAGGATCCAACTTGACAGTGTCTATCTTCATGCTGCCTTGTTCGGTCAACTTAAACTCACGATGAGCCGCCTTGCCCCCGATTTCTTCAATTGACAGTGATAGGATATTGCTCAACTCCTTTCGAAACATGTTGAAGATTGGTTTAGTATACAAGCGTTCAGCTTCTTTCTCTACCGGAATGTTGGATTGCAAGTTCGCCGAGATTTTCTCGCAACGCATGTCCTCCAGAAATTCTTTCCGACGCATGTCCTTGGCCATCTTTTCACACCATTGTGCATATTGGGATAGCGTCATGGTCTCACAGGAGAAATTCCCAAAAATATCATCAGCATCCTCATTGTTTTGTATCGAGAGGAGGCCGGCAGAGAACACGTTCTTTGTGAACGCATGAGACCATTTCTCACGCATTCCAAACAGAGAAGCAAACCACCTGTTTTCATGCAGCTTGTACTTTCCTACAAAAGAATTCCATTTCAACTCGAATTCTTCTGGCGAGTGGACATGGAAGACGCACTCCTTGAAGAGGTTGCCGACACTGATCCGATCACTCAAAGCACTAAAACCGTTCAAGATAGACCAAAATGGCAAACAATGGGATGTCTCTGGCAAGACTACCCTTACAGCATCGGCAATTTCGTCACTGACTTCAGTAATGATCGTCTTCGGTTCGTGACCGCTCATCGTTTCAATGAAACTCCGGAGCAACCAATCTAATGAATCCACGGTTTGATCGACCAAGAAAGCACATCCGAATATAATGCGCTGCCGATGATTATTAAGTCCCCAAAATACTGCATATATCATGCCATACTTTTTTATCTCAGTTCTTGTGTCCAGGACCAGAACATCCCCGAAATGCTCGTAATCGATCTTAGACCGGCTATCCCTCCAGAAAAAATTTGCCATGCCAGATGCCGCTTTTATTTGTTCCGTGTAAAAGAAGGAAGGATCGTCAATCTGCCTATACTTGAAGTGATCGATTAAGCCTTGAGTATCCTTACGCTCAAGCATTGGGTGATTTTTCCACGTGCCTCGTGAGACGTCACTACCATCAACATCGGAAACAAGAGCCTGCTCTCCAACTGTACAAACTCTGCTTACAATCTTGTCCGTCGAATGAGCCATCGTCCCGCGTGAATCTTCCGCTCTCCCATGGGTGATAGCGAGACATCCCTCGAGACTGTGATTATGCTCGAGAACAACCTTTGAGATCCTCCACATTCCATCACTTACCACACACTTGATGTTAGCTTCGCAACCTGTTCTCGTGTCCCGTCTTTTGTACAGTGTCGGCTTTTCGATCTGCTTTTTGGACTTGTGGCCTTGGCAAGAGCACAAGAAGTACTTTCCTGTGATAGTGTCCTTGTTTAATCTCGAGCGTTGTGGTTTTCCCTTTCTCACCCTGAAACCCGTTTGTTTAGCGTACTTCTTGTAAAAATCATATACCGCCTCCTCTGAACAGAACTCCAGCCCTTCTCTCGGCACCCTGGGGTCAGACACGAGCTCCTCTCCATCTATATCAGCAGAAGGAGATTGCGCTTCATCTTCGTCGCCAATCGCCTCGGGCAATGTGGAGCAAGATGCTCCCTGACTCAATTTGTGATTGATCAAGCTATGTTCCTGTTGATTCCAGGACAAGAATGAATTTGATATAAATGAAGAGAACAATATGGAGTTTCAGTACAAGGAAATGGCTAGTCGATGATTTTGTCTTCTTGAGAAATCCAGCGATGTCTTACAAGAGAAAAAAGTATATATGTATATGCATGAATTTAAAAAAAAAGCATACATTAATTGACTTCGAAGTAACTACCTAGTAAAGTTTACCCGTTTCGGAGCGCAATATTCCTCTTTTTTTCCATTTTTCATGGCTTTTTATTCCTTTTCTCGTTTTCTTTTTATTTTTTTTTGCTAGGTATTATTGGGCATTATCTAGTTCCAATAATGCCTGCACAGGGCAGAGAGAGAGAGAGCTCTCTCCCCTCTCTCCCCTCTCTCATCCCCTCTTTGCAACCACGACTTCTGGTGTTTATTTATTTATTTATTTTCCAATTTCCCCTTCTGCAACTTAGCTAGTCCGAAAATGACCCAAATTGGCTGGTCTTCTCTGTCTCTCTACCCACATCATAATGAATGGCTCTCTTCATATTGCGACGAACATTTGGTCTTCTTCTTCTTCACAGTGACAAATCTGAAAAACCCAATTTTGTCCTCCTTCAAGACCGATCCACACTGATCTAACTATAGCACATCGATCAAGTTTCGAAAAATGGGGTCTTTCCTTTGGGGGTACTGCTCTCTCCTCTTGCTCTTGTTCCTCCCTCTATCCGGCCTCGTTCCCACTGTCAGATCAGGCGACGCCGAGGCTCTACTTGCTCTCAAGTTTGCCGTCGACCTCTCAACTCGCTGCCCTGGCGAGAAGTGAACCCGAACGCGTCCGCACTGGCTGGGGTTAGAGACTGCAAGAACGGCCGTATCCCCAAGCTCGTCCTTGAGTCGTTGAACTTGACCGACACGTTGGACGGGAAGAACCTGTACCGGCTCGGCCAGCTTCACGTGATCAGCCTTAAGGACGATTCCATCTCTGGCAATGTCCCCGACCTCTGTGGCCTAGTCAACCTCAAGTCACTCTACCTAAACTCTTCCCCACCTTCCTTACCACCTCAAGATCCTCGTATTCGCCGGGAACCACATCTCCGGCGAGATACCACGCAGTCAATAACACCATGAATTTCTTTTATCTTGAATATTATTGGATTTGATTTTTTTTAAAATACTACATAAGTGCAAAATAGATGGTCTTCTACAGCAAATTCGTGGTCCGGTTGCCCATTAACAAGCAAAACCAAATGGATGGCCCAGATTGCAATGCAAAAAAAAAAAAAAAAAAAAAAAAAAGTATTGCTGAAATTGGAGACGGTTGATTACCTGGTTCCTGAAGCGATGGAGCTCATTTTTCCCACGGTTGCAAGACTGAGTGCTTAACAGCTGGCTTGAGACCACAGTCTCGGTGTCGCCGGCTCTCTGGTCGCCACGGTGGATGCCAGAGACCCTGGAGTCCGCGAGGTTGTTGGAGCCATGTTCATGAGTCGCCATCGCCTCCTCGAAATCATTATCGGCCTGATTCCTATCATCCGCTGTGTGCTCGACCCCTGGTTGCTGGTCCAAGTTTAAGTAGATCCCGATGTCCCCGTAGAGTAGATCATCAATGGTCTCCTCTACATCTCCGATCGTGGGGGAGAAGTCCCAGAAGAGAGGGCTCTGGACCTCAGCCGTTGCCAGACCAGCCGAAGAAGGAAGAGGCTCTGTTAGTTCAGCGTTCGCTCCTTCCACAGCGTTGTCTCCGGGACAGAAGACCCACGGTTCTCCAGGGCCGCGAAGGGCTGCTCTCTGGTTCTCTACCTCCGCTGCCGCCGCCTGCCCGAAAACAGCTGCAGAAGGATTTGGATCTGTGAGTTCGGTGTTCGCTCCATCCACAGTGTCCTCCCTGTGATTGAGGTTCAACGGTTCTCCATCCTCGAGGTTGTTTGAAATTTCCGACGGATCCCTTCCTCCCCTGAGTTCGCGAGAGAAGCCCCCCACATCCATTTCTTGCGAGCTAGCGAGAGAGAGAGAGAGAGAGAGAGAGAGGGAGGGAGGGGTGTGTCGACTGGACCATCCGCAGCCCCAAACCTTAAAAAATATAAAAGCCACTCCCACTTTGCCATAAAAAAAGGGGGCAAAGCGGGGGAAAAATATAGGATGGCTCGTCCGTTACGACACGTGTACGAGTACTATTTACGCGTGAATCGGAACGAGCTTTATATTTGACGTCCTATGTCCTAGTAAAAGTGCATGCATGAGAAAATTTCACATTCAGAAATTTTTTTCTAACTTGACAAAAAAAGAAGAAGAAATATTTTGTAAAGTCGCCTTATGCCAAATTACGTGAATTGCAAATTAAATGATAGAATTCATAGACATAATATGAAGAAATTGCACAATAAATTAAGTGACAAGAGAAAATAATTTAAGATTTACACTTTTTATCACAAGATTGTTTATAGAATAGAATAGGTTCGAATTGTGAAGTTAAAATACGTAGAAATAAACAACTAATTTACTCATTTACCCAATTTTTTTTTCTTTATGGTCGATCTATTTACCCATTTATAGGATAACTAATCAAGGATTTCTAGGGGAGAAAACAAGGATGGATGCGTTTGGGAACCACTTCCCAAAGCCCCTTGGGCCAAGTAAAGGGTGTTTGGCAAAAAATTTTGAACCCCTATTTTCCAAATGTCAGCCTTGCTATGAAATTTGAAAGCCCAAGGCGGGTTCTTCCCTACCTTGGGCTTTCAGCTTTTTCGGCATGCCCACGCGGGCACTGTTCATATATATATTTTTTTCCAAAATTATCCTTACGAACTTTTTGTTTTGCCGTCTTTTGCCCTTGTGAGGACACTGTTCATCTCCACCACCTGTTCTTCTTGACTGCGAGGGGCCGGTGACGACTAGAGGGACGCCGGCGTGATCGCAACAACCTAGGCGATCGTTGTCGGAGAGTCGGGTGACCTCCGTGAGTCGCGGTGACTCAACGACCATGGTGAGGGGCCGCCTCGGCAAGTCACAGAGGCCTAGATCTGGGTCCTCACGGCTTAGATCTGAGTCGGCGACGGCCAATCGGGGTCGTGCGACCCTCGCCGAGGTCGCGCGACCCAAGCGCGGCCCTCGCCGAGGTCCCCCGACCTTAGGCAAGCGTTGCGTAGCCTCGGCAACGGCCGATTGGGGTCGCGCTACCACTGGAGGTTGAGGCAGCGCCGTAGCCGAGGCTGTGGTGGAGGTGGACGATGACGGGGTCGACGGCGTGGACGGGGAAGGAGAGGAGGAGCTCGATGAAGGCGAAGAAGGGAGGGTCGTCGAGGGTCCAGGGGCTGGTCTCGTCGGAGTACCAACGGGCGACAGGGAGGGAGTGGGTCAGGGCGAGCCAGTGGCGGTGGACCTCGAAGCCAGTGCTCCAATAAGAGGGGACCAGGAGGAGCTTGACGCAGGTGGCGGTGACCGCATGCCACAGGAGCTCGGAGGCCGGCGACGGCGGCGGCGACATGGGGGCGGTGAGGTTGGGGATCGCCGGTGAGGATCTAGGTTGAAGAAGGAGCTGCGCATCATGCGGCACTTGGGAAAATGACCAAAAGAAGACTTTGATTTTTACTGGAATTTCATTAAAAAAGAGTCTAAACTTGGATTTTATTTTAGGTTATAAGTTATAAACTATTTTGATGTGAATTTAACTAAAATTTTAAGTACATAATATATGTATTTATGACCCACACCAGTCAAAAAAATTTTATTTTTCTTTTGGTAATTTTTTTTATCATAAAAGTCCTTTGCCCCCAAACACTATTTTACTCAAAGGTACTTCATAAAAGATTTTCAAATTACAATTTACCAAACACAGTTTGCATTTTGGAAAACACCTTTAACTCAAAGGTTTTTGTATTTTCCTAAAGACTTTCCCCAAAAGTCTTCCTAAACGCACCCTATGATCCTTTAAGAGAAAGAGGTCCTCTTTACTTTGTGTGATATTATAGATGATAAATGTCTCCCTGTCGGAAGTCTTTATGTTAGGAATTTCTTATGAAAATTCAAAAATTAAAACAGTTGTATTTTAAAAGTTTAAAGTTTGTAAATTTTCAAGTGCATGAAATCGGTGAGTGATACAGAGAACACCGAGCCAATCCGACCTGAGAACCCGTGCACGCGCATGCTACGTCAAAGGTTTTCTGAGATGAGAAGGAGCACATGAATATAGTTAGGAAGCAACCCTTCTAGCTAGTGTTAGAGATAGAGATAAGTATCTATGATTTAGTATTTAAAGATTTTGAACATTGTAGGCTACTTCAAACTAAACGAAATTTACAGTATAATATTTACACAATACAAAAAATCAAAAGCTAAATTAAGATTCTTTTTTAACGTTGAAGGCATCGATTCTCTCGAAACCAAACATCAAGCCTGTTTGTTTATACTTACAATAAGTAACGACTTTTTTTGTTTTACTTTCTCAAAATTGATAATATTATTCAAATTTCAGAGAACAATGAAAAAAATATAAATTTGGATCCATGTATTAAGAGTTAAGTATTTTGAAAGGTTCGAGTAACTTGGGCTGAAAAGAAGAAAAACTCCAATGCATTCGCCGTCAAAATTTAAATTAATTGAAAAGTAAAACGTAGAAATTGAAAATCAATCCAGAATAAGTCTAGTGGTCTGCAATTATATAGTTAGTCTTTTTAGAAAAACAAAAAAAATAGATAAAAAATATTTATCATTTTTAATATTTACTTATTTCTTAGTGAATCACTTGGCAGAGAAAAGAACGCTTGTAATTGCGGGGATAATATAAGCGTTAATGGCATCTATAATCGGAAAATATTGATAAGATCCGTGAACAGGAGAAGGGAACAATTTCTTCCTCATCCCACTTTTTTACAAGTTTCTGATATTCCTCAACCAAAAAAATAAAATAAAAATAAAAATAAAAATTCTAACCCTCTCTTTCATCTTACCTTAAGCAGAGAGAGAAGATGTATTGGGCGATGATTAACTTTAAAAAATAATGCTACGTTAAATTAATATTGGGATACAAATTTCATTCGTAGATTAATGCGATAAATCGTCATAACCGATATCCAACAAGAATTTGACGAATCAAATTTTTTAATGCGAACACAAATTTATAACACAATCGAGCATCCCCTATTAGAGGCCTCAATGGCTCGGCAAGGAAAGTGAAAGATTTTTCTAGTTCCGATAGACGGTGTAGATGATCTCAGATTCTTCGATGCCATGAATGAGATTATTTCTGGCGTTAAACTACACGGGAAGAAGAAACTGTAGTGCAACCGACGGATGCAACACCGAATGTGTCCCTTGCGGGAGGTCGCTTCTTATTTAATAGACGAAGCGCAGGACAGAGACCAAATATCCACGCGCTGTGCTGGCCTCGGTAGGTGATGTATTGCGCTTGCGCTTAGTAAAGTATAGAGCGCATCACTGCCCCCAACTCCCATGCTGAGAAAGATAAATGCTCCACAGGAATACGAGGTCCATGAAAGCTGGGCGGACGCAGAGTATACCAGAGATGATTGAGGTGGGCGTGCTAGGAAAATACAACAACACCTCCGCATAGGCAATGGATCACGCAAGGTAGGTGGTCTTTCCAAAACATGGGAACGAGCTCTGCTCAATATGGGGCACGATGCATATCACTCTATCTTTTTTAAGTGAAATGTCACCGTCGTTCCCATCATTAATCCAAAAGTCAACTTCGTTAATTATTTATGTTTTTCCTAATTCTTTTTTGTTTGAAATCATTCCTATACTTAAAAAAAAAAAAAAAAAAAAAAAAACATCACCAATCGTCCATAGTCTATCCGGTGATGGAATATACTAACGCGGCGTTAAACGCCAAATTCGTCCACTTGGATAAGTTTTCTTTCTAAGTCCACTTAAACCCCACCAAATCCAAACAAAACCCCACATATTCTAATATTTCCATCAATGCAAAACCTCAAGCAGCCACGGTTCCGAGCTGGAAGAAGCTTCAGCTCCCATGGCTTCGAGCTTGATGAAGCTTCGGCCACCATGGCTGAGCTTGACAAAGCTCCGCCTCGCCATGACAACAAGATCAAAGAATTAGATAATTGACTTCCTTCTAGCACTTAGGGCGTTTTCCTAGGGTTCCGATTAAGCCCGTAACTTGCCCAGTACTTAGGATTAAGCAATGTCGTATAAATGTTAAGAACTGCAGGTTGGCGACCTAAAATTGTTTGAGTTAGGATTGTCAGGAGGTGCTACAGAGCATTTCATCAATTATCCATGCTTATCCGTTTAAGGGATGTCACTCAGTGCCGTAAAGAACAATCTTTGATCCGACCCTTTTGGTATCCGAGCTGCCTATTTTATTTTTCACATTCCTAATAGGTACCTTTGCTCACTGGTGGTCTGAAATGGATGTCCATGTCAAGCTTGAGGAGCGAGGAGTGAAAAATAAAATAAACGACGAGGGATTCATTTAAGAAAAAGAAGGGACCATCCAACTTAACCCGACGGGCCATCCGCAGGGAAGAAGAGAAGACCACCTACCTCGTCGGCTTCCCTCTTGTCCGCCTCTCATTGAGTCAGCATCAACCAATGACGTAGTCCTGTCGTTGAGTTCGTGCAACCTTCTAAAACGGAAACCGTTGGTCGAGGCGACGCGCAGAAACATGTCTCCTATGAATGTTCCATAAAGTAATTTTTTGTCAATTTTTAATTGAATATCACAACTTGTCGGCGCGTCAAAAGAGTTCTATTTTAACCAGGCTGAATATGGCTTATTGATTAGATTTTTAGATGGGAAAGTGAAGTACCTTTCTCGCAACGAAGTGAGTGAGATTTCTCGCAGCAATAGTAAAACTATTTTGCTCCATATGTAGAAGATCCTGTGCTATCCACCCGGTTGATCATCGTTATACTTTTCTTAAGTTATAGAATGCATTTAATTTATTGTGTAGTTGGTAAGTCATCATCTTGTTTCTTTTTTTCTTTTTTTTTTAACCATATTACTTATTGAGAATATGTCTCGTATTTGAGCACGTTAAGGAAACCTAATCCAAGTAATTTTCCTAATTTGAATGGATTTCCTACTTTAAGCGGTTTCCTAATTCAAAAGGGTTTGGAGAGTAGGTCTTCTTTGTGAACTGTATACAAGAGGAGCTTTTGGTGTTCAAGCCAAAAGTTTTGTGGCAAGATTTGTGAATTTGGGAGACTATTTTGTGATAAATTGTAAAAGCTAGGCATTGTGAGTTATTGGGCATAAGTGGGCTGAAAAATACTGAAATTGTTTAAATAACTTGACTGTAATTGCAATTTATGTTGTGTCACTTGATCTATAATGGAATCTTATATTGCTCTCTCCGTGGAATAGGTCCTAATGACTAAATCACATAAATTGAGTGTACGATCTATTTTCTTGCTCTATTTACTTTATTGTTCGATCACTTGTTTTATTCTTAACAACTAGAATTAGAGCCAGGCTTGGCTTAGTTCAAGTGAATTGTGGTGATGAAAGAAGAAAAATTTAAAATCAACAAATTGGATGAGAATGATTTCAATTTCTAAAACATCTTAGATGGAGGTTTATTTGTAATTGAGGAACTTATAGTTACTTTGTCTAGGTAGAAGCCAGGGTCAATATGACAAGCTGACTACAATTCGCTAAACAAACGGCATTGGGTGTTATTCGGCTAACATTAGCTTGTAATATCGCATATGATAATGTGAAAAGGAATACCATGATGGGATTGATGAATGCCTTGGCAAACATGTACAAGAGGCCCTCTACACCTAACAAGGTTTACTTGATATGATGTCTATTTTCACTTCAAGATGGGAAAAGGTGTGTCGGTTGCTAGGCATATCAACAAATTCAATGTGGTTGTTGGTCAATTAAGTTTAATTAAGACTAACAATGATGATGAGGCACTTACTTTGATTCTATTATTCTCGTTGTTTGATAGTTTGAATACTATTATTATTGTTGTTAGTAATTCCTTTGGATTAAGAAGCTTGACATCTGACGATATTTATGATTTGATTTCTAGTGAAGACATCATAGAAAAGAATATGGTGATCCTGTACGGCTATTTTAATAGGTCAAGGTAGATGAAAAATTGACCGGAAGAACTAAATTGCCAAATCGTCAAAAGTTTTAGGATTAAATTGACACAATTGAAGGTTTATGATTGAATTGGCATATAATAAAAAGATTTAGGATTAAATTGATCAAATTGAAAAGTTTATGATTGAATTAGTATAGGTGTAATAAGTTTAGAACATTTTTAGTAATTATTTCTGCATATTTGAAGCATGCATTGCAAAACATGATGTGGTAAATAATGTAATATTGCCATGTGCTATATAGTTGGACCGTACATGATATAGTAATGAACGGCATGATATTATGAAATGGGATGCAAGTAATATCATGATGACATGGCGACACAAATCATGATGTTCGACTTAGTGGAATGCAAGTACTACGTAACAAACAATAATGTAACAATCAAGGTTGGTAAATCCATCAATATTCGACCCACACAGCTATTTATGTTCCAGATTCTCACCCTGTTGAGTGCAGCATTCCACTAATCCGCCTGGCACTACGACGACCAAATAATTAATTCCATCAAATTGAAAATGATTGTATTTGTAAAAGCATCCGTTTGACTAGAATTATCAATGAACCCGATCATTAGTATTCTGAATATCAAAACCAAAGCCGAAGAAAAATCTGAGTGTCAACACAACACATAAAGGGCAATTCGAGACAATAAGAAAAAGGTGAAGTCGTACTAGTAATCCCAATACTCTTGTCCACAATTTAAAACCGCCCACATATGTTTTTTTTTTTGGCCAAATCATTATTGTAAGTTATTCCGAGAGAGAGAGAGAGAGAGAGAGAGAGAGAGAGAGAGAGAGAGAGAGAGAGAGAGAGAGAGAGAGAGAGAGAGATATTATCGATTTAGTCCGATTAGAGCGAGGAGCGGTCGCCTCCTCGCTCTCCAGAGCTAGAGGGTTTGGACAATGAGTGGTTTCTAACAGGCTTCTAGGAATGAACCGAATTGCACACCGAATAGCGGGAAAGTGGCTTGAGATATATGTGTGAAAAAACTGCAATTAACTCATTAAGGCACGTTTTGACGTAATGACAAGCTTTACTTTGAAATTCCAATGTTAAGCATGCTCAAATTAGAGTATTATCATAATGAATAACCTCTTGGAAAAGTGCTATATGCCAAAGAACAAAACTGTAGGACGAACCAAAATAGACAATTCCTCAAGTGACTTAATCTAGAGATATCACAATATATCATGAGTTAAGAAATAGCACTTTTGGTTGCATAAATTGGATTGAGTATTTACTACCATTTGTCTATTTGAAATGGCAAGTTACCTTTTGATAACAGTTTGAGTTGATTGAAATGGCTTGCAAAACCTTTTTATGAAAGAAACACGAAAAATTCATGTTTAATAAATATCGTATTAGACAAGACCACTTTCAATAGGCCTATAACGGCTTGGTTCGATGAGGGTGGAGAGTGGTCACCGAAGCTAGATAGCTCAGATAAGAAGTGGCTCCTAGTAGCCTTTTAAGATGACAGAGAGGGTATGAATAAACCAAATTGGCACACAACAGGGGAGAGCATGCTTGGAAGAAATTAACTCATAAAGACGCCTTTTGACGCATTAACAAGTTTTGCTTTATAATTCTCAAGTTAAGCATGCTCGAGCTAGGGTACTACTAAGATAGGCGACTTTTTAGGAAAGTGCTTGCTTTGTATGCCGAAGGACAAAACTGTGAGGGTCGATATGAACTGGGTCAAAACAAACAACTAATCCAAGGATGTCACATAGAGAGAGAGCTTCAGCCATGGTAGCTGGAGCTTTTTCAAGCTCGTAGTTGTAGCTGCTTGAACTTCGCTGAGCTCGTGGACATGGCAGCCAAAGCTCCTTCGACCTCATGACCATGGCCTCTCGAGGTTCTTTGAGAAGCCTCACTCAACTCATAATGGGAACTTGATCCTCATCAAGCTCATAGCCACAACAGCTAGAGCTTCTTCGAACTCGTGACCATAGTTGCGCGACTATGGTCGAGCTTAGCCATAGTGGCTGGAGCTTCTCAAACTCGCAGCCTTGTCTCTCAAGCTTCTTTAAGCTCATTCATGGCGGCTTGAGCTTCTTTCGGCTTCCAGCCAATGCAGCCTAAGCTTGATCAAGCTTCCCCATGATGAAGCTCAGGCGGCCCCATTCAAGCTCCATCCAGCTTGACCATGGCAACTCAAGCTTCACTGAGCTCATGGCCATGACGATTGGATCTTCTTTGAGCCCGTAGCTATGGTTGCTCAAGCTTTGTCTAGTTCGACCGGGATGAGTAGAGCTTCGTCGAGCTCCAAGGCATGATTGCTTGAGCTTTGTCGAGATCAACCATGTCGTGGAGGGGATGAGAGAGAGAGAGAGCCAAGTCAAATTTCTAACGGTGTATAATCATCATCAAATGCTTAACAACGTTAATTCCGTGTTAGTAGGTTCCATCGCCGGCTTGACTTGGAATGATCAATGTGGAAAATTACCAATTCAATCTTAAACTTTCTATTTTATCAATGTAGTCTCAAAATTTTTGTGCCAAATTTCCATATAATCCTTCCGGCTGATTGCCTCCAGATATTGCTGGCATGGTTATCCATAAGATGTCCATGTTAGCGCGCCATGCAAGACTATCGAAGCAAAGTAGTTTTGTTGTTGCTGTGAAAATCTTCTTCTTCTTCTTCTTTATTTATTTATTTTTTTTAACTTTTATTGAGTGGGGGGAGCCGGGCGCCTTTATGGTTGGTAACATCACTCTCTCTTCGTTATAACAAAGCTACTTTACTTTCGTATCTAGAATATATATATTCAACAGGGACGTCTAACTTAGTCAAACGGTTTGCAATATTAATTTAAAATTTGACAAAGATTACTTAATCGGACTTTCCTTGGACACATATTCCCCGAGCATCGCGTCCATCAATTGTCTTTCGCTTGCGGGAACAAAATGAAAAGAGAGTCCATGATTGGCTGATGTTTAGTTGAATGAGAGGTGGACAAGAGGGAAGCCGAGAGGAGGTAGGTGGTCTCGTTCTCCCACGGGGATGGTCTCTTGGGTGAGGCAGTACTTTGCTCCACTAATCCCTCCTCGATGATCTTCACTCCTCACTCCTCATCTGAACATCGACGTCTAGCTGGGACTACCAGAGGCCGGAGGTAGGTGCATCTTTTAGGAAGGGATGTCAACAAGCGCTAACCCGATCCTTTGCTATCCTTGCTCGGTAATTTGAGCTGCCATTTCTCGTTTCCACATTTCTGGGACCACCAGAGGCCGGAGGTAGGTGCATCTTTTAGGAATGTGAAAACGAGAAATGGCAGCTCAAATTACCGAGCAAGGATAGCAAAGGATCGGGTGAGCGCTTGTTGACATCCCTTCAAAGGGATAAAAAGGGACCATGACTAAAATGCTTTCTATCATTATCAATTCGACTTTTGAAAATACAAAATATCGTTAATCGGGCTCCAACGAAAATAATCGCATCAAACACGCAATTAACGATCCAACCCCAGGCATAGCGCATGTGAACATGTTATTTATTTATTTATTTTGAAAACGGTGCTATGCTTGTATCCATGATACATATGTTGAATGAATTACCTGACAAGGGCATCAAGATGATAGTCTATTTATGATGCATGAATGGTAGATGACAATGTTGCATAAAAATGACTTTTAAGCATGATGAATGAGACGCCGAAGATAAATATAAACGGACACGTGGGAGCAACATATCTATGATGACATCCATAGAAAAACAATATAACATTGCATGGTGACAGTGAAGATGATTCAATAATTAGCTATGAATAATCGATGATTATGTATGACTCGTGACCATCCACAGCACAAGATGGCGGATCTATAGCACAATAACCTGATGGTGCATG
This sequence comes from Eucalyptus virginea, assembly GCA_014182375.1. Lineage (NCBI taxonomy): Eukaryota > Viridiplantae > Streptophyta > Magnoliopsida > Myrtales > Myrtaceae > Eucalyptus > Eucalyptus virginea. The sequence goes on from CM024515.1 coordinate 28,024,223, forward strand.
GCGTAACAAGTATGCAATTGTCAGACGAGCACGGAGAGTGATGAACGACATGTATTTATGGAGTATGCATGACAAAACATGATGTGGTAAAGAGGGTAGTGTCGCCATACGCAATACTTGGACCATACATGATATAATGATGAACGGCATGGTTTTGATAATTGGATCAAAGTAAGGAAAACAGAGTGATATGCATCCTTCCCTACCTTGGACGGACCATCCTCCCCTATTTTGGAAAGACCACCCATCCTGGAGGACTTCATTTGATAGGCGTAGTAGCTGCATCTTCCTTGTCCGACCACCTCAATTGTCACACTCCCGAGCCCATCTTATTGCTCTGCTCGAATTTAGATCATCCAAGTGTTTTTCTAAGAATTAGTCCCACACTTAATGCTCTATCAATAATCGACCCACACTCAATGCTCTATCAATAATCGACCCACACTATAAATATGCCAAGGGACTCTTTTTGCACAAAATACGCGTCTCTCTTCCCTCTTGGAGTTTCGTCTCCCTCACTTCACATATATACCTAAATCCACCTAGCCTAAATATTCTTTATCCCCCTCTTGAATGGCAAGCACTCCGAGATCATCGGGCCCAGCTGCGCGCGGTCCTATTTCTGACAATAACAACCCCGTCATTCTCTGCTTCACGCCGATTTTCCTGAGCTTAGTCCAGCTGAAATATGGCAGCGACGGCGCTTCTCCGTATAGCACACACCCGGTGACCATGGGCTTCAGCATTGCCTGCTTGCTCTCGAGCTGCCTCGCCTATCTTCTCAAGAATGTGTACGTTCCTGATTCGTCTCTCCCCAGTGTCTACGGTCAAGTGCTCGAGCACGCGGAGCTGCTGCTTGGATCGTTGTGGTTGGTGTCCCTGGTTACTCTGCTTCTGCCTAGCACATGGACCACGTATTCCTCCGTAGTATACATCTTTCTCTCCATGGGAGTTGGGGCACTGATTTGCTCTATGCTTCTTAAATGCAAGCTCAGTACATCATCCGAGACCGGGACAGCAGGTGGAAACTTGCCTATGCCTGGCGCGGTGTCTGTTCACCAAGAAGGCGACCTCCCGGTCTAAACTCGGCGAGGACACATTGATTGTTGTACCTATGCGTGGCTGGCCGCTTAATGGTTGCTTATTCTATGTAGTTTACACGATCTCAGACCATCTGTGTTGTCCATTTGAATATGTAATAATTTGACTGTGGGCCCGAGGGCCATATCGCCGAGTCATTTAGGTCTTGGATTGGTGATGCCCGACTCTATTGTCATTTTATGTGAATGTTAATAAATTCGATGTGTCAAACTCTTGTTGAATATCGATTATTATCTACTTAATTAAATGCATACTTGCAGCTTCTTCCATTAGTTCACAAATCAAATTTGAGGTCGATATTAACATATCTAGCATTATTCATGACGTTAATAGTCTCCTCATAAGTGCACCCGTGCTCATCCTATCATGAGGAATTTTCAGCCTTATTTGGTATGAGAAAACAAGTCAAGGGGTTATCGTTCCAAATGTTTTATTATCAATTTTTATATTTTCGTGGTAATTGCAATAATGTATTTGGTCACTCATTGATATTATAAATTGATCCCGGATAAAAAAAAGAAGAAGAAGGGCGTTTTCACTCTTTAGAACTGGCATTTTACTTTCGAGCATCCCGTATCAGGGGTATCAATGGCTCGGCTCAAAATGTTTCTGGTTCGGATGGACGGTGTAGATGATCTCAGATTCTTCGATGCCATGAATGAAATTATTTCTGGCGTTAAACTACACAGGAAAAAGCAACTTTCGTGCCACCGACGGATGCAACACCGAATATATCCTTTGCAGGAGGTCGCTTTCTTAGTCAACAGACGAAGCGCTGGACAAAGAGAAATTTCCACGCGCTGTCCTGGTCTCGGATGACGATGTACTGCGCTTGCGCTAAGTAAAGCATAGAGCACCTCACTGCCCCCAACTCCCGCGCCGTAAATAACAATCTTTGGTCCGATCCTTTTGATATCCGAGCTGCCAATTTTATTTTTCACATTCCTAATAGATGCTCCTACCTTTGCTCACTGGTGGTCTGAAAGGGACGTCCATGTCAAGATGAGGATTGAGGAGTGAGGAGTGAAAAATAAAATAAACGACGAGGGAATCATTGAGGAAAAAGTAGGGACCGTCCAAGTTAACCCAAGAGACCATCCACAGGGAAGAAGAGAAGACCACCTACCTCCTTGGCTTCCCTCTTGTCCGCCTCTCATTCAGTCAGCATCAACCAATGATGTACTCCTGTCGTTGAGTTCGTACAACCTTCTAAAACGGAAACAGTTGGTCGAGGCGACGCGCGGGGAACATGGCTCCTATGAATGTTCCATAAAGTAATCTTTTGTCAATTATTAAACGAATATGGCAACTCGTTGACGCGTCAAAAGAGTTCTGTTTTAACCAAGCTCAATATGTCTTATTGACTAGATTCTAGATGGGAAAGTGAAGTACCTTGCTCGTAACGAAGAGAGTGAGATTTCTCACGGCAACAATAAAACTATTTTGCTCTTTATATAGAGTGATAAAATAATTAGTTATTAAACCACATTTTCATACAACAGTCTAAACTTTGGGAATAGTTAACTGTGGTCCCACCAAATCTCACAGAGTGTCAAAATAGGAAATCCTGAGTTCAGATTTTACTGAGCCCCAATTGCCTTCCCAATTAAACATGTTCATGCTTAGTACAAAGCGAAAGATCGGACTAAGAGTGAAGGAGAAAGATATGATAATTAAATATTAAATAACGCATTCATTTAATAGTTTACGCTTTTAGAATAGTTGGTTGTGCTTTCATCAAATCTCATATAAATATCACATGCTATCCGCCGAGTTGATCATTATTATACTTTACTTAAGGTATAGTACGCATTTAATTTATTGTGTAGTTGGTAAGTTAGCATCTTGTTTCAATTTTTTTTTACCATATCACTTGTTGAGAATACGTCTCGAGTTTGAACACATGAAGGAAATCTAATCCAAGTAGTTTTCTTTATTTGAGTAGATTTCCTACTTTGAGTGGTTTCCTAATTTGAAAAGGTTTCGAGAGTGGGTCTTCTATGTGAACTATATCCAAGAGGAGCTTTTGGTGTTCAAGCCAATAAATCTTATGGTAAGATTTGTGAATTTCTTTGTGAACTTGAGAGATTGTTTTGTGAGAAATTGTAAATGCTAGAATTTGTGAGTTGTTGCGTATAACTGGGCTAAAAAATACTAAAAGTGTTTGAGTGACTTGAGTGTAATAGTAATCTTTGTTGTGTCATTTGATCTATAATGGAATCCTATGCATATCTCTCTATGGAGTAGGTCCTATTGACTAAATCACATAAATTCGGTGTTCTATTTACTTTATTGTTCAATTACTTGTTTTATATTCAACAACTAGTATCGAGCTAGGCTTGGCTTAGTTCAAGTGAATTGATGGTGATGAAAGAAGGAAAACTGAAAATCAACAAATTCGATAAGAATGATTTCGGTTTCCAAAACCTCTTAGATGGAGGTTTATTTGTAACAAAGAAATTTCTAGTTACCTTTGTCTGAGTAGAAGCCAGGGTCAATATGGCAAGTTGACTACGATTTGCTAAACAAACGGCATTAGGGCTTATTCAGCTTACATTAGCTTGTAATATCACATATGCTAATGTGAAAAAGAATATCACTACAAGGCTGATGAATGCCTTGGCAAACATGTACGAGAAGCCCTCTACACTTAACAATGGTTGCTTGATATGACGTATGTTTTACTTAAAGATGGGAAAAGGTGTATCGGTTTTCAGGCATATCAACAAATTCAATGTGGTCATTGGTAAATTAAGTTTAATTGAGATTGATGATGATAATGAGGCATGTATTTTGATTCTATTATTCTTATTGTCTAATAGTTGAAATACTACTATTACCGTTTTTAGTAATTCCTCTGGGTCAAGAAGTTTGACATTTGATGATGTTCGCGATTTGATTCCTAGTGAAGACATCCACAAAAAAGAATAAGGTGAACTTGTATAGCTACTTTAATAGGTGAATATAGAGGAAGAACTAGTACTTGTGTTAGTAGGATTAGTGTGAAGCCGAATAGATGAACTTAGTCTAGTACTCGTATTGCTATCCGCTGGAATTGTGACAAATTGAGCATCTTAGAATGGATTGTCTTAAGCTAGAACAAGAAGGGTAAATGAATTGGAGTTATGTCTTTTGATAATATTATTGAAATAGCTATTGGTATCTCGAATAATGTTGATTATATCTTGTTTATTAGTGAGGATTTATGGTTGAAGAACGGGTCATGGATTTTGGCTGTTCGCTTCACGTTACACTATATAAGAATTAGTTTATTATTTATCAATGCACATATAATGGTAAAGTGTAGTTGACAATTATCCACATTAGTACTAACCATACCTCATAAGATAGTCAGTGCTAACTAGACCGCCATGCCATGTCAGCAATTTTCAATTGAAATTAACCGAAATGACTAAATTATCAAATTGTCAAAAGTTTTAGGATTAAATTAGTACAATTTAAAGTTTATGACTGAATTGGCATATAATCAAAAGATTTATGACTAAATTGATCAAATTAAAAAGTATATGATTAAATTATCAATATAATAAGTTTAGAACTTTTCTAGTAATATTCTTCTGTATGGTCGTAGTATGCATGACAAAACATGATGTGGTAAACAATGTGATATTGCCACGTGCAATAGTCAGACCGTACGTGATATAGTGATGAACGGCATGATATTATGAAGTGGGAAACAAGTAATAACACAAAGAAATCATGATGTTCGACTTAGTGAAATGCAAGTGCTACGCAACAAACAATAAAGTAAAAATCAAGGTTGGTAAATCCATCCATATTCGATCCACACAGCTATATATATTCTAGATTCTCACCCTCTCGAGTGCAGCATTCCACTAATCCGCCTAGCACTACAATGGCCAAATAATTAATTCCATCAAAATTGAAGATGATTGTATTTGTGATGGCATCTATTTGACCAAAATTATCAATGAACTCAACCATTAGTATTCTTAATATAAAAACCGAAGCTGAAGAAAAATCTGAGAGTCAACACATAAAGGGCAATTCGAGACAATAAGTGAAAGGCGAAATCGTACTAGTAATCATATACTCTTGTCCACAATTTAAAACCGTCCATGTATTTTTTTTTTGTCCAAATCATTATTGTACGCTTTAAAATGCTCAATAGTTACTCCTATTGTTAGACTTTTCTATTGGTCAATTTTTGCTGACATGAATAATCGGTATGTCTGGTTAAGCATTGGCATGTCCTATTATGATTCGCACAAAAAAAAAAAAAAATTCACGTGGCATTTCATCAGCCAAGATAAACATAAAAATGAGAGAGAGAGAGAGAGAGAGAGAGAGAGAGAGAGCCAATTCTAATTTCTAATGGCGTATAATCATCATCAAATGCTTAACAATGTTAACACCGTGTTAACAAGTTCCATCGCCGGTTCGACTTGGGATGATCAGTGGGGAAAATTACCAATTCAATCTTAAATATATTATACGAATGTCAATTTGGTTCTAAAATTTCTAATTTTACCAATGTAGTCCTAAAATCTTATGCCGAATTTCAATGTAATCCTTACAGCCAATTGCTTCCAAATATTGCTAGCATGGCGATCTACAAGTTGTCAATTTAAGTGTGCCACATATGACTATTGAAGCAAAGTAGTTTTGTCATTGCTGAGAAAAAAACCTTTTGGGGGGGGAAGGGGCATTGGGGAAGTTGGGGAAAATTACCAAAAAAATCATAAACCTATTACAACTTTTCCAATTAAGTCCTAAATTGTTTTTTTTTTTTTTTTTTTTTTTGTTATTCAATCTTAAACATTTTACAATTGTGCTAATTCAATCAATCAGACCAATTTTGACCAATCGGCATTGATGTAGACAATTTTTAGTAGGGAAAAGTACCAAAAAAAGTCCTAAACTTATTGCATTGGTACCAATTCGGTTCTAAACTTTTCAATTGGGTGATTTAGTCTGAACCTTTTGATATTGGTACCAATTCAGTCCATCCGGCCAATTTTGGCTGGCCGGCCATTGACGTGGACATCGGCCGGTGATCGGGCCGATGATGTGGCAATTTTCTGATTTTTATATTATTTTTCGATTTTTTATTAATTTTTATTAATTTTTTTTTTCTTTTTTTCCTTTTTCCTTTTCTTTTCCGGCGAGCCTCCGGTGAGGCTCGCCGGCCACTGGGTGAGGGCCGCGAAGCCCTCGCTTATTTTTGGCGAGGGTCGCGGCCCTCATCCGGCCTCTCCCGGGGCCGCCGGCGAGGCCATGGGGGCCATCGCGGGGCGGAGGCGAGGGCTGCGAAGCCCTTGCCGCCCGGCGGTGAGGGTCGCGGCCCTCGCCTCCGCCCTAGCGATTGCTGCCATGGCCTCGCCCGGGGGCGAGGCCACCTTCGCCGCCGCGGCAAGGGCAAGGCGAGGCGGCCTTGCCCGGATCCGGCGAGCGAGGGCCGCGAAGCCCTCGCCCGCCCGTCGACGAGGGTCGCGGCCCTCGCTCACCCGGATCTGGGCGAGGCTAGCCTTGCCTTGGCCTTGCCGCGGCGAAGGCGGCCTTGCCGGCGGCCCTGGGAGAGGCGGGCGGGCCGCAACCCTCGCGGCGGCGGGCGAGGGCTTCGCGGCTCGCCCGGTGGCCGACGAGCCTCACCGGAGGCTCGCCGGCCACCGCTGGAAAAGAAAAGGAAAAAGGAAAAAAAAATTAATAAAAAATAATAAAAAAATCGAAAAAAATAATAAAAAAATCAGAAAAATTGCCACGTCGGCGTCCGGTCACCGGCCAACGCCCACGTCGGCGCGCCGCCAAAATTGGTCGGATGGACTGAATTGGTACCAATATCAAAAGGTTTAGGACTAAATTGGTCCAATTGAAAAGTTTAGATGAATTGTGCACCAATGCATAGGTTTATACTTTTTTGTACTTTTCCCATTTTTAGTAATATTTTATTATTTAATTTTTTTTTTTTTTTTTTTCTTCTTTCTTCTTTTTCCTTTTTTTCCCTACCATGGCCAATGAGGCTTGCTGACCACTGGGCAAGGCCTGGGGATTGCGAGCGAGGCTATTTAGCCCAGATCTAGGCAAGACTACCCTTGCCATGGCCTCATCACAAGTAAAGGGGGCCTTGCCTAGTGGTCAGTGAGTCTCGTCGAAGTCTTGCCGGCCATTGTGGGGAAAAAGTAAAAAGAAGGAAGAAAGGAAAAGAGAGAGAAAATAAAAAAATAAAAAAATAAAAAAATAAAATTTAAAAAAAAAATTTATTAAAATTTATTCACGTCAATGTCGACCGATGATTGACAATAGCCGTCGTCCACCTCAACGCCAGTCGGACAAAATTGGCTGGATTGACTGAATTTGCCTGATTATGAAAAGTTTATGAAGTTTGTGACTTAATTGGAAAAATTGTAATATATTTAAAAATATTTTGATGATTTTCTTGGAAGTCGGGGGTCTTCGGGTTGGTAATGTCAGTCTCTTCGCTGTGACTAAGGTACTTCACTTTCGCATCTAGAAGTTAATGAATAAAACATATTTCGCTTGATTAAAAAGAACTTTTGACTTGTCAAACGAATCGCAATATTCATTTAAAACTTGACAAAAGATTACTTCATCGAACTTTCCCGGGATACATATTCCCCGTGCATCGCCTCGATCAATTGCTTTTTGGTTGCGTGTACAAAATGACAAGAGAGTCCATTATTGGCTGATGTTTAGTTAAATGAGAGGTGGACAAGAGGGAAGCCGAGAGGAGGTAGGTGGTCTCGTTCTTCCACGGGGATGGTCTCTTGGGCGAGGCAGTACTTGGCTCCACTAATCCCTCCTCGATGATCTTCACTCCTCACTCCTCATCTGAACATCGACATCTAGCTGGGACCACCAAAGGCCGGAGGTAGGTGCATCTTTTAGGAATGTGAAAACGAGAAATGGCAGCTCAAATTACCGAGCAAGGGTAGACATCCCTTCAACGGGATAAACAGGGACAATGGCTAAAATGGTAGCGCCTCCGGAGAAGCCTTAGTCAACTAACTTAGGTCACCAAGCTGTTGCGCCTAAAATTGCTAGAACATTCCGTAATCCTAAGTACGGGCCAGTCACCGGCTTAATCGGAAAAATGAAAAAAAAAAAAAAAAGTCCCACGCGTTAAAGGTTGATTGGTCTAAATGCAATGAAATCAGAGTCTAAAGGGTTCAATTACATATGGGTAAGGATTAGTACTTCTGCGACGTGTGTGAAAGTTTAGCACCCCCGATACCCTTTAGCTTCATAATACATATTCCTCGATTGAAATTCTTAACATGCTTTTTATCAAAAACTTACTTAATTACTTTTGACTTTTGAATGTACATAATATCGTTAATAGGGCTATACATGTACCCATGATACATATGTTGAATGAATTACCTGACAAGTGCATCAAGATATTTCATGACGCATGAATGATGGATGACAATGATGCGTAAAAATGACTTCTAGCAGGATGAATGAGACGCCGAAGATAAATATAAACGGATATGTGGTAGTAACATATCTATGATGACATACATTGAAAAACAATATAACATTGCACAATGATAGTGAAGATGATTCAATAATTAGGTATGAATAATCAATGAGTATGCACGACTCATGACCACCCACAGCACCGGATGGCAGAACTGTAGCACATAATAGCATGACCTGATGGTGCATGGTGTAACAAGTATGCAATTGACAAGACGAGCGCGTACGTGATATAGTGATGAACAACATGTATTTATGGAGTATGCATGACAAAAGATGACGTGGTAAACAGGGTAATGTTATAGTGATAAACGGCATAATTTTGATAATTGGATTAAAGTAAGGAACACACAGTGATATGCATCCTTCCCTACCTTGGACTGACCATCCTCCCCTATTTTGGAAAGACCACCTATCTTGGAGGAGTTCATTTCATAGGCGTAGTTGCTGCATCTTCCTTGTCTGACCACCTCAATTGTTACACTCCTCAGTATCACAGCTCATCTTACTGCTCGGCTCGAATTTAGGTCATCCAAGTATTTTTCTAAGAATTAGTCCCAAACTCAATGCTCCATCAATGGTCGACCCACACTATAAATATGTAATGGGACTTATTTTGCACAAAACACGCGTTCTCTTTCCTCTTCGAGTTTGTTTTGTTTCGTCTCCCTCACTTCACATACACACCTCAATCCACCTAGTCTAAATATTCTTTATCCCCCTCTTGAATGGCAAGCACTCCTAGATCATCGGACCCAGACGTGCGCGGTCCTATTTCTGACAAAATCAAATCCGTCATTCTGCATTTCACACCGATTTTCCTAAGCTTGGTCCAGTTGAAATATCGCAGCGACGGCGCTTCTCCGTATACCACGCACCCCATGACCATGGGCTTCGGCATTGCCTGCTTGCTCGCGAGTTGCCTTGCCCATCTTCTCAAGAATGTATACCTTCCTGATTTGTCTCTCCCCGGTTTCTATGTCCAAGTGCTCGAGCACGCGGAGCTGCTGCTTGGATCGTTGTGTTTGGTGTCTCTGGTTACTCTGCTTCTGCCTAGCTCATGGTCCGCGTTTTCCTCTGTAGCATGCATCTTTCTCTCCATGGGAGTTGGGGCACTGATGTGCTCTATGCTTCTTAAATGCAAGCGCAGTACATCATCCGAGACCGGGACAGCAGGTGGAAACTTGCCTATGCCTGGCGCGGTGTCTGTTCACCAAGAAAGCGAACTCCCGGTCTAAACTCGGCGAGGACACATTGAATGTTGTACCTATGCGTGGTCGGCCCCTTAGTGGTTGCTTATTCTATGTAGTTTAACACGATCTCAGACCATCTGTATTGTCCATTTGAATATGTAATATTTTGACTGTGGGCCGAGGGCCATGTCGCCGAGTCATTTAGGTCTTGGATTGGGGATGCCCGAGTATATTGTCATTTTATATGCATGTTAGTAAATTCGATGTGTCAAACTCTTGTTGAATATCAATTATGACCTACTATGCATACTTGCAGCTTCTTCCATTAGTTCACAAATCAAATTTGAGGTCGATATTAACATATCTAGCATTATTCATGACGTTAATAGTCTCCTCATAAGTGCGGCCGTGCTCATCCTATCATGAGGAATTTTCAGCCTTGTTTGGTACGAGAAAACAAGTCAAGAGGTTATCGTTCCAAATGTTTTATTCTCAAGTTTTCTATTTCATCGTAATTGCAATAAAAATGTATCTGGTCACTCATTGACATTATAAATAGATCCTGAATAAATAAATAAACAAGGATGTTTCCACTTTCTAGAACTGGCAGTTTACTTTTAAGTTTTCGTTTCGAATGGGAACACAGTCAATCGTTAACACATTTCTTAGTTTTGAAAACAACACAATCAAATTGTGAATAGCCTTTAGCCAAAATAGAAATTTTTTTTATAAAGTTCCTTTTTAAATTGAAATTTTTACATTCACAAACCAAAAGCATGTCCAAGGAAATAGAGAAAACTGTTTACGTTTTTTATTTATTTATTGAAATCGGAAGTTGTAACAATTTCACAGATTTAGCACGACCTCTACATCCTAACAAGTTCGAGCTTCATTGGCACAAAGCTAGGTCATTGATTTTTCTTATTCTTTTTTCTTTTTTATAAGATGTAGTGTCCTATAATGTTAGGGTTTATTTGGTAATGTGCCAATTCATTATTATTATTCTTTTGTTCACCGGAATAAAAAAATAACAAAAATCCTTTTGGTAATAATTAATTTTTCTACTTCTAGAAATAAATTTGTTTCCGGAAATAAATTTGTTTCCGGAAATAGATTTGAAAGAGAATCAAGAAGTAAAAAAAAAAAAAAAAAAAAGTTACTTCTTTGTTCCCGCGAACAATTCTACAATCAAGCATTCTCCCCTACTTGGACAGACCACCTATCTTGCATGATTCTTTGATATGCCTAGTTGTTGCATCTCCTGGGGTAGTATTAGCAAAGATTTGACCCGTATCAATCAAACACTCGAGCAATTATTACCGTTACTCATGGTCGACCCAGCGTGAACATACAATCTCCAACAAAATCAACTGTACCATCCTCTGTTTCACGCCCATTTTCCTGAGCTTACTACACCTGAGGTACGGTGGGGACAGCGCTTCTCCGCATGGTACACACCCCGACTCATTTAGGCCTCCGTTAGGGGATGCCCGACTCTATTGTAAATTTGTGAGCACATTAATAAATCTGATGTGTCGGAATTCTTGTTGGATGAATTATGACTTTTACTGAAAATCACCCTTGCAGTTTATTACTTTAGTGTGTAAATCAAATCTATGGGTTGGCATTATCATGACACTAATAATCCCCACAAGTTCGGACCTCATCAGCACGAAGCTTGGCATTTATTGTCTCTGTAGCACGTGGTGTCCCTGTAGTGTTAGTTTCCAGAAAGAGAAGCAGAACCAAACACCACCCCAAAGTTCCAACGATTCTCCATAAAGTTGTTATCTTCATGTTAATTCTGTGACCTGATAAACAGCATAGACAAGTCTTGTATTGAGTGCTTATTCAAGAGCGGACGTCCAAAAGGGTCACAGATGCTACTAAGCCGAACAGAGTCTCTGCCATTCGTGTCATCAGTAGGGCATTCACCAGTAGCCATTACAGGAACATTTCCCATTCTTGAAGTGATGAAAACGATTAGCATCTCGTACAACAATCTCTCTCTGAACTATTTTTGAAATGTATTTTGTTACATTGTGACAATCGTTGCACACACGCAGGTTCTTGATGATCCGAATCAAGCTTCCAGCTGGTGTACTTAAGAGCCCAAATGCAATAGCTAATCTCTCACTGTGACCCCAAAGCAACTTAACCTTTACTGATTCATCTACATCTCGAAGAATACAACTAGTATCAGGAACATAACCAGAAGCCTCAACTTCTGTTTTCAAATTGTCCAAGATCTCATCTATCTCCAACTGCTTTGGATGTGAACTGTCTCCAGCCAAAAATGTGTGCAACCGGTTACCAGTTTCTATCAAACTGTATCCAGGGGTTTTTTTCAACCCACATTGCCTCATAAGTCGTCTAACATGATCCACCTTATCCCATTGTCTTGCTACAGCATATATATTTGAAAGCACTACGTAAACACCTGGATTGGCGACACCAAGACAAAGCAATTTGTCTGCAGTCTTTAAACCTAAATTGATGTTCTTGTGAGTCCGACAACCATTGAGCAGAGCTTCAAGAGAAGTACTGCTTGAGTTGAAAGGCATTTCTTCAATTAAAGCCTCTGCTTCTTCAAGACGGCCTGCTCGACTAAGAAGGTCCACAAAGCAAGCATAGAGCTTCTCACTTTGTCTAATGTTGTGGTCTTTCTGCATGCTGTGAAATAGTCCAACTCCTTCTTCCACCAAGCCTGAATGATTGCAAGCAGTTAGAAGAGAAACAAAAGTGCTTTCGTTAGGTGAGACTCCTTCCTCTTTCATTTGGCGAAAGGCAGCAAGAGCTCGATCCCCAAAACCATGCATACCGTAACTACCTATTAAGGAATTCCATAATACAACATCTTTTTCACTAACTAGTGAATAATGAATTACTCTATCTGCATATTCAACCTTTCCGCATTTAGCATACATATCAATAAGTGCCGTCATGTTCACAACACTCAAAGCATAGCCAATACGTAGTAGGTGAGCATGGATGCTCTTCCCCTTCTTCAAAGATCCCAAGTGGGCACAGCAATGGACTAAGCTAACCAGAGTAATGGAATTGGCAGCAACTCCCTCCTGTTGCATATCAGAAAATAATCTCAAGGCTTCCTCGGCATGCCCATTTTGTGCCAACCCAACAAGCATTGCTGTCCATGTTATCACGTTCTTGTTAGGTGTTCTGCTGAAGACTGACAAGGCCCAACTCAGGGCATCGCATTTTGAGTACAGGTCCACGAGAGCAGTGCACAAAATAACATCCAACTCAAGACCAGCTCTATAAATACAACCGTGGAGCATCTTTCCACTTTCAAAATTTGCTGTTAGAGCACAACCATGTATGAGGCTGACCATGGTCCCCGAATCGAACCTGCAATGATTCTTAAGTAGTTGAGAGAAAAGTTCAAAAGCTTCATGCACAAAACCACTTTGGACATATCCAGAGATCATGGCATTCCAAGACACCAAATTTCTCATTGTCATACCGTCAAATACTCGACGAGCATTCACAACATCACCCAACTTAGCATACATATTAACCAGAGACGTGAGAACCAAAACATCGTCACCCATCTCCAAGCACAGTACAAACCCATGAACCGATTTGCCTAGATCCAAATTCCCAACTCCCTCGCAGGCTTGGGTTATGCTTGTCATCGTCACAGGAGTAGGCCTAACGCCATTTTTACACATCTCAAAGAATAAAGTGAAAGCATCATTAAATTGTCTTGCCTGCACATACCCGCCAATCATTGAATTCCAACATACAACATCTCTCTCACGGAGACCATCAAAAATCATTCTTGCTTCTTTTACCTTCCCAAACTTCATCAGAAAATTTACCATCGAACTCGCGAGAAACTGATTTCTCTGAATTCCCTTGTCAACGGCAATGTTTATTATACCCATGCCCCTTTCGTAATCAGACACCATCGAGCAAGCCTTCAGCGCGAAATTGCAAGCTCGGCCATCAATCTCCAAATCACGGGACCTCATCAATTCGAAAAAAGCAATGGCCTCATCGTACAGCTCACGTCTCATATACCCAACGAGCAAAGCCACGCATGTCGACGCTTCCGGGTGGGGAATTTGATCGAACACCTTGCGTGCATAATCAAGGCAACCCAAATCGCGATACACACAGACAAGCGCAGTAGCCAAACGGTGCTCGCTGCAAATGTCATTGACAACAATCTGAGCATGGACGGACTTGACTCCGACAACGCCCTTCGAGACCTCTCGCAGAAGAGACGAAAAGCGACTGGAGGGAGCATCTCCGAGGGAAAGGGAACGGGATGAGAACGTGGAAGAAGAGGAAACTCTGGAGGGTATCTTCCGAGCGTGACGAAAGCTTTGGAAAAATGGCGATAACATGAAGAATACGAAGAAGAAGGAGAAGAAGAAGAAGAGAGGCCATCAGCTACAAGGTGGCCATTGGGAGAGTGGCGCTTGTTTTGTCTGTGTAATCATCTCTTTAGAGAAGAGATTAGAGCTGTAGAGACATTTCACGATTGATTTTGGGCTTATGTTTTGAATATGGGCATTTTGTTTTGTTCTCCTTTTTTTTTTCCAAATTGTTGAATCAGACTCGTGAACTATTTTGTGTGCAATTTAATCTTTAAAGTATATGTTTTTTTATTTTTCAAGTTGGTGCTTATGTTCAATTTAAAGCAGAGTTACTGACATGGACAAACACATAAGCATAAACGTCCATGCTGATCTAATAAATTTGTGTTTGGATGTAACTTTTAAGCATTGCCTAGATAAAATGTTGGAAAGTTTTGAAGAAAAAAATATAAAAAGAGAGAAAAGTGAGAAGACAAGGGAGGCGGCTGGGAGTGGTGCCAGCAAAGGCCGAGATCTAGTTGGGATTACACCACCAAGAAGCGTCACACAACTTGAATTGCTTGAGTTGGGGTTGCGGACCCCTACCTCGATAGTGGGGTTCACGAGACCCTTGGTGATGCTTGGCTAGGTAGGGATCACTAAACCCAAGTCGGATTTGGGTTGGGTTGCACAAGTTAGACCTAACCTTCTTTTCTAAATTCCTTGTTTTAAGAATTTATATTTATTATATCTCTTACAGCTTTGACAAAATCAAGAGAATATTTGAATAATTTACCCAATGAAAAATTTACTATTTCATTAGGAATAAACAAGTAATGAAATAAATATTATTACAAACCAAATGCATTATACATATTTTCTGGGGTTACTATTATGAAAAACCCAAGATTGATACCCTTGTGACAATCTTACCACAAACTAAACCCAAAATCGATATGTTTATAACAAATTTATCATTTGTTAATTTTCATTAAATTTTATTATCAAATTATTAAGTTATATGACATGTGATAATTGATAAATGTATCAATTTGGGGATTTAATCTCTATTTGTCACATATGTATCAATTCAAGGAAACTAACGAAGGGTAAAATAGTCACAAATATATCAGTTTGACGTTTCTATGATAAAAAATTTAGTTTCAAGTTAAATTTATTATAGGTAGTAAATTTATTATAGGTATATCAATTTGAGATATTTTGTGATCAAAAGATTAGTTTGTAGTAAATTGATTACATATGTACGAATTTGAAAATTTTCGTGATATTAACCCATTTTGCAAAAGATATTTCAATAAATGATCATGATTTGACTCTTGATAGTAAGGGTGTGTAAAGGAACTTAGAACCGGCTTGACTAATTAGAGCAGGATCAAACTAGCGGTTCTATTTCAAGTATGAAATCGTCCACCCAACTGCCCTGACCGAATTGTTATAAGCCTTATAACGCTTGAGTAGAGGTTCCTTGCAATCCTCTGTTCAAAGTGTATTATGCAGATTCCGGTGGTATGTTGTGAAGAAGGAAAGACGATAGGCTGAACATCATCCATAGAACTGTAAGTCTTCCTTGTCATATTAACTTAACGTTATTACTATACTCGTCAGAAAAAAAAAAAACGTTGTTATTATTATTATTATTATTATTATTATTATTTGTGAAGACGGGTCTCCATATATTGACCAGGACTCTGTTCTGTATGTCGTCTATGAGTGCTTGTTGGAATATATTGTGTATCATATATGTGCGCCTGTTGTGAAGGTCATCCTCCTCTCCTTTGGGTTGGCTTTCTTTCACATGCTGAAGTCGAAGTTTCTCATTGCCCACCTGCTGCAATGGAAATGCTGAGTCATGCACATCCCTTCAGTTTTTTTTTTTTTTTGGTCGAAAAGGCTTCATTTCATTTCAACTCAAATAGGTAAAGTAGGACACGAGCCCAACTGGGCTTCAGAACAAAGAACATCAAACAGCGGTTGGGGTGGGCGTGATACCTAGTTCAAAGGGAGGGATTGATTGAGTTGGGCTTTTACGACTCAATCGGCAGCCTTGTTTTGTTCTCTGAAGTAGTGAGTTAGTCGTAAATGAGGCGAAGAGGACATTGAGGCTCAGCCCATCTTGATTTGTGCAGCAACTTCCCCCGGTACTTGATTCTCCCCCAACATTGCTTGAACTAAACAGCGACAGTCACATCCCTTCAGTTTGCTTTGACAATTTTATAGCAAGTGTGACCGTATTAATTGATTAATGCAATTTAGTAGGGATTGAGGATTGATTTCATAGATCCATCCAAGAATCGGATTGGCAAATGGAAACTGTCTATCCGGACTATCCTTACTAAGGGTGTCAAAAATTTGAACCAAGAATCGAATCAAACCAAATCGAAAAGTTCCTTTTTTGGGTTCGGTTTTTATTCGGTTCATATAATATTAAAAATTGAGACTTTTTTAACTTGTTTAGTTTTTATCAATTCAGTTAACAAACCAAACCAATAAAATCTTCAAATTTTTCCTTTTTAATTTTTCTTTTATTTTTAAAAAATCATTTTTAATACAATGAAGAAGATGAAGAAAAACGAAGAAAAATAAAAAGAAAAGGAAAAAAAAGAAAAGAAAAAGAATAATTAAAAACGATTTTTTTACAATAAAAAAATTATTGAAAGGAGTGTGTGTAGGAAAAGATTTTCCTTACCAAATAGAGAAAAATACTTTTTAATTTTCGTTTTTTTTTTTAGGTTTCAATTGAACAGTGAAAAATATAGTTATTTTTTTGGAAAATGACTTCTTGGGCCATATCTTCTACAAAATGAATGGAACCTTAACAAAACATTAATTTGCTTGGGCTTTGACATTTGTTTCCTTAATTTTAGACCACTCCACCCTTTCATAATTTGTCCAATTTACAATTAGTAAATTAAGATAATATAAAATTCATTCATATTTTTTGTAATGAAAATTCCTTTATTGAATTTTTTTTTATGAAAACCGATGAAATTTTTGACTTACGGGTAAAAGACAATTTGATTGCAAAATTAACCTTACAATATATAATAGCAAAAAAAAAAAAAGAGTAAAAATTGAAAAACTAGACTAAACCGAATTGAATAGAATTGAAATTTCGGTTCGGTTCGGATCGAATTTCGGGTTAGGGTTGGTTCAATGAATTTTCTTATTTCGGTTCGGGTTCGGTTCGATTTTTTAAAAAAAATCGAATTAAATCAAACCGAACCCCTACAAAATCGAACTGAGCTTAACCGAATCACTTACATCCTTACCCGATGGGCCATTCAAGCTTGACCCATTGATGTTTTTGGGTGAGTTTTGGACAATGGCATTCGTTGATATCGTCGCGTGCGTTTTTGCCTGATATCATCGTGCGTGTTTTGTGAAAGGCGGGATCGGACAAAAGTTTGGGCTCAATTTTGAATCCCGAATCGGATTTGGACCCGACCCATCCGCGGCCACTAATTGTACTCGCCGGCGACGGTGGGGAGTGGCCCGTCCCACGGTGGCCACGGTGGTGCGTCCCGACAAAAGGACGGTCGTGTGATAACCGTTGGACGGGCCCATGCCCTGAAGCAAGTGTCGGACTCAAAGCTCCTCCTTTCAAAAGACGGAGCCTTTGCCGCATCTCACTTCACACATTCTCTCTCTCTCTCTCTCTCTCTCTCTCTGTGTCAGTCCCCAGCTAGTCTACACTCTCCCCTTTTCTAGGCTTTTCCCCCTTCTCTCTCTCTCGAGCGAATCAAAGTCACGGCGGTCCGATCTCCGCAGGTGGGGCCCGCTTCGGCTCTTCAGGGTGGTCCTGCTAAGTTTCCCGTGCCTTTGCTGGGTTTTGGGAAGCCGAGAGCGCTCGCTCGACGGCTCGACGCCTGGCTCTGCTGTGCCCGGATCGCCGCCGGTGGAGGGTCGGTCCCGTTTTCCCGAATTCGCGTCTCTTGTGCCGGCTCGGTCGTCGGGCTTTTGGGTTTTGACCGCGTCTCGTCCGGCTTGGGCTGGTATGTTAAAAATCGCTGCTTTCGCATTTTACCGTCGGTTTTTTTTTTTTCCTTTCTTTCTGATGAATTGGGATTCTTGTTCGAATGTTGGTGTTTAAGTTTGTCTCAGCAAGTCTCCATTTAAGGATTTTCTTTTTCTTTTTTTTTTTTTTGGTGGAAACTTGGGCATTGATTTGTTCGAATCGGTTCTGTTTTGCGGCGATCGTATCGATTTCCGGCGCATTTATGTGGGTCGTGTTCTCCAGCATGAGAATCAACTGTTCTGTGATGCAAGTTTGAATTTTGGCTTACTCTAGTGTAGAAATGGGATGGGCTTAGGAGTCGGGTATATTTCGAGTAAATGCATAAATTTGTGAAAGATGATCCGAAATCGGGAGCCCTCATGAGCTTATTAAGTGGAAATCATGCTAATTGGCCTTTTCCCTTTGCTTTTACTGGTAACATTTTCTTCATCGTTTCATGCCACATCTGGTTTATTTGTGCCTAGGTTCTTTATTTCTGAGAGAAGGTGTATGTGCCGATGGTTCGTTATGGCCAACTCCTTGTGGAGTTTTTCGATGGGTTCGGAGGTAGATGGGTGCTTTTGACTGTAGTTGTCAACTATTTTTACTGTTGGACTTGAGGTCATTGTAGCATAGATGTAGAAGCCTGTGGGTGTACTGTTTATTCATTTTATATAAGGAACGGATGGTGGAGGGTATGGGATTGCTTTGGTTAGTTTGTACTGAAATGTTCTTGTGCAACTGCTATTTGCTAATTTCAATTTCAATTAAATAATTAAAAGTAAAGTTGGTCATGGGTTCTTATATCATGTGTTATATCACTGAACAAGGTAGTAAACCTTAAATAGTCCTTTTCTTTTCCTTTTTCAAATTGCCTGTATTCTGAAGGCGTGCGTATTTGGCTTAAAGTTAAACTTTGTCTCTGTGATGCAGTGGTCGTGAATATTTAAGGCTTTCTTGGTGAACGTGTAGTGACTGAATGCTGCCTACTTAATAACGTGTGATGCAAACATGGACAAAACTACGGATTGTCCGTATCCGGGCTGCTTCTTTTGCGTCATGAAGGAGGGAAACCCAAGCAAGCGTAGAGCAAGCATTCTGAAATTCTTTAGAGAACTGCCTTCACAAGATGACAATGGTCAGGTCCTACCTATTAGTGGCCTTTGGAACACTGCAATGGCTCATCCTAATGACCCAGAGTTTATTGAATTGGGAATTTTCGAGTGCATGGCCGCCCTTATATGGAAGGGTCTTAAGAACCGCCGCTGGCTTTCGCATGACCAAAATATCTACATCCCTTATTATGCAGCTCATATAATTGGATCGTACACCATGAACATGGAAGAATTTGCTGAACGAGCTGTACGTGCTGGGGTGATCCCACCTCTAATAGAGCTTTTAAGGGGAAGATTGACGTGGGTTGAGCAGCGGGTGGCATTGCGAGCACTGGGACACTTGGCTACATATGCCAGCACTTTTCCAACAGTTGCTAGTCACGCTGAAATCCTCGAGCTCTCCATTCAGCTAGCGATGAGTTCTTTAGAGATAGTTTATTCTCATTTTTATCAGGACATCGACAGAAGACTTAGCTATCACTGCGATCTCCTTACGCGTGGCATGGGCGGTGTTGAGATGGAATCTAGAAAAGCAGAAGAATGGGCAAGTCAGCTGCAGTGCTGGGCTCTTCAGCTCATAAATTGTTTTGCTTTTAAGCCTGAATTTCTTCCTGCCATATGTAAGCCAGAGTTCTTGGTGAAATTACCTGGAATGTGGGGTGGACTTGTTAATGAGAACTCCCCAGCTGGAATTGGTTTACTCAGAACTATTTGTCATCATAAGATTGGTCGGGGAGCTGTTGCTAGTTGTCCTGGTATAGTTGAAGCATTGTGTAACATTGCTCGTTCATCAGATGATTGGCAATATATGGCTATTGACTGTCTTCTCTGGTTGCTCCAAGACCCAAATACTTCCCACAAGGTAATGTTTTCGTTTTTTTTTTTTTTTTTTTTTTGTTAGCTCAAGAAACATGATTGTTTGTATCTCCATCTTTTCTCATGTATGTAATTTTCTCAATTGTCTGTCCTCTTTCATGCTCAAAGAGGTTATCACATTAAGATATTTATTTCTTTTGTGATTGTGAAGATTTGTAAATTATTGTTGTATTGTCAGATTTATCTTCTTCACTTGTGATGGAATTTTTTAAGGAATCACCCTGTGGGCGGTCTTCTGATAAGAAAATTGAATTCAGCTACTTTTAAAGTCACATGGTCCCTATTCTATAAGACAAATCTACCTCTTTTCTTTATATCTGTGAAGCCTGTTAGTAGTATATATAAAAATATGTTCGCAAGGTGACACGCAACAATTCGACTTAACTGGTCCAACCATGAGATCATTTCTATTTTCTCAACTTGCATTTATTGTTCGAGCCTTTCTGATGCTTGGTCTCCTATTGTGCTCTGGCTTTCTCTTGTGCACCACGTGTGGGACAGCAGAGAGACAACTTAGACTTGAAAACTGTCAAAACTCCATGCCTTTACTTTTACCTTGGGAACAAATACATTCATTTCTTGTAAATACAGTCTTTTATGTTCTCTGGGTCTGACCTGATTGTCCAGTAGATAGAGGCATGTAGTGAACTGTGATCTTGAACTGATTTATAGAGTGACAAGCTGAACATTGTTTTTGAACTGAGTGGATGTCTTTAAATTTTGAGAATTATTTGGGATAAACCAATTTACAGTGAAGACTCAATTTTGAAATTTTTTTTTTACCGTCAGTCATGAATATGCAATGGAAAAATGAGACATGTTAGCTCTGTTTGACAGAGAATAATCAGGTTAACAGAAAGTTGATCAGAATTACTATTTTATGTACATATAAAGTTTACCTTGTGCTTCTTGTAGTTATGTGAATTATAGTTTCAGTGAAACTCAAACACTTTTGTCTGTATAAAAGAAATAATTCTTGTACTTCTTTAGAAGTATTTTCTGTGTGCGTGGCTGTTGGGAGGAAGGTATTACGCTTTCTGTAACTTTAATTTTGAGTAGTTGAGCAGTTGGTGCTTTTGAGTTTTTTTTAGCTTTGCTTGTTTCCTGACGCTTAGTGTGATTTCTTTTGGTTGGTATTTGAAAGAAGTAAGCCTATTTGAGGGAGGTTGAACCTCACACTTTGGCATATTAAAAGACAGCTGATAGCTCCCATTATAGATTGTAACTCATTTCGCAGACTGTCTTTGGGAGCTGTTGTTAATTTTTGGCTTCAGTGTTTGACCTTCACTGTAACTTTTGACCTTTGATATTTGAATTTTATTTTAAAAACTTATATTTGTTGCAAATAGTTTTAATGTTGAATACTTCGAATCCTCAAAAACATACAATCATGTACATTTAAAGTTTTTTAAAGAAAATTAGCATAATTCTATGTACTAAGTGCCATAAGTTGGCAAGTTAGGGCGGGCTTCTGCCTTACTTTTCCAGAAACCATAATTTGCAATCGTAGATCCTTGAATGTGTCCTTTTAATGATATGAACTCACATTCTTGATGTGTAATAGATAGGAATTCTTTCATCTGAATGAGTTATCCACTCATGCACTTTGTAAGATCAATTTGACAATAAGCCTCTCTGTTCATATGAAATTACCCCTCTTCTTTTTTATGAAAAGTAAATAGTTCGATCCTCAGATGTACGGCTTAAGGTGGAAGATACATGACCTTGAAAACTGACTGCATTCATCATATTTCTGAGAATTAACTCATATAGATATTGAGTCTGCTTTTAGATTTTCCCTCTATTCCTGGCTATTTTCAGTTTAGTTTTGCTCTCCTTTTTTCTCTCTCTCTATTGAGGCTCAGAAAGTCAGGAGTTCATCAGTATATGACATGTTTTCAAAAATTTCCGACATGCAGGATGTTTAATTTTAGTGGCAGGTTTATACATTAACTTGATCAGACTCTGCTTCTTGTTCTGTATGAATTTACCCGAATGTAGGATATGCCAGAAATGTATTATCTATGAAGCCTGTTTAATTCTGTTGTTAAATTCTTCTGATCTGTTGTGTAGGTGGTTGATGAAGCAGTACCTGCTCTAGTAGATCTTTCAGAAATTACTGCTCTTGGTGATCACAAAAAGCTTGGAGATTCAATCGTCAATGTTCTTGAGGAATGTATCCAATTGCAAGCCACAGGTCCCAATTCTCTCAACAGTCGCACAAAGGAACACATTGAAGATCTCTTAAGTTCCCGACAGAGACTGAAATGGGAGAAAAATATGCCTAAAGAGGATCTCCATATTAAGCAAGCTGCCAGTCTGGTGGTTAAGCTTGAAGGAAATTCACTGTTCTCGTCAGGGGATATAGCTGGAGCAGCTTCAAAGTACTCAGAAGCGTTGCAACTATGTCCAATGAGGTCTAAGAGAGAGAGAGCAGTCCTTTACAGTAACCGAGCACAATGTTATCTTCTGTTGCAACAACCCTTAGCTGCCATAAGTGATGCGACACGTGCACTTGGTCTTCACACCCCTCTTAATCGTCATGCTAAAAGCCTCTGGAGAAGAGCGCAAGCTTATGACATGCTTGGCTTAGCTAAAGAAAGCCTACTAGATGCAATTTTGTTCATAAATGAGTGCTCTCAGTCTAATGATCCAGATCTGTCATTGAGGCCAAATAAGGTTCCTGACTATGCTGAGAGATTGGTCAAGAAGCAGATGCGTGCGGCTTGGCTATTTAGGGAAGCAGCAACTAAACATGGAGGTGTTCGTGGTGAGGGTGATTCCCATGCCATCTACGGTCAAGAATCTGATGATTCCGAATGGGAGACGGCCAGTGAAAGTGATATTGCAGATGATGGAAGAGATGAAATGGATGAAGATGATGAGAATGAGATCGAATGGAAGAATAAGGATGAACGAAAAGAAAAAGCTTTGAAAAAAGGTACTCGCCGATGGTCAACCCTTAATACCCTCTAGGCGCTCATTTTCATACAGCTTTTTTCTTCTTCACCGGACACAGACAAAAGATGACTTCTTTCTTTCCCACTTATTTTCCATATTTTTGGCCTTTTTCATGTGTGTTTCATTTGATTTTGAAATAAATTGTTAGTCTCTTTCTTCTCAGCTTCTAGCTTATTTTGGAATCTCCATGTATTGGCTGAACTCTTAATGTGTATTGAACTTGTAAGATTGCACAGACATCAAGCGTGGAAAAAATTTGCCGCTTCTGGAAGATGAACCATGAAATTGTGGTTGAATGGAGACTTTAATGGAGTTGAAGCTGTGCCTAATGCTGTATTAAACTGTGTAAGAGTGTTCAGTTCCAGTCTTTTTTCCTTGGCTGTCCCCTGCAGACCCATCTAATCATCATCAGGAGAAGCAGCTTGGAAAATTTTCAGGTATTGCTCTTGAAAGAATGTGATTTGTGGCCTCTCTCTCAATAGATTTTTTTTTCTTTTGTTATTCTTCCTGTTTTTCAAGTGTAAAAAGTATTTTGGAAGGTTTTGGTAAACAAGTCTTCTTTTGGCTTTCTTTCTGTTGTTCATTTACTTCCTTTCTGGAGGTGATTGAGAGGCTTGTGTGCATAAACGAGTCTTCTTTTGGCTTTCTTTGTGTTGCTCATCTACTTCCTTACCGGAGGTGATTTGAGAGTCTTGTGTGCACATATGATCATCAAGGTTCTTGTGCTTTGGACAATGAGTTAGTGAAGGTTGATACAGTTCTCTTTATCAATTTCTGTCTGGTTGACATTTTTCCTTTCCTGTCTTACTTTGTTTTTTGGAAAGCTTATTGCCATTGCTTGTTGCCTATTCTGGTTTCTGTATTACTGGTCTTTGCAAAGTCTATCCAGCAATGCATTTAGCTTACGTGCATAACAAGGCAAAAATTCAAGAATTAAGAAGGAGCTTATGAGAAGCCTTCATTCCCTGACACAATGTAGTTTGAAGTGTTTCTGGTCTGGTTAATTTGCTTTTAGTTTAGAGTTTTTTTTTTTTAATTAATTTATTCAAACCAAATTCGTTGGTCCTGATGTCGATTAGAGAATGAACAATAACAAAAGCTCAATGCCTTCTTGTACTTCTCGCACATATAGAGTTTAATTGTATTTCCTTGCTCCCTTTCTTCAAAAGGATTGATTGGTCATATGTGTGCTTTACGTAGCTAATGCATGCTTTCTGTCTACACTTGCACTTCGATTAGTCCTAGGTCTTTGCATGTTACCTCCTTACAGTGTCATTTGTGTGTTCATATTGCTCCATATCTATCCTTATCATCTTCTTCACGTCTTTTTAGTCTTTTGCCGCCCCTTGATTTTTAACTTACTAAGATATTGTTCGATGTAAATTGTCCGGCACACGCTATTTCCCTATTCTTGAATGACATCTCTTTATTAGATCTCCCGACATCTCTCTATTAGAGCACCTCTTGGCAAACCAATGTTCCTTTTCTGATATGTGTTTCTTTCCTTAACCCATGCTCGATTATTCTTTCCCCAAGCTTCAACCTGAGCTCGATCATTCTTTCCCCAAGCTTTTCATTGTACAACTCATCAGCCCTATTGTCTCTGCGGTAGACACAATTTCGGATGTAAAATTACCCAATTCAAAAGCATTATTTCGAAGATCATTTGCTCTTCCATTCTTCATGCTTGTCAAAGCATAAAAACTTTAATTTCTTCCCAGGTTTCCTTAAAGAGCTTAAGGGAAGTAGGTTTTCTATCTGTCTTTGACTATGTTTTCGACAATTTGAGCCTTTTAATGTCGTTGTCGATGCATCATTTGCTGTTCATATCGCGCTCATAGTCTTTTCTTGTCCTTTTATCGTGTTATGATGCCCCAAATCAATATGTGAAAATGAGAAGGAAGTGAGGAACTGCCTCATGGAGACGGAACAATCACGCTTTCTCATTGAATCTCAAGGATGATGCTGCATTGTTCTACACGAGAAGATGGCTTTTATTTTACGGGTGACTCCTTTTTTATCTTGCATTTTTCCGCGCATGAGAAATCCTAGAATGAGGGAATCATGCCACGAGCGACTCTAGAGCGATCACTTATTTTTGTGCAACTCCATAACCCCATGTTGTAAGCTCATGTTGTAAGCTCGACATGGGATCCTTGGCTTATCAAATCCGGCCGAAAGAGCGAGTGCTTCCATCTCTTTCCTCATCCGGTCGACCCCTCCCGGGCTGGCACCTAGCATGATCATGTAGGAGGTGAATGTGTTCCTTGACACTATGTCGGTCTCGGGGTAATTGGGAAGGATTGGGTCCGGGATGACCACCTTGCCATTTGGTGGCAGTGCTTCATAACAGTCCTTGAGTAGCTTTTTGCAGAAATCGTCGGGTCGACCATGGAAAAGCCACTGCGCAAGAACAAAAACTTAACAACCCAAACATGGAGGGTCTAAACAAGAACATATAAATGCGCTATAGACAGCACAAAACGAAATAGATAAATGCATTGTAAACGACGACATAATCATCGCCGCCCGATCCTATCGAGAAATCTGAGTTTGTATATTAGGGGCATTTAGGGGATAGAAATTCAAAAACATATACAACTTTTCATCCAATGAGCATCGACGTACTTTTATTTTTCAAAACATCAAATCTATGCATGAATGTTACTTTCGAAGATCACTTTGCACTGTTACATGATAATTGTTATGTCTCTAATTGCGGAAATGTTCCTTTCTTTTAAAAATTGTTTATATCCAAATCCTAAATTCTCGCATCCTAAGCAAGATACAAAAATGAGTTTGCAAGGAAGGGTAATTTGGTCTTTTAATTTGAGGTTTTGCTTAAAGATAGTTGAGAGTATTTGCAAGAATAAAAGATAAATAAGTGATCATTGGATCAAAAGTGATGTATATTTTTTATATTTTCCCCAAAATTTTATGGACACCTTTTTTCTACATGATCCACCCATTGGAGGTGAGCCTTGCCTTTTCTTTCTTTTTTAAGGTTCAAGATTTCGATTCTTCTAAGAAAAATTCGGTGGACACTTACACTTTTAACCAAATTTCTTTGATCTTCTAAATTTTCAATGAAATGCCATTGGTACTCTATAAGGGTGGTCGGTTTTAGAGTCGGTAGGTTCTAGAAATGGAACCTAGTACCTACCCCTTATAACCAGTTCCAATTTTTAGACCATGGAACCTACCTAGTTTGCTTAGAATTAGTTTTGGAACCTACTTTGCTTTTCTGGTTTGATTTTGAGGTCTACCTAAGAAACTTTTTTTTTCCTTTGTTTGGTTCTTTTTTTACAACAAAACCATATGAGGCTATTAGTAATGAGTAAAAGATGAACAACAAAATTCCTAATCCACCAAAAACAACAATTCATAAGATGAATACATAATCACATATAATAAACGATAAAAAGTTCAAACATATAACATAAAACATACATTATAAAACTCCATTCTCCATTCATCCATAAAAATTTAGGAGAAGAGGAAAGACTGACAAGGAGTTTTGAGGAAAGACAAAGGACAATGGAGTGCTGAGGTTAGAATTTAGGCAAAAAAGAAATTAAGAATTTGGCTTTTTAGCTTATAAAACTGGCTCCAAAGCACAGTGGTCCGGTACAATTTTCGGGTGGATATTCACTCGGAACTTGTTCTCAAACTAGTTACAATTGGTTTCAAAAATTTGGAACCTATTTCTAGACCAGTTCCAATGGGAATTGATTTCTGGACTTGTTTTTCAGGCTGTCCAATCTAGTTCCCATATAGAATTGGTTTGGTTGCACATCTTTAGTACTCTATATCTTATAAAAATCTTTTTACCATATCCACACGCATTTGATTCTGAGTGTGCACATGAGATTTCTCAAACGGTTTAAGTAGTGATCGTGAAATATCACCAAACTTGCACGAAGAAAATATGATCTTGATTTCTTCTCAATCATTCCCCCGAAGGGCTAAGCCAAAATAGGTTAAGTAAATTTCAGGGGTGGGAAGAATATGAAGATAACATTCATGAAGAGGATATCTGCTTTTGGAATAGACTTTGACAAGTCTCCTCCGACATGTTCCATGCCTGTTCAATAAAAAATTGCATTATACATACATACATACATACATGCGTGTGTATGCTTTTTTAAGGGGAACGTCAAATATCGGTATTTTTTTTCACTCTTTAGTCAAAAATAAAAATGTGTGTAGAGAGAGAGAGAGAGAGAGAGAGAGAGAGATTTTACGAGGATGGGTAGGTGCACCTTTGACCACATGAGGCAGACCATAGTTTATGCCCCTGAGATTTGGGAACTTGTCCAATATGAGCCGGAGGCTCTCGCCAACCCCACCGCCCACGTCGGCGACCGTCTTCGCGCCCTCAAACCCGCGGTAAGACTCGAGTAACTCGTTCATGTAAAGCGGGGTCGGGGCTTTCATCCCGTTGTTCAAGAGCGTGCTGGACGCCGGGTCCTTCATGGACGCCGGGTCCTTCATGGCGCATTCGAAGATGCTCATCCCGTTTGCATTCTGAAAGGGGCTTCCTCCATTTTTAACTGCTTCCTGCAATCCATACCTGCACAATGATAAGTGTAAAGTTGTAGTTGGCAAGCGAGGTTGTTTTGAAAGGATAGGTCGTGTGAACTGTAAATGAGTACGGTTGAGGTGCAGCTGGTGTCCGATAAGTGAACCGAGATGAAGAAGCATGGTTGCGACGCTTATAGCGCCGAATGATTCGTGATTGATGATCTTTTTGTGCCATCTCTTTTGTCAGCTCATGGAGGGCACGTTTAGTTTAGTTTATTTTATTTTATTTTATTTTTTATTATGTTGAGGATCCGACCTAGCTCATCTTACCGGAGCACATCACCAAAATGCCCAGGGGGGCTTAAATCATGAAACCGCTCTGAGAGTTTCAAACCCCTGACCATTTGGTCTGTAGAAATGCAGAGGGGCATGACTTTCTATGTGTAGTGGGTGTTAAACACGTTTAGTTCATCATGAAGAAGTGAAGAAAACTGAGTTACGTAATCAGTGTGGTTTTTTAATCTATGATACGTGCTTAGTTATAGCGAGTTGAAAACTTCGACCGATGACGGTCTTATGTTGGAGGAATCGCAGCAATGGCGTGAAAGAACCAGCTTCGTTGCTCACAAAGTACTTGCTCTTTGGCCCGAGGCCGTGCAGACTCCGATCGCCATGAAGAGTGCACAACAAGTAGGCGAAGCTCACCAGGAGCCGCAGCAGCGGTTGATGATGCGTGGGGCGTCCGGGTTGGCAATCCTGAGGCGGGCCACGATATGGGACGGCAAGAGCCAGGCGGAGGCCCCGCCTTCCCGGGCTAGCAAGTCAATGATCCCAAGCTCGACAGCGGACGTGAGGATGCATGTCTCGAAGGCAGCCACGAGCTCCTCATCCTCAGCAGGCGTCGTGATCGATTGGGTCTCGCTAGGATCCACGTTGGCTTCTGCACTGTTGCTGAGAGATCAAAGGTGGCGTTTGAGTAATGAGGGATTGAAGAGTTGGTTTGTGGATGGGTTGGTAAACATGAGGAGCTGCCCTTTATATAGTGTTCTTCATAAGTCTTGGGAGGTTAATGGCAGGGGACAGGAATCCTCCGTGTCCGGTTCGAATGTCTCAACAAATCTCAGACGTTAACGGATTCGGTTTTCAGGGTAAATCTCTTATCATCACCTTCATTCGCGTAGGTTAGAAATCTGAATGAAAGAGAATCAAGAAACCGGTCCTTCCTCTACAAGAAGCATTTATGATGTGCCACCCAGGTATAAACCCTAGAAAACATGTAGATGAGGGGTGACAGACTAGGAGGGTGGCTGAGAGGGAGCTCTTCACGAGCCGTAAGAGAGGGGATGGCCGATGCCCTTTCAACTTGGAGCTCCAATGCTGTTTTCTTTTCTTTTTTTGTTCTTTTCCCGATTGTTTGTTTGTTTGATATTTTTGGTGGGCTTTGTCCAATCAACAGGCTGTCGATTACCCGAGTTTCAAGCTCATCATCGTCGGCGACGGAGGCAAGGGTGAGTTCCTTGTATTCCCAGTTTCGATTTGATCTGTGTGTGGGCGGGGGATGGGATCGTTGCTTTTGGAATTTAACTTGAGTTTCGATGGCTAAACTGAAGCTCGGTAGCGATTTCCTATTTTTCAATGTCGATGCTTATTATCGAGAATTGTGGGGAGGATTGCAAGCTCTTGCTCAGGCGTGCCGGTGACCCCACTGGCTGTCGCCGCCACCCCACCGGCAATGGGGCGGCAGCCACAAGCAAAAGGGAGCCCCTAGGGCTTCCTTCGTTGTTTTTCTTTTTAGTTTTTTACGAAAAGGAAAAAAAAAAAAAAAAAAAAGAAAAATTCAAAATTCAAAAAGACGAAATCATCTTTCATAGGACTCTTCTTTGAAACTAATATGATCACTTTATGTTTTTATTTGAAATAATGTCCTCTTAAACTTTTATTTAGAAAAATAAAGGTACTTCAAACCCTTAATTAAAACAATTTCAATTTCAGGCTCTTATTTGAAATTTTCCCAAATGAAAAATCTAATATTTAATGACATTTTGAAAATATAAAAACTATTTCTCTTGGATTTCCAGATTTGACACAATAATTATATAAAATTTAACAGATCTTTTTCATGTTACCGAAATGATAAGCAAAAATGGTGAATTTATTAATAAGAAATTTATTTTCATCACTACTACTACTACTACTAATTTGGTTTTCATTTTAAACCTAAAGTTTTAAAGCAACAGAACAAGAAGAGGAAGAAGAACAAAACCCTGAAGTTGGATGTAAATTTAAAACATACACTTTAATAGCAAATTCCAGCTGGCATTATGCGATGGAAGCTGCAAAATATCTTACCATTTATAAGGTAGGAGATTACCTAATCAATCATAAACATATTATACAAAATATAATTCACTTTTTAATTTTACAGATTTCACTCTAAATATTTATGCATAATTCCCATGCAATCTTGTTGTTCCATTTTTGTTAGAAATAGCTAACATAATAGTTTAGTCATGCCAGCAGTTTCTTGTGGCACATTGCCATGTTAGCTTCTCAGTAAAAAATTGACCAAATTAGAATTTCATGTAAAATTTTAGGACTAAATCGATGAATTTCATAAGTTTGGCACTGAATTAATATCCATGCAATATATTTAGGATTGAATGGATAATCTCTCAATCATAATGACATAAAGAGAGCGCTCACTTTTCACGTGTCCAATAGAATTGATAGAGGAGGGGCCAACTCTACTATCATTGTCATTATTCACCGCCTAACAAAAGTGCTTTCGATTGTTGCCCATACTTCACCTTAAGGGTAAGGACATATCAGGGTTGCTAAGGGTAGCCATAGCCCATACCAGCCCCCGCTTCGTTCCCCCTTCAATAGATGATACACCGAAAGGAGACAATTACAAATCCTAGATACAAGATACGATATCTAATAATGTATCCTAAGGTTAGAGGACGGTTGAGGGGGCCTCCCCTAAGAGAAATGCTAGATTTATTAGGACCTTGACTTCTTTCAAGATAACGTGAAGTATAAACCTTTTGATTTTGTGGTCCCAAACCATTTCATCCACCATAGGACTGAAGATTATGATGATGAGTAACATATGTACCGATGTTCCTATTGTCATAAGTCCGGTTATCAATGGAGACTGGTTTTATCCACTAGAAGAAATTAATTTATGATCCAACGATTGACGATGCATCTCTCTCATCCGATAGTGAAGATAACCTGCAGTTACTTTATCATCACCGTCATCATTATTGTTATTGAAACGTGAAGGTTGATACTGTTTCAAGATTTTTCCTTTTTCAAAATTGCTCTTTTTAAAGAATTATTGCTCCTTCCAATTCCAGTGACTCCTCCTTCTCGGCTCCTTTTACTACTACCATTATTACTAGGGAAAATTACCCAATTCATCCTAAATTTTCTATTTTTATCAATTTAGTTATAAAATATTGGTGGAATTCTAATATATTCATTCTAGTTAATTTACTGTAAATCACTAACGTAGGGTCTTGGCATCGCAAGCCATCCTACATCAGTTATTTCCGAATTACATTGAAATCTCAAATAAAAGTTTAGGCAAAATTGGAAAGTTAACAATCGAGTTAGTATTTGCACAACAATTTTAGGATTGATTGGACAAATTTTCCATTGGTGGTACCGCAGCAACAACTGACATTATCTATCTGTAAATGAAATTATGAAAGTAGGGTTTTCAAAACAAGAGAGACAGCACACAAAACATGCATGAGCTTTCGACTTCCACCGACTCCACTCTTTTTGCACTTTTTACTTCATTTTACCATTAATTTTATATTTAAAGTTTTCCTTTATCTCAGCTTTTGATTTATCACAAACGCTACATAAATAGACCGTTCTTTTTACTTAATTTCTCAGCACGTGATACTTGAGAAAATGTGACCAAGGGACTAAGGCGAACGCAAACTCATACTGAAATTGATTTGCAAGCGATTCAATCTGGTTATGGGTGTCCTTGCTTTCATTGGCATTCTTCTTAGTAGTATTTCGTGGATCTGGTTAGGAAAAGCCATATGTCTAGTTAAACCTATGCATGTAGAATATACTCGATCCCTAATCGACGCCTTCTATTCTCTGGCTGTAGCTCGAACATCGCAGCTTCATGACTTGCGTTCGCCATGCACTTGCGAGACAACTAGAAGTCCTCGTGGTAACCATGTCTGTATCGGTTGCCATGAACACCTATTGGCAGCACTCTATGACTACTTCGATGCGCTACAACATGAGAGTTATCTTGGCTCGTAAGTTTGATCCAACTATGCTCGACAAGCACGCTGACGAGTAGCTCTCCATGCTAGATTCAACGTACCGAGCATGTTCATCTTCCTCTTCCCATAGTTGTAGGGTCTTGAACTCCTCGTATATTCTTTCAAGATACAGATTTGAAACCCAACCCTCGGCTTTCACATAGCCTCATACCGAGCTAGTGGGGAAGGTAAACACCTGATAGTGCAGATATCAATACACAGCCGTTAAAATAAGTGAAATGGAAGGAAACTCTATGCGTTTTGATATTGAACAAATAAAGTGGGATCCAAGGCATTGCAATGCGCGTACATCAGAGGTGAAGCAACCAATTTGGGTGATGAAATCACATTCCTTGCAGTAATAAACAGGATGCTTCAGCAACTATATGTTCACTCGTTCAGTCTTCACGATTCCAGCCAGATCATGTGAAAGAATTAGCGAATGACTGTAATGCTTATGCTCAATGGTTTCTGGCAGAGATAGCAAAGCACAGCTGATATCAGGCCATGACCGTAGTTGGGTACTACACAGACGAATGACCCTGCATAATGATCGGTATCATCACAGAAGTCGCAGTGGCCATCTGTATCGCGAAGGAGGCATAGACCATCTCAGAACTTGGTCAAGGGGTCCCTCGATATGCGTTGAAGCAATGATGGTTGCGCTTGCAATGTAGCCCCAGAGGAACATAGGTTCAGTAGGGGCAAAGTGAAGAGCGAGAGAATGTAATGCGTGGAAGTGCGATGGGTGATGAAGGCCGGTGGCCAGTGACCTGCTGATGATCTGTGGAAAGACTTGAGGGGCAGAGTCAGCAAACACAGGTTTGGCCTCCTATGGATTCACCACATGCATAGCTCCTGGAGTTAGGATAATTGAACTTCGGAAGCTCGATCTCCATCTGTTTGCAGAAGCCCAGCATGTGATTCTCGTTTTATCCAAATCATTTTGCATGATCGGGTGCTTGTAAGTGTGATGTCGAATCTGCATTGATCTAGTTCTGCCTGGATGCTTCATTTGTTTTGACTCTTTCATCTTCAGAATATGCTGCTTGAATATTTCATGACAGTCGCCACGTGTTCGAACTTGTAAGGTCAGAGCCGAGAGTTAGATACCCTTGTGACGGTTGTGAGAACTCCACTGTAGACGAAGCGTACTTCTTACGTGCGTGCTTACTTCCTTCATGTGTACCGTGTTCTAATGATTTTCCAGACATCATCAAGCATAAATAATACCTATCATACCCCTGCGTGTAGTGCCTCTTTTTACAAACATGACTGGTTTGTATTCTCCTAATGAAGCTCCTTTTTGTTGTTGCTTGAAGTGGTTTGCCGGATAGATTGATGCATATGTTCTGCTTACAGCTTACTGTGTCAAGCTCATAATCTCTGTTTTTGCCTTGGGTGTTCTTTTTCATCTTTGCTTCAAGTGTGAGAAAATCATTCATTTTGTATTAAAAAAGTACATTTTGTAGTGTTCGGTCATGTTGATTACCATAAATGAGCACAATCCTCTTTTGATTATGATCTTTGCATCAAAATTAGTGAAGTAATATGATAATGATCAACCTGTAATTAGTGTTTGAGTGGAATTTGTCTTCTTGAGAAATCTTGTTTTAACGGTCGATCTCACCTGGTAAAGAAATGGCTTTGTTATTGCTTATGATAGTATTGTTGCCAATTTGGTACTTAATGGATATGGTTACTGTGAACAAGGTACCGCCATCTATGTTCTTGGATTATGAGAAAGGAGCAAAAGAAAGAGAAGGCGTCTCCTTTTCAATGACCTTATTGTTTGCTAGTTAAATCAAAGGATGAAGGAGATTTCTTCCGAGGAAGATATGCTAAGTTACAAGCTCGAGCAAAGAAGCTCAAAAATAGGAGCATTGGAGAGCTTGCGCATGAAGTATAGCTTGGTGAACGATCCAGGCCAACCTTGAAGTATTAACAAATGATGACCTCGGATGAACAAGGGAGGTTTCATCTATTTCAGGAACAGCGAATCAGGAAAAGTTTCTCTTTTGGTTCTGGAAAGGTATGGCATACCATGCCTTGGCTCTTCTTTTGATTTTCTTGTGCGGCAAAGTTTGGTCCTGTTTCAACAAATTGTCTTGCTTAATGATCTCAAATTGTTTGGTCCTCCGCCAAAAGTTGTGTTCACGAAGGAATGTGAGGACAGATATCAGGAACCAGTTATTGTTGAAGGGCTCTAGTAAGGAGAGGAAAAGCCAGATTTTGTGTGACCTTAGAACAGGAACTAAGAGAAGGATGTCTAAATTCCTTGCCATTAGCTGCTTACACCAGGCGAGTTCTCTATGATTCTCTTCTGCCTCTTCGTAGCTGGAAATTTGCAGTGTAACGATTTGTCTGGGCCTAATGCAAGATTCATGAGTTGGTGGCTATTCAAGCTGCCTTATGTGGTATCATGGCACTGAATGCCGCCATCTGATGACAGAATTATTTGCACCGTCTTCAAACCTGGATTCGTGGAATCTTGTAAAGAACCACAGCGACAAAGTTGACTGGCATAGGTTAATTTGGTTCTCTCCAAACGTGCCTAATTTTGCTCTAATTTCGTGGATGACTATCTTGAATGGACTGCAACTTTGGATGCGATTGAATGTCGGTCTACATCACTGGTCTCTCCCATACGTGTTATATGCAAGTGGGCGATTGAATCTCGAGCTAGCCTGTTCTTTTAGTGTGCATTCACTTCTGAGGTTCGGCATTGCTATTCTCGGTCGATAGAGTTCCTGGAGATTGGTATGTTGGATTTCAATGGATAACTCTGCATGCTAAAATTCCAGAGCAGTGTAGTCGAAACTCGCCTGGAATGGATGCATCTGTTATCTGTGGGGAGCAGATAATGACTTACTCGGAAGTCCACTTCATCGCGCAAAATGCAATCAATCCTTTTTCGGCAATGGATTAAGAAACAGAAACAAAGACAAGACCTCCTTACTAACTTGAATGAGAGAACAGAGATTATTTATCTCAGATAACAATCTTTCGATACGCCAATAACATATACGTCGACCCTGAAACAATCATCATTACGTGCTATGTATAATTATTCATACTTGACCACAAGTCCAAACAAGCGAATCCAACATATAACATGATGAAATAGCATTAGCTTAGGCACATCAGCAGACATGCCTTATAGACTATGATTTCCGATGATGGAAATCAGTAGTAAGTCCTCCCAATTTCGGCTGCGGCAGGCCTCCGAGATCCCAAATTGATGTTTCCATATCTCTTTGTCGGATCCATGGTGTGAGGCATTATCTCTGGGTAATAATGCACCGGGGAGACCGACTCGGCATACCTTGCTTCCGCCTGGTACTGATGAGGGTAACTGCCCGAGGCCGAGGAATACGTCGCCTGGTCCTTCAAGAGCTCAATTGCTGTGCCGATGTCATTTGTTGGCTTGGATAGTGATCCGGTCCCATGACTGGGCCTCGGCGCGACGTAGCCATCAACGACGGCGGGGACCACCATGGTGATCTCTTTCTTGTAATGGAACTCGTCCTTCTCGCCCCGGTAATTCTCGCCGCCCGACTTCCTCCGTTCCTTATTGCCGCTGTAGTCGCCATACTCGCTAGGCTGGTACAATTGCCCCGAAGAGCTGTAGCCGCGGGTGGCAGCCGGGCTCGAGTATGGCTTTCTGACATACCCATCAATTTCATCGCGCCTGTAATTATTGGCGTCAATGACTGGGCCTTGAGGAACCCGCCAAGTGTCGCCGACCACTCCTCCTTTGGCAGAGTAAGAGCCGTAGCCCCTGTCATAGCTGTCGTACGTCGGCGGAGTGGCGGCGCGTCCGTACGGCGTCCCGTAGCCAGAATCCACGTACCTCGCCATTATTGCTTCTT
Organism: Eucalyptus virginea; assembly: GCA_014182375.1. NCBI lineage: Eukaryota > Viridiplantae > Streptophyta > Magnoliopsida > Myrtales > Myrtaceae > Eucalyptus > Eucalyptus virginea. The sequence continues at coordinate 28,059,985 of CM024515.1, forward strand.
GAGTGATGTGCTTGAAGAGGGAAGGACTTTGGTTTAGACGTTTCTTCACAAACGTTCCTTGTTGAAAATGTTGAAGGAAGCTAGGACTTATTTAAGGGGAAAAAACACAAAAGATTCGCAGCTAATTAAGTTACTTTTTCGTTAGATTGTGAATGTGATGGAATGAGATTCATCTAAAACAAAAAATTACATGAACATGAACCGTGAGGGGATCTTATGCCTATCTTTATTGAAAAGTTCTGGTGCAGCACTAGTTTGGGATGCTGACTTTGGTTTTCGTTTTGATCATGTCCGTGGAAATGGCATCTTGACAGCAGAGGAAATCAAGATCAGATGCTTCTGGGGACCTCCATTAGCAAAGACGGTAGTAAGAGAATAAACGGAACTCTCTCTTTTAACATATCACATTATACACGAGCCAAAACCCAATTAATAAGGTTGTCATAGGCTCGTACCATGAGTGATGCGATAGGGGTCGTGCGCTTGTTACCGCATCTTCTGATCCAATGTCCATTTCTTAACTATTAAACCGATCTCGAGGCAAACCAATCTTGAGGCGAATTAAACAGTAGTAACTCGACGCTTTGACAAGGGAAACGAGTTTGGGGGAACGTCTAATGGGAAAACCTATTCCTTGCGATATGTCCAGGATTCATGTCCGTAGAAGAAGCACACCTATGTCCCCTGCTTAGAATGTGCAACACGAATCCGACAGATGAATAGGTGGGAGATGTCAAAACATTGGATAGGAATACGGATGCGGGACGATATTCCTCACCCAACGATCCAAAATGATGACCCTTTATTCCGCTCCGGCCAGCTAGAGAGAGCCAGCCATGACCCTCATCCTCTCAACTACTACCCACACATGTCCGGCGCGCCGTTTTTGATAGGTGGTGTCGTTTTCTAATTTGGTCTTCGTTTTCATCTTTTTCTTTAAAATATATTTCGTGGATATAACAGAAGGTGCGGTCCAATTTTCACAGCCAGGATGACAATAAAAAAGCAACAAATTAGAAAAATGGAAAAATTGGGGAAATGAGATTTTGGTTTCAAGGTAGCGTGTCAATAAATAGATTAAAAAGTGCAATTTGCTTGACCTAAGAATGATATTGGTGGGGCTACGCTATTTATTAGACTTTCCTCCAATGTATACAATTTTAGCTCTGAATCAAGTGTGCAAATTCTGACTGTTTCCAATAAATTAGTGAAAAGTTTAATAGATTGATCATCCAAAATAAGATCAAACAAAATTTGCCATTTTTTGATGTTTATCTTTTCAAATTTGATTTGTGTCGCTGGGTTCTGGGAAGCCGAGAGCGCTCGCTCGACGGCTCGACACCTAGCTTTGTTGTGCCTAGATCGCCACCGGTGGAGGGTCGCTCCCATTTTCTCGAATTTGTCTCTTGTGCCAGCTCACTCGTCGGGTTTCTAGATTTTGGCCACGTCTCGTCCGACTTGGGCTGGTATGTTAAAAATCGCTGTTTTTACATTTTTACCTTTGGTTTTTTCTTTTATGATGAATTGGGATCCTTGTTCGAACGTTGGTGTTTAGTTGTCTCAGCTAGTCTCCATTTAAGAATTTCTTAAATTTTTGGAAACTTGGGCATTGATTTATTTGAATCGGTTCTCATGTGCGGCGATCATATCGATTTCCGTCACATTTATGTGGGTTGTGTTCTCGAGCATGGAAATCAATTGCTCTATGGTGCAAGTTTGAATTTTTGGATTACTCTATTGTAGAAATGGGACAGGCTTAGGAGTCAGGTATATTTCGAGTAAATGCATAAATTTGTGAAAGATGATCTGAAATTGGGAGCCGTCACGAGCTTATTAAGTGGAAAGCATGCTTAGTTGGCCTTTTTCTTCATCGTTTGATGCCTCATTTGGTTTATTTGTGCCAATGTTCTTTTTTTCCTGAGAGATGGTGCGTGTGCCGATGGTTCACTATTACAACTGGCCAACTCCTAGTGGAGTCTTTTCGATGGGTTGGGAGGTAGATGGGTGCTTTTGACTGTAGTTTTTAACTATTTTTACTGTTGGACTTGAGGTCATTGTAGCATAGATGAAGAAGCCTGTGGGAGTATTGTTTATTCATTTTATATAAGGAATGGATGGTGGCGGGGATGGGATTGCTTTGGTTAGTTTGTACTGAAATGTTCTTGTGCAACTGCTATTTGCTATTTTCAATTTAAATCAAATAATCAAATTAAAGTCGGTGATGGGTTCTTATTATATCACGTGTTATACCAGTGAACAAGGTAGTAAACTTAAATAGTCATTTTTCTGCTCAAATTGCCTGTTTTCTGAAGGTGTACGTATTGTTAAGAGAACTATACAAAGTGCTAGTGATGTCAAGAACATAGAAAAGAAAGAAGACTTCGAGAACAGAGGAAAGAAAGAAGGCGAAGCTAATGGAAAACCAGTAAGTGCTATCGAGCACAAAGGAAAGAGAGAAAGCGTCGAGAACAAAGGAAGGAAAGAAGCTGAAGAAAATAAAGGAAAGAAAGAAAGCAACAACAGAGATTATATCACGTGTAGCATGTTTACATTGAGTAATCAATATTCGGTTTTAAGTTTGTAAAGTCAAACTTCTGTTTTTGCTTTCAGTTAGTTAGTTGTTTTCATTCTGTTGTCATCCTCCAGTTGATATAAAACTGATGAGGAAAAAGTAAATCAGTCGTCGAGTTCTTTGATGTAAGCGAGCATTCATTGAATAAGAATACACATTGACTCTGCATCGTTTTCATCTCTCTCTCTCTTTCACTTTCTGTTCTGTTCATCAAATTTCTTCATGGTATCAGAGCAGTTTCCTGAGAGTACAAATCATCTCCGTTCTCTATGAAAAGATGATGAATCTGCAACAAATTGAAGTCACATTCAAGCCTCATCGATCATTGTCTTATGCTGCTAATGGTGGTATTTGTTCTTTGATTGTGAATCTATGAATCATTTACATCACTGAACAAGAACTGTGAGTTGTCCTTATTCTTCATCGAGATCTTATCATCATCAGTGATATATTCACGACTCTATACTGCAAAACCAGTAGGAGACTGTTTCTGTAATAGAGCATCTCCTAGGATCTAAAAGTGTAAGAATGGCAGTAAGAATGCAGAAATATCCATTCCCTATTCATGTTAGCATCTCTAACTTTGTTACCATCAAATTAGCTGAAGATAATTTTCTTCTTTGGCAAGCTCAGTTTCATAGATTCTTGAGAAGCCAAGATCTATTTGGTTTCATCAGTGGAGAAAGTCCACCACTTGCCAAATCATTGTAGGTTGAAGGAGAAGGTCAGGGTGCTGAAGTTATAAACCCTTATTACAACGATTGGATCAAGATAGATCAACTTGTGTCTTCTTGGATTGGTGGAGCTGTTTCAAAAAACATACTCAGTCTGATAATTGGCTTGGATACTGCATATGAGGTATGACAAACCCTACTCAATCGATTCACGCAAAAATCGGTGGCTAGAGAATTTGAGTTGAGAGGAAAGCTGCAAGCATGTCAAAAGCGTGATCGAGCATTGGCTATATATCTCAGAGAATATAAATCAATCTGTGATCAACTCAACGCAATAGGGAAACCTATAGATGAATAACAAAGTTATTCGGAGTTTTGGAGGGTTTAGGATTTGAGTATGAGAGTTTTAAAACCACAATATACTGCTTGAAACCTCAACCAGAGTATGATGAGGTGATATCACACTTAGAAAGATTTGAAGCAAGGTTACAGAACTACTCTTCGAATCAGTTCAATTCTAACCTAGCCTATTATGGTAAAAGGAAAACTGAAGTCCTACAGAGAGAAGATCTTGACAGAGAACCTGCACAACAAAATGTTAGTTTTGGAGGACCAAGAGGATATAATCGTGGAGGTAGAAGTTATGGAAGAGGATGTCCCTTCAATAATCGATATCGCAACTATGGATATCCTAGAAGAAATATGAGCTACAGACTAAATAATTCGAATCATGATCAAGGAGGACAGCAGTTCAAGCAATTCAATACTTTCTCTGGCGTTGGTTCTGGTCAAGGCTTTAGACCATATGTTGGTTCTTCACAAAGGAATCCAGATACCAAGTCATTTCCCTCTAACTCTTCAAATCTAACATTTCACAAAAATTTGCAGGTAGATAAAACAACAGATAACACTCGTTTAGAGTGTCAGATTTGCAAACGTCCTAGACATGATGCACTTCACTATTGGTATAGATTCGACAACTCATATCAAGCTGAGGAAATACCAACAGCACTAGTAGCAATGCATCTTGAAGAATCGAATGGCAATGAGTGGTATCCAGACACTGGCGCGACTGCTCACATCACTGCTAATGCTGGTATTCTTCATAATTTCTCTAAACACATTGGCAATGATACCGTTATGATTGGTAATGGCTCGTGTCTACCTATTACACATATTGGTGATGCATTACTACATACTACAGTGGATTCTTTACCTCTGAATGATGTGCTAATTGTTCCAGAAATTAAGAAAAACCTTATGTTAGTTTCGAAACTAACAGATGATTATCCATGTTCATTTGTCTTTGACAAAACTGATGTGTATATAAAGGACAACTTCTCCAACACAACCAAGATGCTCGGAAGGAAGGTTAAAGGGCTCTACCATGTGGATCCTCATATTATAGAGGTCTTTTTTACTCAAAAACATAGGACAGTTGGAGAAGATGTGTGGCATCAACGATTAGCTCACACGAACCTGAAAATCTTGAAGTATATGAAGACTCAGCAGTTGATTCACTGCAATACAAAGCTACAGTCTATATGTAGGAGTTGTCAAATAGCTAAGAGTACTGCTTTACCCTTTCCATCATCAGACTCTGTAGCTTCTATGCCTTTAGAACAGATTCATTGTGACATTTGGGGGCCTTCTCCAGTTAACTCATTTCAAAACTTCAAGTATTATGTGATTTTTGTGGACAACTTCTCTTGATTTAGCTAGATCTATCCACTGAAACTAAAGTCAGATTTCTATAATGTCTTTCTCATGTTCCAGAGGTTAGTAGAAAATCAGTTTGATTGTAAAATCAAGATCTTCCAATGTGATGGTGGAGGATAATTCATCAGTCACAAATTTAAGTCTCATTTACAAAGCTGTGGCATTCAACAGCGTGTGTCCTGCCCTTACACACCAGAACAGAATGGAATATTTGAAAGGAAACATCGACACATTGTTGAGTTTGGCCTGGCTATGCTTTATCATGCAAAACTTCCTTTGATATTTTGAGTTGATGCATTTATAATAGCCAATTACATTGTTAATATTCTTCCCACTCCAAAGTTACAAATGCAATAGCCCTACAGTAAGCTGTATTAGCAACAGCCAAGTTATGACCATCTCAGAATCTTTGGCTGTGTGTGTTATCCATGTCTCAGACCCTATGCACAACACAAGTTTGATCCAAGATCCCTTACCTATGTATTTTTGGGTTACAGTGATCGCCATAAGGGATTTCGATGCCTTATTCCCACCACTGGTCATATCTACATAAGTCGTCATGTTGTATTTGATGAAAGTTTATTTCCTTTTACTCAGAAAGTGGCAACAGACTATCCCCATTATACAAAACTATATCAACTATGGACAGAGGAAGTCCAATTCTTCGATTCTCCAAGTGAAGATCACATACAGTCCAAATTACCTCAATATACAGGTCATTTACAAGACACCGGCATCATCACTACAGGTCATTTACAAGAGTCTCCTAGTCCAAAATCATCCTCAACCTCATCTTTGTTACATCTGCCACCTGCCAGTTCTGCAGAGTCAGAAGTTCCTATTTCCACAACTGAACCAACAAGTGACCTAGCTATTGATCAAACTCCTTCCACTTCTCAAATTACCTCACAAGGTACACTATCTACTCATCTTATGCAAACCAGATCTAAATCTGGTATTATAAAGATCAATCCTCGATATGCCTGCATTGTTGAATATAAAGTGCCTTCTGAACCACGATTACTTAAATCTGCTCTAGCAGATCAAGGATGGAATAAAGCAATGCAAGATGAAATGGATGCTTTAGATGAAAACCAGACTTGGATCTTAGTTCCTCGAACCAATCAAATGAATGTTATAGGCTGCAAGTGGGTATTTAAGACAAAACTTGCACCAGATGGAAGTCTTGATCGTTTGAAGGCTCGGTTAGTAGCTAAGGGCTTTCATCAAGAAGAAGGAGTGGACTTTACAGAAACATTTAGCCCTGTTGTCAAACATGCCACTATCCGCATTGTACTTTTTGTGGCAATGATAAAGAACTGGTCGATCCATCAACTCGATGTTAAAAATGCATTTCTTCATGGAAGCTTGAATAAAATAGTATACATGGAGCAACCTCCTGGCTTTGTACATCCACAAAAATCACAATATGTTTGTCTTCTTAAGAAGTCCCTTTATGGTCTTCGCCAAGCACCGCGTGCTTGGTTCGACAAATTCAGCAATTTCTTGCCTGAAGTTGGTTTTTTCTGTAGTACCGCTGATCCATCTCTTTTTATACTACATGATGGACAAGAGACAGTACTTCTGCTACTGTATGTTGACGATATTATCTTGACTGGCAGCTCAGATAAGTTGCTCCATACTCTGATTCATTCCCTTAGTCTTCAATTTCATATGAAAGACCTTGGCCATCTTCATTATTTTCTAGGAATTAAAGCTAAGCGCACTTCTACTAAGCTATTTTTATGTCAAACCAAATATGCCCTTGATTTACTTACACGAGCACACATGACTGATTGCAAACCCATCTCAACTCCTCTGTCCCTAAGACCAATCATCTTGAAATCTGATGATACTCTTCTATCCAATCCTGTTGAATATAGAAGTTTAGTTGGTGGCCTGCAATATCTGACCATCACTCGTCCTGATCTTGCCTTTGCCACAAATTTGTTATGCCAAAAAATGCAACAGCCTACTATAGGTGATCTTCATAAGTTGAAAAGGGTGCTTCGATATGTCAAAGGCACAGTTCATCTTGGCATTTTCATTCGTTCTCACAGCTCTATGAAGTTATATGGCTTCTCTGATGCAGATTGGGCTGGCTATCTTGAGACCAGACGTTCAACAACTAGTTTTTGTACCTATCTTGGTTCGAATCTCATTTCATGGGCAGCTAAGAAACAACCTACTGTCTCCCGCTCCTCCACTAAAGCAGAATACAGGGCACTTGCTTCTGCTATAGCTGATCTCACTTGGATTAGTTTTGTTCTACGTGATATTGGTCAATCTCTGCACTCTCCAACTCTACTATTTTGTGATAATCAGTCTACTATTTCACTTACAGCCAATCCTGTTCTCCATGCTCGCACAAAACATATTGAAGTCGATTTTCACTTTGTTCGTGAGAAAGTTTCTTCTGGTTCTCTCCGAGTTCAGTATGTTCCGAGCATGCGTCAACTTGCTGACATTTTTAGTAAAGCTTTATCACGGCTCACACATTCTACTCTTCGAATCAAATTGGGCACGGGTTTTTTACCCCTTCCCAATTTGCGGGGGGATGTTAAGAGAACTATACAAAGTGTTAGTGATGTCAAGAACAGAGAAAAGAAAGAAGACTTCGAGAACAGAGGAAAGAAAGAAGGCAAAGCTAATGGAAAACCAGTAAGTGCTATCGAGCACAAAGGAAAGAGAGAAAGCGTCGAGAACAAAGGAAGGAAAGAAGCTGAAGAAAATAATGGAAAGAAAGAAAGCAACAACAAAGATTATAGCATGTGTAGCATGTTTACATTGAGGAATCAGTATTCAGTTTTAAGTTTGTAAAGTCAAACTTTCTGTTTTTGCTTTCAGTTAGCTGTTTTCATTCTGTTGTCATCCTCCAGTTGATATAAAACTGATGAGGAAAGAGTAAATCAGTCATCGAGTTCTTTGATGTAAGCGAGCATTCATTGAATAAGAATACACATTGACTCTGCATCGTTTTCATCTCTCTCTCTCTTTCACTTTCTGTTCTGTTCATCAAATTTCTTCACGTATCTGGCTTAAAGTTAAACTTTGTCTCTACAATGCAGTGGTCGTGAGTATTTAAGGTTTTCTTGGTGAACGTATAGCGACTGAATGCAGCCTACTTAATAACGTGTGATGTAAAGATGGACAAAACTACGGATTGTCCATATTCGGGATGCTTCTTTTGCGTCATGAAGGAGGAAACCCAAGCAAGCGTAGAGCAAGCATTCTGAAATTCTTTAGAGAACTGCCTTCACAAGATCACAATGGTCAGGTCCGACCTATCAGTGGCCTTTGGAATACTGCAATGGCTCATCCTAATGACCCAGAGTTTATCGAATTGGGGATGTTTGAGTGCATGGCCGCCCTTATATGGAAGGGTCTCAAGAATCGCCGCTGGCTTTCGCACGACCAAAATATCTACACCCCTTATTATGCAGCTCATATAATTGGATCGTACACCATGAACATGGAAGAACTTGCTGAGAGAGCTGTACGTGCTGGGGTGATCCCACCTCTAATAGAGCTTTTAAGGGGAAGATTGACGTGGGTTGAGCAGCGGATGGCGTTGCGAGCACTGGGACACTTGGCTACATATCCCAGCACTTTCCCAACAGTTGCTAGTCACTTTGAAATCCTCGAGCTCTCCATTCAGCTAGCGATGAGTTCTTTAGAGATAGTTTATTCTCATTTTTATCAGGACATCGACAGAAGACTTAGCTATCACTGCGACCTCCTTGCGCGTGGCATGGGCGGTGTTGAGATGGATTCTAGAAAAGCAGAGGAATGGGCTAGTCAGCTGCAGTGCTGGGCTCTTCAGCTCATAAATTGTTTTGCTTTTAAGCCTGAATTTCTTCCTGCCATATGTAAGCCAGAGTTCTTGGTGAAATTACCTTGAATGTGGGGTGGACTTGTTAATAAGAACTCGCCAGCTGGAATTGGTTTACTGAGAACTATTTGTCATCATAAGATTGGTCGGGAAGCTGTCGCTAGTTGTCCTGGTATAGTTGAAGCATTGCGTAACACTGCTCGTTCGTCAGATGATTGGCAATATATGGCTATTGACTGTCTTCTCTGGTTGCTCCAAGACCCAAATACTTCCCACAAGGTAATGTTTTCGTTTTCTTGTTAGCTCAAGACACATGTTTATTTGTATCCCCATCTTTTCTCATGTACGTACTTTTCTCAATTGCTTGTGCTCTTTCATGCTCAAAGAGGGTATGACGTTAAGATGTTTATTTCTTTTGTGATTGTGAAGATTCGTAAATTATTGTTGTATCGTCAGATTTATCTTCTTCACTTGTGATGGATTTTTTTCAGGAATCACCCTACGGGCGGTCTTCTGATAAGAGAATTGAATTAAGCTACATTTAAAGTCACATGGTCCCCATTCTATAAAACAAATCTACCTCTTTTCTTTATATCCGTGAAGCCTGTTACTAATATATATAAAAATATGTTTGCAAGGTGACACACAATATTTCGTCTTAACTGGTCCGACTATGAGATCATTTGTATATTCTCAATTCCATTTATTCTTCGAGCCTTTGTGATGCAAGGTCTCCTATTTTGCTCTGGCTTTCTCTTGTGTGCCACATGTGGGACAGCAGAGAGCAACTTAGACTTGAAAAGTGCCAAAACTGCATGCCGTTACTTCTACCAATTTGGGAACAAATACATTCATTTCTTGTAAATACAGTCTGTTATGTTCTCTGGGTCTAACCTGATTGTCCAATAGATAGAGGCATGTAGTGAACTGTGATCTCGAACTGATTTATAAAGCGATAAGCTGAAAAATGTCTTTGAACAGAGTGTATTGATATAGCTAGTGCTAGTACCTAGAGGGGGGTGAATAGGTATATAAACGATTTTTCGCACAATACTTAGACAATTGAGTAATTGCAGCAAATAACATTCAATCGTAAGACTCAGTGAATGAAAGAGAGAATTAAACACGAGGTTTATAGTGGTTCGGCTTGATTCAAGCCTACGTCCACTCTTCTGCACTGACAGCCAATCGGCTGGATTCCACTATGAACAAAGAGATGTTACAGCGTTGATCTTCCTTGACTTCGGGTGTAGATGAACTACCACACTCACTCAAGGTATCACAAAGTATAGACACTCTCGTATACAATTTCGCTCAGATCGTATCGACTAATAATCAAGGTGTTTCGGACTGGAATTTCTCTATCGATCACACACTTGAACAACCGAGACGTCTTCCTTTTATACTCCTTTATGCCATCATAACCGTTGGCACTTACCAAAGGAATTCCTCCAATCTACCCATTGGACGGAATCAATCAAGAAGATCATCCGAGCTATTAAAGGAATCGACGATAGCCCATCAATCCCGTTCGCCCATACAATCGGGATCTTGGTTTCCATGAATAGAACCTTCCAAGAATACTTCGTCGATTATCGGATCTTCAATTGATCTAGATACGAATCAAAGAATCCGTTGTATATGTCCAGCCAAAAGATCTTCCAGAGATCAAGATGAAATCCTTAACCATAATCCTCGAGATTTGGATTTCCTTCGACACCGAATTAGATAGACTGTCAATGAGAATAATTTTGAGTCTTAAGTCTTGAGTCTTGAATCTTGAGTCTTGAAATATGGGTCTTGAGTTCTCGAGTCTGGTGGTCGAAAGTCTTCAGACACAAATAACTGAGACTAGACCGATGGAAACGTTTTGTCAGCTTCAAAATCTTCTAGAGCGATTTCTCCAACATGTATGTCTTTAAATTTTGAGAATTATTTGGGATAAACCAAGTTAGAGGGAAGACTCAATTTTGAAAATTTTTATACTGTAAGTCACGAATATGCATTGGAAAAATAAGACAAATTAGCTCTAACAGAAAGTTGACCAGAATGACTATTTTGTGTACATATAAAATTTACCTTGTGCTTCTTGTAGTTATGTGAAATATAGTTTCAGTGAAATTCAAAACACTTTTGTCTTTATGAAAGAAATAAATTTTTACTTCTTTAGAAGTATTTTCTGTATTGGGTGGATGTTGGGAGGAAGGTATTACGCTTTCTGTAACTTTAGTTTTGAGTAGTTGAGTAGTTGGTGCTTTTTAGTTTTTTTAGCTTTGCTGGTTTTTGACTCCTAGTGTGATTTCATTTGGTCGGTACTTGAAAGAAGTAAGCCGGTTTGAGGGAGGTTGAAACTCACACTTTGGCTTATTAAAAGACAATTAATAACTCTTCTCGCAGACTGTCTTTCGGAGTTGTTGTTAACTCTTGGCTTCAGTTTTTGACCTTCACTGTAACTTTTGACCTTTGAGATTTGAATTTTATTTTAAAAAATTACATTTGTTGCAAATAGTTTTAATGTTGAATACTTCAAATCCTCAAAAACATATAATCACGTACATTTAAAGTTATTAGAAAAAAATTAGCACAATTCTATGTACTAATGTCATAAGTTGGTAAGTTAGGGCGGGCTTCTGCCTTACTTATCTAAAACTATAATTTGCAATGGTAGATCCTTGAATTGTGCCCTTGTAATGATATGAACTCACATTCTAGATGTGTAATAGATAGGAATTCTTTATCTGAATGAACTATCTGTTGGAAATTTCCTATACTATGAGCTTACATTAATTAATTAATTTTCTATTTTAAATAATCGGGTTAATGAATATTCCAATATTTATTGAACCCTAAAATGATCTGATTGAATTGGGTATTGGCATCTATTGATAACGAGCCTAGTTGAGCAGCAAAGTGTAGGCAATTGTGTTTGACTGAAGCCCGTAATGGGAAGGGCCTAGTTGACACGCTGTTGATTAGGGTTTACTAGGTCCCCTCTCTAGCCTATAAAAGGGTAGGTTATACCTATCAGTTGCTTTAATCCCATTGAAAGCTGCTATACGGTTATAGAGAGGAAGATCTGGCATTCCGATAGATCATTGGTTATTAGATTGATCTTTTTTTTTTTTTTTTGGTAAAAGGTAAGAAATATATATAGCTAAGGCAATTTACAAAAGACCGGCACCAAAAACCTACACTCAAACCTCAAAACGAGACATAGTGTATGGGAGCCAATGTAAGAAGCCACAAAAGCAAACAAGAAAAGCCACAAGGGCAACAACAACAAAAAACAACAAGCGGGAAAGAAAAAACAACAAGGCTGACCAATCCTCAGCCCACCAAAGGAAGCAGGCTAAGAACGGAGAGCCAAGAAAAGCTAGGAGCAACTCGCGCAAAACAGCAACTAAGGAGCACTGGGTGGATGAGAGAACACCGCAGGGTCAAAACCCCAACCACGCTGAAGCCTCTTATTCCTCGGGGTAGGAGAAACATCTTTGAATGTTATAGCTTTATCCCTCACAACCTTAATAAGGTGGTTTTTTAGAGCCGAGACCACTAAGGATTTGCCCCAAAATATAATCGCATTCCTCTTTTTTCCAAATAAGATGACACATAGCTTCAAAAGAGAACCGCGCAATGCAATGGAAAAAGTCCTTACCGGATAAGAACTTTAAGGCCCAACTGAGGATGTCTTTCCAACATCTATTCTGCCATGGGAGGTTACACCTGGCGACCCAAAAGAAGGCAAGAGAAGCCGAGGTGCGACACCCGAAGAATAAATGTTCGACAGAATCTGGAACATCATTGCAGAAGGCACAAACATTATAGTCGATCCTTCCATAAGAAAGAAGCAGCATCTGAGTCGGCAAGCGATTTTTGGTTATAAGCCATAAATTAAACTGGAACCGCGGGGCTATAGCATTGTCCCATACCAAAGACGCCCAATCAACACGATCCTTCTTGACTTTAATGGACTTCCATGCTGAAGCTACAAAGAAGGATCCAAAAGCATCACAGCACCAGGTAAACCTGTCCCGAGCCGAAGAGAGGACCGGAAGAGAGATCCCCCATCTTTCCAAAAAGGATTTAAATAAACAACCCACCGAGGTAAACAAATTCGCAACAACAGCATAGTCAGGAAGACATAAACCTTCACGGAATGAGCAAGGGATAAAGGCATCAAGCGGGCCACAAGAAAGCCAGTGATCATGCCAGAGAGACAGTGATAGGCCATTTCCAATCTTCCACACAAAGGATAACCGAAAGTAATTCCTCAGTTGAAGGATTTTTTTCCATGCCCAAGAACATTGACGAGGCTGGGAAGAAATCCAAAAGTTTCTTTTCTTTAAGAAGTTAGAGTGTACCCACCGACACCACAACGATTCTTTATCAGTGAAAAGAATCCAGATAAATTTAAGCATGGAGGCTTTGTTGCAATCTTTAAGTTTCCGAATGCCTAGACCGCCCTCAACCTTTGAGAGACAGACATCGTCCCACGAGACTTTGGCCCCACCCCAGCCAAGGGTCGTGCCCTTCCATAAAAATTGTCTCAAAATGCGCTCAATACTATCTATTACCGAGGACGGAAGGTTAAAGACCCTAGTCCAATATGCTTGAATTGAAAGGAGTACTGACCTTATGAGTTGTAGCCTCCCAGCAAAGGACAGAAAGCAATGCGCCCGAGATTGAACCCTGGCAGTAATACGCTTAGTCAAAGCAACACAATCTGCTTTGCCCAATCTAGTAGTAATAATCGGAACACCCAAATAGCGAACCGGCAGTTTCCCTTCCTGAAAATCGAAGGCCCATTGAACCCTATTACGAAGAGATGAATCCCCCCCTGAGATGAAGATCTCACTTTTATTTTTATTTGGGTAGAGGCCACTCCATGAGGAGAAAATGTCCAAACCCCTTTTTAGCATCTTCACCAATGCCCAATCAGCTTGACAGAAAAGGAATACGTCGTTGGCAAAAAAGAGGTGAGTCAGCTGCACCAAAATGCATCTCCAGAAATATTTGAAGTCATTGCTAGCAGTACGGGAGAGCAAGATTCCAGAGAAAATTTCCATGACTAAGGTAAATAGGTAAGGTGACAGAGGATCACCTTGCCTAAGTCCTCTTCCAGCAGGGAAAAAATCATGCAATTCACCATTGATAGAGATGGAATATTTCGGCGTACGTACGCAAACCATAATTAGCATAATAATCCACTCGGGAAAACAGAAGGCACGGAGAGTAAGCTCCAAGAAATCCCAATCAACCGTGTCATAGGCCTTATGGAAATCAACTTTGACAACACATTTGGGCAAATAAGGCTCTAAGTGAAATCCAGCAAACAACTCTTGAGCGATGAGGATATTATCTCTAATCCTCCTACCCTTTACAAAAGCATTTTGTGAAGGGCTTATCAAATCACTTAAGACAGCAGCAATGCGGTTAGCAAGGATCTTCGTAATGACTTTATAAATGGTATTGCAACATGCGATAGGCCTAAAATCAATGACTGCACTTGCGTTAGGGACTTTAGGAACTAGGGCGAGGATAGTGGTATTTACCTCCTTTAGGAGCTGTCCCGAAGAGAAGAAATCCTGGATTGCTTCCACCACCAACGGCCCCACTAAATCCCAATTAGTCTTGTAGAACTCTACCGAGAACCCATTAGGACCTGGGGCCTTGCCTTTGGCAAGAGAGAATGGAGTATTCTTAATCTTAGAGGGAGAAACCGGCTCACGTAGGGAGCGCACCTGAGCATCCGAAAGTGGGTGACGAACAAACGTCTTCAGCTCCTGAAGCAAAGGTTTAGATAAAGCCTCATGATGAGAGAGCAAATTCGAGAAAAACCGAACAAAAACTTGCGGCAGAAGAACGAGATCAGTGATAATAGCCCCCGACTGATCCTTAACAAAAATGATCCTATTAGTAAGCTGCCTCCTCTTCACCGAATGGTGGAAAAACTTAGTATTCCTGTCACATTCTTTTAGCCATCTCACTCTCGACTTTTGTCTGAAGAAGGATTCTTCTTGATTCCTCAAACCCACAAAAACACGACGCTGAGATTTTTCCAACTCAGCAGGTGAAAGGTTGGAAGGGTCCGATTGAAGGCTAACCTGAGTGCTTCGAAGGGCCTCTCTTGCTTCTGCCGTCCTCACAGAGATATCTGAGAAGGCGTCTTAGTTAAGTAACTTGAGTCGAGCTTTCACAATTTTCAGCTTGGAAACAAGCATGTACATTGGAACGCCTGTGATGGAGGAGTCCCAAGCCTGGCGGACAATTGAGTTAAAGTCCGGATGGTCAGCCCAAAATTCAAAATACTTAAACGGCTTCCTCCTATGGACCGGTTGAAGAACTCTGACGATCATAGGAGTATGGTCTAAGATACCAGGGTTCAAAAACGAAGCCTCAGAGAACGAGAAATCAAGGTTCCATTTGTTGTTAACCAGAACACGGTCAATTTTCCTCATCTTCCTGGCATCCCTTGCTGAGGCAGACCAAGTATAACGGAGACCAACATATCTGAGATCCATCAGTTCTGTTTGTGCTAAGCATTGGGCAAACTCATCAAAATAAGGGATCCGGTTGTTGGAACTTCCAACTCGATCGGATGGGTCTTTAATGGCGTTGAAATCCCCAGCAACAAGCCAAGCCGAATACTGCATCAAGTCATTGAAGTGGAGGAGGTCCTCCCACAAAGGTCTACGACACACAAACGAATGCTCCCCATAAACGAGAGATGCAAAGCTCACACGGACATATTAAGCTTAAGGCTACCATGCAAAGCCTGGTCATTGATAGAGATAGGCATAAAAGAAACAAGATCCGGGTTCCATCCAACCCAGAATCTACCACGAGAAGAATACTCATAGTTTGCAATCCATTTCCAACCCCTAAGTAAGGAAGCCGAGACAGAATCAAACAACTCCGCAGGAACCTTAGTCTCAAAAAGGCCAATCAGGCAAAGCTTATTAACAGCAGCAAATCTCCTGATCTCCGCACGCCTAAGAGGGTTGACCATGCCTATAATATTCAAAAAGCCAAAAAAACATATCAAAAAGGATAGAGGGACAGAATTACCTCTTCTTAGACCTACGACCTGTAGTAGGCACTTTTGAAACCACCGAGGGTGGTGGGTCAGGAAGAAGCAAGAGGAGCTGATCTTGTATACTTCGAGCACCAGCCGGGGCCGGGCCTTTCGGCGAAGGGGAACCTATAGACAATACATCTTCATCATTTAATTCCATTTGAATACTAGAGTTGCATATTTCATCCGAGCTTTCAACCTGAAGTGAAGGGCCGGGAGCACCTCTTTCACTTGCCGGGGATAGACCAAAAGAGGCAGCTTCCTTCTCAGCTTGTTTTTTCTTTTTCTTGCCTTTCCCCTTCACCTGCTTCCATTCTGGATCGGCAGCAGGAGCTGAGGATATAGCCACCATTTCACCACCATCCTTAGATGTAAAAACCCTAGCAACAGAGATCTTCGAAGGCTTAGGAGGAACCTATGCGGTTGCCTCCATTTGCAGATGAGAATCAATCTTAAGATCGATCATGTCCATGCCTGGGGTAGTAAGTGGAACTTGTAAGTCCACCATAACCTGTTTTTGATGATTCTGAGAGAAGGCAAGACCATCTGGACGAGTAGGGGAATTAGGATGTACAGACTTGTCTTGAGCAGGATGAATTCCAACACCAGCATTCAAGACCTGATTAGCTTCTGCAAATTTTCCTTCTGCAGGAGGAACAGCAGAGTTTCGAGGAGCAGCTGATTTACAACTGTGACCAAAGATACCGCACACAGAGCAAGCAAGCGGTTTCCATTCATATTCGACTTCCACTTCCACCGATTTACCATCAAGAAGCAGCTCAATAGACTCACAAGTTGGTTGTTGGGCTGTCATTTCAACACAAACCCTGGCGAGCATTAGCATTGTCATCTGCTCTGTCTGCTGATCCACATAGAGTGGTTTACCCACTGCACTGGCCACATTTCCAATGGATTGAGCTGACCAAAATGAAAAAGGTAAGTTCCAAAGTCTCACCCAAACCGGAATCGAGCGATGGGTGTCTTTACTGAGTTCCAAACCTAGTTTCCATTGCTGCAGAACCAGTGGAATCCTTGCAACTGTTATATGGCCTCCTTCAAGGACTTTCCTTCGGAACTCCCTATCTGGTACGTGCAAGACAAACAGTCCCCGCCCATTAGACATGACTTGAACAGATTCGGACCCCGGGCTTTTTAAGAGCCTCTTCAATAACTTTAAACGGCAACTGCCTTCCAATGAAATACCCCACAAGACACTCAAAGAGCTTGGGATCAGCAGCTTCAAGATCAAATTCTATCATCTGTATAACTGGTTTATTATTCACAAAGGTCGGAGGAGTATATTCAAGATCATATCCTTTATTCACTCCACTAGCAACAGCAGCCCAAGACCGAGTTATTGAGTTTTTCGACTCACCCCTGCGTTGAGGGCGCTTGGATCTCGATCTACCTCTACTCTTCTCACGTGCCTTAACAGGAGCAGGAGGAGGTCGCGGGTCATTGTTCTCGATCACAACAGATGGGGACGAAGGATTCGGCCTCTATTCGCTCAATAAAGGAGCAGCCAATGAGGGATGTCCATGAACAAGAGGGGTAGGGCTTCGATTACTCAGCCCCTCATCATCAAAATGGGCTCGGAAGGATTCGGACTCCATCGATTCAGCAGACTCGAAACAGCAGAATTCGAACAAAACCCTAACCCATCGCAACCAGATAAAGCCCACATAAGAGCACGTACCAGGCTACACTTTAGAGGGGTTTGAAGAGCAGTAGAAGGCGCCCAAGACCACCGAAGAACCGCTCCAACTACCGGTCAAAATGGCCGGAATCAGCAGCGCAAGAATCTGCAGGAACAGTACTCTAGTCGGCCCCTAAGGGGAATGCAGCAGATCGGGCAGTGGCGGCGGAGGAGGCGCGGGCGTCAAGTCGTCGCGAGGAGTCAAGCACCGGTGCTCGCAGCTCTCGGCATGGTGGTCGGCGGAGGCGCGGGTAGAGCGGTGAGGCGGCGGCGCCGAGCGTTGGGCACTAGGCGTCGGGCGTTGGGTCTCGTCGTTGGCGTTTAAAAAAAAAAAAAAAAGGTAGTTTTTCCTTCGGTGGTCAGTACTCATTCGCAGGTTTCCGATCTCAACCTCGACCTCTTCAAGGGATGTTGATCTGTTTTCTTCAAGTAAAGCAATGGCCCAAATAGGTACGCTTTAATTCTACTATGTTTATTGATCTCGGTGTTTTACAATCATATATGGATGCGTTTTTCTTGATTGATTAGTTGTTTATGTGAATAAATTTTCTACATG
Organism: Eucalyptus virginea; assembly: GCA_014182375.1. Classification (NCBI taxonomy): domain Eukaryota; kingdom Viridiplantae; phylum Streptophyta; class Magnoliopsida; order Myrtales; family Myrtaceae; genus Eucalyptus; species Eucalyptus virginea. The sequence goes on from CM024515.1 coordinate 28,078,109, forward strand.
TGGTATCAGAGCAAATCATATATGATTGTAGAACCCAATTTTTTTTTTTTTTTATGGAAAAATTCGAAATTTTCCTCTTTGAGCCGAATATGGGCATTATTTTATTGTGTGGATTTTTTACTCGATTGATCTCAAAACCATAGGGCTTTTGTTCTACATGTCGAGATCTTTCTAACCATATATAATTTGCATAATTTCGTTGAGAATTGAGTGAGAATTTTAAATTTTAAATTTTAGGGTTTATACATGGAAAAAGTTCTAGAATTTGGTGTCTAGCCTGATAGTGTGGTTGATTGGAATTTTCTCGTTTCGCTTCCTGTGGAATAGAAGAGGTGGTTTTGGATTTGGTGACATGAGTCGTGCTGATTGTATGTACGCTTCGGTTTTCGAGAATTTCCTTTATAAAAGGTTTGATCTTCGGGATTTTTTAATGTGGAGTGCTTCGGGAATTGATAACATGGTATTGAAACGGTTTGATCTTTGGGGGCTCTTTAGCATCTTTGAGAGATGAGCTTGTTTTTTGTCATGTCGCTGGATTGCGACATACTGGTTTTGACCTCTTTTTCTGCTTGTCCATGAGCCCATAATCCCACAGGACAAGCTGTGAATTGTCAGTTGGAGGCTATGAAATTTTTAGGTTTTCAGATAGATGCTATCCTTCTGATAATAATTTCAAGAATTTCGAAGTTTTGTCTCCCTTTCAACTTGATGGGTACAATTAAGCAAAGAAGTGATTTACACTAAAGAAAAAAAAGGAGATGTGGTTTGATTAATAAGGTTGGTGAATCTCATAACACTTTTAGAGAATTTTTATGACGTAGAAGAGCAAAAGGACCATAGAAAATTTGAATGTTGGCTTTGTTCGAGGTTACAGTATTTTTTTTATAGATTTGGACCGGTGACTAACGGAAGACTATATCGTCAAAATACGAATTATTCAACATTACTGAAAATTCTGGCGAGCCAAACGGACCCTTCATGTCTTCTTGTGTGATTTCACCACGAGTCATCGGAGTGGACTGGCTTAACAGGATTGAGGTATGGAAGTTCTCTTTACAGAGATTCTGCTTGATCTCTTGTGGGTTTCATGCTAACATGCATGAAGGATACTTCTAAATTCAGATGATATGATTGTGTCAAATAGGTGGAGATTGAGTTATTGCATGACTACGAAATTTCCCAAATTTAAAGGATGCCAAATTTAAACATGCCAACCAAGCGTTGATAGTGAGGAAGTGTGAGATAAAGATTGTCCTCATGACTTTTTACGAAATTTTTGGCTCCCTATAATTCTAGTAACCATCCGTATCCATTCTTGATTTGCCATGAGTCCAAAATATTAAAATAATAACAAAACAATAACTTAAAAAAAAATGTAGCAAAAATTGTTGTTTGAAAAAGTGCAATATGATCATTGGAAGCACATGTTGTAAAGTGTTTCATATTGTTTGATGAATTTTGAGCATAAATTATGGAAGTTCCCTATTGATAAAAATTAGTATATACAGTTACCTGCCCAAAGGGGGTTATTGTGTATATTAATTTGAAAATTGCATGAAGATAAATTGCAAAATTAAAAGATGGGGATTTATGACTCAAAAAAATTTATTTGCCCAAATGGGATAAATTTTTTGAAAGTTATGTGTAATTCCCCTCTATATTGATATATTAGAGATGAATAATGGAGATGTGTGACTCAAAAGGTTTATCTGCCTAAAGGGGATAAATTTTTTAGAGTTATGTGTAATTCCTCTCTATTTTGAGATAATGGAGATGTATAATTTAAATGATTTGTCTGCCCAAAGGGGATTGATCCTTGAAGATTATATGTAATTCTCATTTATCGTCTCTATATATTGATATCATGGAGATGTATAATTTAAATGATTTGTCTGTCCAAATGAGATGGATCATTAACAATTATGTGTAATTCTCTTTGTTGTTACTTTATAAACTTCATGATGTGAAAAATAATGGTGCATTATACACTCTGTCAAAAGGAGAGTTTATAATGTACTAATTATTTTTGTTGAAATATTTATTGGCCATAATTTATCTTATTGCATTATATGTGACAACACTACAGCTTTATTTTAAGAATGACAAGATTATCAATGCGTCCAAACACATGGAGATCAAATATTATATTGTTAAGGACTTTGTCAAAAAGTGAGGCATTGTGATTGAAAATATCATAACTGAGTCAATATTGGCTGATTCTCTAACAAAGAGGCTTACGACCCATTTTGTTTAAAGAACATGTAAAGAATATGGGTGTCTTAGATTCTTTTGATTTCTTTTGTTAGTGGGAGTTATATAAATTGTATTTATGGATATTATAGTTATATACGACTGATAATGCTTTTATGATGTTTATTAAAGCATTTATTTTGATAATTGTTGTTATTAATTCTATTGTTATTCTTTTATCCCGTTGACTGAGAAATGGAAGTATAAAACAGTATCTTTAAACAAATTTTAGTTTAAAGATGACTGGATGTCACTGATTATGACATCTTATGTTGGATTGTGACATAGTTGTGCAATTTCATATTGTTTAGAAATTGTGTTAATATAGTTTCATGTCGTTGAGAAATTGCATTGAGAACCGATAAGAAATAGTGTATATTTTGATCACATGTTGGCACTATTTTTTACTATACTACTAGGCCCATGATCCATGAAAATATAATTCTTATTATATGTGATTATGGAAGGACTTGTGTTGTGACATTTTCTTAACACATTGATCTCCATAGTCCTATACTGAAGTTATATAGGATTGGATTGGTTTTGAAATGCCGTTATTGGAATATTATTTTTAAAGTTGTGGTCACATAAAACAAAATTTTCAGTTATTAACCTGATAGTGTCATTTTCAATCTAAAATCTTTTACAAAATAAAATAAGTTAATTAATGTAGCTCAAGTGGGAGAATGTTGGAAATTTCCTATAATATGGGCTTACATTAATTAATTGATTTTCTATTTTAAATAATCGGGTTAATGGATATTTCAATATTTGTTGAACCCTAAAGTGATCTAATTGAATTGGGTAATAACATCTATTGATAACGGACCTGGTTGAGCAACAAAGTGTAGGCAATTGTGATTGACTAAATCCTGTAATGGAAAGGGCCCAGTTGACACGCTGTTGATTAGGGTTTGCTAGGTCCCATCTCTAGCTTATAAAATGGTAGGTTATACCTATCAGTTGCTTTAATTCCATTGAAAGTTGCTATACGGTCATAGAGATGAAGATCTGACATTCCGATAGATCACTGGTTATTAGATTGATCTATTTTCTTCCAGTAAAGCAATAGTTCAAACGTGTACGCTTTAATTCCGCTCTGTTTATTGATCTCGGTGTTTTACAATTATATATGGATCCGTTTTTTCTTGATTGATTAGTTGTTTATGTGAATAAATTTTTTACACTATCCACTGATGCACTTTGTAAGATCCATTTGACAATATGCCTCTCTTTTTTTTGTTCATATAAAATTACATTTCTTTTTTATGAGAAGTAAATTGCTCGACCCTTAGATGTATGGCTTAAGGTGAAAGATACATGACCTCAGAAGCTGACTGCATTCATCATATTTCTGAGAATTAACTCAAATGGAAATTGAGTCTGCTTTTAGATATTTCCTCTGCTCCTATCCATTTTCAGCTTAGTTTTGCTCTTCTTTTTTTCTCTCTCTATTGAGGCTCGAAAGTTCAGTAGTTCATCAGTATGACATGTTTTCGAAAATTTCCGACATGCATGATGTTTAATTTTAGTGGCAGATTTATATATCAACTTGATCAGACTCTGCTTCTTGTCCTGTATGAATTTACCTGGACGCAGGATACGCCAGAAACGTATTATCTATGAATGCCTGTTTAATTCTGTTATTAAATTCTTCTGATCTGTTGTGTAGGTGGTTGACGAAGCAATACCTGCTCTAGTAGATCTTTCAGAAATTACTGCTCTTGGTGTTCACAAAAAGCTTGGAGATTCAATCGTCAATGTTCTTGAGGAATGTATCCAATTGCAGGCCACAGGTCCCAATTCTCTCAACAGTCGCACAAAGGAGTACATTGATGATCTCTTAAGTTCTCGACAGAGACTGAAGTGGGAGAAAAATATGCCTAAAGAGGATCTCTATAAAGTGGAAAAAATTTGCCGCTTCTGGAAGATGAACCATGAAATTGTGGTACCACCGCCCGCGGTGGCCGAGTTGGTTGAGGCTTAGTACCCTTTACCGGACGAGGGGAGGAGTTCGAGACTTGCCGGACGCATAACGCGCGTCTTACCTGCGCCTGGGACTAGCGGTGGGAGGCCCCGGCGCCCCAGGGTTTACTCTCCACCGCGAAGCGGCGTGCGGAGGTTCCCTGGGTACCAAAAAAAAAAAAAAAACCATGAAATTGTGGTTGAATGGAGACTTTAATGGAGTTGAAGCTGTGCCTAATGCTGTATTAAACTGTGTGAGAGTGTTCAGTTCCAGTCTGTTTTCCTTGGCTGTCCCCTGCAGACCCATCTAATCATCATCAGGAGAAGCAGCTTGGAAAATTTTCAGGTATTGCTCTTGAAAGAATGTGATTTGTGGCCTCTCTCTCAATAGATTTTTTTTTTCTTTTGTTATTCTTCCTGTTTTTCAAGTGTAAAAAGTATTTTGGAAGGTTTTGGTAAACAAGTCTTCTTTTGGCTTTCTTTCTGTTGTTCATTTACTTCCTTTCTGAAGGTGATTGAGAGGCTTGTGTGCATAAACGAGTCTTCTTTTGGCTTTCTTTGTGTTGCTCATCTACTTCCTTACCGGAGGTGATTTGAGAGTCTTGTGTGCACATATGATCATCAAGGTTCTTGTGCTTTGGACAATGAGTTAGTGAAGGTTGATACAGTTCTCTTTATCAATTTCTGTCTGGTTGACATTTTTCCTTTCCTGTCTTACTTTGTTTTTTGGAAAGCTTATTGCCATTGCTTGTTGCCTATTCTGGTTTCTGTATTACTGGTCTTTGCAAAGTCTATCCAGCAATGCATTTAGCTTACATGCATAACAAGGCAAAATTCAAGAATTAAGAAGGAGCTTATGAGAAGCCTTCATTCCCTGACACAATGTAGTTCGAAGTGTTTCTGGTCTGGTTAATTTGCTTTTAGTTTAGAGTTTTTTTTATTAATTTATTCAAACCAAATTCGTTGGTCCTGATGTCGATTAGAGAATGAACAATAACAAAAGCTCAATGCCTTCTTGTACTTCTCGCACATATAGAGTTTAATTGTATTTCCTTGCTCCCTCTCTTCAAAGGGATTGATTGGTCATATGTGTGCTTTACGTAGCTAATGCATGCTTTCTGTCTACACTTGCACTTCGATTAGTCCCTAGGTCTTTGCATGTTACCTCCTTACAATGTCAATTGTGTGTTCATATTGCTCCATATCTATCCTTATCATCTTCTTCACGTCTTTTTAGTCTTTCGCTGCCCCTTGATTTTTAACTTTCAAAGATTTTGTTCGATTTAAATTGTCCGGCACACGCTATTCCCTATTCTTGAATGACATCTCTTTATTAGATCTCCCGACATCTCTCTATTAGAGCACCTGACGGCCCTCTTGGCAAACCAATAACCATTGCTCGATTATTCTTTCCCCAAGCTTCAACCTGAGCTCGATCATTCTTTCCCCAAGCTTCATTGTACAACTCATCAGCTCTATTGTCTCTGCGGTAGACACAATTTCGGATGTAAAATTACCCAATTCAAAAGCATTAATTCGAAGATCATTTGCTCTTCCATTCTTCATCCTTGTCAAAGCATAAAAACTTTACTTTCTTCCCAGGTTTCCTTAAAGAGCTTAAGGGAAGTAGCTTTTCTATCTGTCTTTGACTATGTTTTCGACAATTTGAGCCTTTTAATGTCGTTGTCGATGCATCATTTGCTGTTCATATTGCGCTCATAGTCGCTTCTTGTCCTTTTATCGTGTTATGATGCCCCAAATCAATATGTGAAAATGAGAAGGAAGTGAGGAACCGCCTCATGGAGACGGAACAATCACGCTTTCTCATTGAATCTCAAGGATGATGCTGCATTGTTCTACACGAGAAGATGGCTTTTATTTTACGGGTGACTCCTTCTTTGTCTTGCATTTTTCCGCGCATGAGAAATCCTAGAATGAGGGAGTCATGCCACGAACGACTCTAGAGCGATCACTTATTTTTGTGCAACTCCATAACCCACATGTTGTAAGCTCATGTTGTAAGCTCAACATGGGATCCTTGGCTTATCAAATCCGGCCGAAAGAGCGAGTGCTTCCATCTCTTTCCTCGTCCGGTCGACCCCTCCCGGGCGAACACCTAGCATGATCATGTCGGAGGTGAATGTGTTCCTTGGCACTATGTCGGTCTCGGGGTAATTGGGAAGGATTGGGTCCGGGATGACCACCTTGCCATTTAATGGCAGTGCATCATAACAGTCCTCGAGTAGCCTTTTGCAGAAATCGTCGGGTCGACCATGGAAAAGCCACTGCGCAAGAACAAAAACTTAACGACCCAAACATGGAGGGACTGAACAAGAACATATAAATGCGCTATAGACAGCAGAAAACGAAATAGATAAATGCATTGTAAACGACGACATGATCATCGCCGCCCGATCCTATCGAGAAATCTGAGTTTGTATATTAGGGGCATTTAGGGGATAGAAATCCAAAAACATATAAAACTTTTCATCCAATGAGCATTGACATGCTCTTATTTTTCAAAATATCAAATCTATGCATGAATGTTGCTTTTGAAGATCACTTTGCACTGTTACATGATAATTGTTATGTCTCTAATTGCGGAAATGTTCCTTTCTTTTAAAAATTGTTTATATCCAAATCCTAAATTCTCGCATCCTAAGCAAGATACAAAAATGAGTTTGCAAGGAAGGGTAATTTGGTCTTTTAATTTGAGGTTTTGCTTAAAGATAGTTGAGAGTAGTTGCAAGAATAAAAGATAAATAAGTGATCATTGGATCAAAAGTGAGGTATATTTTTTATATTTTCCCAAAAATTTTATGGACACCTCTTTTCTACATGATCCACCCAGTGGAGGTGAGCCTTGCCTTTTTTTTTTTTTAGGTTCAAGATTTCGATTCTTCTAAGAAAAATTCGGTGGACACTTACACTTTTAACCAAATTTCTCCAATCTTCTAAATTTTCAGTGAAATCTCATTGGTACTCTATAAGGGTGATCGGTTTTAGAGTCGGTAGGTTCCAGAGATGCAACCTAGTACCTACCCCCTTATAACCAATTCCAATTTTTAGACCATGGAACCTACCTAGTTTGCCTAGAATCAATTTTGGAACCTACTTGGCTTTTCTGGTTTAATTTTGAGGTCTACCTAAGAAACTTTTTTTTTTTTTCCTTTGTTTGGTTCTTTTTTGACAACAAAACCATATGAGGCTATCAGTAATGAGTAAAAGATGAACAACAAAATTCATAATCCGCCAAAAACAACTACATAATCACATATAATTAATGATAAAAAGTTCAAACATATAACACAAAACATACATTATAAAACTCCATTCTCCATTCATCCATAGAAATTTAGGAGAAGAGGAAAGACTGACAAGGAGTTTTGAGGAAAGACAAAGGATCATGGAGTGCTGAGGTTAGAATTTAGGCAAAAAAGAAATTAGGAATTTGGCTTTTTAGTTTATAAAACTGACTCCAAAGCACAGCGGTCCGGTACAATTTTCGGTTGGGTATTCACTCGGAACTTGTTCTTAGACTAGTTATGATTGGTTTCAAAAATTTGGAACCTATTTCCAGACCAGTTCCAATGGGAACTGATTTCTGGATCTGTTTTTCAGGCGGTCCGATCTAGCTCCCATACAGAATTGGTTTGGTTGCACATCTTTAGTACTCTATATCTTATAAAAATCTTTTTACCATATCCACACGCATTTGATTCTAAGTGTGCACATGAGATTTCTCAAACAATTTAAGTAGCGATCGTGAAATATCACCAAACTTGCACGAAGAAAATATGATCTTGATTTCTTCTCAATCATTCCCCGAAGGGCTAAGCCTAAATAGGTTGAGTAAATTTCAGGGGTGGGAAGAATATGAAGATAACATTCATGAAGAGGATATCTGCTTTTGGAATAGACTTTGACAAGTCTCCTCCGACATGTTCCATGCCTGTTCAATAAAAAAATTGCGTTATACATACATACATACATACATACATACATACATGTGTGTGTATGCTTTTTTAAGGGGAACGTCAAATATCAGTATTTTTTTTCACTCTTTAGTCAAAAATAAAAATGTGTGTAGAGAGAGAGAGAGAGAGATTTTACGAGGATGGGTAGGTGCACCTTTGACCACATGAGGCAGACCATAGTTTATGCCCCTGAGATTTGGGAACTTGCCCAATATGAGCCGGAGGCTCTCGCTAACCCCACCGCCCACGTCGGCGACCGTCTTCGCGCCCTCAAACCCGCGGTAAGACTCGAGTAACTTGTTCATGTAAAGCGGGGTCGGGGCTTTCATCCCGTTGTTCAAGAGCGTGCTGAACGCCGGGTCCTTCATGGCGCATTCGAAGATGCTCATCCCATTTGCATTCTGAATGGGGCTTCCTCCATTTTTAACTGCTTCCTGCAACCCATACCTGCACAATGATAAGTGTAAAGTTGTAGTTGGCAAGCGAGGTTGTTTTGAAAGGATAGATCGTGTGAACTGTAAATGAGTACGGTCGAGGTGCAGCTGGTGTCCGATAAGTGAACCGAGATGAAGAAGCATGGTTGCGACGCTTATAGCGCCGGATTATTCGTGATTGATGATCTTTTTGTGCCATCTCTTTTGTCAGCTCATGGAGCAATCAACAAGTATCTCTTGCCGTCCTCTTTTCTCATAGATAATTAAACACGTTTAGTTTTTTTTTTCTTTTTTTATACTGAGGATCCGGTCTAGCTCACCTTACGAGAGCACAGCACTGACTATACTTCGGGGGAAACTGGCCCAGCAACCCACCGCCGGGGCTCCCGCTTAAATCACGAAACTGCTCTAAGAGTTTTGAACCCCTGACCATTCGGTCTGCAGAAATGCAGAGGGGCACGACTCAACCAGCGTAGCCATGCATGGGTGGTAAACACGTTTAGTTCATCATGAAGAAGTGAAGAAAACTTTGAGTTACGTAATCAGTGTGGTTTTTTAATCTATGATACGTGCTTAGTTATAGCGAGTTGAAAACTTCGACCGATGACGGTCTTATGTTGGAGGAATCGCAGCAATGGCGTGAAAGAACCAGCTTCGTTGCTCACAAAGTACTTGCTCTTTGGCCCGAGGCCGTGCAGACTCTGATCGCCATGAAGAGTGCACAACAAGTAGGCGAAACTCACCAGGAGCCGCAGCAGCGGTTGATGGTGCGTGGGGCGTCCGGGTTGGCGATCCCAAGGAGGGCCACGATATGGGACGGCAAGAGCCAGGCGGAGGCCCCGCCTTCCCGGGCTAGCAAGTCAATGATCCCAAGCTCGACAGCGGACGTCAGCACCATGAGGACGGACGTGAGGATGCACGTCTCGAAGGCAGCCACGAGCTCCTCATCCTCAGCAGGCGTCGTGATCGATTGGGTCTCGCTAGGATCCACGTTGGCTTCTGCACTGTTGCTGAGAGATCGAAGGTGGCGTTTGAGAAATGAGGGATTGAAGAGTTGGTTTGTGGATGGGTTGGTAAACATGAGGAGCTGCCCTTTATAATTATATAGTGTTCTTCATAAGTCTTGGGAGGTTAATGGCAGAGGACAGGAATCCTCCGTGTCCGGCTCGAATGTCTCAACAAATCTCAAACGTTAACGGATTTGGTTTTCTCTTATCATCACCTTCATTCGCGTAGGTTAGAAATCTGAATGAAAGAGAATCAAGAACCTGGTCCTTCCTCTACAAGAAGCATTTATGATGTGCCACCCAGGTATAAACCCTAGAAAACATGTAGATGTGGGGTGACAGACTAGGAGGGTGGCTGAGAGGGAGCTCTTCACATGGATAAGTGTCTTGAATGGATGCAGTAGGAGCTGGCGTGGAAAAGAAGGGTTCGTCTCTTTGAAGGAATACTGTTTTTATGAAAAATTATTTTCTGACTTTTCGGTATTTGGATGACTGATAAATGATCGATTTACAAGAAATATTTTTAACAGGCTGACAACAAATTTAGATTTGTAAAAACAACTTCATATTCTAATAAGAAGGAAATCACTTTCCCTAAATCACTAAACAAGTGGAAAATGATTTTCATGAAAAACATTATTCTTTATCATGAAGTTTTCAATGAAACAAAATACACCCAAAGATTTAGAGGACAAATATGAGTGATGGTGAGCTGACACATATACTTTAGAATCCATTTTGGATATTGAGAAAAGACTGACCTCCATTTATTTCTTTGACACAAGGTAACTGAATTAAGATTCTTTGTAGAGTTCTCACAAAATGTAAATGGAAAATTTCAAATAAAATCATAAAGAGCCATCATTTTTTCAAATAAGGACATGGAGTGGACATGATTTCAAATAATGGCATAAAGTGATAATGTCAATCCCAAAGAATGGCCTGAAGTGACTATGGTTGTTTTAAATAAGGATCTGGCCTCACCGACTCACCGGTCGGCAAAATATTCTGGCCGATAAGAGATATTTTTGTCAGAATACAGTTTAAATTTAAATTAAATTACATTAAAATTTTAAAAATAACAATTTTTTAAAAAATAAAAAAGGGGAATATACAAGCAGGAGGGCTCCCCTCCCGCTAGTGGCCGCCGCCCCATTGCTGGTGAGGCGGCAGCAACATGTGACGAGGTCGCCAGCGCCTGGGCAAGGGCCACCGTCTCCTCTCCCTCTCTACCTCGCTCGCCCTTCATTCCTCTGCTCCTCCTTTTGCAATCGCCGTCGCCACCCGGAGGACCGATCATGGTGAGTGAGGTTTTGTTGTCCTCGGGATTTCGCTATTTCGGTCGATTGCCCGTTGATGGATCGCCGTTCACGAGCCGTAAGAGAGGGGGATGGCCGATGCCCTTTCAACTTGGAGCTCCAATGCTGTTTTCTTTTCTTTTCTTGTTCTTTTCCCGATTGTTTGTTTGGTTGATATTTTTGGTGGGCTTTGTCCAATCAACAGACTGTCGATTACCCGAGTTTCAAGCTCATCATCGTCGGCGACGGAGACACGGGTGAGTTCCTTGTATTCCCAATTTCAATTTGATCTGTGTGTGGGCGAGGGATGGGATCGTTGCTTGTGGGATTTAACTTAAGTTTCGATGGCTAAACTGAAGCTGCTTATTATCTAGAATTGTGGGGAGGGTTGCGAGCCCTCGCTCAGGCATGCTGGTGACCCCACTGGCTGTCGCCACCACCCCACCAGCAATGGGGCGGCAGCCACAAGCGGAAGGGAGCCCCTAGGCTTCCTTCGTTGTTTTTCTTTTTAGTTTTGTACGAAAAGGAAAAAATAAAAAGAAAAAAAGAAAGAAAAATTCAAAATTCAAAAAGACGAAATTATCTTTCATAGGACTCTTCTTTGAAACTAATATGATCACTTTATGTTTTTATTTGAAATAATGTCCACTTAAACTTTTATTTAGAAAAATAAAGGTACTTCAAACCCTTAATTAAAACAATCTCAATTTCAGGCTCTTATTTGAAAAAACGAGAGCACTTCATATTCTTATTTGGAATTTTCCCAAATGAAAAATCTAATATTTAATGACATTTTGAAAATATAAAAACTATTTCTCTTGGATTTTTCGGATCGACACAATAATTATATAAAATTTAATATATCTTTTTCATGTTACCGAAATGATAAGCAAAAATGGTGAATTTATTAATAAGCAATACTACTACTACTACTACTACTACTACTACTAGTATTAGTATTAGTATTATTATTATTATTATTATTATTATTATTATTATTATTATTATTATTATTATTATTATTATTATTATTATTATTATTATTATTATTATTACTATTATTACTATTATTACTATTATTAGTATTATTACTATTATTATTATTATTATTATTATTATTATTATTATTATTATTATTATTATTATTATTATTATTATTATTATTATTATTATTATTATTATTATTAAGAGAAGCAGCTTCATTACGAGAAAGTTTTTAATCACTAAATGATGGATTGATAAAACTACACAATACAAAAATATCGTTTGTAGATAAATGTAGAAAGAAAAAATATTGCAAGTTTCGAATTTCTTTTATGAATATTTATTGTAAAATAAAAAAATTAATTTTATAATTAAAATTTATGAGATATAAATTAAAATTATTAACTTATACAATTATCCCGAGATAATTATAATTACTCCTATTGTTGCTACTACTATTTGTAATAAGAACTGGTCCAAATTGCATAATTAGAAATTGATGCAACCTAAGAAAGCTAAACTTTTATTGTCTTTTGAAAATTTGGTTTTCATTTTAAACCTAAAGTTTTAAAGCAACATAACAAGAAGAGGAAGAAGAACAAAACCCTGAAGTTGGATGTAAATTTAAAACATACACTTTAATAGCAAATTCCAGCTGGCATTATGCGATGGAAGCTGCAAAATATCTTACCATTTATAAGGTAGGAGATTACCTAATTAATCATAAACATATTATACAAAATGATAATTCACTTTTTAATTTTACTGATTTCACTCTAAATATTTATGCATAATTCCCATGCAATCTTGTTGTTCCATTTTTGTCGGAAATAGCTAACATAATAGTTCGGTCATGCCAGCGGTTTCTTGTGGCACATCGCCATGTTAGCTTCTTAGTAAAAAATTGACCAAATTAGAATTTCACGTAAATTTTAGGACTAAATCGATAAATTTCATAAGTTTGGCACTGAATTAATATCCATGTAATATATTTAGGATTGAATGGATAATCTCTCAATCATAATGACATAAAGAGAGAGCTCACTTTTCACGTGTCCAATAGAATTGATAGAGGAGGGGCCAACTCTACTCTCATTGTCATTATTCACCACCTAACAAAAGTGCTTTTGACTGTTGCCCATACTTCACCTCAAGGGTAAGGACATATCAGGGTTGCTGAGGGTAGCCATAGCCGATACCAGCCCCCGCTTCGTTCCCCTTCAATAGATGATACACCGAAAGGAGACAATTACAAATCCTAGATACAAGATATGATATCTAATAATGTATCCTAAGGTTAGAGGGCGGTCGAGGGGGCCTCCCCTAAGAGAAATGCTAGATTTATTAGGACCTTGACTTCTTTCAAGATAACGTGAAGTATAAACCTTTTGATTTTGTGTTCCCAAACCATTTCATCCACCATAGGACTGAAGATTATGATGATGAGTAACATATGTACCGATGTTCCTATTGTCATAAGTCCGGTTATCAATGGAGACGGGTTTTATCCACTAGAAGGAATTAATTCGTGATCCAACGGTTGACGATGCATCTCTCTCATCCGATAGTGAAGATAACCTGCAGTTACTTTATCATCACTGTCATCATTATTGTTATTGAAACGTGAAGGGTGATACTGTTTCAAGATTTTTCCTTTTTCAAAATTACTCTTTTTAAAGAATTATTGCTCCTTCCAATTCCAGTGACTCCTCCTTCTCGGCTCCTTTTACTGCTACCATTATTACTAGGGAAAATTACCCAATTCATCCTAAATTTTCCATTTTTGTCAATTTAGTTATAAAATATTGGTGGAATTCTAATATATTCATTCTAGTTAATTTACTGTAAATCACTAACGTAGGGTCTAGTCATCGCAAGCCATCCTACATCAGTGATTTCCGAATAAAATTTGTAGGAAGGATTACATTGAAATCTCAAATAAAAGTTTAGGCAAAATTGGAAAGTTAACAATCGAGTTAGTATTTGCACAACAATTTTAGGATTGATTGGACAAATTTTCAATTGGTTGTACCGCTGCAACAACTGACATTATCTATCTGTAAATGAAATTATGAAAGTAGGGTTTTCAAAACAAGAGAGACAGCACACAAAACATGCATGAACTTTCGACTTCCACCAACTCCACTCTTTTTGCACTTTTTACTTCATTTTACCATTAATTTTATATTTAAAGTTTTCCTTTATCTCAACTTTTGATTTATCACAAACGCTACATAAATAGACCGTTCTTTTTACTTAATTTCTCAGCACGCGATACTTGAGAAAATGGGACCAAGGGACTAAGGCGAACGCAAACTCATACTGAAATTGATTTGCAAGCGATTCAATCTGGTTATGGGCGTCCTTTCTTTCATTGGCATTCTTAGTAGTATTTCGTGGATCTGGTTAGGAAAAGCTATATGTCCAGTCAGACCTATGCTTGTAGAATATATTCGATCCCTGATCGACGCCTTCTATTCTCTGGCTCTAGCTCGAACATCGCAGCTTCGTGACTTGCGTTCGCCATGCACTTGCGAGACGACTGGAAGTCCTCGTGGTAACCATGTTTGTATCGGTTGCCATGAACACCTATTGGCAGCACTCTATGACTACTTTGATGCGCTACAACATTGGAGTTATCTTGGCTAGTACCTTTGATCCAACCGTGCTCGACAAGCACACTGACGAGTAGCTCTCTATGCTAGATTCGACGTACCGAGCATGTTCATCTTCCTCTTCCCATACTTGTAGGGTATTGAACTCCTCGGCTTTCACATAGCCTCATACCGAGCTAGTGGGGAAGGTAAACACCTGATAGTGCAGATATCATGCACAGCCGTTAAAATAAGTGAAATGGAAGGAAACTCTATGCATTTTGATATTGAACAAATAAAGTGGGATCCAGGGCATTGCAATGCGCGTACATCAGAGGTGAAGCAACCAATTTGGGTGATGAAATCACGTTCCTTGCAGTAATAAACAGGATGCTTCAGCAAATATATGTTCATTTGTTCTGTCTTCCCGATTCCAACCAGATCATGCGAAAGAATTAGAGAATGACTGTAATGCTTATGCTCAATGGTTTCTGGCAGAGATAGCGAAGCGCAGCTGATATCAGGCCATGACCGTAGTTGGGTACTACACAGACGAATGGCCCTGCATAATGATCGGTATCATCACAGAAGTCGCAGTGGCCATGAAAATCTGTATCCCGAAGGAGGCATAGACCATCTTAGAACTTGGTCGAGGGGTCCCTCGATATGCGTTGAAGCAATGATGGTTGCGCTTGCAACCGTGTAGCCCGAGAGGAACATAGGTTCAGTAGGGGCAAAGTGAAGAGCGAGAGACTGTAATGCGTGGAAGTGCGATGGGTGATAAAGGCCGGTGGCCGGTGACCTGCTGATTAGGGGTGTCCAAAAACCCGACCCGACCCGACCCAAACACAACCTGAACACGAACCAAACACGAAACAAGTTGAGT
Source organism: Eucalyptus virginea (assembly GCA_014182375.1). Classification (NCBI taxonomy): domain Eukaryota; kingdom Viridiplantae; phylum Streptophyta; class Magnoliopsida; order Myrtales; family Myrtaceae; genus Eucalyptus; species Eucalyptus virginea. The sequence continues at coordinate 28,093,504 of CM024515.1, forward strand.
ACATGTTTTGGGTCTTAATATTGTTCGGGTAATTGTTATGAAACAAGAAAACAAACATGTTTTGGGTCGGGTTAGGGTTGAAACATTGTTCAGCCCCGAACACATTATTGGCTCCTTGTGTTTGAAACAAACACGTTCTCCTCTCACCCAAACCCAAATACTCTTCAGTCTTCACCCAAACACATTATTGACCCTCCTGACGTGACGATTGCGCCTTCTCCGGTTGTCGACTCCACCATTGCCGCCGCCGCCGCCGCCATCGATGACTGCGCCCTCTCGTCAATTCTATCACCGCGCTCTTCTTTGCTCCTTGCATTCTAGGGTTTCACAGAGTAGCAACAATGGCAGGATCTTTTACCACAAAACAAGAACCAACAAGACAGTAGCGATGAACCCAGGAGCGAAAAACGAATTCTTGACTACAATGGGAAAGTAAAAAGTCAAGGGGACGACCTTGCGAACCCTCTTGCGGCGGACGGCCTCGATCTCGTAAAAGCCCTCATCTAGCTTCGGCCACTTGGCTCCCTCCTCATCGGCCTCGGCCTCATCCTCGGCGTCGTCCTCATCCTCGTCCTCGTCCTCATCGACTTCCTCTCCTTCCTCGGCTTCCTCCACCGCCTCCTTCTCCTAGAGAGGATGCCCTCCTCCTGCCACCTTTGCCCATAAACACACACCGAGAGGGAGTCAATGCCAAGCAAAACCACATCGCAAAAACTGAAAATATAGACAATCGGAGTCATCAGAGCTTACTGCCGCCGCCGTTGGCAATGGGGGTCGTCTTCAAGAAGACCTGGCTTGACGCTGTCACGCTCTTTTTCTTACCTCCACCCTTCACCTTCATCCTCTCTCTCCCCCTCTCTCTCTCTACTCTCTCCCCTGTGGACTGAGCGATTGATGGAATTTCAAAGTCCTATCTTTGGGGGGGAGGAGGCTGGAATTCCTCTGCTAGTCTTTGACCTGAGTTGGGAGCCCGAGTTGCTGTAGCCAAGTTGAAATCGCTCCACGGAGGAGAGATAAAGGGGGGGGAGAGAGAGGTGAAAAGCTTTTTTGGCTTTGCAGGGCTTTTTGTGTGCGTCGTCTCGCGACAGGGCTAGAGCATTTGGTCAAGTTTTAACTATGTGTTCTTTTACTCAGAAAGAGGGAGGTGAAAAAAAAAAAAGAGAGAGAGGAAGACCCAGAAACCCGACCCGAACCGGCTCGACCCGAATTTTCGATGCGGGTCTAATGTATTTCGGGTCGGTTCGGGTCGACTCATAGTATGTGACCCTTATGATTCAGGTCGGGTCAGGTAACATCAAAACCCAACCCGACCCATTGACACCGCTGATGATATGTGGGAAGACTTGAGTGGCAGAGTCAGCAAACACAGGTTTGGCCTCCTATGGATTCACCACATGCATAGTTCCTATAGCTAGGATAATTGAACTTCGGAAGCTCGACCTCCATCTGTTTGCAGAATCCCAGCATGTGATTCTCGTTTTATCCAAATCATATTGCATGATCGGGTACTCGTAAGTGTGATGTCGAATCTGCATTGATCTAGTTTTGCCTCAATGCTTCATTCGTTTTGACTCATTCATCTTCAGAATATGCTGCTTGACTATTTCGTGACAGTGGCCGTGTGTTCGGCCATGTAAAGTCAAAGCCGAGAGTTAGATACTGTAGGAAGAAAGTCGGCGAAAGACAATTAATCTCTTTTTGATGCGCAATAAACAATTTACCCCATAACAAACGTTAAATTACAGGTGAATGACGAGTAGTATGACTTTACAATGGTCTGAATGCAGTCATGATAAAAACATCCAATTTTCACAGTATAAATGTCGATTGTCTTTGTAAATGAGTAATGGAACACCTTTTTTTCTTTGATGGAAATGGGAGAAGAAGAGAGAACAATTTCTTTTTTAACGTTTTTTCTGTCAACTGTCCCAATGGTTATCTTCAGAAGTTTTTTATATGACTCTCTTATACCCTTTCAAAATGTGTCTCTCCATCATAACATATTAAGACGAAACGGTGCATCTTAATTGCACCCCATCATGGACGTACTAATAAAATACAACATCTCTCACTTGTATATGATGGGCTTGATAGTTCTTTATCAAGAATATAAGGTATTTAACATTCATCAACTTTAGAAACAATTCATACTGGTAAAAAAGCCATGCAATCAGTAAGTACATCTACACTTGGGAGCTCAAATTATGCACCTATTAGGGATGATATAATGGCTACAACCCTATAAAGATATAAATAATCGATGTCCTACAGTGCCCTAGACATATTTTGCTACATCAATTCAAGTATATCTATCCCTTAAGAGTTATACTTAATTAATTTCATAACACCACGTATTTACAATTTTATCTACAAACATAGAAGGCGATATAATTGATCGACTAGTAAATACATGCGATAGATATAAAACAATGATAGTCTTCATTCGCATTCATGTCTCTCTCCACTTTAGAACAACTGCTCTCCTAAACACGTCCCATAAAGTCATATCTATTCATGATCACTGGTAACATGCTAAAGTAGCAATATTAATCTTTCACTTCGAAAATATAGTCAGAAGTAATATATGACACAAAATGAGGTAAATTATAAATTACCTCAAGGGCTCACACGATAAGTAAACATGGATAATTTCACTCACATTCCAAGTCATACAATGCACATGTAATATGAATTACATGCTATAGTGGATTTTTTTTTTTTATAAGAGCGTATGTCATTTATTAAATATATCAATTATATGGATTTTTGCTTAAACATAGTTACATGCTTCTCAAGTACTCAAGTTCAGCTTGAGTGCTATAGCAGCTCGCTTTCTATAGAGCCCAATTAAGTACTTGTATTTGACATCTTTTAGGCATACATGATTGCGGAACTATTATATTTGGTCTTATCATATACAAATTACAGGCCCCATTTTGACTCCAATCAAGTCAACATATTATTTTATGTACCAAATTTGCTCTTCAACGTTTATTTGTACATAACGTCTCGTCTCAACATGTTACTTATAGCATTTGAGGTGATTGTTCGTGTAAATGAGCCAATCATTGCTTGTTGATATACTTTTCAATAATATATGTGTGTTTGTACTAGGCTCATAATGAATTTATACTTATTGATAAAATATCAAGTCACTAATAAATAAACAACTACAATACATATGTTCACATATACATAAACCAATGATCTTCTACAATATTACATAAACATTCTACATAGCCCTAGTGACATCATGTGAGTCAAGAATACGTCTCTAGGAACAACATTTGTAAATGGATCAACAATCATTTTATTAGTTGAAATATATTGAATGATCACTTCTTTTGTGCTATTATATTTTTGATGAAGTTGTTTTTTATGTCAATATGCTTCGCCCTTTCATAATACTTGAAATTTTTCACATAGGTAATGGCTGCTTGACTATCACAATAAACTATCATTAGTCTTGGAACCTTAGTAACAAATTTTTAGCCATATTGCTTGTTCACTGCGGCGGAGCATGCAATAAATTTTACCTATATCGTAAACAAGGTCGTGCATGTTTATTTCTTAATATTCTAAGAAATTAAACATTCACTGTAAACATTCACTGAGCAAGAACCCATATCCAGAAATCGATTTACGCTCATCTAAATCTCCTCCCCAATCAACATCTAAATAGCCTAATAGGCGTAAATGATTCCCTTAGTAACAAAGTCGATAGTCTATGATGCCTTTTAAGTATCTCAGGATTCTCTTCACTGCTTTTTAGTGTGCTTGACCAGGATTTGATTGATATCGGCTCACAAACCCCATGGCATAATATATGTCGGGTCATGTATATATCATAACATACATCAAACTTCCAATTACACTAACGTAAGGAACAATTTCAATTTCCTTATTTTCTTCCGGAATCTTAGGACATATCTTAGTACTTAGACCTTTACCTTGTATAATATGGGTATCAATGAGATTACAATTTTGCATATTGAAATGTTCAAGAATCTTCATTATATAAGACTTTTGTGATAAAATAATGATTTTCCTTGATCAATTTCTTTTGATCTTAACTTCTAATATATAAGCAGTATTTTCCATGTCCTTTATTTCAAAATTGGAGAACAATCATTCTTTTATGGTGATAACTAAAACTTTATCATTTTTAGCCAATAGAATATTGTCCACATAAAGTGATAAGATTACAAATTTATTTTCAAACCGCTTAACATATACACAATGATCTTCTTCGATCATCGTTAATCCAAAAGTCATTATGGCTTGATGAAAATGAAGATACCACGGTTTAGATGAGTGCTTAAGGCCATATATTGAGCGATGAGACTTGCAAACTTTGTGCTCTTAACCTTTTGCTACGAAACCTATTGGTTGTTTCATATATATTTCCTCATCTAGTTCTCCATTGAGAAATGCCGTTTTTATATCTATTTGATGTAATTCAAAGTTCAAACGTGCAATGATGGTTAGGATTAAGCGTATTGAGACAAACTTATAACTAGTGAAAATGTTTCCTCATAATTTATACTCTCTTGTTGGGTATAATCTTTCGCCATAAGACGAGCTTTATACTTTTCAATGGATCCATTTGCCCTTCGCTTAATCACAAAAATCCATTTGTTTTCAATAGCCTTGCGATTGGGTGGTAGATCAAATAAGTCTTAGATATGATTTGCCCTCATTGACCCAATGTCATCTTCCAAAGTTTTTCTCCATTCTTCCTTATTAGAGGATGAGAGAGCCTCTTGAACAATCTTAGCTCGGTATCGTTTTGCTGAGCAATCATAAATGCTTCCCATTCAATTTTAAAACAACGACGATGAATAATTTTACGATTACTTTTACATAATTAAACTTTTCTTGAATTCAGTTTGTCAAGTAATGTAACAATCTCACTAGGTCTTGTATGTTTAGGTAAATATTTATTTTCCTCTATAACATTAGTGGGTGTGTTATTAAGACATTCTATCTCATATAATTGAAAAGTCCTTATCAATTTTACATCTACTAGGAAAATTGTTTTCCAATAACGTGACATATTGTGATTCCATTTTGGTTATCAGCTTGTTCACCTATGAACACATACTCTTTAAAGTGTTCATAATATTTTATAAAAATATATTTCTTCATTCTAGGACCTAATTTGTCATATTTATGGAAAGAATCATAAATATAAACTATATACCTTATTGACGCAGATTACTTAAGTCTGATTTCCTACCAATTAATAATGCATCTCCCCATACGAGATAGATAAATGTGCTTGCATTATCATAAACCTAACCAATTTTTAATAGGTTCTATTTCTTCTTTCAGCAACCCAATTTTGTTGCGGAGTACTAAGAATAGTCTATTGTTGTACAATTCCTTTTTAATAATATCAGCGATTGATTATCAATGTTTTTATTATTTTGTTTAACTGATTCTCCATCAGCTCTATAAATTGTCTAAAGTAGTCTAATGCTTTTGACTTATGGGAGATCAAAAAGACATAACTAAAATGCGTGAAATCATCTGTGAAAGTGATGAAATATAAGACTTCATGCCTTGCCCTCATGTTTAATGGACTACAAATGTTCAAAATGTATGAGTTGTAATGAAAGTTCGACTCTAGTTCCTTTACCAAATGGCTTTTTAATTGCTTTTCTCGCTAAACAATGGTCACAGATGGGTAGATCAACATTATCGAGTGACCTAAAAGGTCATTTTCTAGCTAACATTTGCATTCTTTGTAACCAATGTGACTCAATCTAGCATGCTAAGTACTTACATCAATCTCAACATTATTAGAAGATGCAATTAAAGAAAACAACTATTAATATTAACATTGTACAAATCATAGTCAATGTTTAATATTATAAAACCATTATATACATGACTAGAACCATAGTAAATTATTTCAAACAAAATGTCAACACAATCACCATGGAAATTCAATACATAACCTAGGCTAAGAAGAACAATTACAAAGACCAAGTTTTGTCGAATATCTAGAGTATAGAGGACATCATGTAGGAATATGCTTCGATCACCATGTAAAATTAATTTACATATGTCGATACTCTTCACTTCAACTCTTGAGCTATTCTCGACATATATCCATCTTCTTCCAAGCTATATCCAACGATATTTCATAAATGCTTCTTAGTCTCCAGTTACGTGGTTTATTACTCTTGAGTCTACAGTCCACATTTGATGAGATTTAACAAGCATTACCGTGTTAGAAATAAAAGCATTATTTAAAGTAAAGAGTAATAAGATATCTCTTTCAACTCAATACATTCATGAGCAAAGTGATCAATCTTGCCACAATTGTAGCACTTCATCTGGGCTTTATCAATCTTCCCATCATGCTTTTTGCATTGGACGGTCTTAGCTTTCTTAGGTGCTTGATTAGTCTTTTTCCTTTTGTTATTAAATTGATGATTCCTTTAGCGCTTGAAGCCCGAAGCTTTGTGTGAACTCAAATCAGCAACATAAGCATGGGTAGAGGATCTCGTAGTCTCATCCTCTAATTCAAAATAACGTACTATATTATAAAAAAATGACAATATTCTCATTATGTGTCATGTCAATTTTCATATGCTCCTAATTATTAGGAATAGACCTTATAACAGCCTGAATTTGCTGTTTATTATTAAGGGAATGACCTGTCGATTTTAGCTCACAAATTATATTTAACATCTCTCAAAGATGTTGCCTCATCGTTACATTTAAGCGCTTTCGGTATGTGTCAAACTTAATAGTGAGTCTCCTTAACTTAGTGGCAAATATAATCCTAAACTTATCTTTCAAGACAACCCACATTATTTAAGCTTTATCATAACTTTCAAACTCACACATGAGCATACAACTCAGTAACGTAATGCGAGCAATGCTATTTTTATTCTTCAAAGCTTGACAAATTTATAGATCTTTCTTATGTTGAGCTGAACTTTCATGCTCAAGTTCATTCATGGTATGGTTGAGGGATTCTAAAACCGCTTGCTCCTCAAGGATGTACTAAACCTTTCAGTGCCAAATATCATAATTGTCACCGTTTAGCTTCTCACTCTTATTGAGGTCAGCTATAATGGTCTTGGATGCCGAAACTATAATCAATTAGTATAACATATTGACATAATAAACGTATAATCAATACTAGCACATTTTTAGAGTAATACACATATTTAATTTTCAACAAAGACAAACTAAATTAATGATAATTCAATAAAAGACACAGAAACGAAAGTTTATTATATTCCCAATCAGTTTCTATGTACGATTATTCTATTATTATTCATTAGTTTAATTTGCGCAAATTTTAAGTTTTAAGTGAGAACTCTTTCAAATTTTACCAACCTACGAACTTCCTCTAGAAAAAATAATTATATAATCTAATGTAATTTCTACATTTTTCCATTAACACAAAAGTCACAACATGATGTGAACCAATGTACAAAAAACAATCATGTAGCAACTATAATCAAAACCATAATTCAACATGTAATGAAAAAATCAATGATTTCAAACCATTGTTCGAATATACTTAGAACCAAGAAATTGCAAGCATATCAAATTATATACATGCTATCAAACCAAGTTCTACACAACATATATGTTACCATTTTCATGTAGGCTAGCTTCTATTTCCAAAACCATAAGAAAATACAAGCTAAAAAAGAATAAACAATGCATTTAGACCCCCAAATATATGCGTACTTAGGGTTATGTACAAATTTTTATACATTTAAAAACCTCAAACATGTAAAATAACTATACCATAGTATAGAGAATATCCATATGAACCAAAGGTCATTGATCTTTTGTCAATTAGACCATTCCACGCGCCACCTAAGTGTGCGGCGCGTGTGAAACACGAGCTAACGAGCCATTTAGGCTCCTAACCGATCCGACCGGTTCGATTGGTTTGACCGCCGAACCAGTTCAATGGTCGGATCAGTTGACTAGTCATCGGGTCAGGTCAAGTCACCGGTCGAGTTGATTCTCTGGTTTGGGTCTCGGGTCGGGTCGCTAGTTGATCGCTGGCCGGTAGGGTGACGTCATCGATGACATCAGCCAATAGTCGGTCATCTAGCAGGCGGTTACCAACTATTGGCTGATGTCATCGATGACGCAGCACACATGCGTCATTTGCATGCATGCGTGGCGTTCACACGCTGGGCATGCCCGACGCATCGAGCATGTGGCACCCATGCGTAGCGGCTTTTGGCCATCGTGTGGGCACGCCCAATGTCCTCCGGCGACAATTGACCCGCCATTTGATTCATCTTAATGAGTACTTTCACCATGTTATATTTAAAAATTGATTTTGGCAGAAAAATATTTCGAAAAATGGCCAAAATTGTACGGGTATATGTGATCTCCAAACCCGTTCTTCACTTCAGTTGTTTTTGATGATTCATGTTGCAATATCCGAGCAATCAACATCTAGACAATGTAAAGTTCATTCTCTTGATCCTGATATCAAATGGTAAACAAGAAAATTTGATGGAAAAACAAAGCATAAATCATAACTTGGCTTTGATACTAATATAGGAAGAAAGTTGATGGAAGACGACTAACATTTTTGATGCACAATGAATAATTTACCCGAAACGAATGTTGAATTATGGGTGAACAACGAACAATATGACTTCACAATGGTCTAAATGCAATCATGAGAAAAACATTCCAATTTCCACAGCATAAATGCCAATTGTCTTCGTAAAAGAGTAATGGAACACCTTTTTTTCTTTGATAGAAAGGGGAGAAGAAGAAAGAACAATTTCTTTATGAACCTTCTTTCTGCCAATCGTCCTAATGGTTATTTTCAGAAGTTTTTATATGATTCTCTCATATCCTTTCAAATGATGTCTCTCAATAATAACATATCAAGATGAAATGGTGTCTTAATTGCACCCCATCATGGATGTACTAATAAAGTTCAACAAATATCCTTGTGATGGTTGTGAGAACTCCAATGTAGACAAAGTGTACTTCTTACTTGTGTTCTTACTTCCTTCATGTCCTCACCTTCTTCATGTGTATCATATTCTAATAATTTTCCAGACACCATCAAGTATAAATAATACCTATCATATCCATGTTTAGTGCCTCACTTTACAAACATGACCGGTTCATATTCTCCTAATTAAGCTCCTTTTTGTTGTTGCTTTATGTGGTTTGCCAGGTAGATTGATGCATATGTTCTGCTTACAGCTTACTATGTCAAGCTCATAATCTCTGTTTTTGCCTGGTCACTGGATGTATATGTTAGATGTTCTTTTTCATCTTTGCTTCAAGTGTGAGAAAATCATTCATTTTGTATTAAAAGTACATTTTGTAGTGCTTTTTTTTTTTGACTGGGACTCGAACTCCCCCAACCGGAAGAGGGGGAATAAGATACATTTTGTAGTGTTTGGTCATGTTGATTACCATAAATGAGCACAATCCTCTTTTGATTATGATCTTTGCATCAAAATTAGTGAAGTAATACGATAATGATCGATCTGTAATTAATGTTTGAGTGGAATTTGTCTTCCTGAGAAATCTTGTTTTTAACGGTCAATCTCACCTAGTAAAGAAATGTCTTTGTTATTGCTTATGATAGTATTGTTGCCAATCTGGTACTTAATGGGTATGGTTAATGTGAACTAGGTACCGCCATCTATGGTCTTGGATTATGAGAAAGGAGCGAAAGAAAGAGAAGGCGTTTCCTTTTCAATGACCTTATTGTTTACTAGTTAAATCGAAGGATGAAGGAGATTTCTTTTGGGGAAGATATGCTAAGTTACAAGCTCGAGCAGATATGCTAAGTTACAAGCTCGAGCAAAGAAGCTCGAAAATAGGAGCATCGGAGAGCTTGCGCACGAAGTACAGCTTGGTGAACGATCCAGGCCAACCTTGAAGTATTAACAAATGATGACCTCGGATGAACAAGGGAGGTTTCATCAATTTCAGGAACAGCGAATCAGGAAAAGTTTCACTTTTGGTTCTGGAAAGGTATGGCATACTATGCGTTCGCTCTTCTTTTAATTTTCTTGTGCGGCAAAGTTTGGTCCTGTTCCAACAAATTGTCTCGCTTAATGATCTCAAATTGTTTGGTCCTCCGCCAAAAGTTGTGTTCATGAAGGAATGTGGGGACAGATATCAGGAACCAGTTATTGTTGAAGGGCTCCAGCAAGGAGAGGAAAAGCCAGATTTTGTGTGACCTTAGAACAGGAACTAAGAGAAGGATGTCTAAATTCCTTGCCATTGGCTGCTTACACCAGGAGAGTTCTCTATGATTCTGTCCTGCCTCTTCGTAGCTGGAAATTTGCAGTGTAACGATTTGTCTGGGCCTAGTGCAAGATTCAAGAGTTGGTGGCTATTCAAGCTGCCTTATGTGGTATCATGGCACTGAATGCCGCCAACTGATGACAGAATTATTTGCACCGTCTTCAAACCTGGATTCGTGGAATCTTGTAAAGAAGCACAGCGACAAAGTTGACTGGCATAGGTTAATTTGGTTCTCTCCAAACGTGCCTAATTTTGCTCTAATTTCGTGGATGACTATCTTGAATGGACCACAACTTTGGACGCGATCGAATGTCGGTCTACATCACTGGTCTCTCCCATACGTGTTATATGCGATTGGGCTATTGACTCTCGAGCTAGTCTGTTCTTTTAGTGTGCATTCGCTTCTGAGGTTCGATTCTCAGTCGATAGAGTTCCTGGAGATTGGTATGTTGGATTTCAATGGATAACTCTGCATCCTGAAGGAGTTAGTTCCAGAGCAGTGTTGTCGAAACTCGCCTGGAATGGATGCATCTGTTATCTGTGGCGAGCAGATAATGACTTACTCGGAAGTCCACTTCATCGCGCAAAATGCAATCAATCCTTTTTCTGCAACGGATTAAGAAACAGAAACAAAGACAAGACCTCCTTATTAACTTGAATGAGAGAACAGAGATTATTTATCTCATATAACAATCTTTCGATACGCCATAAGCATATACGTCGACCCTGAAGCAATCATCATTACGTGCTATGTATAATTATTCATACTTGACCTCAATTCCAAACAAGCGAATCCAACATATAACATGATGAAATAGCATTAGCTTAGGCACGTCAGCAGACATGTCTTATAGACTATGATTTCCGATGATGGAAATCAGTAGTAAGTCCTCCCAATTTCGGCTGCGGCAGGCCTCCGGGATCCCAAATTGATGTTTCCATATCTCTTTGTCGGATCCATGGTGTGAGGCATTATCTCCGGGTAATAATGCACCGCGGAGACCGACTCGGCATACCTTGCTTCCGCCTGGTGCTGATGAGGGTAACTGCCCGAGGCCGAGGAATATGTCGCCTGGTCCTTCAAGAGCTCGATTGCTGTGCCGATGTCATTTGTTGGCTTAGATAGTGATCCGGTCCCATGACTGGGCCTCGGCGCGACGTAGCCATCAACGATGGCGGGGACCACCATGGCGATCTCTTTCTTGTAATGGAACTCGTCCTTCTCGCCCCGGTAATTCTCGCCGTCCGACTTCCTCCGATCCTTATTGCCGCTGCTGTAGTCGCCATACTCGCTAGGCTGGTACAATTGCCCCGGAGAGCTGTAGCCGCGGGTGGCAGCCGGGCTCGAATATGGCTTTCTGACATACCCATCAATTTCATCGCGCCTGTAATTATTGGCGTCAATGACTGGGCCTTGAGGAGCCCGCCAAGTGTCGCCGACCACTCCTCCTTTGGCAGAGTAAGAGCCGTAGCCCCTGTCATAGCTGTCGTACGTCGGCGGAGTGGCGGCACGTCCGTACGGCGTCCCGTAGCCAGAATCCACGTACCTCGCCATTATTGCTTCTTCAGTGATGTGCTTGAAGAGGGAAGGACTTTGGTTTAGACGTTTCTTCACAACCGTTCCTTGTTGAAAATGTTGAAGGAAGCTAGGACTTATTTAAGGGGAAAAAACACAAAAGATTCGCAACTAATTAAGTTACTTTTTCGTTAGATTGTGAAAGTGATGGAATGAGATTCATCTAAAACAAAAAATTACATGAACATGAACCGTGAGAGGATCTTATGCCTATCTTTATTGAAAAGTTCTGGTGCAGCACTAGTTTGAGATGCTGACTTTGGTTTTTGTTTTGATCATGTCCGTGGAAATGGCATCTTGACAGCAGAGGAAATCAAGATCAGATGCTTCTGGGGACCTCCATTAGCAAAGATGGTAGTAAGAGAATAAACGGAACTCTCTCTTTTAACATATCACATTATACACGAGCCAAAACCCAATTAATAAGGTTGTTATAGGCTCGTACCATGAGTGATGCGATAGGGGTCGTGCGCTTGTTACCGCATCTTCTGATCCAATGTCCATTTCTTAACTATTAAACCGATCTCGAGGCTGAAGGTTTTATTAGTGATGGGCTTAAGGCCCGTCCGCCCAAGTTGGGCCCAAAAAGCCCGGCCCACGGGAATAGGGCCCGTGGATGGAGGGACGTATAAAAGGGAGGAGAGAGAGAGAGAAGACACCTGTTGGAACAGAACGTACGTACGTCTCCCTTCTCCCCCTCTCTCTCTCTCTTGCTTTCTCCCTAAAAAGAAAACAGTGAAGCGCAAAGGCGATTTTGCTTAATCTGATCGAACAGGGCCAAGTTTCTCTTCCTCTATCGGCGTCGGTGTTTAATCTGTGACTAAAAAGGTACGCTCGAATCCGTGGTGTGCTTTAGGATCGGTGATACGTGTTGTTTTCCCGGGCTCGTCTTCCGCATTGATTTAGGGGTTCGATTTAGTGTTGAATCCGGCTTTTTGGGGATCCGTTATTCCCAACATTGGTATCAGAGCCCTAGTTCATGTTTTCCCGACCTTTTTCGTGTTTTTCGATTGTTTTTCGCGAAGAAATTCGGCCGGCACGGATCGGGCAAGAAATCCCGACACCCGAGCACTGTTCGTCCGTTTTTTCGAGTTTCTGTAAGTCGAAATCGATTTCTGATGACATAAGGTGAAAGGGCTCGTCGAGACGAGTCCGGCGACATGTCGTGCGCCGCCGGGCGACGCCGCACGCGCCCACACGCGGGGCCAAAAGCCACTGCGCGTGGGTGTCACGCGCCGGTCGGCGAACCGGCACGTGCGCGACACCGGCGGCGAACCGGCACGCGCTGGTCGGCGGACCGACGCGTGCTGACGTCAGCATGACGTCACCCAACGGTCGGTAACCGCTAGGGTGACGTCATCGATGACGTCGCAACGGCGACGGTTGGCCGGGCGGTCACCGCCGGCAACCCGACTCCGCCGACCCGACCCGACCCGAACCGCGGACGCCCGGCACACGCGCGGCACGTGCCGGCTGACGTTTGCGTGACGTCAACCCGCGCACGGGCGCGGCACGTGCGGTCGGTTAGCCCGACCGGCTCGACCGGCCCGACCGGTCCGACCGGTCCGACGACCGACGACCTGACCGTTGACCCGTTGACCCGTTGACCCGTTGACCGTTGACCGTTGACCCAAAAAAAAAAGAGGAAAAGAATGTGTTTCTTTTTCAATTAAGTTTATGTGGATTATTTGTGATCCCTTATTTATTCTGCATTTGTTGCAGGAACATTTCTGCATTTGTTGCAGGAAAAATGTCTCCCCTCAGGTTGCGCACACATATTCGCGCAATTACCGATGAACAAAAAGAAAGGCTTTCACCACCGCCCGCGGTGGCCGCGCTGGTTAAGGCTTAGTACCCTATCCACAAGGGGAGGAGTTCGAGACTTGCAGGTCGCAAAAACGCGCGTCTTACCTGCGCTTGGGGGTCAGCAGTGGGGGTCCCCGGCGCCCCAGGGTTTACTCTCCACCGCGAAGCGGCGTGCGGAGGTTCCCTGGGTACCAAAAAAAAAAGGCTTTCTAAGCTGATAGCTGAGCTAACTGATCATCGATGGGAGAGTGGTGACTTAATTGATCATGTCCTTGAGGTCAATGGGAAGATTCAAAAGGTCATATGGAATGGTCGTCCTATGCCACAGTCTGAGATGATGCGATTTTTCCCGAACACCCTTCCACCCGAATGGGAAGGAGTGTTGAATCGCATATGGGATGTCAACGTAGCCGCTTCTTATAAGAAAATTGTAATGGATTTTGTAAATGAATATTCTGGATTATTACAAGGAAAAGATCAAGAAATTGAACAATAGAGGATCTTTCCCGGTTCGTGTCTTGCCGACTTGGTGTTAGATGTATTGGCTGATTTATGTTAAGTGTGCTTTGTGGACATAATTATGTAATGTTTACTACCTGATTGTTGTTGATGTAACAACCGATATCTTGGTTGTATTAGTTGAAAACATTATTGTTTTATTTGATGTCAATTATCTATTGCTTTCTGTTATTGCTGGTTGCTGTGGGTAATTAGCTGTGGGTAGTTATAGAAGTTTTGGTAGCTTCATAGAATTTACTTTGCATAAGACAATTATATTAATGATAATTTTAAGTTAGGATTTTTGGAGGATGATTGGAAACATAGTGACCTTTTGATTCTGAAGCCTTACTTGAAATTATTCATTAATATGATGGGTCTATGCAAATAGGGATGCATAAATGATAGGCATTAATAATTCGTGCATATATGTCCGATGTGTTCGGATCAATGGCTTGACCACAAATAGCATAGTTGCCGAGCTGAACAAAGGTGAAAAGCTCAATGGTGACAACTATGAGATATGGCACATGAAAATCCAATATGTCTTTGGAAGAGCAAGAGGCACTTGAGGCTCTTAACCCGACCATGGTAGAACCCGAAGAAGGAAATACCGCACAAAGACAAAAGAGATAAGGAAGCTTTTGCTGCATGGAAACGAAAGAACTCTCTTGCTCGCATCACGTTGCTGAGCAGCATGGAAAATGACGTCATGCAAGAGTTTAGGCGTTTTGACAATGCCAAAGAAATGTGGGAGGCATTGGCAGCAAGATTTGGTCATACTTCGGTGACTAGACTGAGGCAGCTCACTATCAGGTTTGACTCTTATAAGAAGCCTCATGGTCAGACCATGAAGCAACATCTTAGAAAGATGTCAAACATGATAAATGAGCTGAAAGATGCTGGCCATGTCCCGACGGATGAGCAGCAAGTGCAAGCGGTGATTCGTTCCTTGCCTCGAGTTGGGAGCATATGAAGGTGCACCTGACTCATAATGAAAATATCAAAACCTTCGAGGATGCAATGCGTCATCTTGAGCTGGAAGAGGACCGCCTCTTGGCGGCTAAGCCAGATGCTGAACTCTATCATGCTAGTTCTAGCTCACATGGAGCTTCGAGCTCCAAGCGCAAACGCCCTAACTGGTTTGATAAAGGGAAAAGCAAGGAAGCAGGTTCTTCAAGGAAGAAACCCAAGCTTAACCAACATGGAAGAGGAAAGCGTCCTCGAATGAAGAAGCTTGCAAGGGTGAAGTGTTACAACTGTGACCAGAAGGGTCACTATGCTCGCGACTATCGTGAGCCAAAGAAGGTAAACACCCCTTGCACTTTTCAGAACTTTGCTTTTGTGTCGAGTTCTGTATTCTTAACTGAGTCTAATCCTTTGTGGACTGTGGATTCAGGAGCGACAGACCATGTAGCGAAGGATAGAGAATCCTTCGTGGAATTCCGACGAGTACCAACTGGAACTAAGTGGATCTATGTGGGAAATAACTCCAGAGCTGAAGTGAAAGGAATTGGCACATGCCAACTAAATATGCGTGGTGGACGCACTTTATTCCTACATGATGTGTTGTATGCTCCGGAGATTCGTCGGAATTTAGTGTCTGTATTAGTGTTGGTTAAATTAGGTTTTAATATGAACTTCTATAGTAGAGGTGTAGATTTGTTTTTGGATACAAATTACTATGGTTGTGGTTATTTTCTGGATGGTTTCATTGTATTAGATATTGACTATGTTAATGCAAATGTTTGTTATTCCCTTATCACGTCTCCTAATTCATATGATAATGATGTGAATGTGTGGCATGCTAGACTTGGTCACATTGGCCAACAACTTATGAATAGACTAGCCAAAGAGGGCTTGTTGGGCAACATTGAAAAAGTCGATTTGCCCATATGTAAGCATTGCCTAGAAGGGAAAACGACAAGGAAACCATTTGGAAAAGGTAAAAGAGCTGAATTTCCTCTGCATTTAATCCATTTCGATGTCTCGTGGTCTAATGAATGTGAGAGGAAGACATGGGGCTGTTTATTTCATCACTTTTATAGATGATTATACTCGATTCGGATATGTCTATTTGATTTCTCATAAATCTGAAGCAATAAGTTGTTTCAAAAGGTTTATGAACCTGGTGGAAAATCAATTAGACAAGAAAATAAAAGCATTGAGATCCGATCGAGGTCGAGAATATTTATCTGATGAGTTCAGAAAATTATGTGATGAAAAAGAAATAGAAAGACAGTTGTCTATTCCATATACTCCTCAACAAAATTGTGTTGCGAGAGAGAAGAAACAGAACCCTACCGGAAATGGTTAGGTCCATGATGGCGCACGCTAACTTACCTATTACTTTTTGGAGTGATGCGTTGTTAATCGCTGCCTATATACTTAACCGTGTGCCTTCCAAATCAGTTACTTCCACTCCATATGAGTTATGGACAGGTAGAAAACCGGACTTAAGTTTTCTTAAGCCATGGGGTTGTGCTGCCTACACACATGAGTCCTCTCACAAGTTTGGGAAATTGGGTCCCAGAGGAAAGAAGAGTATTTTCATAAGGTACTCAGAACACTCGAAAGGGTATGTGTTCATAGGTGAGCAGGAAAGTGGGAGTATAATTGAATTTGAATCACGAGATGTCACATTCTTATAGGATGAATTTCCTAAAAAGGGCGAAATAGGGGAAGATTATTCCCTATTTGAAACCTTGGATCAAGATAATGATATTAGTGGAGTTCATCCAAGTGGGAGTAATATGAGAAGTGATGAATTGAATTCAACTCATTCTCAATTGCAACCACACGATGAGACGACGTCATCATTACCTAATCCAAGTGGGAGCATGATGGGGAATGATGTGCAAAGTGTACAATCTCCCATACGGCGAACAAGTCGCCAAAGTATTCCCGTCGACGTTTTGACATTGAAGGGGAAACTTTTATAGTTGCTCCACAAGATGAGGATGAGCCAAGAAATATTAATGAGGCTCTGAATTGCCCTAGTAAGGAAAAATGGATTCATGCAATGGAAGAGGAAATGGAGTTAATGAAATCAAACCAAGTCGGGAACCGGTTGATCTTCCAAAAGGACGCAGAGCTATTGGGAACAAATGGGTTCTCAAAATAAAGCGAAAGGCTGATGGCTCGATAGAAAGGCATAAGGCTCGCCTTGTGGCGAAGGGGTATAATCAACAGGAAGGAATTGATTATGAAGATACATTTTCTCCTGTAGTGAGATTTTACCTCGATTCGCATTATTCTGGCAATAGTGGCTAGTCTAGATCTTGAGTTACATCAAATGGATGTAAAGACTGCTTTCCTCAATGGAGAATTAGAGGAAGAAAAATATATGGAACAACCTGCTGGTTTCATAATGAAAAGCCAAGAAGAAAAGGTATGTCGACTTTTGAGATCGATATATGGCCTTAAGCAGTCATCGAGACAATGGTATATACGTTTTCATAATGCCATAATGGCATATGATTTTACAATGATAGATGAGGATCATTGTGTATATATCAAAAGATCCAATGATCAATTTGTGATCATATCATTATATGTTGATGATATACTAATTGCCGGAAGCAATATGGAGTTTGTTAATACTTTTGTCAAGAGTTGGTTGTCTTCCAACTTTGAGATGAAGGATATGGGTGAGGTTGCATACATTCTTGGAGTTAAGATTTCAAGAGATCGTTCGAAGAGATCGTTGTCTCTTTCGCAAGAAACATATATAAGTAAGGTTCTTGAACGATTTCGTATGCATGATTGTAAACTCATAGACACTCCTATTGCAAAAGGTGAAGGATTGAGCCATAGACTGTGTCCAGGGACTCCACAAGAGAAGGAACAAATGAAACATGTTCCTTATGCTAGTGCTGTTGGAAGCTTGATGTACACTATGATGTGTACAAGACCTGACATATGTTTTGCAGTTGGAATGGTGAGTAGATACCAATCCAATCCAGTCCAAGACATTGGAAAGCCGTTAAGAGAATACCGAGGTATCTAAAGGGGACTGCTAATTATACGCTGAGTTATTAAGGAAAGGATCTGCAACTCAAAGGCTATTCTGATGCTGATTGGGGAGGAGATTTAAATGAAAGTAAATCTACCTCTGGGTTTGTTTTCTTACCGAATAATGGCACCATATGTTGGAGCTGTAAGAAACGAACGTGTATAGCCTTGTCCACGATGGAAGTTGAGTTCGTGGCATTATCAGCAGCAGTATAAGAAGGTGTTTGGCTTAAGAGATTTTTTGGGTCATTTAGGTGTTATTGGGAGTGCTGCAGATTCATTGTTGGTTAACTGTGATAGCCAAGCAGCAAAAGCGTACACCAAAGATCCAAAATATCATGGCAAGACCAAACCTATAAATACCAAGTATAACTTTTGTCAAGGATATGATTGCACGAAAAGATATGAACTTAGAGTACATACTACGCATAGAATGGTAGCAGATCCTATGATAAAGCCAATATCTAGAGATGTGTTTTGTGGCCATATGAAATCTCTAGGATTGCGTAGAGGCTGATGTCTTGAATATTGTAATTTCCCTAAGTGTTCACATTTGATGAATTTGTGTTTTCATCATTAATGCCTATGAATCTTTGTTTGATCTTTATGCATCTTAATGCTCAGTGCATTACTTTAAGTTAAGGAAGTATGTCGGACAGATAAAAGATTAGCCCACTCACACGGGTAATCGCCTCTATTTACTGTGTGATAAATAGAGATGAGACTGTTTTTAAGCTTATTATCTAGGTGATAATCGAGAGCTCAAGCTTAAAATACAAATGTCGCCTTAACTAAGTGTTAAGATGAGGACATAATACTTGCGATGTCTGAAAGTAAAATACCCCACATATTTTACCTAATCTATCTAAGATGCCAGATATGAGTTCTGATGAATTTTGTGAATGAGTAGATACGTGAACTCAAGTTAGACATTGGGTATGTCTGAACTATCATCTGTACGGTATTGAAAAGTATAGACATACGCTCCATGGGAAAAGAGTTAATACCGTAATACGTATTTCATACTACGTATGCATAAGACGACCAATAAGAGTGGCAAAAAGTTTGATCTCAACTTTTATGACGTGTGAGACTCTTGAGGAAAAGAGTTCCTCAAATTTTTAGTCCCCTCATAACTTTTACTTATTCTCAAGATTTCTATTTAGTGTTTGCTATCTTAGGATGTTGCCAATGGTCATGAGTTGATTCGATCTAATGAGACATTTCTAGAAAAGCAAGCTAAACTGAAATTGAGAGTTTGAAGGAAAGAGGAAGATCGATTTTTGAGAATCACATTGTACTTTTGTATTAACTGGTCGACCAATTATGACTGTCTTTGTGATAATTATAATTGTGAATACAATATATATATCATTGTTTTAAAAGAGATCAAGAGAGATATAAATGTGATCGATCGATCTAGGTACCGCATACTAAATCTACTCGAGTGTGACGCCCATTATGAGCTACTATATATTCCTAACGGATGTATAGCAACGAGCTCTCAAAGTATCTTGGTCGCACGGATTATTCACCGGTATGAATGTTGAAGAGAGGTAAAGAGAATCATGTTCGGCCCACCATGTGCGAGTGGGAGATGAAGGTTTTATTAGTGATGGGCTTAAGGCCCGTCCGCCCAAGTTGGGCCCAAAAAGCCCGGCCCACGGGAATAGGGCCCGTGGATGGAGGGACGTATAAAAGGGAGAGAGAGAGAGAAGACACATGTTGGAACAGAACGTACGTACGTCTCCCTTCTCCCCCTCTCTCTCTCTCTCTCGCTTTCTCCCTAAAAAGAAAACAGTGAAGCGCAAAGGCGATTTTGCTTAATCGGATCGAACAGGGCCAAGTTTCTCTTCATCTATCGGCGTCGGTGTTTAATCTGTGGCTAAAAAGGTACGCTCGAATCCGTGGTGTGCTTTAGGATCGGTGATACGTGTTGTTTTCCCGGGCTCGTCTTCCGCATTGATTTAGGGGTTCGATTTAGTGTCGAATCCGGCTTTTTGGGGATCCGTTATTCCCAACAGAGGCAAACCGATCTTGAGGCGAATTAAACAATAGTAACTCGACACTTTGACAAGGGAAACTAGTTTGGGGGAACGTCTAATGGGAAAACCTATTCCTTGCGATATGTCCAGTATTCATGTCCGTAGAAGAAGCACACCTATGTCCCCTGCTTAGAATGTGCGACACGAATCCGACAGATGAATAGGTGGGAGATGTCAAAACATTGGATAGGAATACGTATGCGGGACGATATTCCTCACCCAACGATCCAAAATGACGACCCTTTATTCCGCTCCGGCCAGCTAGAGAGAGCCAGCCATGACTCTCATCCTCTCAACTACTACCCACACATGTCCGGCGCGCCGTTTTTGATAGGTGGTGTCGTTTTCTAATTTGGTCTTCGTTTTCATCTTTTTCTTTAAAATATATTTCGTGGATATAACAA
Organism: Eucalyptus virginea; assembly: GCA_014182375.1. NCBI lineage: Eukaryota > Viridiplantae > Streptophyta > Magnoliopsida > Myrtales > Myrtaceae > Eucalyptus > Eucalyptus virginea. The sequence continues at coordinate 28,114,125 of CM024515.1, forward strand.
AAGGTGCGGTCCAATTTTCACAGCCAGGATGACAATAAAAAAGCAACAAATTGGAAAATTGGAAAAATTGGAGAAATGAGATTTTGGTTTCAAGGTAGCATGTCAATAAATAGATAAAAAAGTGCAAATTGCTTGACCTAAGAATGATATTGGTGGGGCTGCGCTATTTGTTAGACTTTCCTCCAATGTATACAATTTTAGCTCTGAATCAAGTGTGCAAATTCTGACTCTTTCCAACAAATTAGTGAAAAGTTTAATAGGTTGATAACCCAAATTAAGATCAAACAAAATTTGCCATTTTTTGATGTTCATCTTTTCAAATTTGATTTGTGTCGCTGGGTTCTGGGAAGCCGAGAGCGCTCGCTCGACGGCTCGACACCTAGCTTTGTTATGCCTAGATCGCCACCGGTGGAGGGTCGGTCCCATTTTCTCGAATTTGTCTTTTGAGCCAGCTCACTCGTCGGGTTTCTAGATTTTGGCCACGTCTCGTCCGACTTGGGCTGGTATGTTAAAAATCGCTGTTTTTACATTTTACCTTTGGTTTTTTCTTTTATGATGAATTGGGATCCTTGTTCGAATGTTGGTGTTTAGTTGTCTCAGCTAGTCTCCATTTAAGAATTTCTTAAATTTTTGGAAACTTGGGCATTGATTTATTTGAATCGGTTCTCATGTGCAGCGATCATATCGATTTCCGTCACATTTATGTGGGTTGTGTTCTCGAGCATGGAAATCAATTGCTCTATGATGCAAGTTTGAATTTTTGGATTACTCTATTGTAGAAATGGGACAGGCTTAGGAGTCAGGTATATTTCGAGTAAATGCATAAATTTGTGAAAGATGATCTGAAATTGGGAGCCGTCACGAGCTTATTAAGTGGAAAGCATGCTTAGTTGGCCCTTTTCTTCATCGTTTGATGCCTCATTTGGTTTATTTGTGCCGATGTTCTTTTTTACCTGAGAGATGGTGCGTGTGCCGATGGTTCACTATTACAACTGGTCAACTCCTAGTGGAGTCTTTTCGATGGGTTGGGGAGGTAGATGGGTGCTTTTGACTGTAGTTTTTAACTATATTTACTGTTGGACTTGAGGTCATTGTAGCATAAATGAAGAAGCCTGTGGGAGTATTGTTTATTCATTTCATATAAGGAATGGATGGTGGCGGGGATGGGATTGCTTTGGTTAGTTTGTACTGAAATGTTCTTGTGCAACTGCTATTTGCTAATTTCAATTTCAATCAAATAATCAAAGTAAAGTCGGTGATGGGTTCTTATTATATCACGTGTTATACCAGTGAACACGGTAGTAAACTTAAAGAGTCATTTTTCTGCTCAAATTGCCTGTTTTCTGAAGGTGTACGTATCTGGCTTAAAGTTAAACTTTGTCTCTACAATGCAGTGGTCGTGAGTATTTAAGGTTTTCTTCGTGAACGTATAGCGACTGAATGCAGCCTACTTAACAACGTGTGATGTAAAGATGGACAAAACTACGGATTGTCCATATTCGGGATGCTTCTTTTGCGTCATGAAGGAGGAAACCCAAGCAAGCGTAGAGCAAGCATTCTGAAATTCTTTAGAGAACTGCCTTCACAAGATGACAATGGTCAGGTCCGACCTATCAGTGGCCTTTGGAACACTGCAATGGCTCATCCTAATGACCCAGAGTTTATCGAATTGGGAATGTTTGAGTGCATGGCCGCCCTTATATGGAAGGGTCTCAAGAACCGCCGCTGGCTTTCGCACGACCAAAATATCTACATCCCTTATTATGCAGCTCATATAATTGGATCGTACACCATGAACATGGAAGAACTTGCTGAGAGAGCTGTACGTGCTGGGGTGATCCCACCTTTAATAGAGCTTTTAAGGGGAAGATTGACGTGGGTTGAGCAGCGGATGGCGTTGCGAGCACTGAGACACTTGGCTACATATGCCAGCACTTTCCCAACGGTTGCAAGCCACGTTGAAATCCTCGAGCTCTCCATTCAGCTAGCGATGAGTTCTTTAGAGATAGTTTTTTCTCCTTTTTATCAGGACATGGACAGAAGACTTAGTTATCACTGCGACCTCCTTGCGCGTGGCATGGGCGGTGTTGAGATGGAATCTAGAAAAGCAGAGGAATGGGCTAGTCAGCTGCAGTGCTGGGCTCTTCAGCTCATAAATTGTTTTGCTTTTAAGCCTGAATTTCTTCCTGCCATATGTAAGCCAGAGTTCTTGGTGAAATTACCTGGAATGTGGGGTGGACTTGTTAATGAGAACTCGCCAGCTGGAATTGGTTTACTGAGAACTATTTGGCATCATAAGATTGGTCGGGAAGCTGTTGCTATTGTCCTGGTATAGTTGAAGCATTGCGTAACATTGCTCGTTCGTCAGATGATTGGCAATATATGGCTATTGACTGTCTTCTCTGGTTGCTCCAAGACCCAAATACTTCCCACAAGGTAATGTTTTCGTTTTCTTGTTAGCTCAAGACACATGTTTATTTGTATCTCCATCTTTTCTCATGCACGTACTTTTCTCAATTGCCTGTGCTCTTTCATGCTCAAAGCGTTAAGATGTTTATTTCTTTTGTGATTGTGAAGATTCGTAAATTATTGTTGTATCGTCAGATTTATCTTCTTCACTTGTGATGGATTTTTTTCAGGAATCACCCTATGGGCGGTCTTCTGATAAGAGAATTGAATTAAGCTACATTTAAAGTCACATGGTCCCCATTCTATAAAACAAATCTACCTCTTTTCTTTATATCCGTGAAGCCTGTTAGTAATATATATAAAAATATGTTTGCAAGGTGACACACAATAATTCGACTTAACTGGTCCAACTATGAGATCATTTGTATTTTCTCAACTTCCATTTATTCTTCGAATGTTTGTGATGGTTGGTCTCCTATTTTGCTCTGGCTTTCTCTTGTGTGCCACATGTGGGACAGCAGAGAGCAACTTAGACTTGAAAAGTGCCAAAACTGCATGCCGTTACTTCTACCAATTTGGGAACAAATATATTCATTTCTTGTAAATACAGTCTTTTATGTTCTCTGGGTCTGACCTGATTGTCCAATAGATAGAGGCATGTAGTGAACTGTGATCTCGAACTGATTTATAAAGCGATAAGCTGAACAATGTCTTTGAACCGACTGTATGCCTTTAAATTTTGAGAATTATTTGGGATAAACCAATTTAGAGGGAAGACTCAATTTTGAAAATTTTTATACTGTAAGTCACGAATATGCATTGGAAAAATAAGACAAGTTAGCTCTATTTGATAGGGAATAATCAGGTTAACAGAAAGTTGATCAGAATGACTATTTTGTGTACATATAAAGTTTACCTTGTGCTTCTTGTAGTTATGTGAAATATAGTTTCAGTGAATTTCAAAACACTTTTGTCTTTATAAAAGAAATAAATTTTGTACTTCTTTAGAAGTATTTTCTGTATGGGTGGGTGTTGGGACTTGGGAGGAAACTATTACGCTTTCTGTAACTTTAGTTTTGAGTAGTTGAGTAGTCGGTGCTTTTTAGTTTTTTTAGCTTTGCTGGTTTCTGACTCCTAGTGTGATTTCATTTGGTCGGAATTTGAAAGAAGTAAGCCTGTTTGAGGGAGGTTGAAACTCACACTTTGGCTTATTAAAAGACAACCAATAACTCCCAATGTTGACTATAACTCATCTCGCAGACTGTCTTTGGGAGTCGTTAATTCTTGGCTTCAGTTTTTGACCTTCACTGTAACTTTTGACCTTTGAGATTTGAATTTTATTTTAAAAACTTACATTTGTTGCAAATAGTTTTAATGTTGAATAATTCAAATCCTCAAGAACATATAATCACGTACATTTAAAGTTATTTAAAAAAAAAATTAGCACAATTCTATGTACTAATGTCATAAGTTGGTGAGTTAGGGCGGGCTTCTGCCTTAATTATCTGAAACTATAATTTGCAATCGTAGATCCTTGAACTGTGCCCTTGTAATGATATGAACTCACATTCTAGATGTGTAATAGATAGGAATTCTTTCATCTGAATGAACTATCCACTCATGCACCTTTGTAAGATCCATTTGACAATATGCCTCTCTTTTTCTGTTCATATAAAATTACTACTCTTCTTTTTTATGGGAAGTAAATAGCTCGATCCTTAGATGTATGGCTCAAGGTGAAAGATACATGACCTCGGAAGCTAACTGCATTCATCATATTTCTGAGAATTAACTCAAAAGGAAATTGAGTCTGCTTTTAGATATTTCCTCTATTCCTATCCATTTTCAGCTTAGTTTTGCTCCTTTTTTTCTCTCTCTATTGAGGCTCAAAAGTTCAGTAGTTCATCAGTATGACATGTTTTAAAAAATTTCCGACATGCATGATGTTTAATTTTAGTGCCAGATTTATACATTAACTTGATCAGACTCTGCTTCTTGTCCTGTATGAATTTACCCGAATGCAGGATACGCCAGAAACGTATTATCTATGAATGCCTGTTTAATTCTGTTATTAAATTCTTCTGATCTGTCGTGTAGGTGGTTGACGAAGCAGTACCTGCTCTAGTAGATCTTTCAGAAATTACTGCTCTTGATGTTCACAAAAAAGCTTGGAGATTCAATCGTCAATGTTCATGAGGAATGTATCCAATTGCAAGCCACAGGTCCCAATTCTCTCAACAGTCGCACAAAGGAATACATTGATGATCTCTTAAGTTCTCGACAGAGACTGAAGTGGGAGAAAAATATGCCTAAAGAGGATCTCCATATTAAGCAAGCTGCCAGTCTGGTGGTCAAACTTGAAGGAAATTCACTGTTCTCGTCAGGGGATATAGCTGGAGCAGCTTCAAAGTACTCAGAAGCATTGCAACTATGTCCAATGCGGTCTGAGAGAGAGAGAGAGCAGTCCTTTACAGTAACCAGCGCAATGTTATCAACAACCATTAGCTGCCAGCCTGCCATAAGTGATGCCACACGTGCACTGGGTCTTCACACCCCTCTTAATCGTCATGCTAAAAGCCTCTGGAGAAGAGCGCAAGCTTATGACATGCTTGGCTTTGCTAAAGAAAGCTTACTAGATGCAATTTTGTTCATAAATGAGTGCTCTCAGTCTAATGATCCAGATCTGTCGTTGCGGCCAAATAAGGTTCCCGACTATGCTGAGAGATTGGTCAAGAAGCAGATGCGTGCGGCTTGGGTATTCAGGGAGGCAGCGACTAAACATGGAGGGTGAGGGTGATTCCCATGCCATCTACGGTCAAGAATCTGATGATTCCGAATGGGAGACGGCCAGTGAAAGTGATATTGCAGATGATGGGAGAGATGAAATGGATGAAGATGACGAGAACGAGAACGAGAACGAATGGAAGAATAAGGATGAACGAAAAGAAAAAGCTTTGAAAAAAGGTACTCATCGATGTTTCAACCCTTGATACCCCCTAGGAACTCATTTTCATACATCCTTTTTCTTCATCACCGGACACATAGACAAAGGATGACTTCTTTCTTTCCCACTTATTTTCCCTTTTTTGGCCTTTTTCATGTGTGTTACGTTTGATTTTGAAATAAATGCTAGTTTCTTTCTACTCAGCTTCTAGTTTATTATAGAATGTCCATTTCTCAGCTGAACTCTTAATACGTATTGAACTTGTAAGATTGCACAGACATCAAGCGTGGAAAAAATTTGCCTCGCTCCCTTTCTTCAAAAGGATTGATTGGTCATCATCTATGCTTTATGTAGCTAACGCACGCTTTCTATCTACACTCGCCTTTTGATTAGGGGTGATCGGGTTCAAGATGGGTAGATTCCAATCCCAGACCCTATATTCGACCCTGATATAACCAGTTACCCTTTTTGGACCTTATATCGAACCCTATTTGTATTGGACCATGTTTTATGACCATCTTGTTTTTTCGGTCCAATTCTAGGATTAACTTTGTTTCCATTAGAACTTGTTTTGCAACTGTCTGATATCCTATAAGATTTCGAATTTTACATAAATATGCGTGCAAATAAAAACGTAATTATCCTAATTTGTATTGAAATATTAAGCATAAATAATCAATAAATACAATAATTTTTTGACTAAAAAGAGATAATGGTTCTTTTTCAGCCGAAGAAGATTCTCACCAACAGGATCAGAGGACACTTTCCCTTCAGCTAGAAAAACCTGAGCAGTTGCTTTCAAAGTCCCTCTTCACTACATAATCATGGATGTAAACATCCAACCTGTAATCAAGGCATAGTTTTTTCAGCATGTTAAAACTACAAACCTAAAGAAAACACACACCACGAACAAATTACAACAATCAATGAAACAGAAAGGAAAAGAAAAATTAGATAAACAACAGTACACCAAATTGAATTGACCCAAATGGGAGAGTAATCAGCAAACACGAACCCCAAGAGAAGGAAAAAAAAAAAGATTGCTTGACCATGCACAACCCCCCGAAATCGCCCGAAGATAAGGCAAACACGTGAGGAAATCGCGGCAAACAGCAAATAAACAGAAAAAGCACAAAATCTTGAGCAGGGCAACAAAAGCAACCCCAGCAAGGACGAGCAAGAACACTCAACAAACGCGCGAAATCGACCAAAATGGCGAACCCAACTCCACGAAAACGACTGACACGGCCCGGAGCACCGAAAGGACTCACATTTTATCGGCTTCCAGTTGGTCTGGGACATGTTGAGCGATTCATCGGGGACTCCCTGAAACTGAGCGGTCGAAGAAGAAGCTTCAGCTCCCAATCCGAAACACTAAGGGCCTCCCATCGCTCGAGCTTCTCCTCTGCCTGCGGCGCTGCGAATCTATGTCATGTACGAGAGAGAGTAGTAGATCTTGTAAGAGAGCAGAAGCAGAGAACGGGTCGAGAGAGACAGAGAGAGGAGGGGGAGAAGGAGAAGCGGCGAATCGAGGGCTGCTGGTGAGGGTGCGGCAAATCGAGTGGGTTTTCACCCGAACCGGTTCCAACCGGTTTCCAAAAACTGAAACTGGTTTTTGGACCGATTTAACCAGGAACTGGTTCCTGGACTTGTTTTTCGAGGGTCTGGTTCCTGTATAAACGCGGTCTGGTTGCACACTCTTAGTTTTGATTAGTCCTAGATCTTTGCATGTTCCTCCTTACGATGTCTTTTGCAAGTTCATATTGCTCCATATCTATCCTTATCGTCTTCTTCATCTTTTAGTCTTTCGCTGCCCCTTGATTTCTGACTTTCTTGGATTTTGTTTGATTTAAATTGTCCGTCACACGCTATGCCCTATTCTTGAATGACATCTTTTTATTAGATCTCCCAACATCTCTCTATTAGAGCACCCGACGGCCCTCTTGGCAGACCAATATTTGTTTCCGGATACATGTTTCTTGCCTTAACCCATGCTCTATTGTTCTTTCCCCAAGCTTCAACCCGTGCTCGATTATTCTTTCCCCAAGCTTCGTAACACGACTCACCAGCTTTACCATCTCTCTGATAGACACAATTTCGGATGTTAAATAATCCAATTCGAAAAACATTAAATCAAAGATCATTTGCTCTTCCATTCTTCATCCTTGTCAAAGCATAAAACTCTATTTTCTCTATCTTAGATTGAACGAGTAAATTATGCAATCTTTGGAACTACGCAACACCGGTAATGAGTATACTCTTCCTAAGTTTCCTTCAAGAGCTTAAGGGAAGTAGCTTCTCTGTCTATCTTTGACTATGTTTTCGACAATTTGAGCCTTTAACGTCTTCGCCGATGCATCATTTGCTGTTCAAATTTCACTTGTAGTCTTTTCTCGTCGTTGTATCGTGTTATGATGCCCCAATCAATGGATGAAAATGAGAAGGAAATGAAGAACCGCCTCGTGGAGACATGAACCATCACTCTCTCTTTTATTGAATCTGAAGGATGGTGCTACATTCTTCTTCATGAGAAGATGGCTTTTATTTTACGGGTCACTCCTTTTTAATTCTTTCCCTTTTCCACACACGAGAAATCCTAGAATTAGGGAACGACCGCCATGAGCGACTCGAGAGCGATCACTTCTTTTTGTGCAACTCCATCACCCACATGTTGTAAGCCCGACACGCGATCCTTGGCTTGTCAAATCCGGCCGAAAGTGCGAGCACCTCCAGCTCTTTCCTCGTCCGGTCTTCTCCAGGGCTCGTGTATAGCATGATCATGTCGGAGGTGAACGAGTTCCTCGACACTATGTCTGTCTCGGGGTATTCGGGAAGGATCGGGTCCACGATGACCACCTTGCCATTTGGTGGCAGCGCCTCGTAACAGTTCTGGAGTAGCATTTTGCAGAAATCGTCTCGTAGACCATGGAAAAGCCACTGCGCAAGAACAAAAATATAACAGCCTAAACATAGAGTGTTTACCAGAACATATAAAATGCACTATTGACCTCACAAGACGAAATAGATAAATGCATTGTAAACGACGACATAATCATCACGGTCCGATCCTGACAAGAAATCTGAGTTTGTGTATTAGGGGCATTTAAAGGGAAACAAAAAACAAAAACATATAAAACTTTTCATCTAATGAGCATCCACGTACTTCTATTTTTCAAAATATCCAATCAGTGCATGAATTTTACCTTTGAAGATAACTTTACATTGTCACATCAATAATCGCTATGTCTCTCATTGCAAAAATGTTCCTTTGAAAAATGATATTTTTCAAAATATCAAAATGAAATTTTACCTTTGAAGATAACTTTACACTGTCCAATGCACTTACCCCTTTAAAAATTGTTCATATCCAAATCCTAAAATTCTCGGGCCCACCTAAAATCCCCAAAACCCAATCAAATCACCCAAACCCTAAGCAAGATACTAAAACGTGCAGGTGAGATTTCTCTAACATTTAAGTTGTGATCATGAAATTTCACTAAACTTGCATGAAGAAAATATGACCTTGATATCTTCTCAATCATTCCCCGAAGGGCTACGCTAAAAGATAGGATGAGTAAACTTCAAGGGTGGGAAGATTTGAAGATAACCTTCATGAAGAGTATATCTGCTTTCGGAACAGACTTTAACAGGTCTCCTCCGACACGCTCCATACCTGTTCAAGAAAAAAATTGCATTATACATACATACATACATACATATATGTATGCTTTTTTTTAAGGAGAACGTCAAATATCAGTATTTTATTCACTCTTTAGTCGAAAATAAAAATGTGTGTAGAGAGTGATTTTACGAGGATGGGCAGGTGCATCTTTGATCACATGAGGCAGATCATAGAGTATGCCCCTGAGATTTGGGAACTTGTCCAATATGAGCCGAAGGTTCTGGCCGACGCCGCCACCTACGTCGGCAATCGTCTTTGCGCCCTCAAACCCACGGTACGACTCGAGGATCTTGTTCATGTAAAGCGGGGTCGGGGATTCCATCCCGTTGTTGAAGACCGTATTGAGCGCCGGGTCCTTCCCGGCGTATTCGAAGATATTTGTCCCGTTTGCATTCTCGAAGAGGCCTCCTCCATTTTTAACTGCTTCCTGCAACCCATACCTGCACAATGATATAAGTGTAAATTTGTAGTTGGCAAGCGAGGTTGTTTTGAAAGGATAGATTGTGTGGACTGTAAATGAGTATGGTGGAGGTGCAGCTACTGTCTGATAAGCGGACGCTTATGGCGCCAAATGATTCATGATTGATGATCTTTTTGTGCCATCTCTTTCGCCAACAAAGCATTTTAGGCTCATGGAGCAATCAGCAAGTATCTCTTGCCGTCCTCTTTCTCGTAGATAATTCAACACGTTTAGTTCATCATGAAGAAGTGAAGAAAACTTCGAGTTACGTAATCAGTGTGGTTTTTTAATTTGTGATACGTGCTTAGTTATAGCAAGTTGAAAACTTCGATGGAAAGAAAGAATGAACACAAACCAGCTGTTGATGAGGGTCTTATGTTGGAGGAATCGCAGCAATGGCGCGAAAGAACCGGCTTCACTGTTTACAAAGTACTTGCTCTTTGGCCCGAGGCCATACAGACTCTGATCGCCATGAAGAGTGCACGACAAGTAGGAGAAGCTCGCCAGGAGACGAAGCATGCGGTTGATGGTGCGTGGGGCGTCCGGGTTGGCGATCCCGAGGCGGGCTGCGATCTGGGACGGCGAGAGCCGGGCGGAGGCCCCGCCTTCCCGGGCTAGCAAGTCGATGATCCCAAGCTCGACGGCGGACCTCAACACCATGGGGACGGCCGTGAGGATGCACGTCTCGAAGGCAGCCACGAGCTCCTCATCCTCAGCAGGCGTCGTGATCGATTGGGTCTCGCTAGTATCCATGTTGGCTTCTGCACTGTTGCTGAGAGATCAAAGGTGGAGTTTGAGAAATGAGGGATTGAAGAGTTGGTTGGTGGATGGGTTGGTAAACATGAGGAGCTGCCCTTTATATAGTGTTCTTCATGAGTCTTGGGAGGTTAACGGCGGAGAGGAATCCTCCGTGTCCAGCTCGAATGTCTCAACAAATCTCAACCACTAACCGATTCGGTATTCAGGGTAGATCTCTTAGAACAGATTAGGAGGAAACATTGGGTGGTCCGGGACCACCACGTCAGCATGGTCCCAGACCACTCATGCGGCGCCACGTGTAAGGGGAGGGAACCAAAAGACCTGCCCCTGTCCCATCTCTCTGATGCTCTCTCTCCTCTTTCTCATTTCTCTGTCTCCCTCAATGATGACGAAGATGTGGTGCCCTCACATGTGGCGCCGCGTGAGTGGTCCGGGACTGCCACGTCAGCGTGGTCCCAGACCACTCAAGAAGAAGAACACGGCGCCACGTGCTCGAAGAAGCAAGAAGCAGCTTCAACAAGCGGTCATGAGAAGGGGAGGGAACCAAAAGACAAGAAATTGCAAAGGCTCAAGAAATGTTGCCCAGAAAAAAGATCCCCAGGGGGAAAAAACAAATTGAAGATTGTAGAGAAAAAGCTCCATGAGAAGGAAAAAAACTGATACGCATGAAACCGAGTGAAATCAAATGCTATAGCCGAGGCAACTGAAGAACACTAATATAAGATGAATTATACCCTGTCCCATCTCTCTGATGCTCTCTCTCCTCTTTCTCTTCTCTGTCTTCCTCCCCTCACACGTGGCGCCACGTGAGTGGTCTGGGACCATGCTGACGTGGCGGACCCGGACCACCCAATATTTTCTCAATTACGAGGGGGCTCTTCACATGGATCAGTGTTTTGAATGGATGCAGTAGGAGCTGGTGTGGAAAAGAAGGGTTCGATTCTTTGAAGGAATAATGTTTTTATGAAAAATTGTTTTTGATTTTTGGACAACTAATAAATGATCGATTTACAAGAAACGTTTTTAATAGGCTATCAACAAGTTTAGATTTGTGAAAACGACTTTATATCCTAATAAGAAGGAAATCATTTTCCCTAAACCATTAAACAAATGAAAAATGATTTTCATGGAAAATATTAGTCTTTATGATGAAGTTTTCAATGAAACAAGATGCACCTGAAGATTTAGAGAATAAATACGAGTGATGTTGAGCTAACACATATACTTTAGAATCCATTTTGGATATTGAGAAAAGGTTGACGTGCATTGTATTTCCTTGACACAAGTTCACTGAATTCAACATTCTTTGCAAAGTTCTCACAAAATAAAAAGGGAAAATTTCAAATAATGGCATAAAGGCTCTAACTTTCTCAAATAAGAGAATGAAGTTGACATTATTTCAACTAAAGGTTTAAATTGACAAATGTTAATCCCAAAGAATGGCATGGACTAATTATGATTGTTTTAAATAAGGGTATGGCCTTATAAGCTCGCCAGTTGGCAAAATATTCCGACCCAATGAGGGATATTTTTGTCAAAACACAATTTAAATTTAAATTGAATTACATTAACATTTTTTTAAATAAAAATTTTAAAATAAAACAAAAAAGGGGAATATATAGGCGGGAGGGGAGCCCTCTTACCAATGGCCACCGCCCATTGCTGGTGGGGAGGCGATGATGGCCGACAAGGTCGCCACCGCTTGGGTGACCGCTGCCGTCTTCTCTCCCACCCTATCTCGCTCGCCCTTCATTCCACTGCTCATCCCTTCACAGTGTCACGCCGCCGCCGACGGAGGACCGATCATGGTGAGTGGGGTTTTGTTGTCCTCGAGATTTCGATATTTCGGCCGATTGCCCTCTGATGGATCACCGTTCACGAGTCGTAAGAGACGAGGATGACCAATGCTGTTTGATATTTTTGTTGGGCTTTGCCTAATCAACAGACTGCCGAATGCCTGAGTTTCAAGTTTGTCATCGTCGACAACAGAGGCACGGGTGAGTTCTTTGTATTCGTAATTTCCATTTGATCTATGTGTGGGCGGGGTATGGTATTGTTGCTTGTGGGATTTAACTTGAGTTTCAATGGCTACACCGAATGAAGCTCAGTAGCAATTTCCTATTTTTTCAATGTCGATGCTTATTATCAAGAATTGCGGGGAGGGTCGCCGGCCCTCGCTTAGGTGCCAGTGACCGCACCGGTTATCGTTGCCGCCCCATCGCCACAGGCAAGAGGGAGTCCCCCAGGCTTCCTCCACTATTTTTCTTTTTTTCTTTTTAGTTTTTTATGAAAAGAAAAAAAATAAAGAAAGAAAAATTCAAAATTCAAAAGGGCAAAATTATCGTTCATAGCCGATGAGTTCATACTCTTTTTTTAAACTGATATGATTACTTTATACTCTTATTTGAAATAATATCCACTCAAACCCTTATTTAGAAAAGTAAGGATACTTTAAGCTTTTATTTGAAATAATGTACACTTCAAACCCTTATTTAAGAAAACGAGGGTATTTGAGACTCTTATTTGGAATTTTTCCAGATGAAAAATCAAATATTTAATGACATTTTGAAAATATAAAAACTATTTCTCTTGGATTTCTAGATCTGACACAATAATTATATAAAACTTAACATCTCTTTTTCATGTTACTGAAATGATAAGCAAAAATCGTGAATTTATTAATAAGAAATCTTCATCACTACTACTAGTAATATTAGAATGATATAAAGAATTGGTCAATTATTATTATTATTATTATTATTATTATTATTATGAGCATGTAAAAATGGACATATGCAATATTAAGAGAAGCAGCCTTCTTATGAGAAAGTTTTTAATCACTAAATGATGGATTGATAAAACTACACAATACAAAAAAATCGTTTGCAGATAATTGTAGAAAGAAAAAAACATTGCAAGTTTCGAATTTATTTTATGAAGATTTATTGTAAAATAAAAATAATAATTATAAAATTGAAATTTATGAGATATAAATTAAAATTATTAACTTATACAATTATCCCTAGATAATTATAATTATTACTACTACTACTATCATGCAATAAGAACTGGTCCAAATTGCATAATTAGAAATTGATGCAACCTAAGAAAGCTAAACTTTTATTGTCTTTTGAAAGTTTCGTTTTCATTTTAAACCTAAAGTTTTAAAGCAAAAGAACAAGAAGAGGAAGAAGAAGCAAACCCTGAAGTTGGATGTAAATTTAAAACAGACACTTTAATAGCCAATTCCAGCTAGCATTACGCAATAGAAGCTGCAAAATATCTTAACATTTATAAAGTAGGAAATTACCCGATCAAAATATATTATACTGAATAATAATTCACTTTTTAATTTTACCAATTTAACTTTAAATATTTGCGCAAAATTCCAATGCAATCTTGTTGTTCCATTTTTGTTGGAAATAACTAACATAATAGTTTAGTCATGCCAATAGTTTCTTGTGCCACATCGCCACATTAGCTTCTCAGTTGAATGACCAAATTAGAATTTCGCGCAAAAATTTAGGACTAAATCGATTAATTTAAAAAGTTTAGCATTAAATTAATATTCCTACAATAGGTTTAGTACTAAATGGATAATTTTTCAACCATAATGACCTAAAGAGAGAGCTGACTTTTCACACGTCCACTAGAATTGATAGAGGAGCGGCCAACTCTACTCTCATTGTCATTATTCACCACTGCCAAAAGTGCTTTCGACTGTTGCCCATACTTCACCTCAAGGATAAGGACATATCAGGGTTGCTGAGGGTAGCCATAGCCCATACCAGCCCCCTCTGCGTTGCCCCTTCGTTGGATTATACACCGGAAGGAGACAATTACAAATCCTAGATATCGAAGAGGGCGGCCCGCCCAGGGGGCCTCCCCCAAGAGAAATGCTAGATTTATTGGGACCTTGACTTCTTTCAAGATAACGTGAAGTATGAACCTTTTGATTTTGTGTCCTCTCTATGTTAGAACATTCCCAAACCATTTCACCCACCATAGGACTGAAGATTATGATGATGAGTAACATGTGTACCGATGTTCCTATTGTCTTGAATCCGGTTATAAGTGGAGACGGGTTTATCCGATTGAAGGAATTCATTCATGATCCAACAATTGACGATGCATCTCTCTCTTCTAACGGTGAAGATAACCCTTAGTCACTTTATCATGACCGTCGTCATCATTATTGTTATTGAACGTGTTTTCCTTTTTCAAAATTGCTCCTTTTAAAGAATTACAACTCCTTCCAATTCCAATTACTCCTTCTCGGTTCCTTCTACTACTACCATTGTTACTAGGGAAAATTACCCAATTCATCCTAAATTTTCCATTTTTATCAATTTAGTTGTAAAATATTAGTGGAATTCTAATATATTCCTTCCAGTCAATTTACTAAAAATTGCTAACGTGGGATCTAATCATCGCAGGTCATCCTACATCAGTAATTTCGATGAAAATTTGTATGAAGAATTACATTGAAATCTTGAATAAAAGTTTAGGCAAAATTGTAAAGTTAAGAATCGAATTGGTATTTCCACAACAATTTTAGAATTGATTGGACAAATTCTCCATTGGTGGTACAGTAGCAACAACTGACATTATCTATCTATAAATGAAATTATGAATGTAGGGTTTTCAAACCAAGAGAGACAGCACACAAAACATGCATGAGCTTTCGAATTCCACCAACTCCACTCTTTTTGCACTTTTTACTTCATTTACCATTAGTTTTATATTTAAAATTTTCCTTTATTTCAGCTTTTGATTTATCACAAACGCCACATAAGTAGACCGTTCTTTTTACTTAGTTTCTCAGCACGCGATACTTGAGAAAATGAGACCAAGGGACTCAAGCGAACGCAAACACATACTTAAATCGATTTGCAAGCGATTCAATCTGGTTATGGGCGTCCTTTCTTTCATTGGCATTCTTAGTAGTATTTCGTGGATCTGGTTAGGAAAAGCTATATGTCCAGTCGGACCTATGCTTGTAGAATATATTCGATCCCTGATCGACGCCTTCTATTCTCTGGCTCTAGCTCTGTTGGAAATTGTGATCCATTTTCTCTAAAACTTTCTAGAAACTTCAAAATTGATATTAGATAGAAAAGTCAAGAAAAATCCTTAAGAAAATCTAGCTTAGGTGGCCAAGAAAATGTAGAAGTCTCTAGAAGAACTACAATCTAGAATTACCTAGATGAAGCCTACATGGACAACATTCTATAGAAATCTAGAATGTTGTACTAAGGTGTGACTCATGCCTATAAATAGGCATGTAAGTTCATCATTTGAGGTGTGTGAGAGGTAAACTCTCCACCTTGTGTGTGAGGTAAACCCTCCACCATGAGAAGTCTTAGACCTCCACCAATCTCCATCAAACTATTTCCTTCAACTAATGAAACTGGCAGAAGAACAGCCCAAGTGCCATAACTTGGCACGGGAGGACACTTAAGTGTTATAACTTCAAAACGGTACACTTAAGTGCAGGTTTCAAAGTTAAATGGAACACTTGGGTGCCACTCCAACGAAAATCCGGCTAAATGGGTGACGTGGCAATTTTCCGGCGAGTAGAACACAAAACGACGCCATTTTGCATGCGACGTGGCGAAAAAGGCAAAACGACGCCGTTTTGTGTGCAATGTATAAATAATTAATATAAAAATTAATTAAATTAAATTAAAACTTAATTTTATTTAAAATATTCTAAAAAATAAATTAAAATTAAAAATTTTAAAAACTTAAAATTTTAAAAAAAAAATTAAAAAAACTTAAAATTAAAAAGGTTAAAATTTAAAAAACTTAAATTAAAAAACTTAAAAAACTTAAAATTTTAAAAACTTAAAATTTAAAAAAAAAACTTAAAATTTAAAAACTTAAAATTTAAAAACAAAAAATTAAAATTTAAAAACAAAAACTTAAAATTTAAAAAAATTAAAATTTAAAAAAAATAAAAAATAAAAAACTTAAAATCTAAAAAACTTAAAAACTTAAAATTTAAAAAACTTAAAATTAAAAAAAAAAATTAAAATTAAAATAACTTAAAATTTAAAATTTAAAATTTTAAAAAAATTAAATTAAAAAACTTAAAAAACTTAAAATTTTAAAAACTTAAAATTAAAAATATAAATTTTAAAAAACTTAAAATTAAAAAAAAAAAAACTTAAAATTAAAAAAAAAAAATTAATTTAAAAAAAAAAAAAAAAAAAAAAAAAAAAAGAGGGCCGAAGGGGGCGGCTAAGGTGGCAATTTTAATATTTTAATATTTTAAGGTTTTTTTAATTTTAAGTTTTTTTAATTTTATTTATTTTTATTTTTATTTTTTTAATTTTAATTTTTTAATTTTAAGTTTTTTTTTTTTTTAATTTTAAGTTTTTTTAATTTTAAGTTTTTAAAATATTAATTTTTTAAAATATTAATTTTTTAAAATATTAATTTTTTAAAATATTAATTTTTTAATATTAATGTTTTAAAATTTGAAGTTTTTTAATTTGAATTTTTTTAAATTTAAGTTTTTAAATTTTAAGTTTTTTAAAATTTAATTTTTTTAATTTGAAGTTTTTTTAATTTTAATTTTTTTAAATTTTAAATTTTAAGTTTTTAAATTTTAAGTTTTTTTAGTTTAAGTTTTTAAATTTTAATTTTTTTTAATTTTAATTTTTTAAATTTTAGAATATTTTAAATAAAATTAATTTTTAATTTAATTATTTACACATCAAACACAAAACGACGTTGTTTTGCATTTTCTCGCCACGTCTGCATGCAAAAACGGCGTCGTTTTATGTCGGTTCAGGAAAATTGCCACGTCACCCATTTGGCCGGATTTTAGCCATAGTGACACTTAAATGTTCTACTTTACTCCGAAATTGGCACTTAAGTGTACCGTAGTTTTGAAGTTATAGACTTAAGTGTCATCCCGTCTTGAGTTATGGGCATTTGACCAGGGTGTCCCAAACTCTAATGAAACTATTATCCGCCATATCTCATGTCCTATCTCCTTCAATTATCAAATCTTGTCCCTTGTCCATCCTCTACAGACTATACCATACACTTGCACACGTCACTAACCAAAAATTATAACTAATACCAAAACCAGGCTTCCGCAGCGTATACATCCAAAATTTTCTAACAAGCTCGAACATCGCAGCTTCGTGACTTGCGTTCGCCATGCACTTGTGAGACAACTGGAAGTCCTCATGGTAACCAGGTTTGTATCGGTTGCCATGAACACCTATTGGCAGCACTCCATGACTACTTCCATGCGCTACAACATTGGAGTTATCTTGGCTATTACCTTTGATCCAACCGTGCTCGACAAGCACACTGACGAGTAGTTCTCTATGCTAGATTTGACGTACCGAGCACGTTCATCTTCCTCTTCCCATACTTGTAGGGTCTTGAACTCCTCGTCTATTGTTTCAAGATACAGATTTGAAACCCGACCCTCGGCTTTCACATAGCTTCATACCGAGCTAGTGGGGAAGGTAAACACCTGATAATGCAGATATCAATACACAGTCATTAAAATAAGTGGAATGGAAGGAAACTCTATGCATTTTGATATTGAACAAATAAAGTGGGATCCAAGGCATTGGAATGCGCGTGCATCAGAGGTGAAGCAACCAATTTGGGTGATGAAATCACATTCCCTGCAGTAATAAACAGGATGCTTCGGCAACTATATGTTCATTCGTTCTGTCTCCCCGATTCCAACCATATCATGTGAAAGAACTAGCGAATGACTGTAATGCTTATGCTCAGTGGTTTCTGGTGGAGATAGCGAAGTGCAGCTGATATCAGGCCATGACCGTAGTTGGGTACTACACAGACAAATGACCCTGCATAATGATCGGTATCATCACAGAAGTCGCAGTGGCCATGAAAATCTGTATCCCGAAGGAGGCATTGACCATCTCAGAACTTGGTCGAGGGGTCCCTCAATACGCATTGAAGCAATGATGGTTGCGCTTGCAACGCGTGTAGCCCCGGAGGAACATAGGTTCAGTAGGGGCAAAGTGAAGAGTGAGAGAGCGTAATGCGTGGAAGTGCGATGGGTGATAAAGGCCGGTGGCCGGTGACCTACTGATAATCTGTGGGAAGAATTGAGCGGCAGAGTCAGCAAACACAGGTTTGGCCTCCTATGGATTCACCACATGCATAGTTCCTGCAGTTAGGATAATTGAACTTCGGAAGCTTGATCTCCATCTGTTGGCAGAATCCCAGCTTGTGATTCTCATTTTATCCAAATCATATTGCATGATCTGGTGCTTGTAAGTGTGATGTCGAATCTGCATTGATCTAGTTCTGCCTAGATGCTTCATTCGTTTTGACTCTTTCATCTTCAGAATATGCTGCTTGTCGTGACAGTGACCGTGTGTTCGGCCTTGTAAAGTCAGAGCCGAGAGTTAGATACCCTTGTGACGGTTGTGATAACTCCACTGTAGACGAAGTGTACTTCTCACGTGCGTGCTTACTTCCCTCATGTCCTCACCTTCTTCATGTGTACCGTATTCTAATAATTTTCCAGACACCATCAAGCATAAATAATACCTATCATACCCTTGCGTTTGGTGCCTCTTTTTACAAACATGACTGGCTCGTATTCTCCTAATTAAGCTCCTTTTTGTTGTTGCTTGAAGTGGTTTGCCAGGTAGATTGATGCATATGTTCTGTTTACAGCTTACTGTGTCAAGCTCATAATCTCCGTTTTTGCCTGGTCACCGGATGTATATGTTGGGTATTCTTTTTCATCTTTGCTTCAAGTGTGAGAAAATCATTCATTCTGTATTAAAGAAGTAAATTTTGTAGTGTTCAGTCATGTTGATTACCATAAATGAGCACAATCCTCTGTTGATTATGATTTTTGCATCACAATTAGTGAAGTAATATGATAATGATCGATCCATAATTAGTGTTTGAGTGGAACTTGTCTTCCTGAGAAATCTTATTTTTAACGGTCGATCTCACCTGGTAAAGAAATGGCTTTGCTATTGCTTATGATGGTGTTGTTGCCAATCTGGTACTTAATGGGTATGGTTACTGTGAACCAGGTACCGCCATCTATGGTCTTGGATTATGAGAAAGGAGCGAAAGAAAGAGAAGGCATTTCCTTTTCAATGACCTAATTTTTTGCTAGAGATTTCTTTTGAGGAAGATATGCTATGATACAAGCTCGAGCAAAGAAGCTCGGAAATAGGAGCATTGGAGAGCTTGCGCACGAAGTACAGCTTGGTGAACAATCCAGGCTAACCTTGAAGTATTAACAAATGATGACCTCCGATGAACAAGGGAGGTTTCATCTATTTCAGGACCAGCGAATCAGGAAAAGTTTCTCTTTTGGTTCTGGAAAGGTATGGCCTGCTATGCGTTGGCTCTTCTTTTAATTTCCTTGTGCGGCAAGGTTTGGTCCTGTTTCAACAAATTGTTTGGTCCTCCGCCAAAAGTTGTGTTCATGAAGGAATGTGAGGACAGATATCAGGAACCAGTTACTGTTGAAGGGCTCTAGTGAGGAGAGGGAAAACCAGATTTTGTGTGACCTCAGAACAGGAACTAATAGAAGGATGTCTAAATTCCTTGCCATTAGCTGCTTACACCAGGCGAGTTCTCTATGATTCTGTCCTGCCTCTCCGAAGCTGGAAATTTGCAGGGTAACGATTTGTCTGGGCCTAATGCAAGATCACATGAGTTGGTGGCTATTCAAGCTGCCTTATGTGGTACCCTGGCACCGAATGCCACCAACCGATGACAGAATTATTTGCACCGTCTTGAAACCTGGATTCTTGGAATCTTGTAAAGAACTGCAGCGACAAAGTTGACTGGCATAGGTTAATTTGGTTCTCTCCATACGTGCCTAAGTTTGCTCTAATTTCCTGGATGACTATCTTGAATGGACTGCAACTTTGGACACAGTTGAATGCCGGTTTACATCACTGGTCTCTCCCATACGTGCTATATGCAAGTGGGCTATTGAATCTCGAGCTAGTCTGTTCTTTTAGTGTGCATTCGCTTCTGAGGTTCAGCATTGCTATTCTCAGTCAATAGAGTTCCTGGAGATTGGTATGTTGGATTTCAATGGATAACTCTGCATGCTGAAGGCGTTGGTTCCAGAGCAGTGTTGTAGAAACTCGCCTGGAATGGATGCATCTGTTATCTGTGGCAAGCAGATAATGACTTACTCGGAAGTCCACTTCATCGCGCAAAATGCAATCAATCCTTTTTCTGCAATGGATTAAGCAACAGAAACAAAGACAATATCTCCTTACTAACTTGAATGAGAGAACGGAGATTATTAATCTCATATAACAATCCTTCAATATGCCATACAACATATACGTCGATGCCGAAATCATCATTACATGCTATGTATAATTATTCATACTTGACCTCAATTCCAAACAAGCGAATCCAACATATAACATGATGAAATTGCATTAGCTTAGGCACATCAGCAGACATGTCTTATAGACTATGATTTCCGATGATGAAAATCAGTAGTAAGTCCTCCCAATTTCGCTTGCGGTAGGCCTCCGAGACCCAAAATTGATGTTTCCATATCTCTTTGTCGGATCCATGGTGTGAGGCATTATCTCGGGGTAATAATGCACCGCGGAGACCGTCTCGGCGTACCTTGCTTCCCCCTGGTGCTGATGAGGGTAACTGCCCGAGGCCGAGGAATGCGCCGCCTGGTCCTTCAAGAGCTCGATTGCTGTGCCGATGGCTGATGACGTAGATAGTGATCCGGTCCCATGACTGGGCCTTGGCGCGACGTAAGCATCAACGACAGCGGGGACCACCATGGCGATCTCTTTCTTGTAATGGACCTCGTCCTTCTCGCTCCGGTAATTCTCGCCGCCCGACTTCCTCCAATCCTTATTGCCGCTGTAGTCGCCATACTCGCTAGGCTGGTACAATTGCCCCGAAGAGCCGTATCCGGGGGTGGCAGCCGGACTCGAGTATGGCTTTCTGACGTACCCATCAATTTCATCGCGCCTGTAATTATTGGCGTCAATGACCGGGTTTTGCGGAACCCGCCAAGTGTCGCCGACGACCCCTCCTTTGGCAGAGTAAGAGCCGTAGCCCCTGTCATAGCTGTCGTACGTCGGCGGAGTGGCCGCGCGTCCGTACGGCGTCCCATAGCCAGAATCGACGTACCTCGCCATTATTGCTTCTTGAGTGAGGTGCTTGAAGGGGGAAGGACTTTTTTTTTTGGGTCGATAAGAGGGAAGGACTTTGGTTTAGACGTTTCTTCACAACCGTTCCTTGTTGAAAATGTTGAAGGAAGCTTGGACTTATTTAAGGGGAAAAAACACCAAAGATTCGCAGCTAATTAAGTTACTTTTTCGTTAGATTGTGAAAGTGATGGAATGAGATTCATCTAATACACAAAATTACATGAACAGAAAGCGTGAGAGGATCTTATGCCTATCTTTATTGAAAAGTTCTGGTGCAGCACTAGTTTGAGATGCTGACTTTGGTTTTCGTTTTGATCATGTCCGTGGAAATGGCATCTTGACAGCAGAGGAAATCAAGATCAGATGCTTCTGGGGACCTCCATTAGCAAAGATGATAGTAAGAGAATAAAGGGAACTCTCTCTTTTAACATATCACATAATACACGAGCCAAAACCCGACTAACGAGGTTGTTATAGGCTCATACCATGAGCGATGCCATAGGGGTCTTGCGCTTGTTAACGCATCTTCTGATCCGATGTCCGTTTCTTAACTATTAAATCAATCTTGAGGCGAATTAAACAGTTGTAACTCGACGCTTTGACGAGCGAAACGAGTTTGGGAGGACGTCTAATGGGAAAACCTATTCCTTGCGATATATCCAGGATTCATGTCCGTAGAAGAAGCACACCTATGTCCTCTGCTTAGAACATGCGACACGAATCCGACGGATGAATCAGTGGGAGATGTCAAAACATTGGATAGGAATAAGGGTGCGGGATGATATTCCTCGCTCGACGATCCAAAATGATGACCCTTTATTCCGCTCTTTTCTTCGGCACTTCGCACAAGAAAGAGAACCTTTTTTTTTTTTTAGGTCGGTACGAGAAAGAGAATTTTGACTCTTCTCATAGTGCGATTGATTGTCACCAAACGTGTCTAGAGTTTGTGAACCTTCAACATATATGCCTAAACTCAAATATCATCACCTAGGATGTCGAGTTTTGGAAATCAAGTGGAGGAGGTGACACGAAGTTGAGGATCACACGAATTGGAAGACTGATAGAAATAGGAGAAGAATTTTGAATTCTCTACTACTAGATCTCGATACATTCTTTTACTTGTAATTATAGTACAAAGTATGGATAATAAAAGGAAATAATGAAAGATACACAATCAATATAAATCATTGATTGATTTGATCAATCGAGCCAAATCCAGGATTGTATCTTTAGTATCAAATCATATCACTAATACTCCCCCTCAAGCCAATGGCTTCTTAGCTTATTTAAGAGATATTTCTGTTGTCTCTGACACAAGGACTAGATGAAAATATTCGCAGGTTATTCTGTGGTTGCGATTCCTTTTGTTTTGATAGTCCTTTATTGAATCTTGTCTCGAGTGAAGTGATAATCAATTTTTATATGCTTTGTCATTTCATGAACTATAGGATTCACTGCAAGCTTGAGTGTTGCATCATTATCGCAAAACAGCGTAGTGGGTCCCTTAACTTTTATGCCAGGTCCAAAAGTAGGCCTCGCATCTAGACTATTTCACAAATAGTTTTGGCCATGGCTCGGTAATCAACCTTAGCCATTGATAAGGATACAATTGTTTGCTTTTTTGTCTTCCATGAGAGTAGTGATTCTCCAAATTTAATGCCAAACCCAATAATGCTTCTTCTAGTCATAAGATAGATAGCATAGTCCGTGTCACAGTAGGCCGTTGTCTCCTTATTGTATTCTTAGGAAAGAAGTATTCCAATAGTGGACATTTCTTTAAATACTTCACAACTTTCAATACTGCATTCATATGGGACTATTTTGGCTTATGCATAAATTGACTAAGTTTCTACATTGCATAACATATATCAGGCCTTGTTATAGTGAGGTAAATGTACTTCCCCACAAGTCTATGGTAACTAGATGGATCTTCGAGTAATGGATCATCACTTTGAGATGAAGTTCCTGCATCATAATTGACTCTAGTTAATTTGGTATTCTGCTCCATATGGATAGCTAATGCTTTATATCCCAATAAACCTACTTCTGATATAATTTCCAAGACAAATTTTCGGTGGCTAAGAGATATTCTTAGGTTTGATTGGGCAATCTCAATGCCAAGAAGATATTTAAGAGGTCTTGGATCTTTAATATGAAATGCAGAATGCAAGTATTCTTTGAGATTCTCAATTGTAGATTCATCATTTCCCATAATAAATATGTCATCGACATAAATCATTAGATAGATAGATGATGCACCTTTTGTCCATGTGAAGAGTGCATAACCATGTCTGGACTATTTAAAACCAGCTGCTGTGAATGCAATAGTAAACTTCGCATAACACTATCGAGAATGTGTTTGAAACTATAAATAGATTTGCGGAGATGACATACCTTAGACTCTCCCTATCTCCTTAAACCCTGTCAGAGATCCATGTAGATTTTATAGGTCGCTAAGCATTATGAACATCCATTTGATGTAATTTCCAATCACAAAAAGCAATAACGGACAAGAAAGATCGAACAATGACTTCTTTTGCCATTGGAAAGAAAGTCTCATGGTAATCGCAGCCCTCTCATTATGTAAAGCCCTTGGCCACCAACCGAGCCTTATAGCTTTCGATGGATCCATCTGCCTTGTATTTGATTTTCTATACCGATTTACAACCAATTGGTTTATGATATGAAGGTAGGGGTACAATATCCCAAGTGTGGTGCTTCCATGACCTTTTGCCATTGTGGATCACTAACTACCTCATCGTAAGAGGATGGTTCTCGTTCCTTGGAGACATGACTAATGCAATACATTAAATGAAACATAGGAAGAGACTGGGTAGCAAGTACTTGATGATGTGGAAGTAGCGCAAACATAATCCTCAGTCAAAGTGGGTGGCTTAGTGGTGTAGCCTGAATGATGAGGTTGAATATCTTGGACAGGTGCAAGGGATATAGACTCATCAATAGTTTTTGCTGGAGATGGCTTTTCACCAATAGATGATAGCTAGAAGGAGAGACAGAGTGCTCTTCACATGATACTTCAATGGGCTAAGGTGAATATTTTATGGATGATGAAGTATCCTCTATAGTCTCCATGACTAGAGGAGATATTGGGTGTCCAAGAGGTGCAATAGAGAAAATCAGTTGATCAGGAGATAGATCCTCTTCAAATGAAAAAACAATCATGATTAGTTGAGGATCTAGAATATTTAGCTGATGTTGCTTCATCCTGAAAGGGAAATACATCTTCATGGAACACAACATCCCCGCTGACAAAGAAATGTCCTGTGGATGGTTCAAAGACATGATAACCTTTTTGAGCAGTTAGATAACCCATAAAAATGCATTGACGGGCATGAGGACCCATTTTGTCTTGAGGACCTAGAGTAGTAACATAACATAAGTAGCCAAATACTCGTAAGTGATGAATCTCGGTTTTTTTTTTTTTTTTCCAAAAAGCAATTCAAAAGGAGTTCACCTGCTAAGAATCAGAGTTGGCATGCAACTAATCAAGTCAGCTGCTGTGACCATATAATCTCCCAAAAGTTTTCTGGAATGAAAGCCTTGAACTTAAGGGCGTGTGCAACTTCCAAGAGGTGACAATGTTTACGTTCAACAACCCCATTTTGTTGTGGAGGTCATGTACACAAACGTTCATGGACAATTCCATGGGAAGAGGAAAAAGATGCACATCCAATATTAATGACCTCCCTTTCATTGTCAGTGCGAATGTGTTGAATAAAAGTTCTAAAACTGTTATTTAACGATAAGAGGAAAACTTGTAGTTGGGTAGAAACTTGTTTCTTGGATTGCAAATGAAAGACTCACGTTGCACAAGAGAAATCATCAACAACGGTAAGGAAGAAACGAGAGCCATCTTGATGCGGGTGTGATAAGGTCTCCACACACTAATATGAATGAGGGGGAAAATTTTAACACACAAATTGCTAATAGGAAAAGGAATACGTGATTGTTTTGCCATGGGACAAATTGGAGAATGAGGAAAGAAAGCACTATGGCCCAATCTTTGATGAGAAAGAAATAATTTTGCATTGGAATAAGCATTACAAAAGAATTGTTATTCAATGATAAATCATGATTTTTCGGAAGATTGATCTAGAAGTAAAATCTTTGTCAAACCCTATCCAAGCCCATCAGTTTTCCAATCAAAAGGACCTCAAATAAACAGGTGTCAAAATTGAAAAGAACATGGCAAGAATTGTCCTTGCAAACTTTGGAGACAGAAATGGGATTGAATTAAAATTGAGGAACGTAGAGGACATTTTTTAGTGTAATGGAAGGGGTGAGATTTATTGTGCCTACATACGTAACATAGGTCACATTCCCATTTGGGAGACAAATAATGATAGGTGAATTTAGATTTTCATGGACCTCGGAAAAAAATTAATCACAGAATATGTGGTCACTAGCACCTGAATCAATTATCTATGTATCATGAGCCATATAGTTCATCAAACAATAGGAAGTACCTATAAAACTCCCTGATTTCTCGACAATGTTCATTTGTTTCAAAGCCTTCATGAGTTACTGATATTGGTCATTGGTAATTGTTTGATTTCCTTTGTTATATGTTGCCCTATGACCTGAAAAACCAAAGAATCCCTTTCTTTATTCCCTTTTTTCTCCAGACTTCCCATGCAATTTCCAGCAAGTATTTATGGTATGGTGCGAATGATTACAATAATCACAATACAATTTACCTTTGCCATTTTGTTCATTTCCTCTTTGAGATGATATGGTAGAAGATGGACCACTTTATCATGCAAAAATTGGTGTTGACGTGGCCTCATAAGGAGAGTTTGATCTAACCGTTGGCATTGATGATCGTGAGCCATTCGATCATGCCCTTGAATCTCTGTCATCCATTCCTTTAGTTGTCCTTTGTTCTTCCCCACCAGAAAATCCTAGTGTTGTGGAAGACTTCCATGGCTCTATATTCACTTGCCCGATTGACCCTCTCTGTTGAAGCCTCAACTGAGCCACGAGAACGATTATTTCTCTTATCTTGACATACTCCTACGAAGCCAGCCGCTAATTCTCTTCCTATATAGCTCTGGAAGATCCGCTCAAGAAATGGTACTGATGCCATAGCTAAGATCTGTGAGCGAAACAGAAGGTAAGTCTCATTTAGAATCAACAGAAAATGAGTCACCTTTTCCCTCTCTCGTTTGTTTTGGTATTGCTGCAATGTGACCTCCGGCCCTACAAGCTTTTTCTCAGTGGCTTCTACCTTGTTCCAAAGCCCTGAGAGCTTGTTGAAACAAGCAGTCACAAACATAGTCCCTTACTTCAATTCAGTTAATGCCCCAATGAGAGAAAAGTTTTTTGCACGATCTAATTTGCCGCCCATTTCTTTAATGTTTTCCCACATGCTCTTTGAGTCCTCTGTCGGGAGAAGTCCAGTTGTGACTTCTAGAGAGATGCAATTCCCTACTCAAGTTCAAACGAGTTGATTGCATTTCTTCCAATATCGCACCAAACTCTTGTTGGAGGGAATCCGGACGATTCTGTCAAGAAAACCATCTTTAACCTTCGTTACCAAGGCTTGCTAGACATCTTTGTCTTCGTTACCATGGCTTGCTAGAATTCCGGAGACCGCCGTGAGTAATATAACTTGCATGTTATAAATTTTTTTCACACAGGTGCTCTCAAGATCAAGGCGGCCATATGATTAACATGGCAATCATCGTAGATCTGTATCTAAAACTCAGAAGTGGTAATGTAATATCGACAACTCTACGACGTCACTTTTCGTCCGACTCATTGTACAAAACACCAGTTATCATCCGGCCTTCGATGACTGGTACGTCAACCCTTCACTCCCACTTCAAAATATCAATTACAAAAAACCTTAGAACCAAACGGTTTCCGACACGTCATCGCAACAGCGGACCGACGAAGGTCCCGCATGACGTGGCAGAAGATGGAATGAAACCAACCGCCGCAAAGAAGGCAGGCACCATTCGACCAAAAAAACAAAGGCAGGCACCAACATGTTGCTTTTACTCCACGTTTTTCCGGAGAATGTTGTTGTGGTTAAAGTATTCAACGACCAATTTCCGAAAAATAAGGAGAGCATTTCATGCTCTCTTCCCCGTCACTCTCGCACTTCCCATTATATCATCCCACTTTTGTATGTATCTCATTAGCATCTTAAACTACTCTCGAGGAGCAAATTACCATTTATTCAAGATAAAATAGCAACAAAGAAAATGGAGAAAGACACTAAAAGTGCCTTAATTTATGTATGACGCTCACTTTATAATAAAAAATTTTATTTGAGTGTGGCATTTTTTAGCACTGAAGTGATCGTTTTTTCATGTGATCACTTTTTAACAATGATTGGCACTGAAATGATTTTTTTTTTTTTTTTACAATGATTAGCATTGAATTAATCACTTTTTAACTTACTATACAATGTTATTTAGGGGTTTTTTTGGTTTTAAAGTGATCACTTTTTAACAACAATTGGCACTGGAGTGATCATATTTTTATAATGACTGGTATTGAAGTGATTACTTTTTAACTTGTGACACAATGTCATGTAGAGATTATATACTGATTGGGTACACTAGCAAGTCACGTAGGATCGAGAAATTAATAACATATTATCACGTTAGATTTCCAGCGATTCAAATTAGAGTTGGCACTTAAGTGATTTTTTTTTTTTAAGTGGCATTTAAGTGAGCCGGTAAAAAGTTATAGCACCAAAGTGAGTGTCATACACAAATTAAGGCACTTCTAGTATTCTTTTCTTGATTTTCACTATGTTTGCAAATTTAAGTTTGCGTCTTCAAACCTATTCTACGAAAGTAAAATGATCGGAATACCTTTCCTCGAGAAACAACTGCGGTCTCGAACCACCCATTCACACTTACCCTCATTAACCAAGTCTATTGCATTGCCAAACATCCTTTTCCATTAAGCCAACCCCTTGGCCGCCTCTGGCTGCCTTTGAGAATGCCCCAGAGAGAGAGAGAGAGAGAGCTTATGTGGTGGGTTCTTCAAGGTCCTTTGGTACCGGCGGCGGTGCGGCGGGGTCTTGAGCTAGATACTAAGACTAGGATTATGTGAGTTAGGATTGTGTGTTGGTGGGTGTGATGAGGAAATGGTAGGGCTAATTCCTTAGAATGAAAATGACAAATTTTGAAATAGATGAACAATTCTGTTTAAGATAGGATACAAACTTGTTTGCTCAAACGTAGTTGATGCGTAGAGGTAATCTTTTGAAAACCATGTATTGCCATTTTTCTTTTATCCAACAAAGAAAATACAATGGAGGGTTAGAGAAATAACATGGACATTTCTAGAAGAAATTGTGACATGTGTTCGAATCACAGTGTCTCTCACTCAATAATTTTAGGCGGCCATGTCTACTTTTCTATTGGTGAAATCTTATTCAACTCATGTGAATAAAGTAACTTGCGCACATCTATGAAGATCAATAAAGTTGAAAGGTTCAAATACAATGTGTTATAAAAAATTGGCAACTTGATGCAGTTTAAAAGTTTATAGCTAAACTTACAGTGCAAGTTGAAGTTTTTGAGTAGAAGATGCAAAGTGTCATTTGGACAAAAACAAAAAGTAGGATATTTTGTGTTTCACAGACTAATAATAATGTGTAAATTAGAGAGAAGAAGTGATGGCAAGGGGTTATGGATTGAATGGAGAGAGAAATTTGGAAGAAGCGTGGTGGTATATAGCTACCCATGCTTTATTTAAAGGCATAACTATGATTTTATGGTTATACTTGACAAAGGATTATAGCCATCTGTTTCATTAATCAACACAAGTAAAGAAGGCGCACCTGTTACCAAAAGCTTAAATTTTTTAGTCGAAGGAGATTACTCGCGTACGAGACCTCGATATTTGTAGACCGCATAAACAAGCATTGTAGTGCAAATAGGGTCAACAACATCACAAGAAATTGACGAGTGAGGAGCCACATGCATGGAATGATCAGGGGTGACGCCTAGCTCTTTTTCCAAGTTGGAAATTCCGATGCAATTTGAACCATTAAGTAGTTAAGTCTACATGTATAAACACCCAATCAAACTATTGTCAAACAATATGAGATCATATCTAACAAGATTCATTTTGGTGTTTATGCTCGTTTTATTAGTTTCCATTATTTTTTGGTGAAATCATCTTACGCAACAATATGAATCTATTTCCTAGAGTATATTGTACTGCGATTTCAAGTGTAAGATAAATAGAAGAAGTGTCGTGTCTTACATGATCCATGAGATTAGAGAGATATTTCGTGTCCCCGAAATTTACCTATTTAAAGTAAATTTTTTCATCATATATAACAAAAGCGTGAAGCGAAACACGTAGTAAATCGCTATGCATTTGATATACAAGCGGGCTATTGAATCTCGAGCTCATTTGTTCTTTGAGAGTGGATTCGCTTCTGGGGTTTGGCAAACACGTGTATTGCTATGTTAAGTCGATAGAGTTCCAAGATTGGGCTGTTGAATTTCAATGGATAACTCTGCACGCTGAAGGACTCGGTTCCAGAGCAGTGTCGTCGAAACTCGCCGGGAACGGATGCGTCTATCCTCTGTAGCGAGCTGCTAATGACTTACTCGGACGTCCACACTTCATCGCACAAAATTTATTCAATCCTATTTCTGCAATGGATAAAGCAGCAGAAACAAAGACAAGGCCTCCTTACTGGCTCGAACGAAAGAAAGGGAATTATTTATGTTATCGGATATAACAATCCTTTGATACGTCATACAACATATACGTCGACACCGAAATGATCATTACTACATGCTGTGTATTATTCTTCGTACATGACCTCAATTCCCAATAGGCGAATCCAACATATAACGTGATGAAATAGCATTATCTTAAGCAGACATGTCTTCAGACTACGATTTTCAACGATGAAATCAGTAATAGTTCCTCCCAATTTCGGCTGCTGCAGGCCTCCGAGACCCCAAATTGATGTTTCCATATCTCTTCGTTGGATCCATGGTGGGAGGCATTATCTCCGGGTAATAATACGCTGTCGAGACCGACTCCGCGTACTTTGCTTCCGCCTGGTGCTGACGAGGGTAACTGCCCGAGGCCGAGGAATGCGTTGCAGTCTCCTTCAAAAGCTCGATTGCCGCACCGATGTCATTCGTTGGCGTAGATAGTGATCCGGTCCCATGACCAAGCCTCGGCTCGACATAGCTTTCAATGACAGTGGGCACCACCATGGCAATCTCTTTCTTGTAATGGAACTCGTCCTTCTCGCCCAGGTAATTGTCGCCGTCAGACTTCCGCGAATCCTTATTGGCTCTGTAGTCGCCATACTCGCTTGGCTGGTACAATTGCCCCGAAGAGCCATAGCCAGGGGTGGCAGCCGGGCTTGGGTACGGCCTTTCGACATACCCACCAATTTCATCACGCTTATAATTATTGGTGCCGGCGACTCCTCCTTTGGCAGGGTAAGAGCCGTAGCTCCTGTCGTACGTCGGTGGAGTGGTGGCACCTCTATACGGCGGCGTCCGGTTGCCAGAATTGCTGTCGTACGTCGGCGGAGTGCCGGCACCTCCATACGGCGTCCCGTAGCCAGAATTGACATACCTCGCCATTATTGCTTCTCAAGTAATGTGCTTGATGAGGAAGGACTGTGATTTATGAAGAAACTATATTAAATGTTTCTTCACAACCCTTCCTGGTTGAAATGTTGAAGGAAGCTAGGACTTATATAAGGGGACAAAAACATAAAAGATACGTAGTTAATTTACCTTTTCGTTGGTGTGAAAGTGATGCAATGAGATGTATCCAATTCATAAACTTACATGAACGTGAAGCGTGAGAGAATCTTATGCTTACCTTTATTGAAAAGTTTTGGGGCAGCACTAGTTTGAGATGCTGACGTTGGTTTTTATTTTGATCATGTCCGTGGAAATGGCATCTTGACAGAAGAGGAGATCAAGATCAGATTCTTCCACAGGATGATGACGTCCATTATAAAAAAAAGAGAGAATAAAGCGGAATTTCTCTTCTGGCATATCGCACGGTATCGTCTATGCTTCATTGAGCAAGAGCTAGGAGAAAGATCCAATGAGGTCGACCTCCCTTAGTAAAGATGACGTGAGGAATAAAGGGAACTCTATCTTCTAGCATATCACGTAATACACGAGCCAAAACCTGACTAACGAGGCTGTTATGGCTTGTAGCATAAGGAATGCGATAGGGTTGTGTGCTTATTAACACGTTTCTTAATCCAATGTCCATTTTTTAACTACTAAACCGATCTCGGGATGAATTAAAACAATTGTAACTTAACAGGGAAACGAACTTGTTTGAGCATCTAATTGGAAAACCTACCCATTGCAAGATGTCGAGAATTCATCTCCCATACACTATTTGCAGAAGCACACCTTGTAAGAATTTTTTTGATATAAGCTATATTAATTGAGATTGTAATTTATCGTTTTATGAGGTTGATCTAATAAGGTAAGATATATGGTTTTCTTAATAGTCGAATATGGGCCTAACTTGTTTGGGTCGAGTTATGGCCGATCAGATATGAGAAGGTCCAGCTGAAAACTCTATAAATAGCGTTAAGGTTCATCCTCTAACTCTTATTCTTCCATGAACATTCTCTCACCTCACATAAGGAAGTCGTGAGGGGCGGTTTCATCACGCCAGGATCTGAGGGCCATAGAAGAAATGAACCTTAGCGTCAAATCATCGCCATTCTGCATAACGAATGATGGATTCCAAATTAGGTACGTAAATCTTCGTGTTCTCCTCCAATATGTTCGATTTTCTAGCTATGTTGATCTTGGGATGCCATTTCTATGGCCAACATTTGACATCAAAGCTTTGTAGCCTATAACTCAAACTGTTGCATTTGACCCGTTTTCAGAAATTTTACCCGTTAAAATTTGATTTTGAACACATATTTGAACTCGTCTCGTTGAGACAAGCGTTTCAATGGGTAGCACGCCTCTGTTGGAGGCCAAATGCATCACCCATGAACATTTTGAATTTGAGTAAGCTTTGGACCGTTTTGCCTATTGTCGTGATTTTTGGTATGGTGAAAGTGAGTTTTGAACATATATTTGGATTCTACTTGTCGAGACAAGCATTTTGGTGGCTCACACGCCTCTTGGGGAGGCCACATGCTGGCAAGCGCGCTCCCGCGCCTACACGCTCGAGCGCGCGACCGCCTAAGGCGGTGGGTGACATCATTAATGAGGTCACCTGCCAACTCGCCACACCACCATGACGATGATGACATCACACGCATCATGATGTCATCGATGATGTCATTCACGGCAGATCGACTCGACCTAGGTTGACCAAGTCAACCCGACCCAATAGACCATTAATCGGGTTGACTCAACCCGGGTATTGGTCAGACCGGTTGAATCGTTGACCAATCAAACCGGTCAAACCGGTTTCTAGACCAACTCAACAGGTGAGCATGTGCAACTCACGCGCTGCACATTCTAGCTACACGTGAAGGCTCATGCGACATCAGATCGGCGCATGGTTGGCACTAGCATGCTCGTATGGAGATTCTCTACACTGTGGTGTATTTATTTTACATGTTTGATACTTCTAAAGATATAAAAATGCATGTGGAACCCCAAATACGTGGATTTTAGGGGTATTTTTTGCTTATTTTTCATTTATTTCCCTATGTTTTTGGAAATACATTGTGAGCTTACATTTATATCATCACATAAGAAATGTGTAGAACATTGATTCATTAATAACATGTATAAGGTTCAACATGTATTAATGAATGGAGTAATGTGATTAGCATAACATGTGATTTTAGTGACAAATTACCCCCGTCATTAGGTCTAAAATTACATGTATACGGTAAATGTGAGTCTTAAAATTTATTTTTCAATATGAGAGAGTTTTAATGATTCAATTGGGTTGTGACGGGTAAAGTGGCACACTTAATTGATTTGAGAAATATCGGTTTCATATTGAGATGGGATGTCTCATATTCTAATGCATGGTCATACTTTCAAATAAGGTGATTGTGTGTTAGTGCATGGAGGGATACATGTATAGCATATGGAGATATATATGTATAGCATATGGTTGAGGAGTAACTGACTCTAGTGGTTCATATACTCAAACGTGGTGAATTTGCAAAAAGTTAAAATATATTATCATAACCGTTGTCATGTGGAAAGTGTGCAATTGCAAGTGCCCAAATGTATTTATAAGATTATGCATGTAGCTATCGAGATGTGTACTTATAAGGTTTTCAAGCTATATAGTACTCACATTTGTTATTGAGTCACATTCTTTGTAATGGCAATTTTATTATGACTGAAATTCTTACTAGGTCAAATTTTAAGTAGTAAAATGAGAATTTTCTTTTTGGGATGAAGCTAGTATATGTTTATATTACTCTTACTAAGAATAGTTGGCAATCTCACTATTAGTAATATAGAACTAGAAAGCACTTTTTGCTATTTGGGAAAAGGTTATCCATGAGGTGTTCTATTTAGAAACACTTGAAAATGGTTTGCCAGCTGACTGCACTACTAAAAGGATAATGAAAGCATTGATGTTTTGAAATTGTGTCTTATCTAATATCGAGATTGGGATAAATGCAAGAATTCTCCAACATAAGGTTTGATGATTCTAATAATATTAAGGATTACGTCCTAAAAATGGTAAATCTGAAGTCCAAAATTATACTCATAAAGGAATTCATGAAAGCACCGGTCATTTTGACAATCCAATCTCAAGATAGTACCCTTTAAGAGAAATTGTGTCATTTACTACTTTTTTGGGGAGAAATGACACATAAGGAGCACCATAATGAATATAAAGCTTAATTGTCCAAATGTAAATTTAGGGTTAATGATTCATTCGCATTCGTTTATAAATCCAATTCCTATCGAAAGCTTCATCCAGTTTTTGGTGGTTAGATAACAATGCAACAAATTATGTTATTTACCATAAGGGAATTCATAAATCTAAGGAAACAATATTTTATGTCGATATGATTTGCATTTGATATTGAGAAACACTGTACCTTCCTTTAGATGGAACTTAATTTTCATTTCATGTCCGGAAGTGTATGGCTATTCATTTGTAGTAAAAACAAGTGTTATTTTTATGTTTTCCAATTCAAATAAATTTGGGTGTTGTAATATATCAAATGGATTATACCAATTGTGCTAATCTCCTAAACGTTATGTACGTCATTTATACAATTAAAAAACTGTTTGCAATAGACATTTACCTAAGGAATAATCTTATGTATTGAATAATAAATGTCTTAATCATATGTCTAGAAAAAAGTAGAAAGACTGATAAAGTTAACACTTTGTTTACTCTTAAATTATCTAAAGATTTGTATAGATTGTTGTAAAAGTAAGATGATTAAGATAAATAATGGAGGTCATTCACATTGATATTAATGGATCATATATGATAACCTTGTATAGAATTTTTCATTTCAACATAATCATTGACGATTATTTCTTTTATACTTGAAAAAAGTATGAATCTTATTATGGATTCAAGTTCTTTCGGACTAAAGTCAAGAAACAATTGTGATATAACTTAAAGATTGTCAAATATGACCGCAATGAGTAAGTATTTTGACAAATATGACAACGTTTGATAGCTTAAAGGGCCATTTGTCAAATACTTTGAAGATTTTAGGATGGTAACTTAGTTTACTATGCCCGAAAATTTTGAACAAATCGATGTAGCCAAAAGGCGTAATTGCACCATAATGGATATGACAATAAGTCTGATTATTATGACTAATTTATCAAGTTTTTTGTGAGGCAAAACAGCTCAATATACATTAAATCGAATTTCTATCAAATATGTTACACTAACTCATTTTGAGTTGTAAACTGGACGCAAGCCTAAGTCAAATCATTTTAACGTTTGGAGTGTCCTATAAAAGTGAAGTTATATAATCCAACATTAAGTAAGTTAGATTATAGAACCACTCTGTTTTATTTCATATTTTACCTAGGTCATTTGAAGGAATATCAGTTTTATGATCCTAATGGAGGTACAAGAATTATGGAATTATAAACAACAAAGTTTTTGGAATTCGATGTAGCTGCAAAGAATAGATGCTCTTAGACTATTAAAGATAATAGTATAATGGGAATAACATGTCTTTGTCTTCGCCTATACAAATAATTGCACAGTTTTCTACA
This sequence comes from Eucalyptus virginea, assembly GCA_014182375.1. Lineage (NCBI taxonomy): Eukaryota > Viridiplantae > Streptophyta > Magnoliopsida > Myrtales > Myrtaceae > Eucalyptus > Eucalyptus virginea. The sequence goes on from CM024515.1 coordinate 28,149,745, forward strand.
CCACAAACTAAACCTATTGAGGTTCAAGATATTGTTATTAATACAATTCCTTATTGAAACTTCATAGTGTCTAGTCTTTTCCGAAAACTATTTCAGAGTGAATATAGTATTAGTAGTTCATTTTTGGCATAGAGTTACGTTTTGTTGAAAATAAAGTAGATCAATGTATATATTGCAAGGTTAGTGGGAGAAAATTTAGTTTTCTCACATTCTACGGAAATGATATCTTGCTTGAGAGTAGTGATATTGAATTACTATATAAGAGAAAGCAGGTGTTGTCAAAGAATTTTGATTTGAAAGATCTTGATGAGATATATTTTGTCATTGGCATTAAGATTTATAGGAATCCTTCTCATATATTAGATTTATCTTAAATTGCATATGTTGATTGTGTTTTAGAAAGACTCAATATGTAGTATTGTAAACCAAAAAGTACTCTTATTATTAAGGGTAATAAAGTGAGTCTATTGCAGTATTTTCATTCAAATTTTAGGAAAAACCAAATGAGGGATATACTTTATGCTAGTGCACTTAGAAGTTTCACGTATACTCAAGTTTGCACTTGGCTAGATATTGCTTTTGTGACAAAACTTTTAAGCAGATTGGTTAAGTCTAAGACATGATCACTGGGTTGCTACCAGTAAGGTTTTGAGATACTAAAAATGACAAGAAAACTATATACTAGCAAACATGTTCAAGATTTGGAGCTAATAGAGTATCCAAATGCGACCTTGCTAGTTATCAGGATAAAAAGAAGTCAACAACATAATATATTTTTATATTAACAGAAGATGCAATAATATGACAAAGTGATCAACAGAATTCTATGTTATTCTTTACCATATAAACAGAGTTTGTAACATTCTTTTAAGCTGTTACTTAAGATATTTGGCTCTGGAACCTCATTAAGGAGTTGACCATATTTGATTTTATGAATAGACTCATACGATTGTATTGAGATAATAACTCGTCAGTATTGTTTATCAACAACAATAAAGGTCTCGAGGGATCTAAACATATGACGGTCAAATTTTTTGCGATAAAAAAAAAAAGATATAAAATGGTGATACTATAGTAGAGGATATTTCCACAAATGATGTAGTTATAGACCCACTGATTAAAGACTTTTTCCCTTGTGTACTTGAATGACATGTCATGAATATGAGTTGCTGAATTCTACTCTTTATTGGGAGCTATTTTGATTTTGCTCTAATAAAACTTATATATGTATTACATATTCAATAAAGTGTTTATTAATGTGTTGTCACCATATTGAGTTATTTACATGTAATAAAAATCTCAATGTATCGTGTAAGCCTTGAGTGAAGGTTAGGAGCATCCGATTATCAGCCTTGAGTATATATCTTGATCACACATAAAGAAAGTTTAAGCATAAAGATAAGACATATGTGGATTTATTAAAACCATAAAGATATTCTCTAGTGGCATATCAAGTTTCTTGTGACACTTAAGGTAAGGGAATAGTGACCGACAAAGGAGATGACACATAAGGTATTACTCTTTATAAGGTGTTATCTATTTGCCATACAATCTTATTAAATCCATATCAGTAACGTTGAAAGCACTCATGATCATGGAAGATTCTGTGTGTGTACATGTAGTTATTTCTATGATTCAATATTTGAGACTTTATGGAATAAGATTAACTATTAAGAATTATCAATAGACCAACATAAATGTGTAGACATACAATATAGTTTCAATCAACACAGCCCAAGTAGGAAAATGTAAGAATTTCCCTAATATGGGCTACATTAATTAAGGTTGTAATTTACTGTTTTACAGGATTGGTCTAATAAGGTAAGACATAAAAATTTCTTAATAGTCGAATATGGGTCTGGCTTATGTGAGCCGAGTTAGGTCCGGCCCATGATGAGAGGGCTCGACTAAAAACTTTATAAATAGTGCTAATGGTCCCTCCTTTAAACCTCATTCTTCCATGAACATTCTCTCATCTCACATAAGAAAGTTGTGAGGGGCGGTCTCATCATACCAAGATTTGAGAACCATAAAGGAGAAGAACCTGAGCATCGAATTGTTATTATTCCACATAAAGAACGATGGATTCCAAATTATGTACACAAATCTTCATGTTCTCCCCCAATATGTTCAAGTTTCTAGCTGAGATACCATTTCGATGGCCAACACACCTATGTCCCAACATAGGACACACGACACAAATATGATGGATGAATAGGTGGAGATAGTAAAACCTAAATAGGAATACGGATGTAAGATAGAACTGGAAAAGAATACGAATGTGGGACAATATTCCTCACCCAACAGCTGAAATGATGACTATATATTTTGCTCTTTTCTTTGGCCCTTTACACGAGAAAGAGAACCTTGACTTTTGTTATATCGCGATCGACTGTCATGAAATGTGAACTATATGGCTAAGGTATGTGAAACTTAAATACATATGCCTAAACTTAAATATCATCACCTAGGAAGTTGAGTTTAGGAAATTAAGTCAAGGTGGAATCTAAAAAACCTTTAGGCTACGTTTAATTGTCTGGATTTCTAATTAGAATAGGATTTGATATAAAATCCATGAATTTTGCTATATCTCATCTATTGTTGGTTATCATAATAATAAAATTTGATATATTCACATTAAATCATGTCATTATTTGATATAAACAACATATCAGTGTAAACAAATCTTAAAGTTCACAAAAGGAGATGAGAAACATCTCTTGAGACACTTTTTGCCTTTTTTTATATGCTTTTTAATTTTATTTTTCCTCTCTATTTAAATAATTTCTTGTTTATTTCTTTTTTCCCCTTCGATCATTCTTTAATAACATTTTATTAAATAGTAAACTATACTAATATACATAAAATACTAAATCACCTAAAATATGTAATAATATAGATATATTTATATAATTTATATATATATATAAATGTGTGTATTTTATATTATAAAATTAAATTAAATTCAAATATATATAAATAATATTAAATTAAAAATAAATTGTTAATTTTTGTTATTTTGAATTAGAATTCAAATACTACTTATTGAAATATAATTTTAATTTTATAAATTTAAGAAATATATTATTTGAAAAAAAAATAAATTTTCAATTATGGATATTAGAAATCTTATCTACATTTATCTCACTTTTTCCATAAGATAATTTTTTTTCCAACATGTATCCCTATTATATCTGACTTTATTTTATCTTGAACAGACACCAAACATAGGATGAAATAAATGTTGTCATATCTTAAATTTTTATCATAATTGTCAAATGCAACTTTAGGATTTTTACACCATGAACATTGGTACAATTAATAATCATTATGATCTTTTTACGGTGGGTGTATGCTTAAATTCTTTTGTCCTGGTGCTCTTAAGATCAAGACATGTGAACACATCTACGGCTATACAATTAACCCTATAATAATAATTTTATATATATATATATCTTAGACTCTATTTGTTTCATTAAAAATGAATAATTTGGAAAACATATTTTAAAAATGATTATTTGAAATAATTACTTAATGAAAAATATTTTTATTATTGACAATTATTTATATTCATTTTTTTGAACAATAAAAATATTTATTAGTTATTTAATTTTATATAATTTATTGTTCATAAAATAAACGAATCGTTAAAGTGCAAATTGTAACACCCATAGCTCTTTGGACATCACTTGTCAACACACGATACCAATTATTGTACGGCCTCCCCGTAAGTCGTCATCCTTGACCCACCAACGATGACAGCTTTTTACCGTTAATGTCCATCCTTCTGTCCCACTTCGAAAATCGGTTACAAAAACCTTAGATCCAATCGAATCCCGACACATCATCGACACAGGCTGACCGTTCAAGGTCCCACATGACGTGGCAGAAAATGGAATGAAGCCAACCGCAGCAAAGGCTGGCATCAACGCGTTGCGTTTACTCCACGTTTTCTACGGAGGATGTTGCCGTGGTCACCGTCACAACGACCAATTTGCCGAAAATTAAGGAGAGCACTTCATGCCCTCGTCACTGTCACACTAGCAACTCACTTTATATTATCACACTTTTATGCATCTCTTATTGGCATCTTAGCCTAATCTTGAAAACCAAACTACCATTTATTTGATGCTCAAATCTATTCTATGAAACTTATATGACCAAAATATCTTCATTCAAGAAATACTTCTAGTCTCAAACCACCCACTCATACTGACCCTCCTTAACCAAGTCTATGGCATTGTCACCATCCTTTGCTATTATGCCGCCACCCTCGATCGCCTCTACCTGCCTTTGCAGATGCCCTCAGAGAGAGAGAGAGAGAGAGAGCTCTTACGTGGTGGGTTCTTCAAGGTGGTGTCAACAATTATAGGTCCCTTGGTTACTGGCGGCGGTGACGGGGTCTTAAGCCAGGTACTAAGATTAGGATCATGTGAGTTAGAATTGTGTGTTGATGGGTGTGATGAGGAAATGGTAGGGGTAATTCTTTAGAAAGAAAATGACAAAATTGGAAATAGATTAACAGTCTTGTTTAAGCGAGGATACAAACTTATTTGTTCAAACGTAGTGGATGCATGGTGGTTATCTTCTAAGAATCATGTGTCATGAGTTCGCCATTTTTCCTTTGTCCAATAATGAAAATACAATGCAGGGTTAAAGAAATGGTATGGACATTTCTAAAAGAAGTTGTGATGCGTGTTGGAATCACGGTATCTCTGTAATATTTGTCCGGTCAAAAGCCAAAAGCAAAAATAAAAATAAAATAAAATAAAATAAAATAAAATAAAAAGTAAAAAGCTGGCTACTTAAAGGAAGAGTAAAAAGTAGCCGTTTACCCTAAAAGGGAAAAGCCATGCACGAATGAAAAAGAAAAAGGAAGAGAAAGGAAAAGAAAAGAAAAAAAGAAAGAAAGAAAAAGGATAGAAGAAGAAAGGGAAATAGGAGATTTGTGCATACATGCTACTGACTCCTCGTTAAGCTGGATTTACTTCAATTCGCAACACTTGATAAGAATTCAACACTTTCATTATATTCAGAGTAGTTTTCGGAGTTAGGCAATATATTTGAAATAATGTGAAATTTGAGTTGTAAAATCCAATTTTAGGATTGTTAAGCAGTGGATTTTCCATAGTAATCATGGATTAGGGCGTTTATGGAGCCGTGGAATTTGACAAGAGTTTATTTGAAGCAGTGATTTAGTCAACGAGAAATTCTAAAGTTTTGCACTTGAGCTTTGCATTGCAAATAGTTTGGAATATCCACTTTGGACGAGAGTTTTGTTAGCGCGTAGTAGTCATTTGTTAGCGACTAAACTTGGTTTAAGCCGATTCATAATTGAGGTAGCACTGTACTTGGCTTTAACGTAATTTCTCTCTTATTTGAAAGGATTGTGAGTTTGATGATTTGAGTAATCTTTGTTATTTGGTCATATGCATTTTTTTTGGTGAGTATTGCTATCTCTTTTATGAATTTATGAACTCATATCTTGAAAGTGATAGAGATTCGATATATGAGTTATTAAAAAAATATTTGTTGCATAAAATTTGAATCGACTACTTGTTAGTTATTTGTGAATGGTTTTGAAAAATGTTTTTATGAAAAATGTTTTAAGAAACTTTTTATGAAAGACATTGAAAGCTTATACATATTTATTCGTGAATCTAGTTTGTAAAATGAATTTCAGAATGATTTGATAAGTGTCTTGTGAAATATATTCTATTTGATGAATGGAGTTGTGAAAAAACATATATTTTGGTTATAAAATGTTATTCTAATTATGAGATTGAATCTAGATTAGATTTCTAGTATTTGAGTGCAATGGTTTGATGTTCAATATTACCATGAACTCAATTAGGGGTTTTAGGTATGAATACTAGTTTGAATATCTCCTTTTGAGTCAAACCATTGACCAATAATAGATGCAGACTTTGCCAAGAGGAGAATCTTGATCGTTTTGTCACTATTATGGTTTGCTATTGAATAATAGATTGATTGATGGAATGGACCATTGATACATGATTTAATATAAGGTGGATCAATAAAATAGACTATTAGTGCATGGTGTGAGATAGATCAATGGAATAAACTATCGATATGTGAATTGATGAGATTGATCGATTGATTGAACTATTGATATTTGCTGTGATATTACCAATCAAATGAGCATTTTTTATATGTTTAAAATTTGTTGAAAAGATAATTTTTTTTTTTTTATCTTGTACATATGCTATATTGTGGATTCAAATTAAATGAGCTTCAATATGATTTTGTAAATATACATTGTGAGTGTTTGATTTATTTAGAAGAGATAATGATATGTGATTGCTCATCCCTTTCATGACAATCTTTCTTGTGTCCTTTTGCCACCATTTAGTAAAGTGAGAGTGATATCGACAGAAAATTTTGGTAATTGAATTTTGGGTGTGAGTTGAGATAATTTGATATGTTTGCTTTGATATTATCAATGAAATGAGTATTTTTTATATGTATGAAGTTTCGTTGAAAAGACAAAACTTGTTTTTGATCTCGTGCATACACTATATTGTAGATTTGAATTAAATGAGTTTTAATATGGTTTGTAAATATGCAAAGTGAGTGCTCGATATGCTTGTAAGAGATATGGACTACTCACTAAGTTGTGGTTACTCACTCCTTTCAGCCCAATCTTTTTCAAGTCTTTCAGCTAGTGGCCAGTAAGACGATACATGTTTGATGACAGTTGTTGGATTTATTTGAGTTTGAAGATGTACTCATTCTCTATGATGGATTTTAGAAATTTTAACCTCAAAACCAACTTCATGTTTTGTTAGATATATGGATGTATTTACATTATGATAGTAGGTTTACGTTGATTTTTGTTTTAGACTGCATCCTTTGGGCAAAAAAAGGCCATGTCATTCCCTTTTTGGTAGACATCGGAGTGTGATAGTCTTACTCAAAAATTTAGGTGGCCATGCCCACTTTCCTATGAAATCTTATTTGACTCATATAAATAAAGCGGTTTACACACACTTGTAGAGACTAATCGAGTTGAAAGGTTCAAATACCGAGTGTTAAAAAAAAAAAAAAGTTGTCAACTTCACGCCATTTTAAATTTCATAGCTAAATTTAAAGTGCAAATTGCAAGTTTTGAGCAGGAGATGCCAAGTGTCATTTGGACAAAAACAAAAAATAGGTCATTTTGTGTTTTCACAAAAACTAACAATAATGAGCAAATTAGAGAGAACAAGCGATGGCAAGTGGTTATGGGATGAACGGAGAGAGGTGATGAAATTTGGGAGAAGCGTGGTGATATGTAACTACCCATGCTTCGTTAAAGGCATAGCTGTGATTTTACGGACTGTCATGATTTTATGGTTATAATTGACAAAGGGTAATAGCCATTGATTTCATTATTCAACATCAAGTAAAGAAGGCACACATACCGGTACCAAAAGCGTAAATTTTCTTGATCGAAAGAGATTACTTGCATATAAAACCTTAATATCTGTAAACTCCGTAGATAAGTGATGTACTTTTAACATCTCCTCACATGTGCAAATTGAGTCGACAATAGCAAGCGAAATTGATGAAGGAAGAGCCACAATCATGGAATAATCAAGGGCGACACCTGGCTCTTTTTCTAAGTTCAAAATGTCTAACTCAATTTAAATTATTAGATTGAGGGAGATTACATGTACAAAGACCTCGTTAAACCCTAGTGAAAAAATATGGGATCATGTCTAACAAATAAAATTCATTTTGGTGTTTATGCTCATCTTATCAGTTTCCATTATGTTTATGTGGAATTGTCTATGCAACAATTTGAAATTTATTTGCTTGAGTATATTGTCTTGCAATTTCAAGTGTAAGATAAATAGAAAGATCATATCTTACAAGACCAATGAAATTAGAGAGATATTTCATGTGTTTAGAATTTACCTACTGAAGTAAATTTCCTCGTCATATATAAAAAGACATAGAGGAAATATTGACAAAAGTGAGAAGTGAAACGGACAATAAATGGCAAATACAAGTTTAGGTGTATCATCATTCTTTTGCTTCTCACCCTCATCGTAATTGGGGCACGGGTGACGGGTTCATCAAGTGAACAACGGTGAGTAATACTCCATGATCTTAATTGTACGTTCTCTTCCAAGTGATTTCTTGTTTGCCAACGTAGAATCATGCTATTTGTTAAATGGTACCTGAATACATATAACTCGGCAATAGGCATGCTGGACAAACGACAAATTGAGTCAAATTCATTAGTCATGCTTGTCACGTTTGTCTAAAGAAGCACGGTAAATTCAGACATGATACTACAATGGTTTTGATTATTTAATGCGAGTCAGTCGATTTTGTCCTATGAAAATGAAACAAGGGAGGCACGTCAAACATGACAAGCACTTAGTGGGTCAGTGGTGCCCACTTGAAAAGACGTGAGCTGGTGTCCTGACACGAGCAAGACAAATGATAGCTGTAGGGACATAAGAAGAAAGAAAGAAATCATAGCGAAATGTATGAAAAAAAGCTATAAATGACAAAAGTATTTTTTTTTCATAATTACATATATTATCTTGATCAAAAGGTGCAGACTGACCAAATTTTAAAGAACGGAAATTTCAAGAGATATGCGAAATTTTCATGTGCTATTTTTAAGTACAGGCCAAGTATAATAATATAATGTTTAGGGATTCTCGCTCGATGCGTAGTTCGTCGTAGAAATTTAATGAGGGATCAATGTTATTAAAGTCACAAATACGCATATCAAGAAGAGAAAAATTATAAGCATTATAAATGCCGGTCATATGCACTTAAACAAGTGGAATCGTTTTTGTCCGACAAATAAATTACACCATCTCGATCATCATTGGCCTTGTTAATCAAACGATATTTGTTACGGATACAATCAATCAATAAGTGCTTTTGTTAGAGGATTGGCTATAATTTTTTTTTTTTTTAATTTCAAGGTCTTAACTTTTGCTTCTTATTAATGCACTGATTTTAACAAATTTTAATATTTGCTAATTCGGATGTGTCATGTAGTGTAGACAATATCCTAAAACTTCGACATTCCTTTTGTTAGGCACGTGTAATCGTAATACTCATATATTCGTTAATTAAATTAATTCACCGTTCGATAATGGGATGGATATATTAATATAAAATGAACTTACTTATGAGCGCTCTAGAAACACTTGTTCAAGCAATAAATCAGAAAATTTAACAACTTCTATTAACTGATTTTCTAATATTGAGTTATCTGCATACGCATCGCCAGGATCTAAGATTAAAATATGTTGCTACCATATCTGGTGAAGACGAAGGAAGTACACACCTTTTCCGCATTGAATTCCACTCTTGCCCCTCGGATCCTCACGCTCCTTCTGTCTGCAAAAAAATTAAATAAATAAAAAAAAAAGCTGACTTTTCTTACAGTTGGGAGCCCTTTAGATCTGGACCAACCAAAAGATTCTTAAATTCATTTGCTCTTTTTCCTAAGCATTCATTGTTATCTTTTGCCTGCCCTCCTACGATCTCAGTGACCCTGAGCTGTTGTGCATCGCAGGTTCAGCCCTCTTAATCAGAGCATTAAACAGTCTGCTCAATCATTGAAAGTGACTCGCAACCCACTTCCGTTTCCGCCCCCATCCAGGCGCGCTCCTGGCTTCTCCTCTGTTTTCTAGGGCTTTCTTGAAAGACAGGGCTCGGTTCTTTTTGACTTCTTGGATCTCCTGGTTCTTCTTTGATTGTTCCAGCCATTTTGCGACCAAAATCTGAGCCTGATCCTAGCTTCTCCTCCACTTTTCTTAAACTGGGTTCTGTCAAAAACCTTTCCTTTCTGAGAAATAGCTGTACTTTGGGAGTGTGGACTACTTCATCAGTGACTTTTGGCTTTTTAAGTTCTCTTTTCTTTCAGTTTTCTGCTTTTGGGTGCGAATGTTGTAGTTTCTTGAAATGGATCAGCTCTGATTGCTTCTGTTATGCTTGAGGGACCTTCGATTCTTGGTAAGGATGAGCAGATCTCATAGCCCTTGTATCATCTTTTAGTGTGTCTGTTCTGTTTTCAGAAATCAGTTAGACTTTAAGATCTCGCCGTCCTTTCTTGTATTAAATGCACTTGCTTTTATCTCCAACCACATTGATTTAGACTTGTAACTCATGTAGCTCCATTGTAGGACTCCCTTTTTAATGTTTCCGAGTCCGAATTTTGCTTTTTTTTATCCATCTGTAAAGAAGTATTCCTTACGTATACATATCGCACCTCTTCCGAGAGGGTGGCTTGCTCAGTCCGTCTTCTACTTTAATTGACTGAAGAACGCTCATTTCTAGTCAGAAAGAAGAGCATATGTCTTTGCCTTTGGATGATTTGAGAGAGCCCTTGAAATCAACCCCGATGGAATCACACTTGGACTCTTTAGATGGGTATGCCCCTGCTTCTGAATCATCCGGTTCGCCATATCCGATCCATGGATACACTGACGTCACCGTCGTCCCGGAGCATGAAAGGCAAGAGCTTGAGCAAACAATCTCGAATCTTGAAGGTATTGTGACGGTCTTATTACCTTTTTTTTTCTTTTTTTTTGGTAAGGGTCTTATTACCTTTTCGTTTTGATTTTGCACAAGAAAGGTTTATTACTGAAGTCGGTCTTATTGAACTGATTGTGTGCTGAACTTGATTGTGTAGGAGAGATTCTGCAATTGCGGCAGAAGCAGAAGCTGTTGAATGAGCAGCGGAAAGAGGCATTGAATAGTACAATAGATATTAAAGGTGAAAAACTCTTGATGCTTTATTGTAATCTTCGTTTACGAATTCTCTAGATTAAAAGCTATGGCAATATGTCTGTTTAACGGAATAATCTCTTGGAGATGAAGACTAAATAAAGAAAAATGTGAATTTTGCAGGAAATATTCGAGTGTTTTGTCGTGTCGGGCCATTTCTATCGAGAAACAGAAGAAAGAACATAAACCCCATCTCGACCAGTTTGGATAAAATGGTGGTGAAATTGTCTGGCGGGGCCAAGGAATTCGAGTTTGATAAGCTGTTCCAGCAAGAATCCAGCCAAGGTTAGTGTGGTCAGCCAGAGGCTTGTTTCATGCATGGAGTCTTCTTTTATTCCGGGTCTTCTGAAAGAGATCTATCCTGCTTTAAAACTCTGTAGAAGACATTTTCACGGAGGTAGAACCGATTCTCACTTCTGCACTCGACGGGCACAACGTGTGTGTGTTAGCTTATGGACAAACCGGCACCGGCAAGACGTACACAATGGTCAGTGACCTAAATTTCTTGTTTCAGCAGTGTCAACTATTCTTTAACTCCAGTGTTAACAGAAAAGAAAGTAAACGAGAAACATCGATATTTTCTTCAGGATGGAGTGAATGATAACCCAGGAGTTGTCCCTCGAGCTCTCGAGAAGCTTTTCAGCCACGCCTCTAGGGACAAGTCATCTTCTCTAACATTTTCCATGAGCATGTTGGAGGTATATATGGGGAATCTAAGAGATCTGCTGGCTCCAAAACCGAACTGCAGGACGCATGAAACTTCGGCTCGGTGGTAATTATATCACGAACTTTTTGAGCAATTTCAAACAATTAAATTACCATGAGAGCACAACAACTGGAAATTGATCACTGTAATTATGTCCACAACAGCAACCTCAACATTCAGACAGATCCGAAGGGTCTGGTTGAAATTGAGGGCCTCATGGAAGTTCAAATCCCTGATTTGGGGAAGGCGAAGTGGTGGTACAACAAGGGCAGACGGTCTCGATCTACCTCGTGGACGAATGTGAATGAGACTTCTAGCAGATCACACTGGTGGGTTCGACTTCTAACACAAGCTTCCCAAAATTGTGTACGATTACCTCTTTTCTTTTTTTTTTTGGTTGGAAGCTCACATTACCTGTTTAGCTTTATCTATCTAGCTTAACAAGAATTTCCATCGTCCGCAAATGGGATTTGGATGCCAAAACAGAATCGAGCAAGCTGTGGATGGTCGACCTCGGAGGAAGCGAGAGGTTGCTGAAAACAGGAGCCACTGGACAAACACTTGACGAGGGACGGGCCATAAATCTATCCCTTTCGGCTTTAGGTGATGTTATTGCAGCTCTCAGAAGGAAGAGAGGTCATGTCCCTTACAGGTCAGTTCTAACATGCTGCATATTTTTAACCTCCTGTTGCGATAAATTGATCTTAAGCATCAGAATCTCTGGTACTGAAGTGAAATAATTCAGTTCCTTCCTCCTTATGAATGTTTTTCCAACTTCTTTATTTCGTTCTCTTCACTTGCAGAAATAGCAAGTTGACGCAAATCCTCAAAGATTCTCTATGTAAGTGACCCCAACCTTTTTAAGTAGATTCTCCAAACTTATAAGTCTTTCAAATCACCAATGCTAAATGGTGGAGTTACTGTAGGCGATGGTTCGAAGGTCTTGATGCTTGTGCATGTTAGTCCTTGTGAAGAAGATGTTGCAGAGACCGTTTGTTCCTTGAGTTTCGCCAAGAGAGCAAGAGCAGTCGAGTCCATTAGAGAAATACCCGAGGTACGATCATTCGAATATATCTTGCCCAACATTGGCGAGGATTCTGAAATTTTCACGAGCAGCCTCGTCGGCAAGTGCAAGGTAACCATTAGGCATACTGAAAGGATGCGCTTTTGTGTAGGACTTGAAGAAGATGAGGGAGAAAAAGTTGGCAGAACTTGAGAAGCAAATGAAAGAAGCCGAGGAAGAGTCTCAGATCGTCACAGATCAGTTGCTGAAGGCCGAATTTCTTCTAAGCGAGAACAAAAAGCTCTTCTCATCCACATATGATCCTGTTGAAGATGTTGAGAAACCTTCGAGCCCCAAGGATTTAAAGGAAGTGCTTGCGACTCCACCGGCATCTGCCAAAGTTGTCAAGCAAATGAGATGCAATTCTCTGCCTCGGTTCATGACCTCCACGGCGGCGAGCCGCCAGAGGCAGAGTGCTTCAGAAAGAGACATCATCGGGAGAACAAAAAGCTGGAGATCGGTGACGAGAGGCTCGATCCAGTTTTCAGGTTCTCAGTCCTTCAGCTATTCAGATCCACACTTGAAAGCGACGCTTGAGAAGTCAAACAGAAAATCGCGGTACGCAGAACCAAAGGCTCTCCCAACCGAGAGTCCCAAATGTGCCGGCCTGGATTCAAAACCCGCTTCCTTGCCGCAAAGCAAGATGGTGACGTCTTCGGATCCGAACGTGAGGGCGACACTTTGCCGTCACAGAAGGAGGATGTCGAATCTGATCTGACGTGACTATGGTTTCGACTCCTGGTCATTTTGGTGTGCTTTGTGTAGGCTTCTGGCTGATCTTTAGCTTGTGCACCTGTCTCAGTGTGCGTGTGTTTTACTAGTTCATACATACTTGTGTGGAGTGTGACAGGTGGTTTTAGGATTTGCGCATTTACGCCGTCTGACATAGGCGGTCGTTTTGCTTAGATAAGGTGGGGATCGCTCCATTATTTGTTCATGCGATCCTGGCGACCGTCGTGCTGCTGTTTTGGATGTGAGTCCAGCCGATCGATCATCGGCTCTGATATTTCCTAACCCGTTTAGTTGCCTGACGTGGTGCGGCTTGTACTGTCATAACACTTGTCAAAAGATGTTGGAAACATTCCATTTGCCGAGTTCAATGTCAGATGTGATTTTCGACTAGCGCATGATGTGATGAGCTGAACTTGACCACTGGCTTTTCTGTCATCTGTCTCGGAAATCTCTCTGGAGTTCATGTTTGTCAAACAAGAAAAGGGAGATATATGTTCTGATCCTTAAATTTTAAACTTATTCAATATAGTTCTTGAATTTTTAATTCGTTCAATGTAATTTCTGAATTTTTTATATATATTCAAACTAATCCTTGAATTATATGAAAATATATGATCTTATTTCCAATCTTTAATAAAAAGAGAACATGAAATATTTTCTTAGAGTTTATAATTTAGTTTGAATATGTATAAAAAAATTCATAAATTATATTGAACAAATTGAAAGTGCAGAACTGTATTACATATTGTCTAAAGTTTAATGATCTTATTGATCCAATAAATTAAAAATTTATAGATGAAATTAGATCAAAATCTGTGAATAATCTCTGTGGTTGATTTATCCATTAATTAGTTGCCACGTGTACATATCGGTCGTCTTCAACCTTGGGCGTTTCGGGAAATTCGCCGTCGTCCGTCTTCTTCTCGCAGAGAAACCCCGGAGCTTAAACCTAGAGAGAGAAAGAAGAGAGAGAGAGAGAGAGAAGGGACCATGCGTTCTCTGCGAAGTGCAAGAGCGCTCTTCGAGAGCTCTGTCTTCGGTCTCAGCCGCTACAATGGGCATCGCTGGGTTCCACCGCTGTCGCGCCGCTCCATCTCCTCCACGGCGATGCTCCAGAACTCGTGGGTGGACAAGATCAAAGGAGTCTTCGCCGGAAAGAAGACGTCTCCGGAAGAGGCCCCGGTCGCCGCCGAATCGTTCACGCTCCTCCGTAAGCTCCGCCGCCGCGGGCCTTCTTCGTGCATTTGAATTCGATTGAGCTTGAGAAAGCTTTTTTTTTTGGTTTTTTCGTCTGCCAGTGTTTCGATAGTGGCAGTGGCGATGGTGGTGATGGGTGGGAGTCTTTTATTTTATTTTATTTTATTTTATTTTATTTTTTGTTGGGAAGGTTTTGCCGACCAGATGAAGAACGCGAGGAGGTTGGGAACATTCAAGAAATACATGGTCGGGCGGAGCAGCGAAGCGACGTTTGCTGATGCTTTCGAGAAGCAGGAGGCGATTCTCCGATATCTAGGAGGTTTGGACCCTTCCGGGGAGGTTGGTCCTGGTCGCATTTTGTTTTTGAGTGCTTGAATTAACTGATGCTCGAAAGAGACGGAATTTACGTATATGGATAGTTATATGTGACATTGAAAGGTCACACTTTTATTTGGTGAGAAGAGGATATGAGGGTGAATGATGTCCATGGCAGTAGTTCAAGAGGGAAAGAAAGATTGCAAAAGCATAATGGGTTGTGGAGAAATGGGGTTCGGGAATGGTTGATCTGTCTTTCTTGAAGTTTCAGGCTCGTGTACTTGTCTGTCTAGGTAGATTCTCGTACGGTTTTAGGAAGAAAAGATGAGAGTGGTTCCTACAAAATGTAGATGACCATCTGTATAGTATGGTTTGTTGTGCAGAAAAATGCTTCGTCTTGTGAAAGTGATTGTTTATAGCGTGTGACCGTATGAGAATTTATTTTAATAGGCTAGTGCAATCCTTGAAGGACTAACATGGATCCAAAATTTGGAGTTCAAATGCCGAGTTCAAGACTTGCCATGTTTTTTCCATGCTACATAGTCATCCATTACCCTATAGACAGATGCTTTGATTGTGTGCCGTGACCTTTTCTGTATTTTTCATTAAAGCAATAATCAACACATGGACAAAATTTGCATACGATGACATGCAAACACTTACTATGTGGATAACTACCTCACCCTAATATGACCTTAGATGATGATTTTCAGCATCTCCAAACTAATCAAAAACAAGAAGCAGCAAAGAATTGCAACTGTTCGATAGCAGATGTAGAGAATGCACTTGCGAAATTCACTTGGGCAAAGGAAGCAGAAAATAAGTTAATGAAGTTGAAGGAAGAAGGAAAACCGATGCCGAAGAGCCTTGCTGAGGTAAATGATTTTCTGTTCCTCAATATCTGTTATTGGTCGAAGAGGCTTTAAGAAATGGACTTGTAATTGAGTGGTAATGGTTTGGATGAATGCTTTAAGACCTCATATGCCTGCTCACTACCTACCCCTGCTTACTTGAGAAGTACAGCTATGCTCACAATTATGGACTGTGTTTTTCGCACCTGTAACTTTACAAAACTTAACTTTGAGGTCAGTTATCATGCATATGATGGCAAATGAATAACCAGAATTCTCTGTGTATTTTGGATTGGGTATGGGCTCATTAAGTCTGTAGCTTAACAATTGTGTGTGTTTGAGGTTGGCTCTTTTGGACTGGGTGCAATGGGCTCATTAAATCTATATTCCCACAATTTTGAGCGTTTTGAGAGGGCTTCACCTAATATTCGAGAGTGTTCTTTAGGTTTTGTTTTGGTAAATTGCCAAAAAAAAATAACTCAGTTGGTAGGCCTTGAGCTGATTCATCATGGAGAGAGAGGATTAATGAGTCGCACGTCAAGAATATTTGTTTTTGTAGATGAGACAAGTATTCATGACCGCGTGATCTTAATACTTATACCTTTCAAACTTTTTGGCTGGACAACCTAAACAATGAGACATCTTTCAAGCAAACCTCACCTTCTATTTGAGTGTATTTAATTGATTTTTAACTAGGGAAAAAAAAAGGAGAGGATACTCCGCTGCGGATCTTTGTTTTTTGTTGGATCTTTGCCTTGCAGTTTAGTGATTTGATTTTGTCATCTCTTCTAACTATATTGCATTAAACGCTACCTTTTATCAGTTGAATTATAGCGACTCTTTCATTTTATTTTTCTTTGGCTGTTTACCTTACGCAGGATTTCTGAGAAATAGCATGACCTGTGGGTTCTGTATTACAGGTTCAAAAACTAATGGGGTCAACACCATTAGATGTTGCTAGGTCTAATCTGGCTAAGAGTGGACAGATCAGCCGAAATGCAATGTGCCCGTGTGGTTCTAAGAAGAGATACAAAAGGTAATTTCGAATTTAAAGTAGGATAGCACTCAGTTCATTTGTCTTGATTGGCTATATTTTCACATAACTCACTGAAATTTCGATTTTGTGAATGCACTCTGACTTGCACAGTTAAGTTTGCTCAGAGTTACCACATGTTAGCTTTATTTACTAAAATCTGTTTTCCTCCTTAAATTGGTGCTAATACATGGAAAACTGTCTAAGTTCACTCTAAGTTGTATCATATTACTAAACTTTAAGCAACTCGTACATATTTGTCAAATTACCAAGATATTGCTACTCACCTCACCGAAAATTAGTTTTTCCTTTTGGTGTGTTAATATTTAAATTAGAAGGATTGGAAGTTTGGTATAACAATCTTTATCCATCACCATGATGTATTTGAGTGTAGGTGTTGTGGAAAGGATTGAAGAGATTCAAGAACTTAAGAGTTTATTTACCCTGTCCTTGGCTTGAGGATTCTCGGAGGTTCTTGCTGCCTGTCTCATTGGGATCAACTTATGCTGATGCTCTAATCCGGGAAAAGGCTTGGTAATTTAGGCGCCTGGGTTCTAACAATCTGAAAGGCGAATCAGCGTGCTAACATGCTGCTTGTATTAAAAAATGAGTCCACATCAGTCGGATCATGGTGGAGTCAATTGGCATTGTGTAGAACCAATGCACCCATTTGTTTGTTTCCCCTTCATAGCTCTTTTTTGAAGCTAGAGTCTGGATGTGCTTACCTGAGTAACCATTTCGAGGTGAAGGCGATTTGCTTTGCTAGTTTTATTCATGACCTCAGTGGAATGTTCTTTCAAGTCCTGAATAATTGAAATAGCTGTATTTCAGCTTTTGGACCCTAACTAGTTTCACACGATGTTCTATTTCAGCATATCTCTGTATTTGTTGACGGCAACTGTGCATAGTGATAAAATCTCTCAAAGCAGACTTTGATCTACTGTGTGTAGTCCCGACATGCTTCCAGAAAGATGCCTCTTACTTTTTCCTCATAAGAACTTAGATGTGCTTATCTACAGAGTAATTTATACTAGTCTTTCTTGCAATCGATTAGGATAAATGTGTGTAAGATCGTCTGTAATTGAAATAGTGGTTACTCTTATGGGGAGATCTAATTCTCTACCAATAGTCAGTCATTAAGTTCTAACAAAGGGACCGACCAAAAAAAAAAAGAAAAAAAGAAATTCTAACAAAGGGGTTATACTGAGACTTCACATAAAAGGTTTTCTTAAGAGGTACAATAGAGTTGGATATCACACTGATTTTCCAACCATTAGATTTGTCCTAATTTCATTTTCTGATAACAATCATATAACATTGGTGTTCTGTTGTGGTTCATATCATTCTATCTGGTTGATAGAGTGAGATAAATTACCCTACATTACATTATCCTGTGAAAATATGCAATGGCAAGTATCATACTGTTAAAACTTCCACATCGCCTTTGTTGTGTACATTAAAACAAATTGGAATCCATGGACCTTGTCCTTTGTGATTGTAGATATGGTGATCGGTATGGTCATGCCTCACTGGAAATAAGTGAAGTTTCTGATGTCACAGGATTGACAAGAGTAGCTAAAAAGAGTAGGTAGCTTGAGCCTCACCTTTTACAGGTTAAAGAGAAAATTTTGATTGACCCGGGTGTTATTTTCTCATTATTCACTCTATAAGACTAATAAGATACTCCATCCATCACCAACAATCATGTGCAGCGCATACTTGTCAATGACCAGTCCTGATTGCCCTAAGCTTATATCAACTCATGCGTTGTTTGACGAGTTTAGACCAGAGGTGATCGCTTCTTGCCCTGAACTGGGAGCTGGGCTGGTAGTCCCCAGTTCTAGAAAAATGGAACTGGGACTGGAACCAATCGGTTTTGATTCTTCCTAGGGACTGGCCATATTTTCTTTTTCGGTAGAAATTGAAATATTTATTGCTTAATAGAGAAGTTACTGTCAACCGGTATCTGCTTTCCATAGAGAAAGAGCAGGGGTATTGATGCTGCATTCACTTCTTTTCCTCCAGCTTGATTTAATGTCATCCACCTCTTCTCAGTCTCTCCACTACAATTGCTTGATGCATTTAGGCACACCGAAATCAAATTCATGGCTAGTCCTCTATATTTCAGAAAGTTGCTTGATAAATCAAGAACTTCTCCAGGACATATTTATGTATTAGTAAGAGGCAATCCTAGTTACCCTGAGCACCTACCAAGTCCTATGCAGGTTGACTCAAACCCTATTCTGTAATAGTGATTAGAGCCAATTCTCAGTTAAGACCCGTCCATGCAACCAAAAAAAGCCATGTTATAGAAAGACTTAACCTCTGATCAAAACCAGATGAAATCTCTTTGTGCAATCCGATTTTCTGTGAAAGGCGACATATTCAATTAAGGAAATAACTGGAGTATCCAGTACTTCAAGAGAAAATTGTTGGTAATTAACACGATGAACGACAACACAGAAAGAGCGGCAGATATGCGGTTAAGGAAGTTTGCATCTTTCAAAGCATAAGTGAAGAGCCTCCCTCAACAAGCTCCTAAAACACAAACAGTTCTTCCATCATCAAGCCAACATCTACTATGAAATCCGAGCTTCCAGATCAATCATTCATCTGCTTCTTCACGACTTCCTCGAAAATTGCATCTCTGCCAAAGTTCAAGTTCAACTGCACGGGATCAATGGGGCAGGGCAGCTGAAAGGAGAGAGAGAAGGGGCCAGGCTGACATAGGTTTTCCGTCTTCCTAACAAATACTTCCCCTAGCCTGTGGATCATCTTCTCACCCGTCACGATCATTCCTGAGATCACAACCTCGCCATTCATGTCAAGTTCACAACTGAATGCTGCAGCAATCAAGAGCAAGTTTTTGAGGATTAATTAGTACATCAACACAGATACCGTGTTGGATCAATTTTCGTAGGAAAAAGGAAATAGTACCATAAAGAAAAAGATATCTCGCTGAAATCCTGTCTCTTGGGCACATAATTGCCATCACTAGAGCAGAAAACTAACAAGGTTGCTAAATCTGCAAATCCTTTCTCTTAAGAAATAGTCATTGACATCCAAGCATAACTTGCACGTCAAACGGTCAAATGGCTCATATCAGAGCAAGAACCAGCAGATCAAAATGAGCTCACTTCCTTAAAACAAGAGATATATCACAAAATGGAAGTTTTGCACTACAGTTTTGTCACATCGCAGAACACAGAAATTAAACCCTCCGAGCCCATTAAAAACCAAGTTAAACCTGGAAAAATACGCAGCTGTTAGCATAAATTAACTTTGCTCGTATGAACTTACATCGATCTCTTCTCACCCCAGGAAGAGACACCTGGAACAGGTACGAGTCCTCAGACTCGGCAATGTCCATGGTCCCGATAATCAGTCCTATTCTTTGCATGGTGGCACTCAAGGATGCAATGGGATGAACTTATAACGTGTTACCAGTGTTTAGAAGCATGTTGAGACTTTGCTATTTCTCTCAAAACAGCACCGACGATTGCTGCCTGCTCAAGACATTCAGCCTTATGTAATGCATCTAAAAGAACCACACATGTTTTTGTATGAATCTTATGACCTTTTAACCTAGTTTCCTCAAATAATGAGTATGCATCCATTGCCCTATTTGCACTGCTTAACCCTTCTATTATGGCATTACAAGTGGCAGAATCAGGTATGCCGCCGCTAGCCTTAAATCTCTCAAATAGCCCATTAGCATCCACAACGTTCCCAGCTTTCGCAAGTCCTGATATCATCGTTGTGTAGGTCAACGTATTTGGCTTCAGACCTTTCTTCTGCATCTCCTGCCAAAACACAAAGGCTTTGTTGAATTTTCTAACTTTGCAGAGACCATTTATGATAATGCTGTAAGTGAAATGGTTGAGATCGCAGTTTTGGTCTTTCATGGATTGAAAGCAAACTAGGGCTTCATCTATTTCTTCAGCTTTCACCAACGCATCAAGTAAACAATTCCAAGTGTAAACATTGGGAGTCAAACCATTTTGCAACAGCTCTTCCATGATTAAGTATGCTTCATCGATTCTACCCACTTTACCAAAGCCATCAATAAGACTGCTATAAATTACAACATTTAACTCCACTCCTTGCGCTTTAGCCTCTTCAAAAAGCATGTATGCCTCATCAAGCCTATCAATCTTGGCAAGCCCATCAATGACAGAGCCATAGGTAACAACCGTGGGCTGGTGACCCTTGGACTTCATTTCCTCCAGTAGCTGATAAGCTTTGTTAACCTTACCTGACTTGCAGAATCCATCAATCACAGTGTTGTAAGCACGGGTATCAAGAACACAACCTTGCTCTTTCATTGCATAGAACAATTGATAGGTTTCATTGGCAAAACCTGCTTTCACAAGGCCATGTATCAAAACAGAATAACTCGTTGCATCTGGAGTAAATCCCTGAGCTTTTATTTCCTCAAATAAAGACCTTCCTTTCTCTGTCTCACCAGCTTTAAACACACAATCCATGTAGGTATTAAAAAGTGTCAGATCAGGAGAACAGCCCCTCCGGACCATTTCCTTGTATATCTTGTGTCCATCCTCCTTCCTGCCAGACTTGAAGAAATTCTTAATGAGGGAGGTAAAAACGACTGCATCTGGAACATGACCTGAATCGAGCATCTTCTCGTAAAGCCTATAGGCATCATCAACTCTGCCATGTCTTCCTAAGCCATCAATTAGCGAACAAAATGTAAATGCATTAGGGGTACAGACCATACGATCCATTTCATCAAATATAGAACAAGCCTCATCAAGCTTTTCAGCCTTACAGAGGCGATCAACCATTATGTTAACTGTTATTACATTAGGAAACAACCCAGCTTCCTTCATGGCATCCCTAACTTCAGATGCAGCTTCAAGTTTCCCTGCCTTGCAAAGCATGTCTATCAGGACATTATATGTTATAAGATTAGGAGCCGCATCTTTTTTCATCTCATGAAAAATCCTCAACGCCTCTTCCACTCTACCCTTCCTCCCTAGGCAAGTAAGAATGCCATTATATGCTATCACGCCTGGAATGCACCCTTTTGCCTTCTGTCTCTCGAGTAAACTGTATGCTTCCTCAAACTTCCCAGCTGATCCATAACCCATGATCAATGTATTATAGGCATAAACACAGGGGACATCCCGGATGCGATCCATCATTTCAAATAACTCCACAGCTTCATCCAATCTATTCACTTTGCAGAGGACCGCTATCATACTGGTATATGTCACGTCATCAGGCATTATACCATGAACTTTCATTTCATGAAAGAATTTCCATGCCATATCCACCTTACCAACCTTACCAAAGCAGTCAATGCAGACATTGTACAGAACTATGTCAGCTTGAAAAGAGTTGCTCTTCATTTCATCCAACAGAGAAAGGGCAGCATCGACTCGGCCCTCCCTTGCAAATGCACGGATAACGGTTGTAAACAAATGTAAGCTCACTTCATAACCCAGCTCTTGCATTTCGTGAAGGAGAGTAAGCATGAGATCAGACTCCTGAACTGCAGAAAGAGCACCAATTAAGGTGGTATACGCTGAAAATGCAGGCCGGAAGTTGAACTTCCTCATCATCTGAATCAGCTGAAAAGCTTCTCTGGGCTTCCGCGACTTCACACAAATCGAGACTAACTCAACACACGCACCATTAGATGGACTGAATCCAGCAAGACTCATTTCTTCCAATATCTCTTCCATTCTATCAAACTTTCTCGTCCTCGCAATTACCACGAGGAGCACATTGTACGCCTCTGGGCAATGAGCTCGGTCGGTTTTCGTCTCGACCCAGCGAAAGAAACGTAGAGCTAGATCGAAGTCCTCCATTCTCCTCAAGACCCCGATGACCAATTCTGGTTTCGGCATTTCGTCGAGCATCGAAAGGGCACTCTCCACGGAAGGTCCCCAAGGACCTTTTCTCAAGATACTGCAGATGCCCTCGACCGATTTTCCCACGTCGTTAAGTTTTCTTGAATCTTCATGCGTGGCTTCAACGAAAGAGGAAATGCCGGCATTTGCACTGTGCCACGGAGGAGGCTGATTCAACGACGAGAACTTCTTGGAAGCATTATAAACTCTACTGCATTGAGAGCTCAAGCACGTAACTGTTCCTGCAGCATCAGAAGATTCGTAAAGGAGAAGGAATCGGAAGGAAAAATAATAAGTAGAATCGAATGATATGTCAAATGATATAGTACTGATTCGACGTGACAAGATCATCATGATGGGTGGGTAATGGAGGTTCACCTCGTTTCCTCAGTAGCATGTCGCCTGCAATGGTGCTCTCAAAAGTACACTCAAAGCGAAGAAGAGAAGTCGAAATCGCGATTTGGGTCAGTCGAAACGGCCACGCTCCTTCGATCATTTAGGTCGTCTCAAGAAATTTTTAGCTTGCATTATGGGAAAAGGGGAAAAATTCAAACAATCACTTGACGTTGGGTCGTTTTTTCGAGAAAATTTCAAATGAGGTTATAAAATACTCTCATTTTTTTTTTTTTTAAAACAATGACTTAAAATGGAATTTGTTTCAAAAAGAAGTCTAAAATGTCATTATTTTCTTAAATGAAGACATTAAGTAGTCGTTAAGTCTAGAAAAAGGCCATGATCTTACTCGTCTAAGGGCATATTCATCTTTCAATTTTTAAAAACTTTGCATTTTTTCCCCTTTTTTTTCTTTTTTCTTTTTCTCTCTTCCCTTTACTAGCCATGATGGATGTCGCTAGACTCAAGCGAGGGCCGCCTTTGCTGGCATTGGGGGAGGGTCACCCTCGCCTGCACAACCTAGGTGAAGGGTCACTTAATGCCTAGGTGACGTCGGCAATGGTCAAGGGAGGAAGAGAAAAAAAAAATCAACAAAATATATTTATAATTTTTTTTTACTAAAATAACCATCTTTGATAGTTGAAATAATCACTGACTGACCAAAAGTCTTTATTTGATAAAATTTGGTCATTTAGGTTCTTATTTAAAACGGTTTGGCCACTTCAAACCATTATTTGAAATAATGTCCACTTCAAACTTTTATTTAAAATTTTTATAATTTTTTCAACTAAAAATCCAAAATGGATATTACTTTAAGGTGTCATGACCCCAACTCTATCTCTAAGGTCACGGGCGACAAAGGTTATTTTCACGACGTAGTAAACTCGTCGACGTCCCGATTCTTTTTATCTTGTTATCATGCACATGTAAAAATATAAACATATAACTCATCAAACAAATAACAGCCGGAAGACTGAGACATATATCACACATAATACGTTAATTTATATTACAATAATTCATTTAGGCGCGAATGGTAACGTTTTTCTTTTTTTGTTCCCTAGGAACAGTAAAACAAAAAAGTGTTTCGTTTAGGGGAACAATTTTTGAACAAAAGAACACGTTTGGTAACGTTGGTCCAGGAATAAAAAATGAATAGAAACACGTTTGGTAAATTTTATTCTTTTTTTATTTCTTTTAATTTTTTAAACATTTTTATTTTATTTTTCACTTTTTCCTTTCTTTTTTAATTTTTTTTTTTCGGCCGGTCATCGGCCTCCGGCGATCGGCCGACGGGGCTGGGCCTCGCCCGCCCATGGCGAGGCTCGCGGGCCCGGCGAGGCCGAGCCTCGCCGTGGTTGGGCGAGGCTCGGCCTCGCCTTGGCCGGGCGAGCTCGGCCTCGCCCAGATCCGGCGAGGCCGAGCGTCGCCGCGGCCCTCGGCGAGGCCGAGCGTCGCCGCCCCCGGCGAGGCCGAGCCTCGCCGGATCGGGCGAGCTCGAGCTCGCCCGGCCATGGCGAGGCTCGGCGTCGCCGGATCCGGGCGAGCCCGAGCTCGCCCGGCCAAGGCGAGGCTCGGCGTCGCGCGGCGCGGCGAGGCCGAGCCTCACCGGGGCCGGCGACGCTCGGCCTCGCCCGCGCCGGGCGACGCCGAGCCTCGCCTCGCCTCGCCGGGGCCGGGCGACGCTCGGCTCGCCGGACGGGCGAGGCCGAGCCTCGACGCCGGCCGCCGGCCATGGCCGAGGCCGGGCGACCGGTGAAAGAAAAAAAGAAAAAAAGAAGAAGAAAAATCCAAGAAGCGTTTCTTCATTTTGTTTTTGAGAAGTTAAACAACAAATCATTGCTTCTTTTTCTCGTTCCTATTTCGCCAGAAACAAAAAAAAAAGCGAATGTAAACGCAACCAAACGCGTTTCGTTCCTTTTTGTTCCCAAGACACTTTCGTACAGAAGTGTGCCTAAACACTTTTTGGAGTGTTTCCATGCACACCCTTACAATCCCTATTTCTATGGGCCATTTTTCCTTTTTAAACCATACTATAAGTTTCCACGTAGGTCAAGGGAAACTCCTATCTTCTCTAACGTGATTGCGGCTTCCAAAATTGACATAATGTTTTCATGCCTACAAGTCTGAAAAATAAAAAGTGAGTTCATGATTTTGTAAGTAAAAACCTCTAATCCTTTACTAGTATGACTACTCGTCATCAAATCTAGCATGGAGAGTACTATTATTACAATGTTGATGGGAAATTGATAACAATATTACCGCTTCACCTCGATCACTCATGTATCCCTTCAGTGTAACTTCCATGCATGCTTAATTTCAGGATATCCATAAACACATCAAGTCGAGTAGTTTTTTGGCTAATTCTCCCTAGAGTCTTACCTTAATGATTGGACAGTAATTTTAAAAGGCAATACGGCCTCCTAACTATATATCAACATATAAGGATTATCCCACTTGCAGATCTCTTAAATATTCGATAGGCTCATAAAACCGTTGATAAAATGATTTTATCGCTTCATATTCTTATTTGAAATAATATTTATTTTTAGACTTTTATTTGAGAAAACTAAGGCCCTCCATGCCTTTTTTTTAAAATTTTCTTTTTTTTTTTTTGGCAAAAATGGCCGAAATCTAATCCGAAAAAATTGGAAAAATGGAGAAGAATATCTATCCAAATGCAACTAGTGGAACACAACCACTGAACAAATGAGAAGCCATCTTCTTCATCCATTTCCGACCACCACCACCACCACCACCACCACTAGTCTCTTCCACACTTCTTCTTCTTCGCCGTTGCATTCCGGCTCCACCAACCTCCTCCGCTTCTCGCGGCGCCCTTCCGCCGGCGCTCTTCCCCGACGGGACTCCAATGCCGAGCCCGTCCCCGGCGGACGCTCCGCGTTCGGCCTCGGCAGTGAGTTCGACGACGATTACGACGCCGACGACGGCGGCGGAGGCGGCGGCGGCGGGTTCGGGTCCGACGGCGCGAGGAAGCAGAGGGTCTGGTGGTCTGGGTACGACGACGATGAAGGCGACGACGGCTTGGAGTCCGACGGGGACGAGGAGTTTTGGGGTTTCAAGGTAATCGCGTTGCGACCAGTTCTCGCTTGGTGATCGCACGAGTGACTCGTTGATCGATTGCGTTTGGAAGCGTTTGATGGCTTTTTCCCTTTTGGCTTGCGGTCTGTCCTGATTTGATGTGCTTTGCGAAAGAACTGATTTTGAAATTGCGGGAGATGGTTTTTGTTGCGGTATTCAATCGCGCTCTTCGGTGAAACTACATCCTTGCTGGGTGGAGTTTTGGCTGGAAACGTCATGCTGAGGCTGAGGAGAAGTTGGGTTGTCATGTATTCAAAAAAGATAATCTGGAGGCATTTTCGGCAGAGTAGGGTTGAATGGCCTGTGGATCATCGCGTTCTGGCTTCTTTGTTGCGATTTCTGTGCCTTTCAGTCGAACCGAATGAAAACTTTTAGAGTTGTTTTTTCATGAATTTAGCAGTCCTTTGAGCGTATAACTAGTCCTGCTTGTTCAATGGCGACCTGGGAATGTCAACTCAGGATCATAGTAATGGTTAGTGTTAGTATCAATTGGTCTATGAATCCTTGATGAAGGATCCAAGCAAACTTTGAGTGATTCTCACGATGCGCCGCTTTTAGCTGGAATAGTGCACTTGTTCTGTTTTTTCCGAATCTTCACGTGTGAGTTTCATCGGTTCTCATGTGTGTTTTGTCAAATTCTTTGAGTAGTTTGCTAATGGAACTGAATTTTCTCTGACTGCAGGTTTTACGAGCATTTGGGTGGATGTTTCCGGCCATTGCCATATCATTGCTCCTAGGCACTGGTCCAAATGCGTTCATAATGGCCTTAGCAGTTCCATTGGGACAGACATTGCTTTCCCTGGCATTTGAGAAAGTATGGGGGAGACGAGCGAAAGAGATAGCTGGAAACCTCGTACCCGGGCTAAAACCAAGAAAAAACCATTTGTGAATCCCAGAAGCGAAGGCCGAAAAAGCAGAGGGAAACAAGAAAATGGTTCTGCCAATGGGAGGAATGCTTATCAGTCGTGGGCAACAACGGATGGTTCGTATAGCAAGGCAGGCAGCGGAGGTAGGCCAAGATTTGGCGGATGGGACGAACTCGATGAGAAAGCAGGGACACGAGAGGTTCCTAAGAGCGAAAGGAGTCGAAAGCCATACATGCCATCGAAGCAGTCGAAGCAGTCGAAGAAAGGAAAGTTTAGTAGGATAGGAAGGGTAAGGGAAACACCATTGCTGGTGCGGCTTCTAATTGCTGCATTTCCATTTTTGGGCTTCTGGACGAAGTTACTCTTTTAATTGGGTGAAAAGTCAAAGCTGGAGATACTCCAACGTCCTTGCTTGCTTATTATGGCTGGAGAGAATGGCCTATCTGTTCAAGTCAAATAATTGGCATTTTCATCTGAGCAACGCTTAGGTCATTGGTCGAAACAAAAGCTTTCGTTCATGTACATGTACT
Organism: Eucalyptus virginea; assembly: GCA_014182375.1. Lineage (NCBI taxonomy): Eukaryota > Viridiplantae > Streptophyta > Magnoliopsida > Myrtales > Myrtaceae > Eucalyptus > Eucalyptus virginea. The sequence continues at coordinate 28,177,173 of CM024515.1, forward strand.
AGATAAAAGTCAGTGATAAAGATTTCGATGGAACATCAGATCCCAAGGGACTTGTGACTGCCTACTTTTGATTCTGGAGCAAAGAGAGAATGCGTCGTTGGATTTGTCTTGTGAGTAATAGCCTGGCAAGTCAGTATACAAAAGGAGACATTGATTTGTAAGTAGCTCAAGACAGGCATGTGGAAGAGTTTTGGAGGAGGATATCATGGAAGGGCTTTGGCTTTTCCTTGTTAATGAGTGCAGAGAGTAGAGATTAGAGATTAGAAATACTGCACTATTATGTATGCACACACAACACTGTAGAGGTTGGAAGAGAGTTACGATAATGTTCTTCTCCAGATCTTCTAGACTGCTTAAAAACAAAATTGTGCGGAGAAGATGATTAAGGAAATGAACAACACCAGTAGCCGCGGTCAATGCATTGGCAACACCTATGCAAACTGGCATTCTCATCTATGTACGAAGGTCGTTCCATTTGCCTAACATGCAAGGAATTTCATTATAATCTCGGTAGAGTTGAACTTGAGAAAAAAAGAGTCGTTGTCCAAAATTAGGCAGAGACAAGCCATTGTCTAATGACCGAGATATGCATTAATTCACTCTGGCGGCAATCCGGTCACATTCATCATTTCTCTCCTGCACTCATCAGATGGACTAATCCGGTCACATAGTGAATCATTATGATCATAAATCTCAATGGACTAAACTGATAGTTCATAATGTTCCTCAATACCCCGTGATTAATAAGCAGATATGCAAGAAGCACTCATCAGATGGCATAAGGAGAGAAAATCGGGCAAACCACTTTATACAAACTCACGCCGAACAAATTATTCCTCAGTTACATCCAATCCTCGATCAGAAACCTATATTGCAAGAGACATGTACTTCATAGTAACGGCTTCCCCTTGTCTTTAAAGAGGTATATACACTTGTACATCACATCCTCAATCCCTCCCTCCAAAAAGAAACTGCAGATGCAGAACTGTACAAAATGCCACCTGCAGTCTTTCTCTGCAGGAGCAGAAAGATTACTGTACAGCATGAAACCTTTCTCCTACAAGGCTTTCCTTCTTTCTTCCTCTAGTATACATTTATCATGAATCGATTAATGCCACCGTACCAGTGAAGTGATGCCATGAACTTCTTATTCACTCGGTGAAGATGTTTCAAGGTGTTGAATTTACTTGAATCTCCAGGGGAAGAGAAGAGTTTTGCTGGTCCCGCGCCAGATGTCCATTTGGTTGGTCCAAGTGAGAAGGAATCATAAGCCGCTGCAAGGACTTGAGAGCTACACAGAGCTCTGCAAAAGAGGGCCGCAAGTTTGGCTCCCTGTAAGATGACATCAACAAATGATGAGAAAATAGTTCAACAGGATAACCTTTGAGTGCTCGTGTTATCTGTGCTCAAAATTTTCTTACGTCTGCCAACATTCCCAAATGATCTTCCCAACCAAGGGATCAACTTCTTTGGGGATCTCAAGGCGGCGATTTTGAAAACCTACGGCACCTACAACTTGCATTGGGTTCATCCCAGTCCAAGGCAATCTCAATGTGGCAAGCTCCCAAAGAATGACTCCAAAACTATAGACGTCACATCTGCACAACCCACGAGACATTGAATAATTACTTGCTTCTTCTAAAGCTTAAGTTTATGACTAGGATGCACCGTGGTTAACTATACCATTTTTAGCACCACTTGCGATATCAGCACATATAGAGGACGAATAAAATTTATAATATAGTTCTCTTACGGAACTGTTTTTCCCTGAAAGTCACACCCAAGAAGGGAGTCTGATCAAATAAAATCCCATCTTCCCAAATTTCTGTATCCTAGTCTGAGCATCAACACGCAATCAACATACATATTCACTCAACCAGAAGTCATTTAGAAAAACAAGGCCAAATATTATTGTTACAACATACGATCAGAGCATGCTCATGTCAAAATTGAAGTCATTTAGGCTTGACTGTTGCAAAATCCAAGCGACAGGAGCTCAAGAAAGCTAGTCCAGAGAAAATTATTGAAGCTAGCTTAGAAATGCACAACTCACTTTTCATTCGATGGTTCATTGCGGAGAACTTCTGGCGCCATCCACTCAGGCTGACACAATCAAGAACTTCACATTAGGAACAGCTCAAAATCTTGAGAAACATCAGAAATGGTTTCTTTGCAATCCTTGTATAAAAATAAATCTGGAAAAAAAGTCTCAAGACTCCTAGTGCATTGTTTGGTAATGCTCTGGCAAAATGTTTTTTAGTTTCTCAAGCTGAAACGTTATATACTTGCTTGTCTGGCTGTTCAAGATTTGTACTGGAGAAGAAGTTTACTTCCCAAATCACCAAAAATGAAGTTTCCCATTGTTTTCTCTTCATTTCCTCTATAGTTGCTAATTGTCCATTTAACTACAATGAAAACTATTAGTAGAAACCATTCAAATGTCTTTCTCTATTTCAAAAATAGTTAAGTAACTCTCTCTCCATCCTTGCAAACTCTTCAAGAACGATTTTCCAGAAAGCTTGCATATTTACCGTTCCAGCAGTAGACTTGGATGACAAGAAAGTATTGTGCTTCAAACGTGACAACCCAAAATCGCAGACCTGGACAATGGTAGAATTTAGTGTGGATGCAAACAATATTATACCGCAGCACTTTGATCATCAATTACATCAAGCTCAGAGCACATTTCCGATGGAAGTTGCATCACATCAGCAAGTTCGGTTAATCAAGAATCATCCACATCACTGTTCAGATGTAAGTACATGTATGGCAGTGAAGAGTGAGAATGAAAAGTCAAGAGTCCACGAGAAATAAAACTTGTTCCAGAATCAGCAAATATTATTCAATTAACAATCATATCCGAGGTGCTCCCACAGTGAGAGAACGAAATATTCAAGAGAAAGAGAAAAAGACAAAGCAAGACATTTGTAGCACCTAGGAGATAGATATATGATATGCAGGCAAGAGAATAGCTTGATTCGTTATTTAAAGGAGTCAAAAAAGTGTCATGCAACATTGGTAAATTTCACATACTTTGACATTCCAGTTTTTGTCAACAAGAAGATTTGGTGATTTCAGATCTCGATGAACAATTGTTGGGACACTTGCGTGCAAGCAATTCATTCCCCTTGCCTGTAAAATTTGCACAAGCACTTATATCAATTTCAGAAAAAGAAATCTCTATATCTCCAACACCAAAGAGAAGGGAGACCAATTATTTCATACCACATCAAGAGCCATTTTTATCCTACGTCTCTCATCAATATGACACTGAGGACGATGTATAATTCTGTACAAGCTTCCCCTGGAGAAGTAAACAACAGTAAAAATCAGACAGCAAAGTGAGATTGTCACATGCCACCAAAATAATAACACCCCTTTAACAGCAGATAAATGAGCTGCATCCCCCAGAAACAATTGATGTCGCCATGCTAGCAAGATATTTTAAAGTACAAAACATTGTACCTTGGGAGAAACTCAGTAATGATAGACAGATGTGGAGGACGGGTCACAGCACCCATGAAAAGAACGACATTTGGATGACGCAGTCTACGCATTATCCGCACCTTGGAACAGATGAACAAGATGCATGGTCAGTTATCTTCCTGAATATATTGGAAAAGCATTTCTTGACTCATTGCTCTGATTAGTCCTCCTTTCTTTTCTTGCTAAATAAGCAAATTAAACAAACAAATTAATTGATGAACACAACCATTTAGTTAGATGTGGACAGATTGGAATCCATGAAAAGAATGGCATTCTGATGACATTGTCTATGCATTATCTGCAACCTTGGCACAGAAGCACCCAAAAAAAAAGGTGGATAGGAATTTATCTTACAGTAGCTGGCTATACTGGAAAAGCATATCTTGTTCATCTTCAGTTTTATTCTCACAAAAAATACAAACAATTACTGAACACACTAATTCATTATCTTTCCAAAAATACATATAGATAGATACACATAATTAAACTCGAAGTGTGACATAATCTCTCTCTTCTTTGCTTTCACCTATCAGACTTTGTGTGCCATTCAGATCTTATGCAAAGAACATTAATTGAATGTCTCAATGTTATGCACAGCACCAAGCAGATCAAATCGGCAACCCTGTGCCAAAACTAACAAATCAACAGAAAAGCAAATTGCGAATTCATCATGTATAGCAAACGACTGTACTATTCTTTTCTTTACAATGTTCTTCCAAATTTTATTCTTTACAATTTTTGCGTTCCTAATGAAGCTGGAGGATTTTGGTCCAAAAAGAAAAGGAACCAGAAGATGAAAAGCACAAATCAAAGACCTATCTATTGCTTACTTCTCGTCTGAACTCATCCAAAGCAGCACCTGAGAAATCCTGATCCAAAAATTTCTTCACAGCCACCTCCTGCAGAACGAGGAAGTCGAGCAAGATGTTAAGAGTTGAAAATGCATTTTAACTTATTTTTCATGGCATATCATAAAATTTTAAACACTAAAAACACATGACCACTGAGTTTTTTGCAAAAGGTAACGTCTAAATTGCAAAATACTGATAGTAAACGCATACAGATCTTTTGAAGATGTTAACAAGAGAAAACAAGTCATCTGCTGCTTCTCTTCCCATTTCTTAATATGTAAGTTTATGAACATAAGACAACAAACCCTAAACAACCCAGTGTTTAAAGTGCTTCTACCACATGGATGGGTTTCAATTGAGTTGCAAATTAGCAGTGCACAAAAATAGACTTTGTAACAGTATATTCATTGTGACTATTTTTATTAACTTCTTCAGTCTTCACAGTAAGGATTTGATTGCATCCGAAGAGTAACATAAAAAAAGAATCTTGACAGCACCTAATAACAGAGTAGCAAGGGAGCCAAGATAAAGGCCATTTGGCTTATCCAAAATACAAAAGAGAGAGTAACAAGACAAGGCCATGAACGAGCAATGGGCAATTAGTTATTATGGTTGACACCAGTCAAACAAGTCATGTATATATGTCAAGGTACCAATTCTGGTGCTTTTTTTTTTTTACAACTTAGGTTGAAATGCCAGATTTTGATACTATATCTGATGTCAGTATTCAATGCTAGCTGCTTAGTTTATAAATCTAAAACATTAGCGCAAAAGAAGAACACTGAAGCAGGACTAAATGTCATTTCTTTTGACCCAAAGACTAATTGTCATACTCAAGGACGATCATTTGCTTCAAAGCAGTCATATATAAGGAGCCAATGGATATGCACATTCCATATATTCAAACAAATAGAAGTCATACTTCTAAAAATAAAGAACCTCTTCAAGTAAGTAATCCAATGCCTATTCTTAATTTGTGAGAATTCAGAAATATTTGAAACTGACCGTGCCATTCCAGTCAGCATGATAGACCTCTCCATAAGAACCTGTTCAGAAGAACACAAAATTGTAACATGATAAACAGAAAATGCAATTCAGTAAGAAAACACTGCTGTCCATTCTATAATAACTACTGCAATTATGCTAACATTTGGATTGCCATATAAAACTTTTTCTCAGATGACATGCACATCATCTCTGGTTACATGGCTAGCTAGCATGAGCATAATAGGCACTACAATAGTACTAAAGCATATCTCATGATACTAAACAAATGTCATAAAAATGCAGCAAGGATCAACATATTTGTATCCATGAGTCTTGTTCTCTTTTAGTTAATATATGGACCTGCATAAGGATATGAAAAGAATGTATCCAATCAGGGACTCGATCAAAAGCAATACCTAGTCCAATTCTTTCACCAATGACCAAATGTTCCCACTGAATCTCATCACCAACATCAACATCATCAAGCACTTGATCAACTTTATTTGTATTACTCTCAATTGATGAGCTTGGGCTTTCTGAATCCCTGAACATGAAGTTTGTGTCCATGAATCTGTCATTAGTGCACTTTTTTGGATCAAGAAAACCAATTTCATGTCGATCGCGTCCTCTTTGAGAGTCTGCTACGCCATCTTGCAAATTCTCCCGAGTCCTAAGAGGGTCTTCCCTGACTTGCGCATTCAAGCGCTCTTCACGAGGCATCATATCAAACTGACCTGTGCCAAATCCCAACATTGGACTATTATCACTGAAAGGATTCCAGTGACTGCTCTGTTTGATCAATTGATTTGACTTGTTTGACAACTTGGCGCCACTACTCTCTTGAGTGGACTGCTTCAAATTATTAGGTAACTTAAAACCGTCCGGATTGACTTTATCAGTTGTACAGCTGCCAATGGATGATGACACATCATAAGGATTAGGTTCACGATTATTTCTTGGGAACAGACCTTCCTTAAAACCATATTCTTTCTTTCTTGGTACTTCATTGAGAGGATGCCGTTTTGTTGGCATCAATGGAACAGGAGGCCGACCAGGAGCAGGGTTATTTTTCTGTCTTGGCATCTCATTGATTTTGGTTTCTGTGCCGTTGCCTCCCACTGGGGCTTTGCCAAAGTCTTTAATTGCAAAAGGATTGAGATCTGCAAAAAGATTTGTGCGGTCCTCTGAACCATTATTTTTGCTCTGTGGGACCACATTTATATTCAACCGTTGAGCTGTACCACCAGATACTCTGGAAGAACCAACACCAGGATCATGACTATCAAATGGGAAAGGAGGGAAGGATTCTGCTGTTTTAGAGCTTGATTTTCTATCTACATAAGCATAAGTTTCCATCACTGAACTTTGGCTGCTTCCTTCACCACCAAAAGGCTTTGGCCTCGAACGAACAACTCCCAAGTCATTAGGCGATTGAAAAGATGGAAGTTTACTAATATTCGCATTGTAAGGCTTATTATCTTTGACACTGAAATAATCAGCTGGTATAAGCGTCCCAGGGGCAGCCATGAGATCAACTAGAAACTCCCTGAATCAAAAACACACATATGAAATCCCCATGGTAGAGAAAATGAAAACCATTACCATTAGTATTATGCTATATCACATATTACAAGGTCTGTGCATTTCAAGCTCTTGAGTGAATTAAAATTTAAAGATTAAAAGACTATATATAAAGAGAAGGGAAGGCCCTGAGAGATAAATGCTTTATACATCAAAGTACAAGTGCTACAACTTGATGATCACATTAACTGGCCGTGATCAAGAAATCATAACCTCAACTAATTAACATCCACGTAAAAAATGCAGATATATGTCAGTTTTTTTTTTCTTCCTTAACAGGAGATGTTCATGAATTTTAATTTGGAAAATGTTTACGACAGAATGAAATACATATAGTTTTTTAAATGAACAGGAAGCTCCATTGCCTTTGCATCTCAATTCTCCCAAGGATGGAAAACCATAAAGTAAGCACAGTATTGCAACCAGGACACATTAAATTGCAGCCTAAGGGACACAAAAATTTTAATTAAGTTGTACTATATATTGGTCTACAAACTTAAAAACAGTAAAATACGATGACAAGAAGCTACAAAATAGAAATTAAGCAATGATAAACATAGTAGAGCTCCTATTGGAAGAAATACAAATTATATGCACACACTGTAGTTATTTCTGCTAAATTCAAAAGTAACAGTAATAAGCAAAAGGAGGACCCACTAGATATCTCACCCTGCATAATAGAAGGTAGCACAGACAAATTCATCTCAGAAATCCATGACGGTTGCTTATTCATAATAGGCAGGTATCCTCTTAATGCCAGGAAATATGACCTATTCTCTCTTAGCAACAAAGGCATTTATGACTAAGATAAATAAAAGTATAAGCATGTGCATAAACTATGGTTTAACGTAATTTCAGAATCTTGAGAAACTCAAGTTGATTATTACATGTGCAAATTAAATTGCCACATCCTTGGGGAAGCTCGATATCTTAAGGAAAAAATTCATTTGCACAGAAGTATGCCCCTTTCAAACCCATCATAAGGAAAAAGATACTGACAATCAGTGACCAAAAAAAAAAATCTAGAAAGCACCACAGTAAGTAAATATATGATTACAATAACATAAGAGAAGAAGAGCCAACCAGCACCTTTCATCGTCCAACTTTATCAAGTTTACAGCATCATCCTCCTCGCCAGTGTAATGGCTACCTTTCACCAGTCGGCAAGCCAAATTTATACTGTCTGCTAAGACCTTCACATAATAAAATTTATCACTTCAGGAAACTGAATCTTTTTTTCATTATTCATGATAGTAGATCATCAATTATCCAGAACACTTGAACATATTGTATTTTGTGCCACGACTAAAGAAGATCACAAAACTTAAACTTCAAATATGACATCAACCAATTGCCCCAAGCTCCACTATCAGAAGATGACAAGCACGAACTGCTAAAGCCCAATTTAGATGTGAAAAGCTAACCTTGAAAAGCAAAGCACGATGTCTTGAAAGGCCAACATTTATGGACCCAATTGGCAACACACTCGTCTGAAGAGATGTCCTCAACTCTGTGCTCCTCTCCATCCACCTAGCCAACATAATGTTAGCATCCTTCACTGAGCCACCCATATGTCCTGTTACCAGTTCAGCAAGCCTTTGAACCAAAACGGTAACCTCAGTAGCAGGACAGTCCAATCCTATACAGTGAGCAACTTGCATCAACTCTTCAAGAGCATGATCAATTCTGCGATTAACTATTATAGCTTCAAAGCCAGAACTCCCAGGGTTAGTCTCCAGATCAGTTAGAGAAGGCATTTTCCCTTGAAGTCTTGACTCAGTGGAGATGCCATATGCATCATAAAATCCATCCACCACTTTCTCCTCATAATCAATCACATTATATTCCTGCATCAAAGCGCATTTGGTTTATTTTAAAATGGCAGAAACCAAGAAGCCCGACATACAAGTAATGGCTGCAGAACAAAACCAAGCATGAAGCATATCGAGATGTTTAATGATGCCGTACCCGTAGTAACCTAGGTTATGTGACGTTACAGTTTGTCATATAAGAAATAGCACAGGATACACCACTTGTCAAAGAAGAGGTACTTAACTAGTAGACTCACTTAGTTCACTATTTACAGTTGACATGCATTTTGAAGCATATGTCTGGGATTACCAGTGATGATGTAACTATCCTTCCTCTGTTTCTGGAAATTACAAAGAAACTGCAGCACAACATACGTTACGGCACTAATGAAGAGATAGGCATATTTGACCAAATTTTCTATGACTCCACAAGCCCAATTAGGTTATAGAAAGTGCAGTGTTCTATTCTATAATAGATAAGGACCATACATTTCTTCAAAACTTAGCTAGCATTATAAGATTTATGGAGACATCAATCAATTTTATTATGTGGTGGGATCAATCGATCACAAATTTTAGTGAGAGCTAAGCATGATAAGTCATTTTCCAGAATTTCAATCGTGCACCCAGCCCTAAGGAGCACACCCATTAGCGTCAGACATGTCAAGTAAATAATAGTAACCAAAGTAAGAAGAATGTAACAGATCACCTCTCACAAGAGGGTGTACTGACCAGTAAAGCATCACAAAAACCATGAACAGAAACCAATTAGGCACTTCTTAAATGCAATATAGAACATACACTGCAGTCTCCAGATACGGGAAGAGTAGTTTAAAAATTAGTCTAATCACTGGCAAACCATAGAGAAGCATTGTGTAAACAAATGCAGAATAGCGGCATGAGAAAGTTGGAGTACTTTCTTAGTGCCAGTTGTGTGCCTGAAGGATTGACAGAAGTTTTATGGCTTCCAGATTGGCAAATGGAAAATCATACAATTCAAAAGAATAACAGGAGCCTATCCAATTCTACATTAAGGGGATCTTACAAACAGCTGAGATGGGTTCGTCAAGCCAAAAAAATAAGATAACAGTACCATTGTAGATATAGAAAAATTTATTAACCTCGAAGATGTTGAAAGGAACATATCCAAGGAAGAAACACTAGTCATTGCAGCTACATGCCATGTGAAGGTGATACAAACTCATCCCGACAGGGAAAAAAAAAAAGTCATACAAAATCGTTATATTAAATCCATTCTGAGTCTTCCAGTTGAATCATATGGGTAATACCATTCAAAATCACCACCAGAAGGAAACCAATTGAAAGTCATAACCCCACAGCCTGTACACATACACGCTACCAGCAATTCAGCACATGTAACACACTGAGCAGATACACCATTCAAATAAATTTAGAAACCTAAGAAAAACAGAGTCAGATGAAGAGGAAACAATGAGCTCTTTCCGATTCCCCTTGTCATGCGAGTTAGATTTCATGCATATGCATGCCTCTCTAACAAGACTGAGCACAATTGCCAGATGAATGCCAGCACCGGAAGCAGAATGAAGGGTTCAACAAGACCTAAGTTTTACCCAATTCAGAAATGGAAAGAAGACTCCCAAGTATTGATCCATATAAGCATCAGTATCATCTTATCCATAACAGTGAGCAATCAATTAAATCCCAAACATAAAAATTACAACATCCGAGCATATCAAACAAAAGGATTATAGAAGCCCTAGTCAAAACCTCCTAATTCAAGCTCATCCACCAAATTCACCCACCAAGCCGCGACAATTACACCGCCAAACTCACCCAGTACTGCCTGGACTGCGTCTCCGCCGAGACCTCGTCCTTCTTCCTCCCCGCATCGCCCCTTGGATGCCCGCCCAAGCTCAACCAGGTCGCGGCGCGGATCTGATCGTTCTCCGGATCCTCCCCACGGAACTCCGAGTTGGACACGCTCATCGCGAGCGCCAGCTGCATCTGGAAGTCCTCCTCCGACGTTATGTAGTCCCCGGACCGATCGCCCGCCGCCGGAGCCGGCGGAGCGGCCGAAACCGCCGGAGCGGCCGCCGGGGCCCCGGGGGAGCCCGAGGGGCTCGGCGGGGCGTTCCCGGCGCCCTGGCCGGCGGGCGGCCGCTGATCGGGGGCGGGGCGGGCGTCGGCGACGGCGCGGGCGGCGGGGGCTCGTTGGATCGGCCCGGGTCGTGGTTGTGGCCCAAGTGGAGCTTCTTGAAAATGTGCTTCATCTGCTCCCACCCCCTCCAAACACGACTCCCTCAATCCCTCTCCCTCTCTCCCTCTTTCTCTCTCTCTTTCTCTCTCTAGAATCGCTCGCTTCCCGCGATCACTCGATCACTCGATCACCCTCCCCCGCACCGTCACGCGCAGTTCTCCATCTCTACTTTCTCTCTCTACTTTCTCTCTCTACTGCGTGTGGAAATTGGGCGGAGTCAAGGAGCCGCGGGGGAGGAGAGCTAGAGAGGGAGGGAAAACTTAGCGGGGCTGCTTTCGCGTGCGCGTGTGTGCACGACGGGCGGTACATGAAGGGGCCTCGACTTCGAGGGTATTTACGAAACAGGGACTAGGAGCCGACGACGGCCCCCACTCGTTCCCCCTGCGCGTCGTTTTAGATTTTTCCCTTCTCCTCCCCATCGCGGCCGTCGGCCAATGGCGGGGCTCCGCGTGGCTTTCTGATTTTCCTCTTTCCCCTCCTCGATTTTTTTTTTTTTTTAGCGGTAGCGTGCCAAATGGAGAGGAGCGGAGGGGAAATTGGAGTCGTGCACGTGTCCGCGGAGCATCGATTTCACGTCCCCATCCTCACAAAACAATGATGACAATGTGACAAATTAACCGATGTGGATTTTCTTATTTTATTGAAGGAAAAAAAAATGACGGAATTTTGCGCGTTGATTTGAGTTGATGAGAATGTTAAATATTTTTACGAAGCCTGAAAGTGAGAGTGAGATATTAACAAAAGAAATAAAAAATTTTAAAATAAAATAATTGACATATTACCTAATGTGTTCTACTTATCGAATAGGATTTTATGATTGGTCTGTGACCTAGGATGCCAAAGGCGTCCTTAGGGTGATTTTGTAGTATTTATGGGGCGAAGACGATGAGGTCAGTCCATGGATTTTATTTTTTTTTATCTCATTTTGCTCAAAGGGTTGGCCCGCACACATTGAGTACATCACATACATGTATTATAAATCTTTATTGAATGTGACATCAAATCTATAAGTTTTTACTGGCATAACCAATCTGTGTGTTGCAACGGTGCGACAACGTAAGCATATAGAGGCAGAACTATAATGTTATCTAGTAAATTAATGAACACATTTCTCTTTCTTTTTTTCACTTGTGTTAATGTTGATCTTTGCATGTTCGACGCGTTTGATACCATGACAAAAATGGGGAAATGTCTGAATCCGCCATTTTGTCTTTTATATTAATGTAATAAAGTCAATGGTTTCGCATGTAATGAACTATTGTTAAAGTTTGTTTGGTGCTGACTGTTCTAATCATGCTATAATTGGAGCACATTTATTCGGCGGGACATGTTTTTAAAACTAGAACACCTTGAAGTTCGGTCGAGTAATTTTCGTATGAACTGTTGTAAAATGCTGCAACAGTCTGGTGCCACAAATGTTGAAGCGTAGTCACCAACATCCCTCCATCGGAAGACAACCCACTTTTACTTGTGACGGGGTGAAAGTATACTAGTCCTCGTCCAAACCCGACCCAAGCCGCCATTAAGATGGTCGATTCCGACCGCCACTTGGACCAACGCACAGCGGTGGCAACGGTTCGTTGATCCTTGATTCAAGAGTCCATCATTTGGTGGTCGCCGGACCTTTAATAAGAGTCTCTAGCATCCGCTTGTGGTGGGTAGGGGTGTCAACGTTTCGGTTCGATTCGGTTTTTTAAAAAACCGAACTAAAAAAAACGAATCGAACCGAACTGTTTGGAAAAACTTTGAACCAAACCGAATGAGATCCGAACTGAATCGAAATTTGGTTCGGTTTTTCGATTTTTGGTTTTCAGCTTTTAGTTTTCAATTTTTGCATTTTTTTTTTCTGTTGTATATATTTGTTCGTTTTCAAGAAATAAACTTTTATCGGTTTGTTGGTTTGGTTCGATTCGGTTAACCGATAAAAACCGAACCGATAAAAAAAATTTCAATTTTTAATGAGAATCGAAACGAATGAAAACCGAACTAAAAAAATCAAATTTTTCGGTTCGATTCGATTCGATTTTCGGTTCGATTTTTGACACCCCTAGTGGCGGGCCTCCTCCACCTCACCAACACGCCACACCCCTTTGACGTTTATATATATTGCCAAGAAAGTCAAATTCAGTCAGGCAAAGCTCGCATTTGCTCTATAATTGCACAAATCAAATAAATCGAGGGGCTTATCACAACAAAAAACCCTAAATGCACCTAGAGGAAAAGTTGGCAAACGATGATGCAGCTAAATATTGAGTGCCCCAGGCTGGAGACCCGAAAACCTTCTTGTTGAATTTAGCTTGCCGTAGTGTTTGTATATTTGCTACAAGGAATTGGTGAAAAAGGAAACAAAAAATTGAAATTTGCTTTATAGTCAATTGCCGAAACTAAATTCTTACTTTTGGCATCAATTCATAGAAAGTTCATTGGAGATTGACCCTGATATCACGACGACCCTGAATCTTTCCGTTCTCACACCTGTTCCCCGCACTTCTAGAAAGGAAAAAAGTTTCCCCCCTCGAAATTGTCTTATTTCAGCTTTATCCCCTTTACTTTTGCTTTCCTTTCCTGTCAATGCATGTGAATCTCGAGGGGAAATGCTATTCTCTACCAACAGTTTTCCTTGGAATAAAACATAAATGTAATGCAGAAAAGAGGGTAAGCTATGAGTAAGGAATTGAATAGAAGGAGCTTGGTTTGGATTAGGATCTCATGACGGTGATTGCACTTGAAACCTTTTTTTTTCGTAGAATTTTAATTCATTTGGAATCGAGTAGGCAATGTCTCCGATGATTTTTCCAACGAAGCGTAGATGGACAACTGCCACCATATAGCTGTTGTATTCGTAGAAGATTCATGGAAAGATACTCTTTAGAGAAATTGGGAAAGCGTATTGATTGCAGTTGGATGACGGTCCATTGCCTTGGGCAATGCCAATTACTATCCAATCCCTTGCACAAGTGATCTCTAAGTTAGCTACATCAGCCTCCAGTGATATCACCATCAAAATCCTCACATCTTTCTTAGTTCATTTATGGTTATCTTTTCTCTCTATATATTAGATTTTCCCGTGTGGGCCCCTTATTCTCAATTGCTAAAAGAAATTTCGTTGAATAATCTTCTGTGGTAAGCATTGCTGCATTCATATTTATAGCTCCCGCAAAATCAATGGTTATTATTGCATTCGATCTATAAATTCAAATTCTGTCAAGAGAATTCCACAACATCAAAAAAGATGGTCCACCTAACGTGGGAGGAGGAGGCGGAGGAGGAGGAGGAGGGTGGGGGAAAAGATTGAATAGTCCATCATCATCTAGAAACTTTTGGGGGAGTTGTCAAGCAATTCGTTCTTGCTTGGAAAGCTCCCTTTGATTTAATTAACTGCTTAGCCACTAAAGCATATAGGTCACCGCAACTTTAAGGAAATATCTATCTTTGATCCCATAAAATAATTGCCTCTCTTGCCAAATTTTCTATATGTTTAAGTATGAACACGGTACTACCTTTTGACTTTTAACCTTAGAAAAAGTCTATGTGCACACTGGCCATGCACATTGCACATGATTACGGTGACTCAAGTGCATGTCGGTGTTCTGTACCAGAAAATGAAAAAACATTAATGTTTTGGAAGGTCTCAAGGTCATAATATATATCTATATATATGTCGCGATCAAAATTTCGGATGCACCACGTAAAATTAGGTTAATAAACTATTAAGTTTGACTTAGCTCGGGTTCTCCCAAGTTCATACTAATTCACGATTTAGGTTCGAATATCTAGCATGCAAAAAAGTTGCAACTAATCAGTTTACGGTATGTCAATTAGACACCTAAGTAAAATAATGAGTGAATTATTTTACTTCTATGAACCAGATATTTTGGCTACAAGGATTTAATTACGTTAGATTTCTCTAATGCCATTTTAATATATTTTTTTTTTTTGAAAAAATGTTTAGCAAGCACCTTGAATTGATTTTAATTTATCTCTATAATATGTGAGATTATCATGTGGGTACGCAAATCACCAATTTAAAAAACTTACCTCATCGCAACAAATGTTAGATTAGAATTTACATCAATAATCATAGATATGATTTCTAATTAATACACAATCACTTAATTTTTATTTTCACTTATTTAATGAAAATCATGATTTATGTAATGCATGTCACTAATCTAATATGAGATGATATGACATGGCAACATGACCTAAACCACATGATAGGAGTAAAGTAAAATTTTGTGTGTTTTCTTCATGAAATTTGAAATTAAAGGAATGCAATAATTAAATGTGCAATCTTAATTAACCAGATGACCTAATTCTAATGACGGACAATTTCTAATTAAATGGACCTAGTAACAATCGCTAAATGACGTGTATTTCATGAACCTAATTCTATATGATGTGCATATGATTTTTTTTTTTTTTGTAAGGAAGTGCACATGATTTTTTATTTTCTTAATAAGTATGCAATCTATCCTAATATGCAATGACGTGCAAATAATGCTCTAATTCTAATTTCTTTTTTCTTTTATGAATTTCAAAATTAAAATTGCCAAATAATTAAACATGCAATGCAAATTTAAAAAAAGAAAACTACCATCCTAAATGAACGTATTTTATTTATTATTTATTTAAAAAATTTGAAATAAAATCCCTATTCTAAATATGCAAGATAATAATAAATATTCTAAAACAAACCTAATCTTAATTCAAATATTTTTGGATTTTTTACGAAAATAAATTGATTTAATCAATAAATCAAAGACAAAGATAAAATTAATATCCATAAATTGGCGAACCATATCTTGTACATGAGATCGGGTTGCTCGAGCAAATTGAATCTCGAGTGTTGGCGATTTTTCAAACGATTGCGAGTTGGATTTCGAGCGTGAAAATCGGACTGTTAATCCCTAATTTGAGAGGCTATTTCATGTTGGGAAATTTCAACCATTCGTTCAAGAATAATTCTACTAAAAAAACAAAGTAAATAAATAAAATAACATAAAAAATAGAATAAAGTAAATAATAATAAAAACTACCTAATTTGATTTTTTTTTTTTCTTTTGCTTTCCCAACCAAAGGTGGCTGGTCGTCGGTCCGGCAAGGGGAACTCAGGCGAGGGCGGACCGGCGGGAAAGGGGCGGCACCCGGGCAGTAGGGACAGCCAGCGGAACAGGGGCGTCGCGGTCGGAGCTGTCGGCGTTCGGACTCCGGCAAAGGGCGTCGCGGGCGAAGGGCTGCAGATCCAGCTCGGGTGGTCGCTCGGGTGAAGGGCTGCAGATCCGGCTCGGGTGGTCGCTCGGGTGGAGGGCTGGCTGAAACGGATCACCGGCGAAGGCGGGGCGGCGTTGCTGCGTCTGGGCAGAAGGTTCGGCAGCAGGGGAGCAGGGGACTCACGGCTTCGAGCGGGCGGAGCAGAGCAGCAGCAGCGTCGTAGGGGGTCAGCAGCGGAGCTTCAGGCTATCAGAGTCTCGATGGCGCAGCGAAGAGCTCGGCGAAGGCGAAATCTGCGCTAGGCAGTCGCGGACGAGTGGCAAAGCAGGGTGGGAGCGGCTCCGGCGTCGGGCTTCTCGGACAGCGACCGGTGGGCCAGAGCTTCGGGCGACTGGCGGCGGTGTCGCGAGCGCGGGGGCCTGCAGCGCGGCGGCGCTGACCCAGCTGCTGGTGCGCCGGCGAGGCAACAGGGAAGACGCCGCTGAGGAAGATGAACAGAAGCACTGTTCTTTTTTTTTTTTTCTGCTTTTTCCCCTTTTCTTTTCCTTTTCCTCTTTTACTTTTCCTCCTAACTTTTCCTTTCCTTGGGCTCCTCTTCGAAGGAAGAAAAGACCGGAAAACCGGAAAAGCTTTTTCTCTCTTCTCACTGTGTTGATTTTTCTTTGACTCGAGAGGAAACGAAAAAGCCCCCAAACCCTACGCATTTTACTTTTTTTATAGGCCACTCATTATTTTTTTTTTTTTTTTCTTTAATTTTTTTTTTCAAATTAATATCCAAGAAATTTTTTTTTTCAAACGCATATTTCGCTTTTCCGAAATTCATCATATCCCGATAAAATTTCAAATTTCTATTTTTCACGAGATGATTTTTTATCATTAATTTTTGGGCCAATTTGCTTCACTTCGTGAGATTAGTCCGGTTTGTTAAGTTAAAGCTTAGAACCACTAATTCGAACCCACCCGTCATCGGTCCAATAGATAAATGTAAAAAATGCAAATTAAAAATAAATGTACTTAAATCTATATACTATGCAATTAATATTTTTTTAAGGATAAAATTAATCCCTAATTTTTAATGCGATAAATGACTAAATGGTTCGTCCAAAATTTATGTGTCAACAAGAGAGAAAGAGAGAGAGTAGTATGTATGAATAATTTACCTAGGGGAAGGAGGCTTCTACATCTTATATATAGTGTATTTTTTTTTTTTTTTTTACCTGAAAATGAGCAATTGATGCGTTCTAATTGTAAGAACCGAGACTTATGATTATCGGATTACAATTATGGCGTTGTCCATGTAAATTTCTAGTCAAGTTTACACGTGGGCGATTCCCCGTTTAAGGATAGAGGAAAATTTAGTTCTTTGATAAAATCTGGATAATTTTCTCTCCCACACCTTACGTACACGTTAGCCCATACCTGTCTGTTTCCTTCCTTTCTCGATTTTCATGGTTGAGGTTTCTGTTCTAAAAATAAGAAAAGAAAACACGCTAGACATAGACATACTTACAGATTTGATTTACTAAATGATACGGCAGGCTTTTCAAGTAAATTGCTTGAATATAATTACAGAATGTCGTATTACACAGTATATTAATTTTATGAACTAGTCTTGATATTACCCAAAAAAAAAAAAGATTACTCCCAAAATGGCCAATATGAAAAATGACTTGTTAAAATAACATACATGTGATGAGACGACTCAATTTAGACCGTAATTTAGTACTAAAAAAAAAAAAAAAAAAAAAGCCCAACTATCCTTCATGACAAGAAAGCCCTGTTTAGACAAGCAAGTTCTGGATTAATAATTACAAATCGCTAATCTCATAAATTAGGCAAAATCCGAACCGTAACGAAAATTAGAGAATAATGTGAGGGGAAGGGTGTTTTTACCACAACGCTTAGTAAATGAATTTTGTAAAGGAAAATGCCTTTTTTGGCAACTTCCCGTTGAACACAATCTTCTTTAATAAAATTACGCCATTCTAAGGACACATCACTCTCTCAGACCTGAAATTGTTATTTGATGCAAAACCAAAACATCATCCCAACCCACTTTCACTGTATCTTCACCCAACTCCCCCAACTTGGTATACCAGCATGCACCACAAACAACATATAATAGCCCGGCGGCCCGATTTCAGCCGTCGATGGCCCGACCGCGGTCAATTGATACGAATCGGGCGTCAAGCGCGACACCCCGACCAGCTTGAGCACCACCATTCTCTGGTTCATCGCCAGCGAATGCGTGGTGAACGAAGGAGCGACGATCCTTACGGATAGCAAGTTCTCGGACAAGTACAGGGGCACGAAGAAGGTGAGCGAAAAGGGTTGCCCGAGCATCAGAATCTCGTTCACGGATGAAATTTGAGGCCGAAATGGTTTGTGCTCGATCGATAGATAAGGCGGCGAGAAGGCCTCTAAGCTTAAGTCGGTGGGATATTCCACATTGGTGAAGTTGTAGTATCTATGCGGGTTGCTTCCTCCGACTAACACTCTCCCGTCCGCTAGCAAAATCGCTGACGAGTGGTAGAGTCTCGGTTTTGGAGAAGCCGACATGACCGAAAATCTCCAATCCGGGCTCCTGTTCGGCCGGTAAAAGACTGGTCTAGTCACCGGCGATTGGCCGAGCTCCCAGCCGGCGGTGCCGCGTTCCACGCCATTGATGATGACGACGTCTCCAGTGGCTAGAAGAAGCATATCACCCATGACCCTAGCGATCGGCATGTTTTCCATTACCCATCTAGGGTTTTCATCCGAAACCCTAAGCCTCCCGCATGAAGAACTTGCTCTCACGAAATTGCCTCGGCCCGCTTCTGCGAATGCACCTCTCGGCGCACCACCGCAAATCATGATTTCCGCTTCAATGGCCCTGTTCTCGTCGATAGGAAGCAAGACCGACGAGCCCGAGCTAGGATAGTTTCGAGGATCGCTAATGGGGATCGGAGGAAACTCTTTCACCACTCTGTTGCGGTTGTAATCTAGAGATATCGACCTTGTATTGGCGAAGATGAAGAGATTTCCATCAGGAAGAAGATGAACAAAAGGGTACAGATTGTTCTCACTCTCATCTCTAGTTTCCAGTAGAAATTGAAGCCAAAATGACCCCGAAGAAGCAGAATAAGGGTCTTCGTTCTTCGGGTAGAACTCATAGTTAAACTCCCTCCTCCCGCCAATGATAATAATCCGGCCATCCGGCAGAATCTGATTAGTCGCGTACCATCTACGTCGAGATAAGTAACCAGGATACTCGACCCAATCACATGAATCGGCATTGCACGGCGTAAATATGCGTACGGCATGATCGCCGTCATTGAATCCTCCTGTCTGAACGAGAGAGCCACCCGGACTCACGGCACCCGATGAGCACCATGTGTCGGTTTGCACCATGAGAGGACGGAAGCTGTTCGTCTCCACGTCGAACAAAACCGAGTGCGCGGTGCAGTCGACTTTCAAGGCCGTGTCGTTGGAGTCGTACCGGCAGCGGCCACCCGGGAGAGAGATGTTCGACGGGCCAAAGTCTGTCCTGTCGAACACGACGACCTTGTTGTTGCGGAGGAGCTGCATGTGCATGGCCGAGATGCCGATGCTCGGCCGGAGGAGGCGCCACTCGCCTTCTCGGCCATCGGGGAAGGGCAAAATTTCAGATGTGGTGATGAAAGAATGAAAGATGAGAAGTGAGAGTAGTGAAATAAGTAGGAACAGGTTCGACATACTATTCTTTTGCCAGCACCAAGGAGTGCTCTTGCAGAATTAGGTTCGGAGAGTTATTGTTGGAAGTGTGTAGAGAGAGAAAGAGAGAGGTAGGATAAAAGTAAGGAGAGTTTAGGTAAAACGATGGATGAAATTAGCTAAGTTTTGAAAGGATTTAATAGTAAGAAAATTGGTGATTTTTTTAATTGTGTACGACTCTGAAAATGCTCTTGGAGTCTGAAGCGGAAATGGGGAACAATGAAGAGATATCAAGTTCAAGAAATGTGATCCGCGTTAGTAGGCGACCTTGGAATCATTCATTTCATGCCTTCAAGAGAATTTCAGGCAAGAGTATGATGTACTAAGTAATGTCTATGGAGAAACAATCCAACAAGATCCAATCAAGCATTAACTATCTTGATGAGTCTATTTTGCAGAAATTAAATTATTTGAAAAATACTTTTTTAAAAACGATCATTTGGTATCTTTTGCAAAAATGAATGAACAAAAATTATCATTATCGTCCACGAAAATATTTAGACGTAAACTATTGTCGATAATGAAAATATATTTCATTGACTAATCATTTCATTTGATACAAGCTATCATTTAAAAATATTTTCCAAATTATTCATTACTTGTGAAATAGACAAAGCCTTAAAGTGCTTCAAGTTATGAAAATTAGTCGTATAATTCATTGATAATGAAAACTTATCCAGCCCTATCTTGTTGTGCAATTCAATCCATTTTAAATGTTTTATTTTGGCATAATATCCTAAAAACCTCAAACTTTAGCTTTTGTCCTAATTTTACATTTTGTCTTATAAAAAACCTCAGCTTTAGGTTATGTCTCAACTCTACCATAAACCTTTTTTTGTCCCATAAAAAGCTTCGACTTTAGGTCCAATCCAATTATATCTAATTTTTGTCTCATAAAAATCACTCAACTTTAGATGCAACACCGATTCTACCATAAATTTTTTTGTCTCATAAAAAATCACCAACTTTTACATCTACTTTCCATTAACACTTTGTCAAAACTTCCCTTAGTGATTTTGCATTCAATCTTTGATCTATCGTGTTTGGGAATGTTTCATCTCTTGCAGTCGGAGAGCTCATGCTGGGGAAACTCGAACAACTTGTGCCTAAGAGTTTTCAATCTCTTAGTTGTTAACATGAAATTTTGGACGGAGGATTAATGTGGGCATATTTGTGACTCAAAGAAAATTTTGTGGTTTTTTTATGAGAAAGTAAAAATTTTAAGGCAAAATTTACATTAGACGGTACAATTGAAACAAGACCTATAGTTTAAGGTTTTTCATAAGACAAAAAAGTTTAGGGCAGAATTATAGGGACATAACCTAAAGTTGAAAGTCTTTTATAAGATAAAAAAAAAATTTAGCATAGAATTGAGATATAACCTAAAATTGGAGTTTCTTTACTAGACAAAAGATTAAATTGGGACAAGAGCTAAAGTTAGCGATTTTTTAAGGTATTAGGCGGTTTTATTTTCCTAATAGCCATGTCTTTCCCTCCATATCTTTAGTAAGAACAAGGTATCGGATTCACTCAGTAATCACCACTTGTCCAGAACTCCTGATCATCGTATGACAATCCTCTCTTGCGAGCCACCAATTTGACTGACAATTCCCCAATTCCAGGAGCACCAATAATCATGCCGATCTCTGGAACCGCCACGTGTCTCGACCCGCTTGTCCCATGCAACGACGTACGTACGTATATATAGCCATCCCCACCGTATCTCCAAATCTCTCTTCTTTCCACTATAGAGGAATATAAACAAAATACAGCATTGGAAACAAAGAAGTATTTCATATCGTAAGGTTTTTCCAAGAAAGTTCACTCACAGGATGAGCCAAGAGCAGCCGAGGCGGACCCCTGAGGACGCGATCCGGTATGGCGACATCTTCGCCGTTGACGGCGAGCTTGCGGAGAAGCCGGTCACGCCCAGGGACGCAGCGATGATGCAAACAGCGGAGAACGAGATGTTCGGCCGGACCCAGAGGGGCCATGCGGCCGCTGCCATGCAGTCGGCGGCGGCACGCAATGAGAGGGCTGGGCTCGTGGGCCACGGCGACGTGACGGAAGTCGCCAGCAGAGATGGAGTGACCATCACCGAGACCGACCATCCCGGCCGGCGCGTAATAACCGAGTCCGTCGGGGGACAGGTTCGACATTATGCTCATTGTCTTTTTTTTTTTCTTTTCTCATTTTGATAAGATTATATCAGCATTTGATTTTGCACGTCGGATCATCATTTCGCAGGTGGTCAGTCAATTCAGCCGGCGTTCTCCGATCCCAACAATGACGCCATCCTCGATCTATCAGACTGACGCCGGTAAAGACGGCATTGGTTCTATCACCATCGGCGAGGCGCTCGAGGCCGCCGCTCTGACAGCTGGGCAGAAGCCCGTGGAATGGAGCGACGCTGCCGCGATCCAGGCGGCGGAAGTGAGAGCCACGGGCCGCACCACCATGGTTCCCGGCGGAGTCGCTGCTGCCGCTCAGGCGGCCGCAACTCTCAATGCTAGAACTCCGAGAGCTGAGGACAAGACCACATTGGCCGACATTCTGGGGGTATAATCACTATAAAATCTTCACATTTATCTTGCAATTTAATCAGCAAGATTGGCACTGCAATTAAAAAAATGAACCTTCCTCTTAATGTTAAATCCCTACCTTTCTTGTGATCCACACATGGAGCTATAAGCTCCAAATTAAACTTCCTTGTATCAATCAAAGTACGCACAATGCGTGACCACAATTCCCTTGCAGGATGCAACTTCTAAGATGCCATCTGATAAACCGGCGTCGCGTCGAGATGCAGAGGGTGTGGCCGGTGCCGAGATGAGGAACGACCCAAATTTGAATACTCATCCTGCAGGGATTGCGGCCTCAGTGGCGGCAGCGGCGAGGCTCAATCAGAACATGTGATAGATGTTGCGAGATGATAGAACAAATAGCACGATCGGATCGCACTCCCGCATCTTATGTTAGTGTTAAGTCAAGGTTTTGTTGTTGTTGCCCTACGGATTGTTCTTTCTTGTCCATGTTTTGCTGTTAGAACTCTGTAGATGGATATGCAAATTGCCCATTAGATGGGTAAGTGTTGTATCTTTGTTAAGCTAGATTAGCTTGTGCTTATCCAATGTACAAATGCTTCCCCAAGTTTTAAAATGTGTTTCAGACCATTGTGAAATTCATCATAAAACATGTGTACGTTATAGACATCTCAAGAGGTACAATCAAATTCATGCTACTAAGAGATGACTCGAAAAAATTATCCATAAGCCAGTTCAATCCTAAATTGACAGTTCAATTCTAAATTTTTCAATTGTATCAATTCCTTTCAATTATGCAAATTTCATCGTTGGTGGAATCCAAGTTGTTGGCATTAAATTGTCCAAAAATTAGTTCAATCGTAAACTTTTCGGTTGTGCCAATTCCGTTACTGGTGGCATCTAAGCAGTCGGCATCTCCGATAACTCGGATTCCTCAAAAACCATGCAACATCTGAATTATTGCAGTCAACCAACTAATCTGGGCTTTTTGAATGCTATGGAACGCGAGTGGTTGAGTGAATGACTCGACTAATCCCTTTGAAAATGAAACTCAAATTTTAGGTGAAAAACATAGTTTATTAAACAAAAAGCCCGGATCAGGTTTTTCAATCTCTCGAACTGAACCGTGAAATTCAATCCAAGGTTTGACCAACCATTCAAAAGTACCAAAAAGTCGCTGCCGAAAAAGATCCATGAGTTTGGTTCTAATGACGCAGCGCAATTCAACGAATATGAAACGACAGATTCGAGTCAACAGAAAAGAAACGAGATGATGCCGGGGATGGAAAGTATGCATATCGTGGTGGCGGCCGCAGTGCTGTGATATGTCGCCTTGTTCGGTTTTCTCGTTCACTCTGAGCCCAGCCCCACCGGTGGCCAGGCGGGCCTCACCCTCGGATACAGAGGTGCTGCGGCCGCCATTGAATTAACCCATAGTCCAAAACCGATTACCTAGCTTAATCAGTAGTTTGACGAACCGATACGATGGAAGACGGAAAAAGATTGGACCTTTCAGAATCATTCTAGGGAACATGGAAATGAACCGTCATGTGATTACATTCTATCTCAAGACTTAGCGCCATTCTTTCACATTACATCAAACTTTCTGTATATGACATATATTCAAAGTTGTGTGTAGTCAAGGGTGCTCTACTCGAGCGCGTTCAGATTATATGAACGTAGATTTCAATATCTTTGAGCGGTGGAAGATATAAAATGGAGCATAATAGCTACAAAAATAGATTACTGACAATGGAGCAACCAGTAAAAACCATGCCCTCATTGAATCGAAAGCATGAAAAATATACATATTCGCACATGATACCACAGTACAGCATGCAGATCTGGGCACACATGGCCAGAAACGGGGAGAAATCATGACCTAAAGCTCCATTAAAAAGCCCAGATGCGCACAGCGAGGTCATTGAGGAGCTGGTCCGGCCAAGGGCTTGAAACTTTCCGAGAGCAAGTTCTTCGGCAATAAGCCTTAGGTGCACCTGCACTAGCTCCCTTATTCTAGGCTCCCTGCATGCGGAATAGTGCATAAGTCAGTTTCTCGGAATTCAGGTTAATTTATTCGTTATCGGCATGTTGACCAGCACGTTATGTAGTTTGCATTGTGTGAAAGCAAGTGCATCTGAATCTATGTGGTTGCAGCGAGATGTTTGTTGTTATCACTAAGCAAGAGAAAGCGAAATACACACTGGGGGAGAAGTACACCAAAAGTACCTTAACTTGTGTATTACACTCATTTTAGTGCCACAACTTTTCATTAACTCACTTAAGTGCTACTTTTCCCAAAAAAAAAAAAAATGATTACTTAAGGACCAACTTCGATTTGAACAATATTTTATTAATTTCTCAATCCTACGTGGCTTGTTGGTGTGTCCAGTCAGCATATAATCTCTAAACAACGTTGTGTAGTACGTTAAAAAATGATCATTTCAATACTAGTTGTTTTATAAAAACAATCACTTCAGTACCAATTGTTGTTAGAAGTGATCACTTCAATGCCATAATCACTTTAGTATAAAAAAAAAAACCCCTATGATGTCGTATAGCAAATCAAAAAGTGTTCACTTTAATATCAGTTATTGTAAAAAAAAAAAAAAAAAAATCACTTTAGTGCTAATCTTTGTTAAAAGATGATTACTTCAGTGCCAATGTTAACGAAAAAGTGATCATTTCAATGGTAAAAAGTGCCACATCAAATAAAATTTTTAATTATAAAAGCCAAATAATTTCTATAGTCGGAATTTTTCGCTGCCAGGTACTTAAATGATCGTTTTTCTCCAATTTTGGTGCTTAAGTGAGCCGATGAAAGATTATGACACTAAAGTGAGTGTTATACATAAGTTAAGGCACTTCTGGTGTACTTCTTCCCACTAGGGGAGTATTCAAGTGAAAAAATGCAAACTAAAGAACTCCATACAATGTTAATCTTTCGAGATCTTCTGTACATTCATTTGTTAGAGCTTAGAAGTAAGCATATAAAATCCCCTAAGATTATCAAGAATATTACTATTACAAGCTTGTGATTACATTGTGTTTCCTCTCTAGATCAATGTAAAGAATCTCCATTCTGTCATAAAAGATTTACATGATGCGTGTACCTCCCAGGGTGGCTAGACTCACGGGCAGTGATATTTTGCATGCAAAATGATGAAGTTTACATCACTAATAAATTTCAATGCCATTAGACTAAGATATGCCACACGCACATATTCAAAACTATATCCATGCACTTCGCATGACATTTAATTGATGAGGAAAGAAGGCTCTATGATGCATATGAGAGCAGTCACAACCATAATTCAAGGCTACTCCTGCACATACAAGATGCTTCGTGGGAGTCTCTCACCTTGATGCGACAAGTTCACAAAAAGATGGGAAAAGAACAAGAAGATGGGAGCATCGTTTATAGTCGTCCTCTGCCCCTAAACCTCTTCTCAAGTGAGGATGTAAAGGAAGCTCGCATACTGTCTCTTTGTGGATTACAAGTCGTGCCAATTGTTGAAGGACATAAATCATCTCTTCCAACTTAGCTGTGAACGGATACGTTCACCTGCATGAACAAAGCCAAGCTGTCAGATAGCCAAATAAAAGTGAAATTCCATATATTTACAAGTGGGCATTCACGAGTATTACGAGGCACGCGGCCGAGTCATTTTCATCGCACCCGAGTCATTTTCATCGAGAAGCCTATTCAACATATACTCACATGTCGCCATCAAGACCATGACTGATTTTTACTGACGTCGGATGTTATTGAGTCCAATTGCAAGCATCATTGTTGCAACTGACAAGAAAACAGAAGCGCCAGTTCATGAGCAGCTTGCCATATACATTGAACTGGCCACTTCAGATCATATATTCTTGCCAAAGCTACACGGCGTTGAAGTCCTCTGAAAGGGGGAGCCACAGACATATCAGATAGCACTCATGAATGGAAACCTTGAAGGAAAGGGTCTCGATTATTGTGCACAATTGTATCAGCATATGGTGATTTCATGAGTTGCAGCTTTGAGTTTAAAGTGGAAAGACAGTTTGCATGAATATATCAGTAAAGAAGTTCATCAGGAGAAACTTATGAGATCATTCAGTAAAACCGATGTGAGGACACCAAAGGCGCCTTTTCATAAGGACTGATCACATGCTGCAAGGGAAAAAGCAACAGAAAACACTACCTTACCTGGTCAAGGACAGTAACTTTTCCAAACAATTCAAGGAAAATCTTCTAGAGTGAAGAGGCATCGGTTCCACTGTATCAATAAGTAAAGTGCA
This sequence comes from Eucalyptus virginea, assembly GCA_014182375.1. Taxonomy (NCBI): domain Eukaryota; kingdom Viridiplantae; phylum Streptophyta; class Magnoliopsida; order Myrtales; family Myrtaceae; genus Eucalyptus; species Eucalyptus virginea. The sequence continues at coordinate 28,203,901 of CM024515.1, forward strand.
TTTGCGTGATGCACATCGATCCAAGGTGGATACTAGTTGCCCCAATATCTGTATAAATAAATAAATAAAAATATTAACAACAGAACGGAGCTCCATGAAGCACGACTGACGGCCCTCACGGACTTGGCAATTGGTGATTAAAAACACTAAAACAGAAGATGAAAATATTCAAGAGATTGTCAATCTAAAACTACTAGTTAGAGAGTCATCCAACCCGGAATAAAAAGTGGAGCCAACTTCATTTACTTACCCATCATTTATCAGGACCAACCCCCGCGCCCCCGCCGCGCCCCGCCCCCCCCCCGCCCCCCAACCAAAAAAAAAAAAAAAAAAAAACACACAAAAAAATCTGCAAATTAAGTAAAAGCCAAAATAAAAATGAAAATGGAAACATTCCAGTACCTAAATAGTTGCTTAAATATAATTATTTATGGAAGAGAAACATGAATTTCAAAATAATTATATGATCCATAGGGGTGAGCGGTTCCAGGTTCCAGGTTCGGCCCGGTTCCATCTGGAACCTGGAATCTACTCGGGTACAGGTTCCTCAAAATTAGGAACCTGGAACCTACCGTCGAATGGAGAACCGGGAACCTACCCCCGTCACAGGTTCCAGGGTCGGTTCCGTGTTCCAACAGGTTGCGCGTTCCTTTTTTGTTTTTATTTTTATTTGTAGATTTGAACTATAACGTACGCGCACGTTACAAAAAAAAAATATAACGTACACACACATTATCAAAAAAAACTATAACGTACGCGCACGTTATCAAAAAAAACTATAACGTACGGGCACGTTATCAAAAAAAATATAACGTACGCGCACGTTATCAAAAAAATATAACGTATGCGCACGTTATAAAAAAAAATATAACGTACGCGCACGTTATCAAAAAAAACTATAACGTGGGCGCACGTTACCAAAAAAAAATATAATGTATGCGTATGTTACCAAAAAAAACTATAACGTACGCGTATACTATACGGTAACTTCCCACATCTTAGCAAACATACCAATGCCAACAGTTTTTTTTTTTTTTTTTCTATTATTCATTTTTAGAGTTGAATTATAACATACGCACTCTAAAAATGAATAAAAAAAAAATTATAACATACGCGCATATTATCGGACTCTTCAGCACTGTCGCAATGATCCTCTAACATCAAAATCATGCCATAAATATACTTCCCAAGCTATGAAAACAATAAAACAAAACATAGACTCTTTGACAACAATGTTTTTCCATGCATTAAACTTATCAATGGTGAGATCACAACAACCATTTAAAGGCTCATAAACTCTTTGACAACATAGTTAAAGTAGCACAAAGCTAATAAAAACCTTGCTTGAATTCTCTACCGCTAAATCCATTGCAGTTGCGACACCACCAACTCTATTTATCAACAATAATCTCCGCATTAAGGCCAACCATATTTGAGAAAAGAAAAAGAAGAGGTTAAATAAAATATTCACTTATCAAATATACAAAAAGAATTATAATATATAAAGATATAAACATTACTTACCTAATTCAAATTGTTCTGCGTTCTCGATACACTCTTCATCACCAAGCGGTACACGAGCGGTCCTCAACCAATCTTGAGTGCAAATCAAAGCTTCCACTACTTTGGGAGTTAAAGAACTTCGAAAGCCATCAAGTACACGACCCGATGTACTAAAAGTTGACTCTGAAGCAACGGTTGTTACAGGAATGGACAAAATATCTCGAGCCATCAAAGAAAGGATCTTATATTTTGAACCATTAGCCTTCCACCAAATCAAAATGTCAAGACCGAGATCCTTTTCATTTTTTTCTTGAAGATACTCATCAAGCTCGGATTTGTTATCATCGCGCCCTTGTTCATTCGAGTATAAAAACATTTTCTTCCAATCTTGGGCTTCATGCATCTTTAGTTCTTCACTACCACCCGTATCGGGTTGGGAAGTGGAACTACTACTACTTGCACCCAAATTATGGCCACCAAAATCTTGATCACTTGAAATAAGAGAAGATTGCTCATAAAATTCATACAAATGCTCCAATGTATTCTTCACCTTGCAATGCATCTCTTCAATCTTCAATTCATCATCATAAATTTGTCCATACAAGAATCTCACATAATTTAACTTGGCTCTAGGATCTAACACAACCGCAATCAACACCATAATATTCACTTTATCCAAGCTTCCATAATATTTGTCAAATTTTTTTTTTCATTTTCAAACCCATAGTTTGAAGCTTAGGATCCGAAGCATTGACCGCATCTTTCAAATATCTGTACAAAATAGCTATCCCTTCAAAATAATCATTTGAAGTAACATATGAAGTCCCAGACATCTTCTTGGTGGCATCATAGAATGGTTTTAGAAAATTCGAAAGAATAATAGCATTTTCCCAATCATCCCTAGGAGTTTCATGATCTAGCTCACTTATAAAAGATGGATTGTGATCTTCCATCCTTTCGAAAGCTTTTCTGAACTTTATGGCGGTGTCTAACATGAGGTAAGTGGAGTTCCATCTAGTGGCAACGTCAAGAACTACCGAACCCTTATAAGTGATCTTTTCTCTCTCAATGCAAGATTTAAATCCTTGGGCTCTTGTGGGAGAACTCCTTACATACCTAACCACATTTCGGATACGTGCAATGGAGTCACGTACCGTAGTCAAGCCATCTCTCACAATCAAATTTAATATATGAGCTGTACATCTCATGTGCAAAACACTACCATCTAATATCAACGACCTTTGTTTGGAAAGTTTATCCCTCAAATAGCCAATTGCAACATCATTCGAGCTAGCATTATCCACGGTAATTGTGGACACCTTTTTTTCTATTCCCCACTCCTCAATGCATGTCTCCACCATTTTCCCAATCTCCCTACCCCTGTGACTATGCATCACCACAAAATTGATGATTCTTTTATGCAACTTCCAATTTTCATCAATAAAATGTGCAGTGAGACACAAATAATTCAGATTTTGATTGGAACTCCATGTATCAGTCGTGAGTGCGATCCTAGAATTAATCTTTCCAAAATAATTCTTCAAAGAAGTTCTTTCACATAAAAACAACTTCATACAATCTTTTGCCACTGTGAAACGTGATATATGTTTGAAGAGAGGTTGTATCTCACTAACATATTCACGAAATCCAACACGCTCAACCAAGGAAAAAGGTTGCTCATCAATGATGATAAACCGAGCAAGCATGTGCCTAGCTCGTTCTTGATTAAATGACCATGTCGATAAGACGCTACCAGTACTAGAATCTCCTCCTGCTTTGCCAGCCGTGTTGACATTACGTGGTACAAAGAATTTCTGCCTCTTATATAGATTACGAGGAAACCTCTTACATGTGTTTAAGTGCTTCCTCATTGCAGAAGTACCATTAGCAACACGGTACTTAAGCATAGACCCACAATGAATGCATTTCACTTGATATATTTTTCCATCTTTATCACTGATTTTCGAATAATGATTCCAGCATTCAGATGTATATTTCTTATCATGAGAATGATGAGAATCGGATACCTTATCTGTGGCACTCAAGGTAGGGGGTGCATCTTCTTCAATTTCATTGTTAGAAAACTCAAATTCCATACCCGGAGTCATCTCCTCACGTCCCTCCACCTCCATTGACGTGTTATCTTCATACATTAATTTCGCACTACACAACAATAATATAATATAATTAGAAAATTCAAAACATAATGTGAATTGAGTTATAGAATATGCAAGCAATTGCTAAAAATCAAATCAATACACAACTTTAGGACTATATCATATTATCAATACAAATGCAAAAGATTTATTCAAATATGCCCTTATTTTATGATAAGGCACCAAACCAAGCAAAACTCTAAGTAATCATAAACATCTCTTTCCCATCTTTAGTATAAAAGGAACTCTTTATCAACCATCTTAACTTAAAAGGAACTCTTTAACCCTTTGGGCATAGGACTATATCACAATGCTCTTTCAAAGCTTCTTTGAATATCACTGTTTATTTTCTCAAGGAATTGCTAATATCAAATAAGACTTGCCAAGCGTTCTTAAGGCACTAAGAAATCTAATGCTCGAGGCACTAAGCGTCCAAGGCACTTGCCAGAGCAAGGAGAGGCTCTGAGTTAAAAAGCTTAGGATTCAAGTGTTAGCAAACTAGTTCATTTCATTAGTAAGAGAAATAGAATTCAATTGTATCCTAATTTGGGACTATGCTCGGAATACCATTAGGGCTTTTAAGTCGAAAAGTTCCTCTACATATTCCAACCTTTTGAGGCCTATAGTCAAGAAAAGAACAGATCGTAGGCCACACTTTGCCAAGACAAGCCAACACTAAGATAGAACAAAGAAGCTGCATGGTCTTTTAATTCTACCCAATGACATCAACTCCGCTTCGCCTTGCCTCCAGGGCATTTTTCAGACAATTCTAATTGGCGGCATTCATCTCGATTGATTGACCGGGCACTTTCCTATGCCCAACGCCAACGCTACATCTACAAAGTGTGCATCCTCAAAGAATATTTACAGCTTAAGCGAGTCTGGTTTTGACAGTCTCAACCGAGCGAAAGAGTCTTTCTTGGCCAAAACAGAGACAAAGTAAAGTGTTTGGAGCGAGATTTTGCACCTGGTTTGTTTGTCTCGATTGACAATGATGAAAAGCGTCTGGTTAGAGTTGTTCCTCTGCTTGAAGAAGAAATCTCAGTATTCGTTTGATCTTCGACACCAAATCTGTGAAGAACAACTTAACAACTTGCGGAATAGGCTTGATCGGAGCTCGAAAATCCACGGCAAGCTCGGCGATGTGGTTTTCCGTCGCTCGAAATGGGCATCGCAACCGCTAGCGTCGGGTCGAGGCGGAGACAAAGAATGAAGCCCCAACGGCGTCGTGGCCCGTGGGTCAAAATCGCAGCCGAAACAAAGTGGCTTCGGCGCCCGGTTGCAGCGGCGGTGGAGTAGAGGAGGACCCAAGCAGCCGGGGCGTCGGGGCTTCCGGGCGCGAGCGGCGTGGGTCACGAGCAGGGACGTCGGTCAGGGTCTTCGGGGCAACGGCGACTCAGGACTCAGGTGTTGCGATTCGCGAATGAGGGCGTCGAGCGACGTCGGGGACTCGGCGTCCGGCGGCGTTCGGAGACGGTGGCCGCGCGAGCGGAGCGACGGGCGTCGAGCGGCGTTCGGCGACGGTGGCGCGCGCGAGCAGTGAGCGTGGACGCGCCAAGGTCTTCGGGGCAACGACGACTCGGGTGTCGCGAATGCGGGCGTCGAGCGACGTCGGGGACTGGCGTCCAGTGGCATCCGGCAGCGGTGGCCTTGAGGGCAAGCGGCGTCCGGCGGCGGTGGCCTTGAGGGCGAGCGGCGTCCGGCGGCGAGACTCAAAGCGGCGTCCGGCCGAAATCGGAGGGCGAGGAAGATACAGGATGAGGCTGGAGGCTGGACTTGAGCGCGAGCCGGGGGTTCTTTTGGAACCCTAACGGTTCCGAAACCGGTTCCGCGGCCGGTTCCGGTTCCTGGTTCCGGAAAAATGGAACCGGGAACCCGAACCGGTCCTTCAAGAACCGGAACCGGACCGAGGTTCTGGTTCCGGTTCTTCGGTTCCCGGTTCTACCCGGTACCCGTGCTCGCCCCTAATGATCCATGCTAGTTTCCCTCAATAGAAATAATTAGCAAGAATAGTTCTCGAAGTTCATACTTAGTAGAAGTGGCACTATCCCCAAGAACGAAGCTTCAACTCTTGTTATCATGAATATAAGTTAGGATTATGACAACTAATTTCCAAGTATCCCTTCGATCTTTCAAAAAGGAACACGCACGCACGTATGTATTATTTTAGGCCCGGGTTCTCTTATTCACTTGACCAGTCCTCTAGTTGTAGATATTTTTATCACATGTTTGGGTGAGAAAATTGTTAGAGCTAGTAAGAATACTTAGAAGGGGGTGGATAAGTGTTAAAAGAAATTTTCGCAAGACTTTACAAATTACCTCGTCTTAAGAGGATAATAGACAGAAGATGTAAACGACTATAAGCAGTTATATCAAGGTACGAATTAAAGTAAAGAGTTCAGCAAAAGAGAATAGAAACATAAGGTTTATAGTGGTTCGGCTTAGATCAAGCCTACGTCCACTCTCCCGTACTGACAGCCCACTAGCTGGATTTCACTATGAACCAAAAGAGATTTTACAATCTCACGTCCTTGACTCCACAGTGTAGAAACCTTATTACACTTTATCAAGGTCTCACAAGTGTTTGATCTCTCTTTTGAGTACAAAGTTAAGCTTAGCAATTGAAATAACAAAGAACTAGGAGCTTCAAACTTTAGAATTTTTCTTTTACGCACACACTCAAATAGCTTGAGTGTCTTCCTTATATACTTTTTTATGCCTTTACGATCGTTAGCACTTTTCAAAGGAGTTCTTCCAATCTACCCGTTGGACAGAATCAATTAAGGAGATCTCGAGTTATTTAAGGAATGTAATGATAGCCCACCAATCCTGATCGCCCATACAATCAAGATCTAGGTTTCCATAAGTAGAACCTTCCAAGTATACTTCGTCATTCAACAGATCTAATTATTCGAATTGATTTCAATAAAAATAATCGATCACGAGATGCTATCTTTAGCCGTAAGATCTTGATCAAATTGTACGAACCAAATCCTTGAAGATAAACTTGCATCTGGATAAGTCTTCTCTTGTCGGTCTGAAATCTATCAATGAGGTCAGACTTTGAGAATAAAGTCTAATCGGTCTTCAGACTTTGACAGATGAGTCTTGAGTTCTTCAGACTCTAATATTTAAGTCTGCAAGTCTTCAGACTAGACTTTTGGAAATGTTTTGTCAGCTTCAAAACAGTTAAGGAGTTTTCTTTAACAATCTTCCCCTTTTTGATGATAAAAAAACTTTCCTACAGATTTGCAAAATTTTAAACTGTAGCACTTAAACAAATCGTGATGTCTTATAACAAGTTAATTAAGGCCTGGATAGTATTAATTCTGCAACTACAGAAAACATGTTAATCCTGCAAGATAAATAACTATCCATCCATAATCAAAATCATAATCTTAATAGCTGCAAGAAAAATCCAAATCCAAAATAATAGTCAAATATCTAAAGTTCATCAGTTCGAAAGCAAACAAAAACAAAAAACAAACCAAGGTCAAATCAGTTCGAAAGTCATCAAAAGATCAAAACAAATCTGCACTTTCTCCCCTTTTCATCAACAGCAAAAAGTAGAGAACACAAAAAGTTTGGATAAAATCAGGGTTGTTTGGGGATACGAACGAGCTGAAAATCCCCCATAGACTTGACAGTCTCTTCCAGCCTTCTCAGGTCCTCCTTCATTTTCTCAAAATCCTCACCCTTTGCATTTGCTTGAACTTGAAGACTAAGGGCTTGTACTTGGTCGTGCAAAGAAACTCAAGTGGCTTGATTTGCGGTCTGCATGTTTTTAAATTCACACTCCAATCCATAAACCTAAACTTTGATCTCCACAAGAAGCTCGAGTAGTTCAACACGATTAGAATGAGGAGTGTTGACTGATGATGGAACTTCAGCAAGGGCATCCAGACTTGGAGATGAAGCCTCATTAACATCTTCAGGAAATTGAGAGGCATACACATCCTCTGAATCGGTAGGAGAACGACTAACATCATCACTAGTAAAAGCAAGTGAAGAAGTACCTCTTTTATCGGCAACTCCCTTGTTTCTGTGCCTTTGGGTGGAGAAAAATACTCTTCTTCTTGCTCTTGCTCTTCTTCAGCATCTTGGGGATGTTGTCCTTCCTCCTCTGCATGAGAATCACTAAGACCCTCTTCTTATTCTTGTTCTCTTCCTCTCCCTTCTTCTTCTTCTGTTCTTCGCTCCTCTTCCTTTGTCCTCATTGCTTCTTTTCCTTCATCTCTTTTCTCTATTTCTTCTCTGTCTTGATTCTCTTGATCCTCTGTTTCTGGAAAGCTAGCATAACTTTGTAAATTCTTTAAGACAAAAGCGGAGAAAGTGATGTCATCCTCATCTTCTTCATCCTGCAAAATGAGTGCTCTCCTCTTTTTGGATGGTGCTGTCATGAGCTCTTTGCCTTTCCTTTTTCCTGCTGTAGAGTTTTGTCTTGCCTTGATAGGGGTCTTCACCCTAATGCTCTCTAACACCTTGTTTAACTCCTTTAGACGCATCTTGGAAACCATCTTTAGTCCCACTACCATTGGATCAATCGTTCGAATACACAAAATTTTGGGAGGCTGGATGTTAAAGTGTCTGAACAAACTAGTGACAAGAGCAAAATAAGGAAGTTGCCCCTTTTCCTTCACCACTATCCTATACATGTGCATAAGGATAGTGTGAGGCAAAGAAAACTTATAACCGATGTTAATGGCGTACATCAGCTTCGCTTCAAAGTTGGAGACATTAGTTTTTGATGTGAATTTGGATATGAGACAATTAATTACAATCTTGTGAAGCAAGATATTGGAGGCATTCATTATGGAATAAGAGATCTTGCCTTCAGCAATTCTATCCCTAACAAGCTCCAAGGTAGCATGAGTGACAGACATACTAATTGGTTGGAAACTTCCTATTTCCACCCTAATCACATCAACTAGAGTATCCACATCGACCACAAAATCCTTGTCTCTCACACTAAAGGAAAATCTATACACATCTAAAAAGGATAGATTGTAATATAAATAAGCTGTAAATTCTGGATGAGCAATTGTCGTCTCAGAGCAAAAATGCTCGCGTTGAAACAGTGAAACTTCTCCCTCAGTTGTACTTTCAACAAATCAAGAAAATCAAAATCTACACTCCTAGGATTCATTACCCCTCGTTTCAGCAGTTTAGAATAAGTTCTTTTGTACTCCTTAGAGCGAAAAAAGTCCGTCCTTTCACCACGAATGTTTGCAGTGACACCCATTCTTGGCTTAAAGTGAGTGAACATCTTCTCATCGTTATCTTTCCCTTTAGGTTGATTAGATGTTCCAAATCATGGATCACTTGAGAAATTCGCAAAAGCCCTTTCTGCTGAACTAGCAGACGCAATACCCGTACTTTCCATCGTTCTCAAAAAATGAGTTTCATTTCTATACCCTCTCTCGCTCAAAAACTCATTAATGAAGGTCATTGCGGTACCACATTCCTTCAAAGCGGTGTAAAGTTTGAAAAGAAATTCGGGTTTAAGAGTCCTTACAGGTTCCACATTTTCGATGATTTCTTCCTCTACTTGTTGTTGCGGAGGCACTTGAGTTCTAGGCTGAGAAGAGTGGCGCGATTGAGAATGTTGTTGTTGATTTTAATGATGCTGCTGTGTAGATTCATCTTCCTCGGTAGATCAAAGAGCGTAGGACCCTCATGCATACGCTGTGGTCCCCTGCTTGCAATTCTAGAACACTTTCTTTGGGAAGACATTATCACAGTCTTTGAGAGATTTTTCGAACTCGATCACGGAAAAATGTGAGAACTTTATGGATTGAACTAGAGAGAAAAAGTAAGAAAGTGAAGTTCTATATTCTAGGGTTTGTGAGTGAAAACGAAGAAGAAGGAAATTTACAATATATAAGGCAAACGAGACGAGGTATATGGATCGTCATAAAGGAAAAATAAAAACTATCTTTTTGAAAATGAACAACTACCTTTTTGAAAATGAAAAACCGCCTTTAAAAACAAAAACTGTCATAAATTCAAAGTTAAAAAGATAATTGCTAAAAATAAAATAAGTAATGATTCGTTTACATTTTCAAATTTTCACCAAGAAATTTAAATTACTAATACAGGAATAACTTACAATCGCGACTTTTGGCCAAACTAAGTCTGATCATCTTCAGACTTTAATTTTGAGTCTGAACACTTTCAAACTTTTACTTCTAAGTTGAACACCTTCAGACTTTACTAATAAAGATATAATGTTCAGTCTGATACGAATAGACTCAAATAGACTTTTTTTCTAGTGGTTTTGTAAATATGTTTGCTAGCTGATTCTTCGAGTCTATGAATTGAATCATAACTTCTCCATTTTGAACATGATCTTTAATAAAATGTTATTGAATCTCTATATGCTTTGCCCTTGAATTAAGAATTTGATTCTTTGTGAAATTAATTATGCTGGTGTTGTCACATTTGATCTCGGTGCATGTGTCTTCGATTACAAAGTCTTTTAGCTGTTGCCGTATCCACAAAATTCGAGAGCAGCAGCTTCCAAGAGCCATATACTTCGCTTCTGCTGTTGAAAGAGCTACAGTTCTTTGCTTATTTAAGAACCACGATACTGTCCTATTTCCTAGCAATTGACAAGTACTAGATGTACACTTTCTATCGACTTTGCAACCCGCTAAATCTTTGTATGAATATCCAAGAAGAGCAAAGTCTCATTCTTTGGGATACCACCAACCTAGCTTTGAAGTGGTTACAACGTATTTGATGATGTGTTTTGTAGCACTTAGATGAGATTTTTTGGGATTTGATTGAAATTTAGTATAAATGCAAACACTAAACAAAATGTCAGGTCTAGAAGTAGTAAGATAAATAAGTGAACGAATAATACTCATGTAAAGCTTCTAGTTAACTTTCTTTCCTCATTCATCTTTGTCCAGTTTCGAAGAATTTGACATTGGTATCTCAGTCTTTTTGCAATTCTCCAATCCGAACTTTTTGACTAGATATTTTGCATATTTTTCTTGGTAAATGAAAATTCCTTCCTTCAATTGTTTCACTTGTAATCTGAGAAAAAAAGATAATTCACCCATCATGCTCTAGGACCCAAACACCACACCCCCAACCCCCCTCCCCAAAGCCCCTCCTTCCTCCCTCTTCACTTGCTGGGTTTCCTTAGCAATAAGTAAGACATCTACTTGAGGAAATTCATGCAAAAAGTGGGTGGTCGCCCACTTGCCATTGCTGGAAGATGGAGACATGGAGACGTCTGTGTCCATGGACAATCCGTAGAAGGTGTCGTATCAAGATATTCGCATCCGTATCCTAGATCTTTTTTGATCTCGTGGATTCTCGGTCCGTTTTTTAACTTCACATTGCTCATGTGCTATTTTCCATGTTTATTTGAGGCTGGTTGGTGCTCGATGCCAATGGCGAAGGCATCTTTGCGCAATGTCTGGAGTTCAAGTTCCTAAGAATGATTAGACTTATGTGTATAAGGAAATGCAGGTCATCTTTTTAGCTCCTGAAAACCCTGCCCATTGGTACATTGCGTGCGGCTTGCTCAGCTTAGTGAAAGTTATCTAACACATAAGCTTCATAAAACATGTTGGCACTCCAAATTTACACTAAGTGGAGAGAGAATCAAATGAACGTTTCGCTCATTTGGAGTAGGTATGGTAAAAGAACTCCAAAAAGGAACAGAACTGACCGGCGAGGCATTAATAGCATGTGCCACCAATTGACAACAAAAATAGTACGGAAAGAACGCTCTCCACATGCTCCCTCCATTGTAAGATACCAGTCTCCACTATATATTCTAAGGAAAATGCCCGCAACTTCTTCATCTCATTCGGCGTTCTGGTGTTCATTAAGTTTCACTGGATTCCGAGGCCTCCGAGTTTATAATCATACATGCTCTCAGAGTTTGTCTTCAACTTGTCCATACACCCAACTTTGCGTTACCGGGGACTGTCTTTTAGATGGCCAAGAAACAACGCACCAGGTTCATCACAGAGGTTGCCCCCCCGAGATTCCTTCACTTGGCAAAGCGCCCATTGACGAGTGCTTTGGCGACGATCCTCGAAGAAGAAAGAGATTCTTCAAGTGTCAATGCAGATCCCTCGTCATCTTCATCATCATCATCGTCCAGACCTCCTCCAGTGTTCGCTTCGCTTTAGATTTCCACATAGAGCACGCCCATGTGATAAGAGTCCAATTGACATTCGTTTCTCTTCTGTTATCGATGTATGTTTTTTAATGATGCTGTGGGCGTCTGTGCACGCACTCTTGAGAGAGAAACAAGGGGCCATGGCGTATTTTTAGCCAAGCCATGGGAAGGCAGCTTAATAAGTTGAGTGAATCTAATTTGTCGAGTGAACGCTTTAACGTTTGCTAAATAAATTTGTTAACTTTTGGCAGATTTGTTATTGGAAACAGAGGATATATTCCCTAGCGTGACTGAAAGAGATCAACGGAATTGATGAAATGCTGTGTATAGTTTATTAGCTGATCCAGAAACACTCGACTACAGAGAGGAAAACATAGAAGTACAAAGGAGCTTAGCCTCGTCCAAAGGAGAGGGGTTTATTATTGTACAATAGTCATAAGATGACCATAATCAGACTCAAGAGAGTCGTCTATTGCGCCTGAAGCTTTTTCCTGTGCTCCATGATGTAGTCACAGAGCTTGTGCTGGTCGGGCAACGACTTGGCCACGCTCTCCCTCTGCATGCACCGCTTGGCCCACGACGCCATCTTGGGGAACTCCTCCACGATGTTGGAGTCGGCCAATGTCTCCAAAGCACATAACCAACTATAGAAGGGTATCAGCGACACATCCGCATACCCGAACCTCTCCCCGCCAAAGTAAGCCTTGTCCCCGAGCTCTTCCTCCAACACCTTCCAGCACTCGATGTTCTCTTTCTTCGCCGCCTCCTGGTCCTCCCCCATCGACAGGAACACTGTTCGCACCGCCGGATAAATCTGCACCATCATTTCGTGTCTCGATGTTAAGCACAGATGATAACAGAACGTTCGAAAGACTAAAGGGTTGTTGTCTTACCTTCTTGTCCGCATAGTCGGCCCAGAACCTGACCCGGGCACGCTCGTAAGGATTCGAAGGCAGGAGAGGAGACTCGTGACCCCAGGTCTCGTCGATGTACTGGACGATGAGGAGGGACTCGCAGACGGGCTTTCCATTGTGGATGAGGACGGGGATCTTCTTGTTGACCGGGTTCATCTTCAAGAGCAGGGGGCTCTTGTTGCTCAGGTCCTCCTCCCTCAAGTCGAACTCCACGCCCATCTCACGCAGGGCAATCCTGGCTCTCATCCCGAACGCGCTCGCCCAGACGTCCAACAAAATCACTTCCTCCGCCATTGAATTTGTAGCTACAAGCTGAAGCTTTTGCTAATTTGAACTGAAATGAAGAATGCTGTCCGCGGTGAAATCAGGCTAACTCGGGTGCCACTTATATAGAGGGAAAGAGGATTTTTTATGGGATTTTTTTGAGGATGTGACTTTTATCTCGTCGCAGTCAAGGGGTGGGTGGAGAGGCTGCTCGATATGGTCATTGTCTGCGTCACTCTCAGATCTCAAGTCTCCATGGCCGAGCCGATGAGGTCATGGCATCGGTGTCGCACGAACAAGAGATATTTTCTTCCGGGGTGGGACTGGCAGTCGCTTCCCTCTTTCAAGTGCCTTCCAGTTCCTCACCGACTGCTTCATTTTCCATTTCTCGATTATTTATGTACTTGGGCTCCATCAAATCCGCTTTTATTATTTATAAAATTAAATGAAAGACAAATATTTCCATTATATATAAAATATTTAGATATAAATTATTGTCAATGAAGAAATATTTTTCTGATTTCATTTTAAGAAAATGTTTTTCAAAATATTTATTTTTCACGACACAAATAGAGTTATAAGTACAATTCGCTCGTCATTGATATAGAGTCAAGCTTTTATCAGTAAACAAATTGCAATTTTATGCTGCAAAAAGTACATTGAAGAAACTAAGCAAGGCAAGAAGAGGACAAGAAGGGACCAGATCTTACTCAAGATCAAGATTAAGAAGCAGGTTACATCTTGAAGAATGCTATTTTGACTTTGCTGCGTTCTTAAAGTTTATTTAATATTATTTCTTCATGTTGAAAAGGATGAACTTCACAACTTACTATATGTCAATCAACTTTGCTTTGAATTTCATCAGAGGGTTAAAGATTACTTCAACCGATGAATTATGACGTAGAAGCTGTCGAGAATGAATGGAACTTATCTAGTTAAGTTTTCGATTGATTGAACAAGTCTTGAGTTAAAAATGGTGCAATTTGCAATCTACAAATGGAACCATAAATGATTTGTTTTTCAACCTCGCGATATTTTCAATTTATGTCAAACTCTTACTTCCTTTGTCCAAATGAGACGAAAAGTGGCTCCATGGCAGTGCTTCCCTTTGTATACAAAGATGGAAAGCCAAATGCGTGCCCACGCATCCAAGATAATAAACCCCTTATTGAAGATTACCCACTCCAATCGATCTCATCAAGAATAGATCTTGTATGACATGTTGAGAAGAGAAGAATGTTATTGAGCATTGCAAATCTAAACTCAATTTTCTAATAGAAATAAGATTGTACTAAAAGTTTGGAACATATATCATATCATGCAAAATAATTAGGGCTTAAATGAGCATCTCCTCTCTTAATAACATGAACCACTTTTCCATCAAGAGTTCATATTAGGGGTGAGCACAGTATGGGTGGGCGGTTCCAACCATAGAATCGAAAACTATCCACTAAAGACCTGTTCCAAAAAATTGAAATCGGAAACCACCCGTTGATTCCATGGATCCACCCGGGAACCGGACTGTTGGTCCGGTCCAATTCCCTAGTGGGTCCATGAAACCGGTCCCTAAAACTTACAAAATTGCATTGATCAATTAATATTACGTTGAACCTAGTTTTTATTTTAGAGCACCAAAACTTGTTTGGCATTGTATTTGGGCTGAATTGTAAACCATTGATTTTAATGAAGGATTGAAAATTATAGGGCGAAATGAATAGACAATCTCATTAGATAGAAGCTTAATTTCTTTAAAGGTTATGTTATGGTCCTCTTGGGATTTCCCGACATTGGGAACTGCCGAGAATTAAACTCTACGTTAAAACTCTTAACTTCCACATAAGTTAAAACATTTAATTGTTTGATTCATTTTTTTTTTTTAGTGTCAACCTAATTTAATCATGGGAATGGCTATTTAGAGATTCAATTATGCTCTTGAAATGAGCCGTTGGCTCTTAATTTCATATCATGACGATAAAACAACATTTATGGGCATCTCCAATTGGTATTCTCCTTCATCTTCGTTTGTTTTTTTTTTTTTTTTTTTGGTTGAGAAAGTAAGTAAATAGATTATTAGAATGGAAAAAAAAAAAAAAAAGGTAAGGAGTTAATCCTATCACACACCCAATAGAAAAAATTAGTCAATAATGTCTAATAATGTGTGTGTGTGTGTGTGTGTGTGTGTGTGTGTGTGTGTGTGTGTGTGTGTGTGTGTGTTAAGTCGAAAGCTACAAAATAATTAAGTAATTGTGATAGAATTTCTTTATCTATATATATATATACTGGTCTTGTTCGAATTGGTACTCATCGGTTCCATTAAATTGCAATTGAGAATCGAATTGTCTCCCATAGGAATCGTCGTTTTCAATTCTGGTCCGTTCTGGTTCTGGGTAGTCTAGGCAGTAAAATTCTTTTCTTCATCCCCAATTCACATAGGAAATCCACCCATGTTGTTTCTCGAATGATTTAGAAGAAAAAACCGCCCTATCATATGTTTAGAGGTGCCACTATCGATAATCTAATTTGTGGAGACATCGTTAGGCCAATTGACCTTACTTGTGAGTTGATCATTTAAAGTAGTGAGCATATTGACCAAATGCTAATATTAATCATTGCTAATTGTTGCTGTTGTCTCACTCCCCTTTAGACCTCCTTGATTGGTATTTGCAATAGTTTCAAACCGTCATTGCTATCCTATGCGGAATGTATAGCTGCTGTGGAAAGATTCCCTTTGCGTGCCTTTCCACCTCACCTTGGCTCCCAATTTGGAGGATATCCAACTATCTCCCAACAATGACTCTTCTCATGCCCAATCTTCCGACAGTGGTCACATTTAGATTTCCCAAATGGTGTTTTCCTTAGGGCTATTCTTCCAATAGAGAAAGCAGCATCCTCGATCTTCTCCTCCCTTCCCCGAACAATTGATCTTTGGCACTCCTCTTATGTGATCATAGAATAAACCTTACTGAGGAATAGGAGCGGCTTGAGGTTGAGAATTTGAGAACGAACATTCCCATAAG
The DNA here is from genome assembly GCA_014182375.1 of Eucalyptus virginea. Lineage (NCBI taxonomy): Eukaryota > Viridiplantae > Streptophyta > Magnoliopsida > Myrtales > Myrtaceae > Eucalyptus > Eucalyptus virginea. Next base: position 28,219,898 of record CM024515.1, read on the forward strand.
TCTCGATACAGAGGTCCATGAGAAATCGGTGGATCTACTCCACCTTCTTCTTCTTCTTCTCGTATCTCGCAAGTGCAGCACACATAACATTATGGGACATCATCATAATCATCGAGTTCATCACATAAGACTTTCAATTTGGTGTAGTATTCCACCACCGAGAGTCCTCCTTGGTGTAGGAGCTCGATCTTGGTTTTGATCTCGTGGATGTGAGGTCCATTACCTTAAGCGAATCTCTCCTTCAACTCAACCCATAGTAATTTTGCTTCTTCTACATATGCCACGCTTCCTTGTAAACTCTTGTCAAGGGAATTGAAGATCCATGAAACTATCATGGAATTACAAACGTCCCAAACATTAAATTTGGGTGCCTTTGGATTTGGCTTCTCTAGCAATCCATCAATAAATCCAGGTTTATAATTCACATGTAATGCACGTCTCGTCACCTTCAATCATGTTGCATAGTTATCTCAAGTAAGCATGCATAAAACAAGTACACTTCCATGTTGCTTAGCTTATTAAAAGTTATCCAACACATAAGCTTCATAAAACATGTTGGCACTCATAATTTACACAAAGTGGAGAGAGAATCAAATGCATGTTTCGATCATTAGGAGTAGGTATGGTAAAAGAACTCGTAAAAGACAAAACTGATCGGGGAGACATTAATAATAGGGGTGAGCGGTTCCAAGTTTCGTACATATTCCACTTGGAATCTGTAACCTACTCATTGAAATAGATTTTTCATTTTTTTAGAACCTGAAATCCACCCTGCATACTTTAGAATTTGGAACCTACCATATCATGTCACAGGTTTTAGGGTTTATCTAGGTTCCACTTATATTAGTAATTAAACGATTGCAGTGAATTAAAACCTTTAATGATCACTACTTGATGCACAATTCATTGATCATAAAGATATATAGATAATATGAATATTAATAAATTAAAAATCTCAATCATAAAATGGAAGCTCAAATTATATCGCAAAATTGCATGAAGACATGAATCAAGAAAAACCTTAAACTTGTTCCAGGTTTTAGGTTACAAATTTACAGGTTCTACGTTTTAGGTTATTCCAACTAAGAATGTAGAATATACCCATCAAAACAGATTTCTTATTTTTTGGAATTTAGAATCTACCCTGCATACTTTAAAACTCATAACTGTTAGGGAAATCCCTTATGATGTTTTGAAGATGACAAAATAAATCAAAGGCTACTAACATGTTTAATGGTTAAGTAATAGACCATGCAGATAATAGAACATGTAAAGGATATTGTCAAAGTTTGAAGACTACCAGACTTTAGTGTCAAAGTCTGTTCTACATCAGAAGTCTGTCAACTCTGACTAATTCCAGATTGAACGTGAATGCTGAACCAGAAGACAGACTCCATGCTAAAGCTGAACCAGAAGACAGACTCTATGCTGAAGCTGAACTGGGTACAGACCTTAAAGCTAAATCTGTTCAGAAGCAAATATGTTCAGACTCAGATTGTAAAGTCTATTGCTCTCAGACTTTACATCCAGATTCGACAGAATGTAACTCAAGCCCAATCATATAACGGCTAGTGATCTGGTTTGGATTCCACATCAAGATTGATTTGATTGACTCAATCTAATTGATTGATGATTGGATCTTGAAGACAAGAACTTTCTATACGAAGAAGCTTTACTTATGGAAACCAAGATTCCGTTTGTATGGGTGATCGGAATCAATTTGGGATTCTACCTTTGTCACTCAACGGCTACCAAATCTTCTAGATACAGAGCTGTTCAATGGGTATATTGGAAGACGATTCTCCGGGATACTGTCCAACGGGTAGTTTGGAAGTGGAGGAGTATTTAAGGAGATCATGGACCGATGAGCAAGTAAGAGATAGAGCGTAGAATTTATAATTCCAAAGTTTGAGCAACCTTCGATCATATACTTGTCTTTGGAGAGCTTAAACATTTGTGATTGTGAGAGAAATACCAAAAGAGTGACTTAGTGAGATAGTGTGATCTACTACTAAGTGTTTGCACTCAAAGTTGTAATCTCTTGTTGATTGCATAGTGGAATCCAGTCAAGAAGGCTGTTAGCGTGAGAGAGTGGACGTAGGCTTGGATTAAGACGAACCGCTATAAATCTTGTGTTATTATTCTCTTCCTTAACTCATTTATTTTGCTCAAAGTTTATTTTATTCCGCATATATTTGCCAAGGTTTATTTTAAACACCTATTCACCCACCTCTAGGTGTTCGTACTAGCTTTCACAATTGGTATCAGAGCCAAGTGCTCGGTTTATAAAAGTGTTTTTACTTTTGAGCTAAAGATCTTTTATGGCTAGTATCTTGGCACCAGGACTTATGGAGGGACAAAGCAACACAAGGCCGTCATTTTTTATGGAAAGGAATACGAAGTGTGGAAGAACAAAATGAAAGCATTCCTAAGATCCAGAGATCCCTTGTAATGGGATGTTGTGGAAAAAGGAATCAATCCCATTGCCGCGTCTACATCAAATAAGAATGGCAAAGACAAAGAAACCAAACCCCCCGCTCTTATGTCTCGGACGGAGTTGTCCAAAAGAGAAGCGCTTGATGCAAAATCTATTTATTCTTTATATTGTGCCTTGTCTCCTGCTGAATATAATAGAATCTCTTCATGTGAAACATCAAAAGAAGTTTGGGATAGACTTCATGTTACATATGAAGGGACCGATCGTGCAAAGCCCAATCCACCGTCTCCATTTGCGTCCTCTTTGTTTCCCTCACCCTCCTCATCTTCTCTCTCTCTACCTTTGACTCCCCTTCTTCCTCCTCCTCCTTCGCCCTTGCCTCCTATTTTTCATGAGAGAAGGCATGGCAACATTGTCCTCTTCCCTGAAGAGCAACACCAGCACCAGCCACTCCCTGAGCAGAGCTTAATGCACCATCTCCATTTGCGCCCTCTTTGTTTCCTTCGTCCTCCTCGTCTTCTCTCTCTCCACCTTCGACCCCCTTCTTCCTCCACCTCCTCCGCCCTCGCCTCCTATTCTTCCCATCGCTTCTTGCCCGAGAAACAACCTCAGCCTCTCCTTGCTCACCTAGTCGAGCAACTACGATGGAGGTCAAGCGATGGTGGTTGAGCACGATGGCTGAGTGACGGTGGCTGAGCGAGCTAGGTCGGTGTTGAGCAAGGATCGAACAAAAAAAACCATAATTTCAATCCCATATGAGCTGTGTGGCGTCGTTTTTGTGAGACCATCCACATATGATGGCAAAACAAAAAGCCATGTCAATTTTTTTTCTTAAAATATAAAAGCCTCGTAATCATTTTGGCTAGAATCTCTCACTAGTGGCACCAAAGTGATCTTTTTTCCTCCGATTTGACACTTAAGTTATCCGACATAAATTTTTCGCACGAAAGTGAGCGCCGTATACAACTTTTGATACTGATAGTGTACTTACCTCAATTGAGAACTAAATTAGTACGGAAAGAATGCACTCCACAAGCTCCCTCCATTGTAAGATCCCAAGGTCCACTATATATTCTAAGGCAATGCTTGCAACTTCTTTATCTTATTTGGCGTTCTGGCGTTTCTCAAGTTTCACTGGATTCTGAGGCTTGAGTTTATAATCATAGATGCTCTCAAAGTTTGTCATCAACTTGTTCATACACCCAGTTTCAACTTCACGTAATTGGGGACTAATTTGTAGATGGCCAAAATACAACGCACTTGGTTCATCACCGAGGTTGCACCCTTGAGATTCCTTCACTTAGCAAAGCACCTGTAGTATTTTATTAATTCATCCATGATAGGGTGCAATTGGAACGCATCATTTCGTCTTGACATGCTACGATGGAAAGACAGCCTTTGAAAGAGTGTGATGGAGTCATATAAAAGACTCCGGAAGACAATCGTTGGCACGGTTGGCAGAACGTATGCTTGGAATTCTCTCATTGTCTTGTCCCCTTTCCATCGAGAGAAAAAGAAAGCGTTCTATTTTTCCTTTACAAAAACAGTTTGCATTTCAAACCAACGTGAGGTAATACTGTTCGTGATTCATCCGCAATTTAACGTTCATTCTGGGACAAATTGTTGACTGTGCATCGAAAAAGGTAAGTCGTCTTCCGCCAACTTGAATTCTAATAGCACCCATTGACAAGTGCTTTAGCGACGATCCTTAAAGAAGAAAGAGATTCTTCAAGTTTCAACGCAGATCCCTCATCATCTTCATCATCATCATCCAGACCTCCTCCAGTGTTCGCTCTGCTTTAGATTTCCACATAGAGCACGCCCATGGGATGGAGTCCAATTGACATTCGTTTGTCTTCTATTATCGATTGTATTTTCATTTTTTTTTGTTATGCTGTGAGTGTCTGTGCAAGCACTGTCGAGAGAGAGATAAGAGACCGTGGCATATTTTTAGCCAAGCCATGGGAAGACGGCTTAAAAAGTTAAGTGCATCTAATTTGTCGAGTGAATGCTTCAACATGTGCTAAATAACTCTTGGAGGATTTGTTGTTAGAAACAGAGGAGATATTCCCTAACATGACAGAAAGAGCTCAAAGGAATTGAGGAAATGCTGTATATAATTCATTAGCTGATCCAGAAACACTCGAATACAAAAAGGAAAGCCTTAGAGGTACAAAAGGGCTCAGCCTCGTGAAAGAAGAGGGGTTATTGAACGAAAGAGTGATGAAATGAGCAATAATCAGCTCAAGAGATTTTTTTGGCCTGACGCTTCTTCTTGAGCGCCAGGAGGAAGTCATAGACCTTGTGCTGGTCGGGCAATGACTTGGCCACGCTCTCCCTCTGCATGCACCGCTTGGCCCACGCCACCAGCGTGGGGCACTCCTCCACGATGCTGAAGTTGGCCATCGTCTCCAACCCATAGAACCAGCTATAGAAGGGTATCAGCGACACATCCACGTACCCGAACCTCTCACCGCCGAAGTAAGCCTTGTCCCCGAGTTCTCCCTCCAACACCTTCAAGCACTCGATGTACTCCTTCTTCGCCGCCTCCTGGGCCTCCCCCGTCGACTGCCACACCGTTCGCCCCACCGGAAAAATCTGCACCGTCATTTCGTGTCGCTGTTGAGGGCAGTTAATAAGGAATTGTTAAAAAGACTAGGACGTTGTTGTCTTACCTTGTCCACGTAGTCAGCCCAGAACCTGGCCCGGGCACGCTCGTAAGGATCCGAAGGCAAGAGAGGAGACTCGCGAACCCAGGTCTCGTCAATGTACTGACTGGACTATGAGGAGGGACTCACAAACGGGCTTGCCATTATGGACGAGGACGGGGATTTTCTTGTTGACCGGGTTCATCTTCAAGAGCAGGGGGCTCTTGTTGCTCAGATCCTCCTCCCTCATATCGAACTCCACGCCCTTCTCTCGCAGGGCAATCCTGGCCCTCATCCCGAACGGGCTCGCCCAGACGTCCAACAAAATCACTTCCTCCGCCATTGAATTTGTCACTACAAGCTGAAGCTTTTGGTAATTTGAACTGAATTGAAGAGTGCTGTTCGCGGTGAAGTCAGGCTAACTCGGGTACCACTTATATAGAGGGAAAGAGGACTTTGACGATGCGTCTTCTATTTCGTCGCAGGGTGGGTGGACACTGGACAGGCTAGTGAAAATATGGTCATTGCTTGCGTCACTCTCAGATCCAAGTCTAAGTCCCCACGCCCGAGGAGACGATTAGGTCATGGCTTAGGTGTCGCATGAACGAGAAATTAATTATTATTGTTACTTCTACCGGAAGTTTCTTCCTTCTTTCTAGTGCCTCCCAATTCCTCACCGACTTCTTCATTTTCCATTTCTCGATTATTTATGTACTTGGGCTCCATCAAAATGAATAATTTAAAAATATTTTTCAAAAAGTCACCACTTTTATTACTTATAAAATTGAATGAACGGAAAATATTTTCTTTCCACACAAAATATTTAGATATAAATTATTATCAATAAAGAAATTATTTTATTGATTAATTATATTAAGAGATACAAGCAATTGGTTTTAGAAAAATATTTTTCAAAATATTTATTTTTCACCACATAAATGGAATCTTATATACAATCAAGTAGTCTGTAGACACATTGCAGTTTTATGGCGCAAAAAACAATTAATAGAAGTTCTAAAAATAAAATTAATATTCTTTCTTCATGTTAAAAAGGATGAACTTCACGAATTAATGTATGTCATCGGAGAGTTAAAGATTACCACAACCGATGAATTAAGACGTAGAAGCTATGGAGAATGAATGGAATTTATCGAGTTAAGTTTTCGATTGATGGAACAAGTCTTGAGTTAAAAATGGTGCAATTTGCAATCTTCGAATAGAACCATAAGTGATTTGTTTTACAACTTCGTAATATTTTCAATTTATGTCAGAAACTCTTACTTCCTTTATCCAAATGAGACGAAAGGCGGCTCCATAGTAGTGCTTCCTTTTGTATAGAAAGATGGAAAGCCAAATGCATTTCCACGCATCCAAGATAATAAACCCCTTAGTGAAGATTACCCACTCCAATTGATCTCTTCAAGGATAGTCGTGTATGAGATGTCGAGAAGAGAAGAATGTTATTGAGCATTGCAAATCTAAACTTAATTTCCTGACAGAAATAAGATTGCACTTAAAGTTATAGCACATCGTGCAAAATAAAATTAGGGCTTTGTTGATACGTAAATTTTAGCGACCTAGTCATTCATTTACTGCATAGAAAATTAGGGACTAAAATTTGGCCCCAGAACAAAAATATTCAATTAAATTGCATTACATATGTATATATTTGCATTTGCATTGGACCAATGATAGATGGAATAAACTGATTGGCCTTGAATTTTATTTAGCCCGCAAATTCGAGCAAGTCCATGGATGAGAATCACATTATGCCTTTCACATGGTGGCTCATGATATGAAGAGGATATTGCATTATCAAGAGAATATTACACTGACTTCGAAAAGGAAAAGATTTGACGTGAGGGAATATTTGGTCAAGCAAAAGGGAAGGAAGAGATATATTTGTCCAAAGAAGAATAAGCTTTCTCACATATAAAAGGGGACTTGATATATATTAAGGAAGATATTCTTGGTAAAAAAGAGATCATTCATGAAGATACGTACTAGCACGTAAGTGTGGAAGGTCAAGAACAAAACAGGAAATGAAGATTATTTCTCTGTGGTATAAAGACAAACGGGAAAGCAAGAGGAGTTGAGAAATCGGAGGATCTCTCTGAATATTCACGCTTCTGTTTTTGGGTGCAAAGCGTAAACAGTATAAAAGGAGACAAAGAAGACATTCCGGAGGAGGGAGGCCGTGCAATTCAACACACGGCCACAATTCTGAGAGTGTTCTTAGAGAGGACGTGAGCTAGAAAAGTGCAGAGAAGTAAAAGACAAGAATAAAGGGTGGTCTTCTTCGGCTCCCCCGACTGGTGCCTCCAGCTGCTCAACCGTGAAGCTGACGCCTGCAGCCCACCATCCACGGCTGCCATTCCTTCGTCGAATCGCTGCTGCTACTCGTCCAAACCGGTGCCCACATCGCCTTTGCCACCGCTCACCGAAACCCATTATAATCGATCACGAGATGCTATCTCCAGCCGTAAGATCTTCATCAAACTGTATGAACTAAATCCTTGAAGATAAACTTGCATCTGGACAAGTCTTCTCTCGTTGGTCTGGAATTTGTCAGTGAGGTCAGACTTTGAAAATAAAGTCTAATTGGTCTTCAGACTTTGACAAATGAGTCCTGAGTTCTTCAGACTCTAATACTTAAAGTCTACAAGTCTTCATACTAGACTTTTGAAAAAGTTTTGTTTTGAAAAAGTTTTGTTAGCTTCAAAATAGTTAAGGAGTTTTCTCTAACAAAAATTATATCACCCAAAATTATATCGGGTGACGTATCAATTGGCAATTTGGGGATACCATCACCCAGAATGTTCAGGACAGTCATCTCAAGAGACTCATCAGCCTTAACTGCTACTCCAGGGAGATAATCTGTTGGAAGAGCTCGTCCACAACAATCCACAAGGAATACCTCATATACATCTGCAACTTCTTTCCAGAAAACCCTTGCTTGTCTATTAACAGTTGCATCAGGACCACTGTTCATCTTTAGCCTGTTGACATCATCGAGAACAATGCGGTTGAAACCTTTAACTGATGTTCTCCAGAGACCAGCATCTGGATTGTCTCTTGTCGATATCATGCACCTGTCAGCTCACCCATTATAATCATGAGATAAAAAAAGCATCAGCAGTTTGCAAGATCTGGTTGATCTTACCCATAACCATGTATCATTATGGGTTCGTGTCACTGCAAAACATTATCACCATTTATCAATGAATGAAAAGTTGATTTATTATTTATCAATGAATGAAAAATTGATTTTTCTCAATTTGTTTCAATTGGCATCATCTTGGAATTCATCAATATATGCTTCTATGCACATGTCAAATCGTGTCAATTTGTGTAAAAAATAACTGACCACTTTGAGCTATTAATAAAATTGAAGGAAGGACATTCATAGATGGCAAACTACATGCGTCTTCGATGCCAATCATGCTACATTCATGTTCTAGAATCCAAGCAAGATAGGGCGCGAATGATAACCATTCTAGCCAGAAATTGATTTCGAAGATAAAAGATTTTTTTATTTATATTTCTAAATGAGTTTCTAAGCAAAAATACCCATTTGATAACGACACAAAATTTCTACTTTAAAAATTAAAATTCGTTTGATAATGACAGAAAATTTATTCCTTTCAGACGGTGGCCAACTAGCGGACGGCGGCCAATCGGCGGTGGCGAACGGCGGCAGCGGGCAACCGGCGAGCGGCAGGCGGTGGCGTCGGGCGCTAGCGCCGTCCGTCGTGGTGACAACGACCGGCGACCGGCAGATAGTGGTTAGCGGTGACAGATAGACGACCGGTTCATAACAAGGACAAACGATGAAAAGAATTTTTATTTCTCATTTTTGTTTCAGAAATAGAAAAGTAGAAAATTTTTACTTCTGATTTCTGTTCCAAAGTTATTTATGGAACAAAAATCTATTTTAGAAATAGAAAAATAGAATAATTTTATCAAATGGATTTCTATCCCAGAAACAAATCTAAAATAGAAAAATTGTTTTTGGAACAGAAATTGTAGTTTGTCATGCACTCCATAGTGTCTCTAATACCTCTGCACGAGCAGGCTCGCTGCTTGTGTAAAAAAGGGTGTCCCAATGCACAACTCTCCCCATACTACAAGGGCCTGGGGAGGGGTTGACGTAGGCAAACTAACTGCTAGTTTTCCATAGAGGCTGCTTTTGCGATTCGACCGATGACCTCAGATCATAGTAATGTAAACATTTACTACTCCACGAAGGCTTGCAACATGTAAACACAATCATATTTTTGGAAGTAGAGTTAAAGCCAAATTTCATCATGCTGCATGCATGTCTGGAGCTCCAGCAAGGTAGTGCTTCCCACAGAAATCTCCACAGGAAAAAACGAATTTCATCGTCATCAGGAGAAATGTCCACATATGAGCAACATGTCTCATCTCACGATAAAAATGCAAACTGCAGCTAAATTCAGCACAAATTCAACACAACTTGAAGAAAAACTTTTCAATGGATTATTATGTTAGGATACATGTATGAATTGTGTTAGAAAGGTCCCACATCAAAAAATTGATGTGGTGTTAAGCAGTTAATATATTTTAGTTGGCCCATAACTCATTAGCTTAAACTTTTGAGTGAATGTGGATTTAATTGATTATATTGACAGGCTTGAGTTTGGGCTCTCTCTTGGCAACCTCCCTAAGTGAAGGTATCGGAGACCTCTGTTGTGCACTCCTAAAAAATGGTATCAGTATCAAGACTTCTACTCTGCACTCCCAATAATTTGGGCAGGTAGACATTGTGGTGTAACAACGTGGGCCCATAAGGATGAAGTCCCTCATGTGTGAGGGGGAGATTGTTGTTATGTCAAAGAAGTCTCATATCGAAGAATTGATGTTGTGTTGTGCAATTAATATAATCCTAGTTGGTTAGAGAAGTCCCACATCGAAGAATTGATATGGTGTTGAGAAATTAATGTAATCCTAGTTGACCTATAACTCATTAATTTAAGTTTTTGAATGAAGATAGGTCTAATTGGATATATTGATAAGCTTGGATTTTGGCTCCCTCTTAGCGATCTCCCTAGGTGAATGTATTGGAGACTTTTGTTGCACACTCCCAACATATTATACCATAATATCATGACTAAATGCTTGCTGGACAAAATGTTTAGCAATGGAGTTGACATTTTTATCTGATTGTGCATAACCTTGCTTTCTAGGCTCCAGAGAGACACGACATTTTTTTCACTTCTGTACAGTCCTGACGTGGCATCTGCTTGGTGTTACATCAGCCAAAAGTAGAATAAGAACACCACAAACCAAATAAAAAAAAAAGGGGGTGGAGAAGAAGAGAGAGATGGGGTAGCGCCTTCCCTGGGGGAGCAAGGCAGAGAACATGGAAAGCGTCAGTGATGGTTAGGCAAGAATCATGCAACTTGACTCAAGCAACCAGGCCCAGGATATATTGCGTGTCCAAGACTCGACTTGTCGATGCTAAAAATGATACACTAGCACAGTAACAGCAGAGTAACATAGAACCCACATAAGGTCTTCTATTCCTTAACCTGATCTCAAGATTTCAACAATACATTGCTCCTGCATTATTTATGTTTGCTCTAAATCTCAAGCATTTATTTGGCACGCTAATTATTGCTGACATGTCCAATACAGAAGCAAAGAACGAGTGCCTTTTTTTAGCAACAGATGAATCCTGAAAGAGTAGGAAAACAGATTTTTATGCTGGCTTAATTTGGTCAATGACTGCTACCAACCAGTATGAAGTGAGGCAACTTTACACATTGCATGTTCAATGACAGAAGGAGCCACGTTTGTTGCTCCATCAATGAGCCTGTGCAACTATCAAATATGCAGAATCCGTAAATGCTGGAAGAGCTGCTCTGGTCCAGGTGACACAGTTATATATTTTTCAAGTTTCTAGTCAGTGCGTTCATGCATCAAAGCATCCTACCAAGTAGTTTTGGCCAAACTAATACTCCCAGCTTCCTCCTTGGATGAAAGTGGTCAAAATAATCATCAACACAAACAAGTGCAAAGAATTTAACAAGTTGCACAAGAAGGTTTCTCATGAAAAGATATGCTGAGAACTACAGAAAGAATGGTTTATACCTTCCAAGACTCTTGAACAATTTCTGGTAGTATGATATGCTTCTCAACTGTCGGAGCCTGTAAAGAGAGATCTACCAACAAAGGGATGACCTTTTCGGGGAACACGTTACTTGAGATAAACATTTGTTTCGTCTTGCTCGAATGAATATTAAGTTCTGCTTTGCTTAATGAAGTGGATGCAATGCCGCTGGGGGTTTCATTTCTGGTCTCTACGTGAACATTTATGAAATGAGACATAAATATCAAAGCAGTTTCTTGTCCAACTCCAACATTTAAACAAATATATTTGATGTAACCCACAATTTACCTTGATTTCCATAAGAAGCATTGGTCCTCTTAACCTTTTCTTCCTCATTTCGCAGTGATTTATCCGGTTGGGGGAGACAATGCAAGATCTCTTGGAGCAAGACCAGCCACAATGAAGTAAACCATTCAGTTGGCCGTAAAAGGGGCAAAATATCCAGCACAGTTTGTTGAATAGGTGAGAGATTGCCCTGGAGAAAAGATGATAGAATACAGAGCTGTCAAAGAAAATGGTTGGATGATGGTCGAATCCAGGTAAAGTTGAAAGCCGCAATGAATTTGCGCTAAGAAATAATCCACAAACAAACAAGCAGAAAGGAGATGCACAAAAATTGCTCTGTTTTGGCCAGTTGAGGGTAATCAGTGAGAAAACGTACAAAGAACATCGGTTGAAGTGGAAGGGATGACATAAAATGATATTGTGAAAGGCAGGAGCATGCGGAACATTAGTTAACTATGTTCTGGGCTTTGCTACAACGGACAACATCTTATAAAAGTTGATGGCATCATGGGTTTATCCATTTCCCCTACGCAAATGGTGCATATCAAATGGGTATGCATCAGACCATCATTTCACCCATTTCTTCTTTTAAGGAATAAAAATTGGACTTTAATTTTCATTTTTCATGAAGAAAGAAAATTAAAAAATTAGACAGAGAAGGAGTAGGAATCAACGTAATCAGAAAGTTGAAACAAAGAGTGCTTTTGACACGATAGGGATCTAAAAGCAGTTACAAAATGGGACTTCTCAGTTAGTAAAGCAAACCAAGACCTCTTGAATTACCTTTTCCGGATTTCACTCTTTTAAGCCACAAAGACTCAGTCCCAATTCAGATTGTCTCACCTGCTTTACAAAAACCACATGATTGATGATCCCTCTTTTTCAGTTTTCACCATTCACACTCCAAAAGACCAAAAGAAAAAGATGCATGTGCGAAATGAAAAGGCTCTAGAAAGCAACTTTAAGAGTTTTCAGTCAATTAAACTGAGATACGAGGAGAAATGAAGAGGGCATATCAGACGTACTATGTCAGCTTCAACATTTTCACTTCCCATCATGGATTGCTTAATTGCCAGACGAATAATTGCTAGTAACTGTGTGTAAATTTGACTGTCAAACATACTTTGTGCCTGAAGATATAGTTTCCCTGTAAAAAGATCAAACAGACATGGAGATGTCAACTAAAGTCGTGATTGTGACTTTGATTCAACTTTAAGGACCTCATAAATAATGCCCCTTAATGATACTGTGAAATTAACCCAAGAAGAAGATAATTGTTAACGTCAACATGAATTGTGCAAAGATGGGATCCTATTACAGAGCTGATTACATTACCAAGACCATGTAAAATCTCTTGCTTTGCCTTGCTAGAGGAATTAACGCCATAGCTGGATGACCTTTGAAAAACAAACTCATAGACCTCAAGTACTGAGATGAGGTAAGGCATTGGCAAGTTCCCCTGTGTTGCACAGAAATTAAATATGAGGACATTGTGTCTCTTGGCATTTCAATGAAACAGAGAAACTAAAATTATGGAACCCAACTGAGGATTAATTCTACTTCAATAGTTCCAAGAACAGTGATTTTTTTTTTTTTTTTTGGCCGACCAAGATCAGTGAATTGATGATCACCTTGAGAGAATGAGATACAATGGTGGTCTGCAAGCTGCTAACTGCTGCAAGAGCAACCTCTTTGCTTCCATTTACAATGCTATCTTGGACGATAATGAGCAGGAACTCCCATCCTGTAAATATCAATTACCTTATAATAACTCATTTTAGTGAACGCTTGGAAACAGTACTTCCAAGTACCAACTACCATTGGAAATCATGACTAAAGAAACTACAAGTTGTTTAAATATAATCTTACCAGACCAGAAGTTGCTTAAGCTTCTGAGAAAGGGGAAGAAAGACCGTAATATGCAGGATATCCCATTGAGGACCAGCGCAAGTGTCTCATCCCACTGCTTCCAGGCCGTGTTACGACTGCATATACATTGATCAAAACCTAGTATTTAAAGATTTTCTGGATGACATAGGATGTAAACTTCATTGACGATGAAAATGTCAAAGAGTACCTATGATAAATATGCATTTGAACTGCTTTTCCTCCCCTTGTTCCAAGTTCTTTTCCAAGATTTGAACTGCTTTTCCTCCCCTTGTTCCAAGTTCTTTTATGTTGATGTATCAAGACTGCACGTGCTATTTTTCTCTTTTTTGTTTTGTTTAGTCAGTTTGTTGGTGTCCTGTTTTTTAGGAGTTGGTTAGTCAATCTTATCTCCTAGGAGCAGTTAGCTGCACGTATCTTAGATATTCTGATCTGTTGCTGATTTTGTGGATCAAGCAAGCCGTTAGTCGGCGACGTGGGTTTGTGGTTACGTTCTAGTATGTATTTTGAACCTTTTTTTTTTTTTTTTTTTTTTTTCAGTTTTCTGAACACGACGCTCTGCTTCTGCTGTAAACTTGTTCTCTTCTTCTGCTGTAAACTCTTTTTTCTGTTCTTTTTGCTGTCTACGTGTTCTTTGTTCTTTTTAAAAAAAAAAAGAAAACAACACTGGTATCAGAGCTCTCTTGATCTTAAGGGGCTGTGAGTGAGTTGTGAGATTGATTGAGAGCTGTGTCTGCATCCATAGAAGTTAAAAGCAAGATGGAGGCAGGATCAAGTGGTTTTTCAGCAATGGCTCTACCAGCGTTTGATGGAGAAAATTATCAAGCCTGGGCAGTGAGAATGCGAGCCTATCTAGAGGGTTGTGATTTTTGGGAAGCTGTGGAACAAGATTATGAAGTTGCTCCCCTTCCCGACAATCCAACCATCAATCAAATCAAGTTTCACAAGGAGAGGACGACAAGGAAAGCAAAGGCAAAGTCTTGTTTATATGCTACTGTCTCACCTGCCATTTTCAGCAGAATTATGGCTTGGGAATCAGCCAAAGCTATTTGAGACTTCCTCAAAGCTGAGTATCAAGGAGATGAGAGGATCGAAGCATGAAGGGGCTAAATCTAATCACGAGAATTCGAGGCTGCGAGATGAAGGAGTCTCGAGACAATTAAGGAGTATTCTGGTAAGTTGATAAGCATTGCAAATCAGGCAAGAGTTCTAGGCACTGACCTCTCTGATAATAGGCTAGTGCAGAAGATTCTTGTCTCCTTGCCCGAAAGGTTTGAGGCAACCATTGCCTCTTTGGAGAATACCAAGGATTTGTCTCAGATCAAGTTGGCAGAATTGCTAAGTGCTTTGCAAGCACAAGAGCAAAGGAGGTTAATGAGGGTGGAAGGAAGTATAGAAGGAGCTTTGCCGGCCAAAGAACAGCAGAATGTAGGAGGAAAAGTTAACAAGTGGAAAGGGAAGAAAGGAAATGGCAAGTAGTGGTTCGAAGGCTGCTGCAGGAGAGAATAGTGCGAGCAACTCCAAGAACAATTGGGGAAGATATTTCTCATGTCAGCACTTTGTGGAAAAAGAATCATCCACATTTTAGGTGTTGGAAGAGACCAGATGTAAGGTGCAGAAAGTGTCATAAGCTTGGACACATTGAGAAGTTCTACGCAAAGAGAAGAGAGATCAGCGGCGGGGGTGAGGCACATGCTGCAGTTCAGCAAGAGGTAGATCAACTGTTTGTTGCCTCTTGTTTCTCCTCTAGTACTCCATGTGATAGTTGGCTTGTTGATAGTGGTTGCACAAACCATATGACAAGTGATGAAACGCTGTTTATAAACCTTGACAAGTCGTTGAAGTCAAGAGTGAGGATTGGGAATGGGGAGTACTTAGAAGTGAAAGGTAAAGGGACTGTAGCAATGGAGAGTTGTGCTGGAACTAAACTGATTTCGATGTGATGTATGTGCCTAAAATTGATCAGAATTTGCTGAGTGTGGGGCAGTTGGTAGAAAAGGGATTTAAGGTGATATTTGAAGAGGAGAAGTGTTTGATCTTTGACTCCAATGGTCAGGAGTTGTTCAAGATAAAAATGCAACAGAAAAGTTTTTCTTTGAATCCTCTTGAGAAGGAGCAGATGTCATTCAAGTGTCAAGCTAATGATTTAGAATTATGGCACAAGAGGTTGGGGCACTTTCATCATAAAGGCGTGCTGTTCATGCAGAGGAATGAAATGGCAACCGGGTTACCAAACCTGGAGGAGCAGATCACAAGGTGCAAAGCTTGTTTGCTAGGCAAGCAGACAAGACTTCCCTTCAAGAAATCCACTTGGAGAGCGACAGAGAAGCTGCAGCTGATTCATACGGATCTATGTGGTCCACAAGTGACTCCTTCACTAAATGGCAGCAGGTATTTCATTATTTTCATTGATGATTATACTAGAATGTGCTGGATTTACTTTATGAAGCAGAAGTCAGAAGTTGCTGAGGTATTTCAGAAGTTTAAGAAATGGGTTGAGAACCAAAGTGGCTGCAAGATTCAAGTCATTAGATCTGATAATGGAACAGAATACACTTCAAAGAGGTTTAAATCTTTATGTGAAGAGGCTGGAATTGAGCATCAGCTTACTGCTCCTTACTCTCCACAGCAAAATGGAGTTAGTGAGAGGAAGAATAGAACCATTATGGAGATGACTAGGTGTTTGCTTTATGAGAAGAGTCTACCAAAAGAGTTTTGGGCGAAGCGGCAAGCACAACAGTTTTTCTACTGAATAGATTACCTACGAGGGTATTGGAGATGAAGACACCCTTTGAAGCCTGGTTTGATGTCAAGCCAATTCTAAAATTTGAAGGTGTTTGGCTGTTTGTGTTTTTCTCATATTCCACTGGTCAAGAGAGACAAGTTGGGAGAGAAAGCTGAACTTGGGATCTTTGTTGGCTACAGTTTAGTATTAAAAGCTTACAGGATCTATCAACCTTAGACAGGGAAGGTGATCACTAGCAGGGATGTTCAGTTCCTAGAAGATGAGAAATGGGATTGGACAAATGAGCCACAAGGCAAGCACAAAGAGATCTCATTGGAACCTGACGAACTGGTGGATGATGTTCCAGTTAAAGGTACCAGATCTTTGACTGATATATATCAAAGGATTAGTGTGGCTGTTTTGGAACCTGCAGGTTATGAGGAAGCTAAAAGCGATCAGAGGTGGATGAATGCAATGAAGGAAGAGTTGGCTATGATAGAAAAGAACCAGACATGGGAGCTAGTGGAGAGGCCTCAAGATAGGAAGGTGATTGGAGTAAAATGGATTTTCAAGACCAAATTTAATCCTGATGGCTCAGTAAATAAGCATAAGGCCAGGTTGGTGGTGAAGGGATATGCACAGATTTGGGGAGTTGATTTCTCAGAAACCTTTGCTCCTGTGGCAAGACTTGATACAATTAGAATAATTCTTGCTTTGGCAGCTCAACAAGGATGGAAGGTATATCAGTTAGATGTAAAATCTGCATTTTTGAATGGAGTGTTGCGGGGAGGAGATTTATGTTGAGCAGCCCGAAGGCTTTGTCACACCGAGCCGGGAGGATAAAGTTTATTTGTTGAGAAAGGCTCTTTATGGCTTGAGGCAAGCTCCTAGAGCATGGTACAGTAAGATGGATGAGCACTTGTTGGGTCTAGGTTTCAAGAAAAGCCTCAGTGAATCCACTCTATATGTCAAGAAGTTAGTATCTGACTTAGCGGTGGTGTCTCTTTATGTGGATGATATGCTGGTGACAGGGAGTAATAGTGCTCATATTACTGCATTTAAGCAAGAGATGATGAAGATGTTCGAAATGACTGATCTTGGTGAGATGTCATATTTTCTAGGAATGGAAGTTAGGCAGACTCAGAATGAAGTTTTTATCTGTCAAAAGAAGTATTTGAAGGAGATCCTAAGGAGATTCAACATGGAGGAGTGCAAGAGTGTGAGTACTCCAATGGGTCATAAGGAAAAGCTTCAAAAGGAGGATGGATCAGCACCTGCGCAGATGAAAGAGTTTATAGAAGTTTGATTGGCTGTCTTATGTATCTCACTGCAACTAGGCCAGACATCATGTTTCCTGTAAGTGTCTTATCTAGATTTCTCAATTGTGCAAGTGAGTTGCATATGATAGCTGCAAAGAGGGTATTGAGGTACTTGAGAGGTACTCTTTCATATGGGATTAAGTTTTGTAGAGTTCGGGAGTTTAAGTTGCGGGGTATTCGATAGTGATTGGGCGGGATCAATGGATGATATGAGGAGCACTTCAGGTTATTGCTTTACATTTGGGTCAGCATGTTTTTCTTGGTGTTCAAAGAAGCAGGAAATAGTGGCTCAATCAACTGCAGAAGCTGAGTTCATTGTAGCTACTGCAGCTGTGAATCAAGCATTATGGTTGAAGAAGCTAATGGATGATCTGCATATGCAGCAAGAAGAAGATATAGAAGTGTTTGTGGATAATCAAGCTACTTTGGCCATTTCACAAAATCCGGTATTTCATGGAAGAACAAAGCATTTTAAGGTCAAGTTTTACTTCTTGAGAGAAGTGCAAAAGGCTGAAGAAGTGAAACTGGTGTACTGCAATTCAGAAAACCAGATTGCAGATATATTCACGAAGTCATTTCATGTTGGTCGATTTGAACTTCTCAGGGCAAAGCTAGGAGTGTGCAGTACTTGATCCAGGAGGAGAGTGTTGATGTATCAAGACTACACGTGCTATTTTTCTCTTTTTTGTTTTGTTTAGTCAGTTCGTTGGTGTCCTGTTTTTTAGGAGTTGGTTAGTCAATCTTATCTCCTAGGAGCAGTTAGCTGCACGTATCTTAGATATTCTGATCTATTGCTGATTTTGTGGATCAAGCAAGCCGTTAGTCGGCGACGTGGGTTTGTGGTTACGTTCTAGTATGTATTTGAACCTCTTTTTTCCAGTTTTATGAATACGACGCTCTGCTTCTGCTGTAAACTCGTTCTTTGTTTCTGCTGTAAAACTCCTTTTCCTGTTCTTTTTGCTATCTACGTGTTCTCTCTGTTCTTTTCAAAAAAAAAAAAAAGAAAACAACATTTTCCAAGATTTGAACTGCTTTTCCTCCCCTTGTTCCAAGTTCTTTTCCACGCCGTTGATCTTTTGTTGAGGTTGCAGCCTACACATAATTTACATTTCATTAACAGGGACTATAGAGATGCTTCAATTACAACCTTAAAATCGTGTGACTCTACCATGTGGGATGCTCAGTCCAAATTAGGGAAGACATAGTTCCAAAGACAATCCTCCCACATGCTTTTGGAGAGTTTTTGTCCATGACTGCCAAGAGTTTGGAAAAGTGTCCTGACAGCTGAATTTCTCACCTAAAAGCCAGGATTGTTACCTATGTGAGTGAAATGAACAACCAATATCCTTGATGCATTATACGAGGTTTATATAAAACATTCTGAACAGGAAAGAAATTATATGGAAAGAAAGAAACGTGCGCAGAGTTCACCGAGAAGCGCAGAGCTACATCTAGAAATAATCCATATAAGCCTCTGAGAACTACATATTGGAACAAAAATCTAGCTTTGGTTGCATTATCATATATATGCCATGAAGTAGATAATATCACCAAAAATGGCCTAAAAGCACTTATAGAAGACATTTTCATCTGTGAGAGAGAGAGAGAGAGAGAGAGAGAGAGAGAGAGAGAGAGAGAGAGAGAGAGAGATGCATGTAAAAGAGTGGACATTAGCCAGTGCAAAATAGGATTTAACATCGAGAGGTGTTAAAGGTGATTCTACAAGGTTTCAATGAGGGGAACCACCTTGAAAAAGCTTTTTAAGAAACACAAAATCCCACTTTAACAGGTTGGAATTCAGGAAGATTGTTGTTTTTATTTCCTTTAAGAAACTTAAATTGATCGATCAAGTACTGAAAAGAATGGATGAAGCAAAACATATGGGGTTTCACGCTGCTGTAATTCAAGGGTAGAGAGAGAGAGAGAGAGAGAGAGAGAGAGAGAGAAAGAGAGAGAGAGAGAGAGGAATAGATGGAGATGAATGGTAACTAGAGCTATAAACCGTAGGGTGGCCTCCTTTAGTCTTTGTATCACAAGATAAATCCACATAAAGACAATAGCACTCGTCTACTTATATCTGTAGAATGGAATAAACGATATGAATGGTAACTAGAGCTATAAACCGTAGGGTGGCCTCTATTAGTCTTTATATCACGATAAATCCACATAAGGACAATAGCACTCGTCTACTTTTATCTGTAAAGCTGACTCAACTGACGGTATATTACTGTTTACAGCTCTCAAGCCTTAACTTTTGGTCACTTCAGTTAACATTCATCTCAGAAGCATAAACCTATAAGACTCTTGACTTAACTTACCATTAGAATATTTAAATATTAAACCATGTCTTTATTTGACAACTTAAACTTTTAGAAGAATGCGTGGTTTAATATTTAAATGTTCTAACACTCTTCCTCACGCCTCACGTTTAAGCTTTTAGAACAATTGGCAATGTTTCCACGAATCTCACATGGTAATAGAGCTAGAGGTCCTAAGTTCAAATCTTTCCAAACCCCATTTGCCTCCCCAATTTAAATATGTCTACGCTTAGTACTAGTTAAAAAAGATCAGACTAAGCATGAGAGGGAGTAATAGAATATTTAAATATTAAATCACGCCTTCATCTAATAGCTTAAGCTTTTAGAATAATTAGCGATGGTCTTACAAATCTCACACTTACAATTCACATCTAAACTTGAGGTGCCTTAGGTTTGCATTGATAAAGAATAGTGTTTCTCTAAAAGAGTGAAGCAACAGGTGCTTTTGAAAAGTTTACAAGATGAATAAATGAATTCCTACCTTGAATTAAGTGGATGAAAAGCAGACCGTATAAAGAAAACAATCCACAACACTCAAGGTAAGAAGGAACTGTAGCTTCCAGGAATACTAATGTGGATGTCAACAGAAGGATCCAAGAAGAATGAGTGAAAAAGAGAGACACAGTTGAAGACTCGTTCAGGTGCAGAATGCCACTTCTACCCAGGAAATATTCTACAAGTAGTAATTATTATCATATATGAAATGCATTTTGCATATGAGTATATATTCCGTTGTTGCTAAACCAGTCTAGTGTAATCATTTATTGCACATAAAATAATGAGAATGTATTTCGCATCAAGCGCATAATAACTCAATTTATCATATTATCACTGTCACATGCAAAAATAGCTCAATAATCCAGTAAAGTATCATCCAATGATCCAAGTACTATTGAATGGAAACCTCCTCAACACTAATCACACATTCATATGAAAAAACATGGACATATGAACATTGAGTTTCCTGAAGTAAATTAAAGGAAAAAGACATGCTGCATACTGAGCTCCAGTATCCAGAATAACATTGAAAATGTATATTATTTTTCTCATATGTAAGTCAACATTTACAGGATTATATTGAAGCTGTATAATTTATGGGAGATTTATAAAGAGGGGAAGGGCAGGGGAGAAAGGAGGGGAGCGGCCGCCATCGTTAGCCACCCATTCAGTCTATCCTTTTATGGGTATTTCTTGCTTAGCATCAACAGCATCTCAGCTGCATAGCATAATCCTTGAAATCTCCAGATTTCATCGATTAATTTTGTAAGCTGGGAAGTCTTATCCAATAACATTGATAATAGCCATTGCAAAAAGACATCCCAACAAAAAATGAACTACACATAAACGAGGATTGTCCAAAACATAAGTTCAGTATTTACACTGGTAGGAATTCTGCTGGCAAAGTTTAAAGCGAGTTGTCCTTAATAACACAAAGGAACTGCAAAAAGGCAAAGCAATCAGATTGAGAGATAAATGAATTATACATCAAAGTATAAGTGCTGCAACAATATGATTAAATTCACTAGATGTGATTAAGAAATAGTAACCTTAGCTAATTTAAGTTTGGGACAAGTGCATTGGAAATGCAAAAACATATCATGAAGGTGCAATCGAGACTAAAACTTTCAAAAAGTGCAATCAAGTCCTAATAATTGTCACGGAAGTGTAATGGAGTTATAAAACTTTCAAAAAGTAAAAACAAATCCTAAAACTTGTCAAATTAATCCAATCAAGTCTTTACATGAATTACATTTTTGAAAGTTCTAGAACTTGATTGCACCTTTTGAAAGTTCTAAGACTTAACTGTATTTTTGTGACAATTTTTAGGACTTACGGTACACTTTATCCCTTTAAGTTTTGTGGAAAATCTGCGGATACCCTAGGTTGTAAGTTTTTCGTTCCTTAACTTCAAGAGGCGATCATGAATTCTCATTTGGAAAATGTTTATGAAGAATAGAGTATGTTTTTTTTTGCAAAAAAAAAATGATAGGAAAGCTCCATTGCCTTCAAATATCTATTCTCCCAAGGCTGAGACCCACAAAATATGCACAATACTGCAACCGTGCCACATTAAATTACAGCATTTCCTAATAAAGGGACACAAAAATGTCGATTCAGTTGCTATTATCATTTAATCTACAAACTTAAAATCAGTAAAATATGAAATGTTCTCATGTCTCTAACATATTCAGTTACAAGGAGCTAAACAAGAGAAATTAAGCGATAAATACATCGTGGAGCTTTTATTAAAAGGAATATGAAATATATGCACAAACAGTAGTCATTTCTGCCAAATTAAGAAGTAACAGTGATAAGCAAAAGAAGCGCCCACTCAATACGACAATTATTCACAAAAGAATTTAGAAAGCACCGCAGAAAGTAACTATATGATTACACAATAACAGAAAAGCAGAGGCAACCAGCACCTTTGATCGTCCGATTTTCTCATGTTTACAGCATCATCATCCAGCCCAGTTTAATGGCAACCTTTCACCAGTCGGCAAGGCAAATT
Source organism: Eucalyptus virginea (assembly GCA_014182375.1). Classification (NCBI taxonomy): domain Eukaryota; kingdom Viridiplantae; phylum Streptophyta; class Magnoliopsida; order Myrtales; family Myrtaceae; genus Eucalyptus; species Eucalyptus virginea. The sequence goes on from CM024515.1 coordinate 28,242,162, forward strand.
TATACTGTCTGCTAGCACCTTCACATAATAAAATTTAACACTTCAGAGACTGGATCTTTTTGCATCATTGGTAATAATATCAATTATCCAGAATACTTTCAAGGCATTATCTATTGCGCCAGAACTAAAGAAGACCACAAAAATTAAAGTTCATAAACGACATGAACCAATTGCCTCGAGCTCCACTATCACTAGAAATCAACAAGCACGGACTGCTAAAGCCCAACTTAGATGCGTTAAAGAGCTAACCTTGAAAAGCAAAGCACGATGTCTTGAAAGGCCAACATTTATGGACCCAATTGGCAACACACTTGTCTGAAGAGATGTCCTCAACTGTGTGCTCCGCTCCATCCACCTAGCCCACATAATGTTAGCATCCTCTACTGGGCCACCCATATGTCCTGTTACCAGTTCAGCAAGCCTTTGAACCAAAACGGTAACCTCAGTAGCAGGAGAGTTCAATCCTATACTTTGAGCGATTTGCATCAAGTCTTCAAGAGCATGATCAGTTCTGCGATTAACTATTATAGCTTCAAAGCCAGAACTCCCAGGGACAGTCTGGAGATCAGTAAGGGATGGCATTTTCCCTTGAAGTCTTGAGTCAGTGGAGATATTATGAGCATCATAAAACCCATCCGTCACATTCTCCTCATAATCAATCACATCATATTTCTGCATCAAAATGTATTTGGTTAAACTAAAATGGAAGAAACAAAGAAGCCACGCGATACAAGTAATCGCTACAGAACAAGACCAAACATGGATCATATCAACATGTTTAACAATGTTATACCCGTAGTTATTTAGGTTATGTGGCACTACGATTTCTCGCATGGGAATTAGGACAGGAACCTATCCAATTCTATATCTGGGGGATCTTACAAACTGCTGAGATGGATTCATCAAGCCAAAAGAACAAGATACCAGAACCATAGTAGATATGAAAACATTCATGACCTCAAAGATATTGAGAGGAACATATCCAAGGAGGAAACACTTGTCAGCACAGCTAGGATGCCTTGTCAAGGTCATACAAGGAAGACAATACTAAAAAAAGCCATTCTGAGTCTCCAGTTGAATCCCATGGGTAATAACATTCAAAATCACCACAAGGGAACCAATTGAAAGCAATAGTCTCACAGCCTGTACAACTACACGCTACAGGTAATTTAGCACATGTAACACACTCAGTAGATACACCATTCAAACGAACACAGAAACCTAAGTAAAACAGCTTCATAATTACTAATCTCAATGCATGACGAGAAGCGAACACAATTACAAGATAAATGCCCCAGCCAGAAGCAGAATAAAAGGTTCAACAAGACCTAAGTTTTATCCAATTCAGAAATGGAAAGAAGACTCCTAAGTATTGATCCATAGCATCATTTTGTCTATATCTAGCGACCAAACAAATCCTAAACATAATAAATAACAAAATCTGAGCACATCAAACAAAAAGAATAATAAAAGCCCCCAGTAAAACCCCCCAATTCAAGCTCATCCACTAAATTCACCAACCAAGCAGGCACAATTACACCACCAAACTCACCCAGTACTGCTCAGATTGCGTCTTTGCCAAGACCTCATCCTTCTTCCTCCCCGCGTCGCCCCGCCAATGCCCGCCCAAGCTCAACTGGATCGCAGCGCGGATCTGGTAGTTCTCCAGATCATCGCCACAAAACTCCAAGTTGGAAGAGCTGCTCCCGAGCGCCAGCTGCCTCCGGAACTCCACCTCGGACGTCATGGAATCCCTGGACTGGTAGCTCGCCACCGGAGCGTCGCCGGTGACCTGGCCAGCAACGGGGCGCTGGTCGGAGGAGGCAGTACATGTCAGCAAACTGAGCAGACGTGGGGGACCGGTTGGATTGGTTCGGGTCCTGGTCTTGGCCTCTGCGAGGCTCCTTGATAGTGAATTTCATCTACTATCCCTCCCCCCCCCCCCCCACCCTCTCACGCTCCCTCCCCCTCCCTCCTTCCCCTCTCTCCTCTTCCTCTCCCTCACCCTCACCCTCCCCCTCCCCCTCCCACTCCCACTCCCCCCCCTCTCTCCCCCTCCGCTCCCTCCCCCTCCCTCTCCCTCTCCCTCTCCCTCCCCCTCCCTCTCTCCCTCTCGCACTCCCTCCCCCTCCCTCTCTCCCTCTCTCTCCCCCTCCCTCCCTCTCGCACTCCCTCTCTCTCTCTCTCTCTCTCTGTGTCTCTGGGTTTTATTACAAGCATGCAACGACGGACGGAATTTCCTGCATATTCCCATTGGTTGGACTTTTTCATGGCTCTCTCTCTCTCTCTCTCTCTCAGTTTTATTTTTATTACAAGCATGCAACGACGGACGGAATTTCCTGCATGTTCCCATTGGTTGGACTTTTTCATGGCGCCAGCCAATGGCAGAGCGAACACGTTCTATGATTATTTTTCATGGGGTGATAACGACCGCATGAATTTCGATTCAATAATACTAGACATATTGACTTTTGATTTACAAAATTGACATACGAAAAAAATGACTGATTTTTATTGGCCATTGAGTATAACTCGATTGTTTAAATGTCTATCAATAATATGTCACACACATACATATATATCATCTTTGAACATCAGTTTTAATAAACCTACAATAATTATTTGACAGAAAGAAAATACCTTACATAACTAAGTCCAATTTCAACGAATTCATGTGTATCTTATCATAAGACGTAACTGCCATGTTTAGCATTTTGATACAAAGCAAGAATGTACCAAAAATTCTCGTGTTTGTGCACTTTTGTCGTGTTAAGGTTCATGTAAAAAAAAAACCCTTTAGTCCAATGTCTTAGTAATACGATTCTCTCAACCCGCTAAAAAAATATAATTTTATTTTAATATTCATGCAATGTATAAGTCATGAAGTCAAGGTCAATGGCAACATTTTCAATAAAGAACGTAATGGACGAGTGTCTAGAAACTTTTGAGATACTTTTAGCTTTTTCTTTTCCTTTTTTTTTTTTTTTGGGGGGAGGAGTCGGTTGATACTTTTAGCTTGGTAAAGTATCATTTTCATGTGCTCCCCCAGCAAATAATAAAGAATATATCAAATAATTCTAAGAAGAAAATGATATGAACCCTTTCTTTTTTCCCCGCCACCTTGACTCGAAGATTCGTTTGGCTTAGATTAATCCGCCATGAAAGTATGAAAATTAGGTACATGTCACTCTCAAGTAAGAAAAAACCAAACAAGCTTTCCTTCTCCACAGTCAAGCTTTGTTCATCGAGAAAACGAAGCGCTCAAACTTCCTGTGATTCTTGAATGTTTCATTACACTTAAGTAGGCTAGGGTGAAAGGTTATCAAAGTTGAAATCTTAAACTGTTAGATAAATTAATGGTATATCTCTTACTGAATTGCGAACACTTCAAGTGTTAAAACTTGGCATGAATTGACGTATAAGTGCTAAAACTTCCAAAATGTATATTTAGGCTTTGTTTATTTCGTGAAAAATGTAACGTTTTTGGAAAATATTTTCTAGGAAGTCATTTTCCAGGGTAATTATTTTCTGGTGTTTTGATGAAACTTGAAAATGAAGTGGAAAATATTTTTTGTTGTTCAGTAAGAAAATCTTTTCCTCCATATACTCTTTTTCATTTATTTTATTTTTTAAAATGTATTTTTCATATTTTTTTAAAATCAAATTTTAATTATTATTAATTTTCTTTTCTTTTCTTTTTCTTTGTTTTCCATCTCTTTCTTTCTTGGCTGGTCGCCGGCCATGACAACGTGTCGCGACCAGCCACCAACAAGCCTCAAGCACTCGATGAGCACAAGGCTCGTTGTTCACTAGATTGGTAAGCGTGAGCATCAAGCTTGAGGCTCGCCAAATCGACGAGCACGAGCTTGAGATCGACAAGCTTGAGGTTTGTCTGGCGATGGCCAATGACTAGCCAAGAAAGAAGAAGATAGGAAACAAAGAAAGAAAAATTAAAAAAAAAAAGAAATAGAAAAGAAAAAGGAAATTAAAAATAATTCGAATAAAAAAAGAAAAGAAGAAGAAGAAAGGGGAGGAGGAAGTGAGAATTTGTAGAAGTGTAAGATAAGAAAGATCAAGTGAGGAAAATGTTTCTCACTTTTCAAAAGTGGAAAATATTTTCCTTTAATTTAGAAGATTTTTTTCCTTTAATGGAAAATGTTTTCCCCAAGGAATTCATTTTCCATAAACGTTTTTCCGGAAATTATCTTCCATGAAACGAACGGAGCCTAGTATTACTTTTTAAAAATAAAAAATAAAAATAGGACACTTAAGTGCCAACTCCAGCGAGATTTACTGGAAATCCAATGTTGCATTATTTTATTAATAAAACTAGTCTACGTGACTTGTCAGAATGTCCACTCAACATTCTTATCCCAAAACGACGTCATTTTAGGTTTATCTAGCCATGTTAGCACCACATGAATGATTTTTTTTTTTTAAAGAATTGCCACGTCAGTAAAAAATGTCATCGGAAAATGCTATGTCAGTTGTTTGGCCGGAACTTCTTGCCGTTGACACTAAGTGTTTATTTTATTTTATTTTTTCTGATTTTGGCACTTAAATGTACCTTTTGAGAAATTTTGGAATTTAAGTATCCACTCAAATGTAATTTTGCCACTTTTTACTATTTAATTATTTTAATATTAACACTCCACATTGCATTTAGTCTGGTATTTTCATCTAATATTAAGTGTGGACATACTTAATTGGGAAGGCAAATGAGGCCTAGAAAGATTTGAATGTTCTAATACAATATCAGATTTTATTAGGACCACTACCGCCGTTTGATGAGTGAATGGTTTACTATTTAATTATTCGAATATGAGTGAACACACTGACTTTTGAACAGATTCTCCAGGAACAGCTTCTGAAAAGATCAGCACGTGGAGAATGTTCATCCTTCCTTTCCTACTCCGACCTCCAGTTAAATCGTATCGTTAGTCGCTAAATGAGTCATTCACCAGACAATATGTCGTTTTTACCAATAATTTTGCAATACATTTCCCTCCCCAGTTCCTACGTTCATTCTTGAGTCTTTTTAACTCTTTTTTTTTCCTTTCTATTAAGTATTCCAACAAGAGGGAAATTAAAAACTATTCTACGCAAGAAAAATCTTCACGTCCCCATCCCCCATACTAATGACAATATGCCAAATAGTTCGTGTATTAGTGTGTTATTATGTGCGACCAATGTATGATGGTTTAGGAGAGTTAAAATATATATCGTCTAAAGCTATTGCTGATCTTACTTCCGTTCTTGATTATCATCATCATCATCATTTATGGATGATGAGGAATTCTCCTGAAATATTCCTACTAATATTATAAACGAAGTAAGACACGAGCCTAAGTCAGAGAAGAAATCGTCCAATCGGTCATAAACCTATTGTATATGTATCAATTAGGTCATTAACTTTTCGATTTTTATCAATGTAATTCTAAACCTTTGCATAAGAGTTCAATATAGAAATTCTCATCAATTTTGACAATGACTACATCACCACACCACATTGGCAATTTCTGGCAAATTGACCGGAAGGATCACATTATAATCTTACACAAAAATTTAAAATTAAATTGATAAAAATTGAAAAGCTTATGAGCGAAATGATATATGTATAATAAATTCAGGACTAATTGAATGATTTTCCCAATTCTAAATGTAGGGCCCAGGCCCCAAACTTGTCCTTGGTGGTGTTTTGGGAATTGAACCAAAATCGTGTGTTTTGGTCAAGGTCACATTTATATATAATGATGAAGAGAGAACAGCACGTATGAATGATTTACCTTGAGGAAGAAGACTTTTACATCCTATACATAAGTGTATTCTTTACCTTACAATAAGCCTTCAATATGTTAAATGGTCACGTATTTTTTTATCCCTAATAAGAAGAAACGAGACGTATTGTTATTGGATTACAAATATGGCATCACTCATATCCATTTGTATTAAGTTAACACATGAATAATTCCCTCAACCTAGATAGAAGAGTCCTTTGATAAATTCTATATAATGCATATTATCTTATATCATCACGTTTTCTTCCTCTCTCTTTTTCACCCCTTCATCGATTTTTATGACACATGGTTTTATTGAAAGACAATGATATAGCTCAAGGCCTATATGCATGTTAGAGAGAGAGAGAGAGGAGGAAGAGACCTCAACCATCTCAGGAATATAAAGCGCAACTTGTCCTCGCGCCTATGAATCAGAGAATTCGGCGGTATACATATCGTCAGATCAAAGGAGAGCTACATAGATCAGAAATGCCGTTAAAGTTTCATAGCTGTCAGGGGTAACGAGTCAGCTCAGAATAAGCAGAAGATTTTCAAAGTCGTGGCCTGAAAATCAATGCTTAGATTATAAGAGTAAAGAACTCCTAGAAGAGATATGACAGCACCTTCAAGCAACTTTGTTTCTGTCGTTATTGTAGCTAGCCAGAGAGAGAAAGATAGCGGAGTTTAAATAATATCTATTATTCACATCTATATACAGGGTGCAAATACTCACGACTGGAGTCAACTGACAGTCCTTAATCTCCTCAATACGCCACGGTTAAATAGCAGAAACATGTATTTCATAGTAACAGGTTCTCCTTTGTCTTGAAGGAGGCATCCTCAGTCCCTCCTTCCACAAAGAAACCGTGAATGACAGTCTTTCTCTACAGGAACGGTAAGATTACTGTACAGCGCGAACCCTTTGTCCTAAACAGCTTCTCTTCTTTCTCATTCTAGTATAAATTTATCGAGAATAGATTAATGCCACCGTGCAAATGAAGTGATGCCATGAACTTCATTTTCACTCTCTGAAGATGTCTCAAGGTGTTGTATTTACTTGAATCTCCAGGGGCAGAGAAAAGTGTCGCTGGTCCCATGTCAGATGTGTATTTGGTTGATCCATGTCAAGAAGGAATTACAAGCCGCTGCAATGACTTCAGAGCTATAGTGAGCTCTGCAAAAGAGGGCCGCAAGTTTGGCTCCCTGTAAGAAGACATAAGCAAATGATGAGCGATTAGTTCGACAGAATAACATTTGTGTGCTTATGGTGCTCAAATTTTTCTTACGTTTGCCAGCATTCCCAGATGATCTTTCCAACCAAGGGATCGACTTCTTTGGGGATCTCGAGGCGGCGATTTTGAAAACCTACGGCACCTACAACCTGCATTGAGTTCATCCCAGTCCAAGGTATTTTCAACGTGGCAAGCTCCCAGAGAATGACTCCAAAACTAAAAATGTCACATCTGCACAACCCACGAAACATCGAATAAAGTTTTGTCACTCCTACAGCTTAAGCTTATGAAAAGGAAGTGCTGTGGTTAACTATATCATCTTCAGCAGAACATACGATATCAGCACATATATAGAGCGAATAACATCAAGCTATGCAAACTCTTATAAAGCTGTTTTTCCCTGACAGTCACATCCAAGCAGAGTCTGTGATCGAATAAAGTTCCATCTTCTCAATTTTGTATATCCTATTCTTTACACATCAAGAGATACACATTCTGTTGAAAAGAAACTTTGCTTAAGGTACGACCTTTTTTTCTCTTTTCTATATATATACATATTGTGTAAGGTACAGCTTACCTTGTGATAGGGTCAATCAAAAGGACATTATCCAAGTCCATCCAAATCCCAATATAGACAAAAAAAATTAGGCCAGGACGAATGCTTTCCAGCTTAAGCAATGAAAACACAAGGCCTAATAGTATAATTACAACATATGATCAAAGCAATGCTCCTAAGTGAAATCATTTAGGCTTGACTATTGAAAATCTAAGCGACACAAGCTTAAGAAACCTAGTCCGGACAAAATAATTGAAGCTACCTTAGATATGCACAACTCACTTTTCATTCGACGGTTCATTGCGGAGAACTTCTGGTGCCATCCACTCAGCCTGACAGGACCATGAACTTCACATTAGGAACAGTTCAAAATCTTGAGAAACATCAAGAAAGGTTTTTTCCAATTCCAAGTATAAAATGAATTGTAAAAAAAGAATCTCAGACTCTTGGGGCATTGCTTAATAATGCTATGGCAAACTATTTTCTGATTTCACAAATAGAAACACTTTGTACTTGCTTTTCCGACCGTTCAAGATTGCATTAGAGAAGAAGTCTACTTCCAAAATGACCAAAAATGATGTTTCCAATCGTTTCCTCTACTTTCCTCCATTGTTACTAATTGTCCATTTAACTACACGGAATGCTATTAGTAGAAACCATCCAAATGTCTTTCCCTGTTTCAATATAGTTGAATATCTTTCTCTCTCCATCCTTGAAAACTCTTTGAGAATGATTTTCAAGAATGCTTCCATACTTACCGTTCCAGCAATTGACTTGGATGACAAGAAAGTATTATGCTTCAAGCGTGACAACCCAAAATCACAGACCTGCACATCGATAAATTTTAGTGAGGACGCAAGCAACATTTTACTGCAAACGTAATCATCATTCACATCGAAATCACAGAGCACATTTATGATGGAAATTGCATCACATCAGCAAGTTTGGTAAATCAAGAATCATCCACGTCTGGGTTCTATACAACTGTAAGTTCATGTATGGCAGTGAAAAGAGAGAATGAGAAGTCAGAGCCCACAAGAAATAAAGTCCACACGTTATCCCAAAATAAGCTAATACCAATCAATACCGAGCATATCTGAGGTGCTCATGTTGGAGAGAACTCCCTGATAAAATTTATCTACATTCTGTTCAGAAGATTTCCAAATTTCTATGTCAAAGTCTAAAGACTGCTAGACTTTTGTGTCAAAATTTGTTTTACATAAGAAGTCTACCCACTTTGACAAATTCCAGACTGAACATGAATGAAGAATGAATATGGAATCAGACTTAAGATTATCTTCATTTCTTCAAAGTTTCGGTTTATACATGACATATATGGCTTTCTGTTTGACAACAACACCTACGAGATTGGTTATCCTTATTGGAATCAATTTAGATACATCAAATCTTTTCGGAAGGCAAGTAAATTTGGAAAGAATCTACTTATGGAAACCAAGATCTAGATTGTATGGGTAAACATGATTGACGGATTTTCATCACAATCTTTAAACGGCTTGAGATCTCTTTAATTGATTCTGTCCAACCGGTTGACTGAAAGAATTCCTTTGGAAAATGCCAACGGTCGAGAAGGCATGAAGGAGTATTTAAGGAGACATCTCCAGTCATTCGATAGAGTGCATGAAAGAGAAATTCCAAAGTTTGGAGCTTCCCATTTTCTTGTTATTTCTTACACTAAGCTTAAAGTTGTACTTAAAAGAGAGAGTGATTTCATGAGAGAGCAGTAGAGACTCTTCACTGTGAAGTCGAGTGATTTCGTGAAAGAGCAGTAGAGACTCTTCACTGTGAAATCAAGATCGCAAAATTGTAAATTCTCTTTTAATTCATAGTGGAAACCAGCCAAAAGGTTGTCAATGTGGGAGAGTGGACGAGGTTGATCTAAGCCAAACCACAATAAATTATGTGTTCTTTTCTCTTCCTTGAAGCAATATATTTTGAGCTTAGAAATAATTATTGAAGTCTAAATCCCTCTACAAAGTCTGAAGTCAACCAGATTTAGGTTAAAAGTAAAGTTTTTCATTGTATTTCGCAAAATCTGTTTTCACACTTATTCACCCTCCTCTAAGTGTTCTTACTAGCCCTTTTCAGCTCAAAATGTCGAAGAAAAGGGTATCCAAGAAAAAGAGAAAAAGGCCAAGCAAGATGTTAGTGGCACCTAGGAGATGGACGAATGATATGCATGCAAGAGAATAGCGTGATTCGTTATTTAAAGAAGTGAAAGAATGAAAATAAAAGGAATAGGCAACATTGGTAAGTTTTACGTACTTTGACATTCCAGTTTAGGTCAACAAGAAGATTTGGTGATTTCAAATCTCGATGAACCATTGTTGGGACGCTTGTGTGCAAGCAATTCATTCCCCTAGCCTGTAAAATTTGCATAAGCACTCAGAAAAGGAAATCTCCAACACCAAAGAGAAGGGAGACCAATTATTTCATACCACATCAAGGGCCATTTTTATCCTAAGTTTCTCATCAATACGACACTGAGGATGATGTATAATTTTGTACAAGCTTCCCCTGGAGAAGTAAACAAAAGTATAGATCAGACAGCAAAATGAGATTGTTGCACGCCATCCAAATAATAATACCACTTTAACAACAGATAAATTAGCTGCATCCCCCCAAAAAATAATTGATGTTATTCCCTCACTGGCAAGGTTTTTTATGGTACAAAAAATTGTACCTTGGAAGAAACTCCATAATGATAGACAGATTTGGAGGTCGGGCCACAGCACCCATGAAAAGCACAACATTTGGATGACGCAGTCTACGGATCATCTGCACCTTGAACAGAAGAACAAGAGACGTGGTCAATTATCTTCCTAGATTTATTGGAAAGCATTTGTTGACTCATTGCTTTGATTAGTCCTTATTTCTTTCCTTGCTAAATAAGCAAATTAAGCAAACAAATTAATCATTGAGCACAACTACTTCCATGGACGTGGACAGTGCTAGGGAAATCCCTTATGATGTTTTGAAGATGACAAAATAAATCAAAGGCTACTAACATGTTTTATGGTTGAGTAATAGACCATGCAGATGATAGAACATGTAAATGATATTGTCAAAGTCGAAGACGGCGTAAGACCGAACGTAACACATGTCCAGTATATTCGAAGATTTCCAGACTTCGTGTCAAAGTCCGAAGGCGCCGACTCAAGACTCAAAGTCGAAGACGCGGACTTTAGTGTCAAAGTCTGTTCTACATCGAAGTCCGTCAACTCGACTAATTCCGGGATCGACCATGAATGATGAACCGGAAGACGAGACTCTATCTTTGAAGCCGAACCGAAAGACAGACTCTATCTTTGAAGCGAACCGAGAAGACGAGACTCTATCTTGAAGCCGAACCGGGTACGAGACCTTAAAGCTAAATGCTGTTCGAAGCGAGATATGTTCGGACCGGATTGTAAAGTCTATAGACTCATATTGTAAAGTCTACGAGACTCAGACTTTACATCCAGGATTCGATGAATCGTAACTCAAGCCCAATCATATAACGGCTAGTGATCTGGTTTGGATTCCACATCAAGATTGATTTGATTGATTCAATCTAATTGATTGACGATTGGATCTTGAAGACAAGAACTTTCTATACGAAGAAGCTTTACTTATGGAAACCAAGATTTCGTTTGTATGGGCGATCGGAATCAATTTGGGATTCTACCTTTGTCACTCAACGGCTACCAAATCTTCTAGATACAGAGCTATCCAATGGGTATATTGGAAGACGATTCTCCGGGATGCTGTCCAACGGTTAGTTTGGAAGTGGAGGAGTATTTAAGGAGATGAAGGACCGATGAGCAAGTAAGAGACAGAGCGTAGAATTTATAATTCCAAAGTCTGAGCGACTTTCGAACATATATTTGTCTCTTGAGAGCTTAAACGTTTGTGATCGTGAGAGAAATACCAAAAGAGTGACTTAGTGAGATAGTGTGATATACTACTAAGTGTTTGCACTCAAAGTTGTAATCTCTTGTTGATTGCATAGTGGAATCCAGCCAAGGAGGCTGTTAGCGTGGGAGAGTGGACGTAGGCTTGGATTAAGCCGAACCACTATAAATCTTGTGTTCTTATTCTCTTCCCTAACTCCTTTATTTTGTTCATACTAGCACTCTCAGACAGATCATGGAACCAATGAAAAGTATGATGCTCTGATGACACTGTACATGCATTATCAGCAACCTTGGCACAGAAGCAAAAGGAAACTGCATAGTCATTTATCTCACAGTTGCTATATAAACAGGGAAAGCATTTATTTGTCCTCTGTTGTATTCTTGCTCAAAATGCAAATCAATTACTGAACACACTAATTCATCAGCTTCCAAAATACATATAGATACACATAAACTAAACTGAACTTGTGATCCATAAATCTTTCTCTTTTGTTTTCAACCATCAGACTTTATTTGCCATTGAGATCTTATGTAAAGAACATTAATTCAATGTCTCAGCGTTATATAGATCACCCAAAGAAGCAGACCAAATCAACAACTCTATGCCAACACCAACAAAGCAATAGGAAAGCATATTGCACCTTTTCTCCTGTAATATTTCTGACTGCAGAATGCATGGCGTGGTAAGGTAGTCTTATTGTGAAACTTGTGTATGTTAAGCGGCCATGCTATTCTTTCCTTTACAATGTTCATCCAAGTTTTATTCTTTACAAGGTTTGAGTTCTCAATAAGTCTGGAAGATTTTGTTCCCAAAAAAAAAAAAAAAAAATAGCACTGGAATATAAAAAGCACAAACGAAAGACCTATTGATAGCTTACTTCTCGTCTGAACTTATTCAAAGCAGCACCTGAGAGATCCTGATCCAAAAATTTCTTCACAGCCACCTCCTGGTGAACGAGCAAGTCGAGCCAGATGTTAAGACTCAAAGATGCATTGCAATTTATCTTAGGTCTCATGTTACATCATGGATTTTTAAATATTAAGAGCACATCACCGAGTATTTTGCAAAAGGTAATGTCTAAATTGCAAAGTACTGATAATGCATGCATAAAATTCTTTGGAAAATGTTGAAAAGAGAAAAAGAGTCATCTGCTGATATTTAAGAGTATATAAAGCCATAAGAACAACAAACCTAGACAACCCAGTGTTTAAAGTGCTTCTACTGGATGGTGGGGTTTGATTGAGTTGCAAACTAACAATATACAGAAAGACTTTGCAACAGCCTCTTCATTGTGACTATTTGTACAAAAATCTTCAGTCTTCACAACAAGGATTCGATTACATCCAGAGAACATGCAACTACCTACTGAAGAGCTAAACATAGAAGCTGAATCTTGACAGCACCTAATAACAGAGTAGGAAGGAGGCCAAAAGTGAAACTTCCTTTTGCTTATCCAAAGTATAAAAGAGAGAGTAGCAAGACAAGGCCATGAATGAGCAACAAGGAATTAGTTATTATGTTGACACCAGTGCAACAAGTCATGTGCATATGTCAAGGTACCAATTCCGGAGCTTTTTCATCAACCCAGGTTGAAATGCCAGATTTCGATACTATATCTGATGTCACTGTTACACACTAGCTGCTTAGTCTAAAAATCTAAAACATTAGCAGAAAAGCAGGACACGGAAGTAGTACTAACTGTCATTTCTTTTGACTAAAAGACTACTTGTCATATTCAAGGAGGATCTTTTGCTTAAAAGCAGTCGTATAAAAGGAGTCAATGGATATACCTTGCCATTCCAGTCAGCATGATAGACCTCTCCATAAGAGCCTGTTTGGAAGATGATGAAATGGGGTAAAATTTCTGACACAATAAACAGTAAATGCAATTCAATGAGAAAACATTGCAGTACATCCTATAATAACTACTGCAATTATGCTTACATTCGGATTGCCATAGAGAACTTTCTATTAAGACATGCACTTCTTGTTAATGGCTAGCTAGCCATGAGTGTATTAGGTGGTAAAATAGTGATAAAGCATATCTCATAGTACTAAACAAATGTCACCAAAATGCAGCAACAGGATCAACATGTTTGTTTACACGAGTCTTCCTCTTGTAGCTAATATGTGGACCTGCATAAAGACATGTATAGAATCTATCCAACCAGTGACTTAATCAAAGCGATACCTAGTCCAATCCTTTCACCAATGTCCAAATGTTCCCACTGAATCTCATCACCAACATCAGCATCATCAACTTTATTTGTATTACTATCAATTGAGGAACTGGGGCCTTCTGAATCCTTCAACATGACTTTTGCATCCATGAATCTGTCATTAGTGCACTTTTTCGGATCAGGAAAAGAAATTTTATGACTACCACATCTGCTCAAAGAGTTTGCTACGCCATGTTGCAAATTCTCCTGAGTCCTAAGAGGGTCTTCCCTGACTTGGGCATTCAAGCGCTCTTCACAAGGCATTGTATTATACTGGCCTTTGCTACATTCCAACATTGGACTATTCTCACTGACAGGATTCCAGTGACTACTCTCTTTAATCAACTGATTTGATTTGTTTGACAACTTGACGCCACTGCTCTCTTGAGCTGAATGATTCAAATAATTACATATCATAAAACTGTCCAGATTGACACCGATTGTAGAGCTGCCAATGGATGATGACACATCATAAGCATCAGGTTCCCAATTACTTCTTGGAAATGGACCTTCCTTGAGACCATATTCTTTCCTTCTTGCTACTTTATTGAGAGAAAGCCGATTTGTTAGAATCGATGGGACATGAGGCTGACCAAAAATGGAGTTATTTTTCTGTCTCGGCATCTCATTGATTTTGTTTTCTGTGCGGTTGCTTAGGGCATTTGGAAAGCCTGCCATTAAGAAAGGATAGGGATCTACAAAAGGATTTGTGGGGTGCTTTGAACTATTTTTGTACTGTAGGACAGCATTGGCATTCAACTGTTGAGCTCTCCCACCAGATACTCTGTCTGGATTGACTTTATCAATTGTAGAGCTGCCAATGGATGATGATACATCATAAGCATTAGTTTCCCAATAACTTCTTGGAAATAGACTTTCCTTCAAACCATATTCTTTCTTTCTCACTACTTCATTGAGAGGATGTCGATTTTTTGGCATCAATTGGACATGAGGCTGACCAGGAACAGGGTTATTTTTCTGTCTAGGCATCTCACTTATTTTAAAGCCTGGGCTATTACCTTCCATTGGGGCTTTGCCAGACACTTTAGTTGCGAAAGGATTGAGATCTGCAAAAATATTTGTGGGATCTTCTGAACTATTTTTGCTCTGTGGAACCACATTGACATTCAGCTGTTGAGCTCTCTCACCAGATACTCTGGAAGAACCAACACCAGGATCATGACTAGCAAATGGGAAAGAGGGGAAGGATTCTGACGTTTTAGAGCTTGATTTTCTAGCTACATAAGAATCAGTTTCCATCACTGAACTTTGACTGCTTTGTTCGCCAGCTGAAGGCTGTTGTGGCCTTGACTGAACAACTTCCAACTCATTAGGAGCTTGAAAAGATGGCAGTTTAGTAATTTCTCCCTTGTAGGGCTTATCATCTTTCCCACTGCAAAAGCCAGCTGGTATAAGCGTCCCAGGGGCAGCCATGAGATCAACCAGATACTCCCTGAATCAAGAACGTACATATGAATCACTACGGTAGGGAAACATGAAAATCACTGCCAATTACAATATACCATATCACACATTTCAAGGAAAGATCTGTGTATTTCACGCTCTAAGTGGATGAGAGTATAAAAGTAACCAGACTTAATATAAAAGGGAAGGGAAGGGCTGGAGAGATCAAAGTATATGTGCTGCAACTTCATGATTAAATTGACTAGCCGTGATCAAGAAATGGTAACCTTAACTAATATAATATTCATGCAAAGCAAGCAGATAGGTGTCAGTTTTTTTCCCCTAACTACGGGAGGTGATCGTGAATTCTCATTCAGAGAATGTTTACAACAGAATCAAGCTCTGTTGCCTTTGCATCTCCATTCTCACAACGACTGAAACCCATAAATAAACACAGTACTGCAAACATGCCACATTAAATTGCAGCCTTTCCTAATAAAGGGACAAAAGGAAATGCTCTCATTTCTAACAAATACAATTACAAGAAGCTAAAAAGAGAAATTAAACAATTATATCCATCGTAGAGGTTTTATTGGAAAAAAAAAAAAAAATATGCACGCACAAACAGTAGTTATTTCTGCTAAATAACAAAGTAACAGCAATAAGCAAAAGGAGCACAACTAGATTTTTAGCCAGCAGAATAAAGGGTAGCACAGACGAAGAACTCTCAGATATCCATAACAGGTGCTTATCCATAATAGGCGGGTATCCTCTTGATGCCAGGAAAGATGATACATCCTCTCTTAGCAACTAAGGCATTTACTGCTAAGATAAATACAAGCATAAGCAATTGCCTACACTATGCTTTAATGTAATTCCAGAATCCTGAAAATTCAAGTTCGTTATGACATTTGCTAATTAAAATCACCACATCTTTGGGGAAGCTCAAAATCCTTGCAATCCATAGAGGTAAAATTCATTCACACGGAAATATACCCCTTTCATCATAAGGAAAAAGACACAACAATTATTGACAAAAAAAGTCTAGAAAGCACCACAGTGAGTAACTATATGACAGCACAATAACAATAACAGAAAAAAAGAGCAAACAGCACCTTTCATCATCCAACTTTATCAAGTTTACAGCATCATTCTGCACGCCAGTGTAATGGCCCCCTTTCACCAGTCGGCAAGGCAAATTTATACTGTCTGCTAACACCTTCACGTAATGAAAGTTATCACTTCAGATACAGAATCTTTTTTCCATTGTTGATTATAGTAGATCACAAATTGTCAGAACACTTTCAAGGTATCATATTCTTGTGCCCTGACATCAACCAACTGCCTCAAGTTCCACTATCAACAGAAGTCGACAAGCATGGACTGCTAAGGCCCAAATTAGATGGGGTAAAGAGCTAACCTTGAAAAGCAAAGCACGATGTCTTGAGAGGCCAACATTTATGGACCCAATTGTCAACACATTTGTCTGAAGGGATGTCTTCAACTCTGTGGTCCTCTTCACCCACCTAGCGCACATAATGTTAGCATCCTCCACTTGGCCGCCCATATGTCCTGTTACCAGTTCAGCAAGCCTTTGAACCAAAATGGCAACCTCAGTAGCAGGACAGTCCAATCCTATACAGTGAGCGATTTGCCTCAACTCTTCCAGAGCATGATCAATTCTGCGATCAACTATTATAGCTTCAAAGCCAGAAATCCCAGGGTCAGTCTCGAGATCGGTTATAGAAGGCATTTTCCCTTTAAGTCTTGAGTCAGTGGAGATGCCATAAGCATCATAAAATCCATCCACCACTTTCTCCTCATAATCAATCACGTTAAATTCCTGCATCAAAGTGTATTTAGTTAAACCAAAATGGCAGAAACAAAGAAGCCCCGCCATACAAGTAAATGGCTGCAGAACAAGACTAATCATGGATCATATCAGAACTTTCAATGAATACACGGTGCTCAATTCTGTAACAGATGGGCACCATTCCGTTTTTTCTAAACTTAGCTCTAGCATTGCAAGATTTATGCAGACATCTATTAATCATATAATGCGGTGGGTGGGATAAATCAATTACGAATTTTAGCAACAGCTATGCATGGTAAGTCATTTTTCCAGAATTTTAAGTGTGCATTTGACCCGAAAGAGTGCACCCACTAGAAGTATTGCGTAAACAAATGCAGAATAGCGGCATTAAAAAGGCTGCCGAGCATCAGCATCATCTTGTCTATATTTAGCAATTAAATGAATCCTGAAAATAATAAATAATAAAACCCGAGCGTATCAAAAAAAAAAAAAAAGAATTATAAAAGCCCCAGAAAACCCCCCAATTCAAGCTCATCCACTAAATTTACCCACCAAGGCAGTCCCAATTACACACCCCCGAACTCACCCAGTACTGTCCGGACTGCGTCTCCGCCAAGACCTCATCCTTCTTGCTCGCCGCATCGCCCACCCACCGACGCTGCCCGCCGAAGCTCGACGTACTCGCGGCGTGCATCTGGTCGTGCTCCTGATCGTACCCGCCGACCTCCGCGCGGAGCTTCCTGCTCGCGAGCTCCTGCCAGGATGGTGCGTAAACTTCAGACCAACCGTCCACCGCCGGGCGCACGCCGAGCCCCACCTCGGACATCAGGGAATCCCCGGGCAGTTCGTTCGGCAGCTGAACCAGGAAGTTCGAATGGCTCGCCGGAGCCTCGCCGTCGCCCTGGCCGGCGGCGGGACGCTGATCAGAGGAGGGAGCACACGACGGGCGCACGCCGAGCCCCACCTCGGACATCAGGGAATCCCCGGGCAATTCGTTCGGCAGCTGGCCCAGGAAGCTCGAGTGGCTCGCCGGAGCCTCGCCGGCTCCCTGGCCGGCGGCGGGACGCTGATCAGAGGAGGGAGCACACGACGGCGACCAAGCGGGTGAGGCGGACTCGTTGGGTTGGTCCAGATCGGGGTCGTGGTGGTCCATTACTCCCTCTCGAACAATTTTCTCCGCGCTCTCTCTTTTGCAGAATCGCTCACTTCTGTAATCTCTCGATTCCTTCTCGCGAACTCAAATGAATGATGCATGGAAGTGACGACATACGTGACGAAAGTTCATGCAACCTTGTCTTTTCCGTCCTCGTTACCTCTCATTGACTTTTAACTTGGGGCGAGCCAATAGCAGAGTCACACGTAGCGCCAGGAACTATGTCGTGAAAACGTCTGTAGCGCCTTCGCCGTTAAAACTGTCAGATTCCTTAAATTCATCAGTGTTATCTTCGATTCTGAAAAACATGTCCCTTATACAACGCTGAAATTATAATTTCTTAAATTTAGCAGTCGATATCAACCCCAAAAAATAAGGGTGCCTACATGATAACATATGTATTCCAACCGTACTGCGACACAGCGAAAAGACGGAATGGTAACATTTTACGTATTAGGACGAATTAGTTTTTTTCTCCTTTTTTTTTTTTTTTTTACTTTGTGTTAATGACAATGCGTCTGACAACACGAGAAATATAAAAATATCTGAACGTGTCGTTTTTTGTTCTTTTCTTATTATTAATTTTATAAAGTTAACGGTTTCATTAATGAACTTGTGTAATTAGTATTAGATTTTGTTTGTTGTAACTACAAGGGTTAATATTACAAAAAAAAAAAAAACCTCAAATTGATATATCGTGATAAATTTATTCCAAACTAATTTTTGATTACCAAAAATTCCGAAGTGGTGTGTTAGTGATAAATTTATCTTTCGTTAATTTCACTTAAATTTTATCATCAAATTACTAAGTTGGATGACAAGTGATATTTGACAAATGTACAATTTTGGAGTTTTATCCTCCGTTTGTCACATGCATACTAGTTTGTGATTTTTTGTAATATTAATTCAATTTAATGAAAACTAGCAAATGGTAAATTTATCATAAATGTATCAATTTTGGGTTAAATAGTTTAAAATAAATTTATGGTAGATATATTAGTTTTGGGATTTTTCGTGATATTAATCCTAATTAACCATGCTACATCGCAGCACATGTTTTTGGCAATACACTTTAAAACCATAACACCTCGAAGTTGGATAGAGCAACTTCATATAAGTTATTGTAAAACTATAACATCATTGACATGATAGTCAGTCAGCACTAGCCCTCCTATATAGCACAATCAAGTGGACAGTTTTCAAATATTTTAAAATTTTCCAATTTTTTTTTATTGATTTTTTTATCTTTCTTTCTTTCCTTCCTTCCTTTTTGTACACCCCGCCACTAAGCAAGGGTCACCTGGGGTCGCTGGCACCTAGGTGAGGGTCGGCAACTTTGCCAGGCTGTGGACAAGGGCAGCAACACCCTCTCCTCACCAAATCTGGCGAGGGCATTATGACCCTTGTTGGGTTTGGCAAGGGCTAGTGAGGCCTCGTTGTGGCAAGCAAAGGCATCACAAGCCCTCGCCCAAGTGTTCAAGGGCCCTAGCGAGGGCATGGCAGCCCTCGCCCGCCCTCAGTATGGTCGACCGACCAAATCATATGTGTGTTTAATTATGTGTTATCATTGGATGATAATTATTGCACTTGTTACCTGCTCCTCCTTTTTTATTTTTTAATTTTTAATTTTTAAGATGATGAGGAAGCTCGCCTTAGATACGTAAGTCTAAATGGACGGCCACGACTTGCCCTTGGTGGTGTTGAGATTCGAACTCCAGTTGCGCGTCCAATTCACAAATGCAAGTCAATTCTTAACCACCGAACGATCTCATGGGGTTAGCTAAAATTCGAATGCTCGAGGTTGGTGACCCTAAAACCCTCCTGTTGAATATAGTTCGTTGTATTCTTTGTATATTTGCTACAAGGCATTAACCCAAAAAAAAAAAAAAAAAAAAAAAACGAAATTTGCTTATAGGAAGAAAAGTGAAAAGGGCTTTACCCAAAAAAAAAAAAAAAAAAAGTGAAAGAGGGCATATCCAACGTACCACGGTCAGTTTCAACTTTTTCACTTCCCATCATGAATTGCTTTAAACGCCAAATCAAAAATTGCCAGTAACTGCGTTGCACATTTGACTGTCAAACATACTCTTGACCTGAACATACATCCCCCTGCAAAAAAAGATCAAACAGACATGGAGATGTCACCGAAAGTTGTCATTATGATTTTGATGCGACCGTAGGGACCTCATCAGTAATTACCCTCAATGATATTGTGAAAGAAACTCAAGAAGAAGATGATTGTTAATATTGACATGATTTGTGCAAAGAAGAGATTCTATTATAGAGCCGACTACAAAACCAAAACCATGTAAGTCTCCTGCTTTGCCTTGCTAGTGAAATTAACACCGTAGCTGGGTGACCTTTGAAAAACAAACTCATAGACCTCAAGTCTCGAAGTGAGGCAAGGCATTGGCAAGTCCCCCTGTTTTGCACAGAAACTAGATACTAGGTCATTTCATCTCTTGGCTGTCCAGCAAAACAGAGAAAACTAATATACTGCAAGTCAACTGAGGACCAATTCTAGTTCAATTATTCCAAGATCAGTGAATTGAAGATCACATTGAGAGAATGAGATACAATGGTCATCTGGAGGCTGCTAAGTGCTAACTGCTGCAAGAGCAACCTCAGTTGACTTGCAGTACTTCCAAATACCAACTGCCATTTGAAATCATGACTAAAGAAACTACCATTTGGTTTACTATAATCTTACCAGACCAGAAGTACCTTAAGCTTCCGAGAAAAGGGAAGAAAGATCGTAATATATCAAATATCCCCATTGAGGACCAGAACAAGTGTCTCATCCCACTGCTTCTGCGCCATGTTACGACTGTGTATACATAAATAGAAATTAAGTACATGCAGATTTTTGAGATGACACAGGATGTTAAGTTCATCGATAATGAAAACGTCGAAGAGCACCTATGATGTACGAGCATGTGAACTGCTTTTCCTCCCCTCATTCCAAGTTCTTTTCAACGCCATTCATCTTTTGATGAGGTTGAAGCCTACAAAAAATTTCTATTTCATCATCGACAGAGACTATAGCAATCCTTTAAACACAATATAGGAATCATCTGACACTACCATGCGGGCTGCGCAGTCCAACATAGGGAAGAAATAGTTCCAAAGAAAAGTCCTCCAACATTTGGAGAGTTTTTGTTGGTGATTTCCGAGAGTTTGGAAAAGTGTCCTGACAACCGGTTTACCCATAAAAGGTGAGTGCAAGTAACAACGGATTTCCTTGATACAATGTACACAATGGATAAAACACATCTCATGTAATAGAGGAAACCAGGGAAGAAATTATATTGAGAGAAAGAAATACGTGCCCGCAAGCTAACAGAAAAGGGAGGACCTACATCTAGAAACTTCTTTAGCGAGACTATAATCCCAATAAGCCTCCAAGAACTAAATACCGGAATGAAAACTCCAGCTCTGGTTGCATTATCATGGAATTGCCAAGAAGCAGATGATATCACCAAAAATTGCCTAAAAGCACTTAGAGAAGACATTTTTTGTGCGCATGACGTGACAGTGTGAGAGAGAGAGAGAGAGAGAGAGAGAGAGAGAGGAATGAATAAATATGAATGATAACCAGAGGTATAAACCATAGGATGGCCTCCATTTAGTATTTTATATAACAAGATAACTCCAGATGAGGAAAATAGTACCTCCACTTTCATCTGAAGAAATGACTCAGCTTACAGTGTACCACTGTATACAGCTCTCAAGCATTAAATTTCGGGTCACTTTAGTTAACTTACATCACAGTAGCATAAACCTACAATTCTCCTAACTTAACTCACAATTCACATTCTATACTTGAGGTGCCTTATGTTTTCATTTATAAAGAATAGCGTCTCTCTAAAAGAGTGAGCAACAGGTGCTTTTGAAAAGTTTACAAGATGAAAAGCAGACTGTATGCAGAGCACAATCCACAACACTCTCAGAGGTAAGAAGGAACTGTTACACAAATGCGGATGTCTACAGAAGGAGCCAAGAAGAATGAATGAAAAAGATAAACATAGTTGAAGCCTTGTTCAGTTGCAGAATGCCACTTCGGCCCAAGGAAATATTCTACAAGTAACAATGATTTTATTTCTGATAACATATGTGAAATGCATTTCGAATATGAGTAGATATATTTCATGGTTGCTGAACTAGATCAAAGTAATTGTTTATTTGACCTTAGAATATTACAGAGAAGGTTCTCATTTAGGATTCTTGCAGCTAAAAAAATAATGTAAATGTATTTCAAATCATGCGCAGAATAACTCAATTTATCATTTCTCAGAATCACATTTGAAAGCAGCTCAATAATCCAGTCCTATCTAATGATCCCGGTACTATTAAATGGAAACCTCCTCAACACTAAGCACCCATTCGTGTGATGAAACATGGACATATGAACAGCAAGTTTCCCAAAGTAAAATGAAGGCAAAAGAAATACTACAAACTGAGCTCCAAAATCCAGGATTACATTGCAAATGTATAGGAATTATTTTGCTCAAATGCAAGTTAACAATTACTGGATCATCTTGAGACTGTATAACTTAGAGAGATTCCACAAGAAGGGAAGGCCAGGGGAGAAAGAACTTTACTCATGTGGCCTCAATCGAGGATAAGACAAGAGAAGCTTCCTGAGATGGTTTGTCATGGAGAATGAAGGATTTCGGATGGTCCAATGAAGAAATGTGAATACTGGATGGAGACAAAGGTCAAAGGGGCAAGGAAAGAACTAAAAAGATATGGAATGAAGGCCCTCAAATGGCAGAGTGAAGAGATGCTGCAGCGGGAGGGAGACTGAGGTTAGGAGGGAAGAGAAAGACCTAAAAAGATATGGAAGGAGAACATATGAATAATATGGAGCATTTGGATTTTCAGGAAACTTATAAAAAAATTGAGCACATTGGCATAAAAAGATCCAAATAGCCAACTGGAGTCATGATAATGCTTATCTATTGTACTTGCAACATTTCCTTTGATTCCACTCGTCAGTTGCACGATGTCCATTTCCCTCAAAACCACCAAGATAATGGCGGTGATAATCACAATTGATTCCCACAACCACCAAAGCTTAGTTGGCTAATCACGATAGCTTGTTCAATTAGAATAAGATCTTAATAATAGAGACTGCACAACTAAAAGAGACATCCAAAACGACAGAGACAGAAAGAAACAGAAGAGGACCTAAAGAAACCAATCAAAGAAAAGGGCAAGTCTTGAGAACAATCATACCTCTGGCCTCTCATCAACTCCATGCTTCTAAAGTAACAAGAAGACTGAGAATGGTAACTTGTCACGATCCTCTGTACTTTTAGAGGAAGCCTCACCATTCTCTCTGCTGCATGCAACGCAAGTCGCATCTAAACTCTCTTCACCATCCACTGACCTAGGCACATATTGCTCATCTCCTCGTCCTAAGGTCAAAGGAAAACAAGAACAGAGCTTTTAGACTTTACAACAAAGCAAAAGAATGGAAAGAAAAATCTAAAATTGAAAATGGACCTGCTTCCCTCTTCTTTCCCTCAGAGAGGTCGTGGCTAAGCCCTCTCTTGCTATGAAATCAGCAGCAGTCTATAAGAGGCCTATTGCTGTCAGGCTGATGTTCAGCTCTGTCTTCTGAGCACTACATGCTCCAGTAACATGAACACATCTGCCAAATTAGATGAAAGTCAAACTCATTCAACTATAGTTGACACTTTTGCAAAAGTCCTCCGCTAGGCACCCATTGGTCTATCACTGTGTGAGTATTTCTTAGCTAACATCAACAGCATCTTAGCTGCATAGCATACTCCTTGAAATCTCCAGATCTCATCAATTATTTTCATAAACAGCAAATGCTTAAGCATTAACATTAACAATTGCCATTGCAAAACGACATCCCAACAAAAATGAGCTAGACATAATCGTTAATTGGTCCAAAACATAAGTGCAGTTCTTACACTGGTAGGTATTTTGACGGTAAAGTTGAAAGGACGTTGTTCATAATAATGCCAAGGCTCTGCAAACAAGCAAAGCAATGAGATTGAGTAAAAAAGAATAAGACCAAAATAACTTTTCAAACATGAGCGATGAAGCAACATCTTTTCATTGTCATGGATCTTTATAAGAGTATGCCAAACTGAACAGTGAAATACAGACCCTTGCGAGTAAATTACGAATTAAATTAGACAGCGATCATGCTATGTAATAGATAATGGCAAGGAAGACTGCTGATAAATGTTGCATTTCAGGACTGCAGATGCTGTTGCAACTGCAAACTTCAGTCAACATATCATGGTAACACTACCGTTTACTGGCATGCAGTTTTTATTTTTGAAAATGTAAACCTCCAAAAAAATTCATGCTTATTTTTTACTTCCCCTGCAAATATGATATTCGACTACAAGAGTACCATTTGCTCTGTTCAATTATTTTTACACTTTTTAACGACTTAATTTAATAAATGAGACCATTTACAGCTATGAACGCAAGAATTTCTGCAGAACCACAGACAAATGTATCGTTGGGTATAGGGGGAAAAGAGGAGCTATTTTCTGCTTTTTTTCCTTCTGTGAAAAACTATCGAAGCAATATCTCACAAAGGGGCATCGATCAGTGACAGTCAAATGTTATGTGACCTGAACCCGTGAACTCTTCATCACTAGTAAGAACAACATCAATCAAGCTTGTTTCCAGCACAGCAAGTGGAGTTTGCTACACCTACTTGTATCCTCTATACAATTGAGCTCTGCATGGTACCAATCTTCAGATAAATTCAACCAGTTGCATCAACATCTTTCAAGTCTTTAATTACCTCTTCCAACCTCCATCTCCATCATAAACCGAGTCTCACAGCCTGTACAAGTACACGCTACAGGTAACCGATTAACTATTGTAGCTTCAAAGCCAGAACTCCCCAGGACAGTCTGGAGATCAGTAAGAAATGGCATTTTCCCTTGAAGTCTTGAGTCAGTGGAGATATTATGAGCATCATAAAATCCATCCACCACTTTCTCCTCATAATCAATCACATCATATTTCTGCATCAAAATGTATTTGGTTAAACCAAATTGGAAGAAACAAAGAAGCCCCGCCATACAAGTAATGGCTACAGAACAAGACCAAGAATGGATCATATCAACATGTTTAACAATGTTATACCCATAGTTATTTAGGTTATGTGACACTACGATTTCTTGTATGGGAATTAGGACAGAAACCTATCCTATTCTATATCTGGGGATCTTACAAACTGCTGAGATGGATTTACCAAGCCAAAAGAACAAGATACCAGAACCATAGTAGATATTAAAACATTCATGACCTCAAAGATATTGAGGGGAACATATCCAAGGAGGAAACACCAGTCAGCACAGCTAGGATGCCTTGTCAAGGTCATACAAGGAACATAATACTAAAACCATTCTGAGTCTCCAGTTGAATCCCATGGGTAATAACGTTCAAAATCACCAGGGAACCAATTGAAAGCAATAGTCTCACAGCCCGTACAAATACACGCTACAGGTAATTCAGCACATGTAACACACTCAGTAGATACACTATTCAAATGAACACAGAAACCTAAGCAAAACAGCTTCATTATTACTAATCTCAATGCATGACATAACAGAAGGGAGCACAATTACAAGATAAATGCCCGGCCAGAAGCAGAATAAAAGGTTCAGCAAGACCTAAGTTTTATCCAATTCAGAAATGGAAAGAAGACTCCCAAGCATTGATCCACATAAGCATCAGCATCATTTTGTCTATATTTAGCAACCAAACAAATCCCAAACATAATAAATAACAAAATCCGAGCATATCAAACAAAAAGAATTATAAAAGCCCCCAGTAAAACACCCCCAATTCAAGCTCATCCACTAAATAAACCAACCAAGTAGCCACAATTACACCACCAAACTCACCCAGTACTGTCTGGATTCGTCTCCACCAAGGCCTCATCCTTCTTCCTCCCCGCATCGCCCCTCCAATGCCTGCCCAAGCTCAACTGGTTTGCGGCGCGGATCTGGTCGTTCTCCTGATCATTGCTGCAAAACTCCTCGTTGGAAGAGCTGCTCCCAGCTGCCTCTGGAACTCCACCTCGGACGTCGTGGAATCCCTGGACCGGCGGCTCGCCACCGGAGCGTCACCGGTTGACCTGGCCAGCGGTGGGGCGCCGGTCGGAGGTAGGACTACATGTCGGCAACTGAGCAGACGCGGGGTCGGATTGGTTCGGGTCCTGGTCTTGGCCTCTGCGAGGCTCCTTCGTAGTGAAGTTCATCTACTCTCTCTCTCTCTGGGTTTTATTACAAGCATGCAATGGCGGACGGAATTTCCATGCAGATTCCCATTGGTTGGACCTTTTCTTCGCGCCACCCTATAGCAGAGCCGACACGTCGTTTATATAATTTTTCATTTGATTTGTCATGGGGGTAATAACGACTGCATGAATTTCGATTCTTTTTTTTTTTCTTTTTTGGCTAAAACATGAATTTCGATTCGATAATACTAGACATATTGACTTTTGATTTACCAAATTGACATACCCAAAAAAAAAATATGACTGATTTTTTATTGGGCATCCAGTATAACTCGACTCTTTAAATGTCCATCAATAATTTGTCACATACACTTATATATCATCTTTGAATATTAATCTTAATAAACTTGCAATAGTTATTCGATAACTAAGTCTGATTTTAATGAATTCAAATGTCTTCTATCATAACACATTTAGCATATACACTGAAAATTCTCGTATCAGTAAACTTTTGTTGTCTTTTGCTTATTTTTTATTTTATGACTAGCTCAAACATCCCAATGGGTTTCGCATGTTTCATGTGTGACTAGGTACGATGGTAGGTTCATATAAAAACCCATTAGTTCAATATCTTATTAATATTCTCTTGCCCCACTAAAAACAAATAATAATATTTTTCACACATATACATATTCATGCATGAAGTCAAGGTCCTCTGGTCCCCCCAACCCAAAATATTTAATGGCAAAATTTTCAATAAAGAACGTAATGGACGGGTGTCTAGAAACTTTTGAGATACTTTTAGCTTGGTAAAGTATCATTTTCATGTGATCACTCAGCAAATAATAAGAATGTATGAAATAATTCAAAGAAGAAAATGATATAAACCCCTTGTTTTTTGCTCGCCACCTCGACTACGATTTTTTTGGCTTAGATTAATCCGCCTTCAAAGTAAGGAAATTAGGTACAGGTAACTCTAACCAAAAACCAAACAAGCTTTCGTTCTCCACACTCAAGCTTGATCATCGAGAAAATGAAGCACTCAAACTTCTTCTCAAAATTCCGCGATTCTTGAACGTTTGAATACACTTGCTAGGCTAGAGTCAAAGGTTAACAAAGTTGTGAGATTTTATTGGGATTACTGTCAACTATTTTATAATATTAAACTATTAGATAAATGTATGGTATACTATTTACTATTTAATTATTTTAACACTAATACTCACCCTCATATTTAATTGGATTTTTTTGTATAATACTAAGCATAGACATATTTAATTGGGAAGGCAAATGAGGTATTGAAAGATTTAAACTCTGATATCATATGATATTTTGCTAGGGCCATTGCTGATTGTTTTAAAAGTTTAATTTGTTTGATGAAAGCATGATTTACTATTTAATTGCTCAAACACCAGTAAACACACCGACTTTTGAACAGATTCTCAGAAGCAGCTTCTGACATGATCAGCACGTGGAGAATGTTCATCATTCCTTTCCTATTCCCACCTCCAGTTAAATCGTATCGTTAGCCGCTAGATGAGTCATTCACCAGACAATATGTCGTATTTACCGAGAATTTTGCGTACATTTCCCTCCCCAGTTCCTCCGTTCATTCTTGAGTTTTTTTAACTCTTTTTTTTTTCTTTCTAGTAAGTATTCCAACAAGAGGGAAATTAAAAACTATTCTACGCAAGAAAAATCTTCACATCCCCATCTCCCAAACTAATGACAATATTCCAAAGGATTAATACCAACCCCAAACCTGGTACATCAGAATAACAAATTTATTCCAAACTATTTTTTTTACCATGAAAAACCTCAAACCTGCATACATGTAACAAAATTACTTCGACTAACCATAAAAAACCATAAACTTATACATTTATGACAAATTTGTGACAAATATATCATCCGCTAAATTGGATTAATACCACAAAAAATTACAAAAATTGTAAACTATGACAAACAAAGCATAAAATCCCAAATCTGTATACTAGTCAACTGTCATGCATCATTTAACTTAATAATTTGACAATAAAATTTAACGAAAACTAACATATGGTAAATTTGTCACAAGTGTGGCAGTTTGGGATAAATTTGTCAAAGGTATACCAGTTTTTGGTTTTTTGTGGTTAAAAAAATAATTTAGAGTAAATGTGTCACATGTATACCAGTTTAAGGTTTTTCATGATATTAACCCTATTCCAAATTCAAGTATTAGTGTGTTATTATGCGCGATCAATGTATGATGGTTTAGGACAGTTAACATATATATTGTTTAAAGCTATTGCTGATCTTACTTCTGTTCTTCATTATTATTATTTTTTATGGATGATGAGGAAGTCTCCTGAAATATTCCTACTAATTTTATAGACGAAGTAAGATGTGAGCTTAAGTCCGAGGAGAAATTGTCCAATCAGTCATAAATTTATTGTATATATGTCAATTAGGTCATAAACTTTTCAATATTTGTTAATTTAATCTTAAATATTTATGTGAGATTCCAATATGGTCATTCTAGCTAATTTTAATGATAACTAGATCACTGCACCACATTGGCGATTTCCGGTAAAAATTAGCCGGAAGGATTACATTATAATCTCCCACAAATATTTAATATTATATAAATAAAAATTGAAAAGCTTAGGAGTGAAATGATATATGTATAATAAAATCAGTACCAATAGAATGATTTTCCCAATCCTCAATGTAGGGCCCAAACTTGTCCTCGGCAATGTTGGGAATTGAACCAAAATCGTGCGTTCAAATTGATTCTTAACTGCTAAGCAATCTCACGGTATTAGCCATCGGACTTCTACTTTACTCATTTTGATCAGGGGGTGCTATCATGACTAGGGAGGATGTATCTCCTCAGAAGATTTTATGATTTGACATGTCGCATACTTTTGCTATAATGTAGGAGAAATTATGATATGATTCGATTTGGCATGTCACATGCTATCGCTTGCAGTACCCCTCCTCCTCACTGACACGGCGTGCCCCTTGACTTTTCTAAATATTGCTAAGGGAGCGTGTTGTTAGTTTTTATGATGTAAAGTTCAAATTAATTATATGATTGCAGCAATCAGTGAAATTGAGGGACATAATATAACCGAAAAAACCTAATTATGATAAAAAGAAAAGTTGGTGAACCACGATGTAGCTAAATTATTGAGTGCCCTAGGCTTGTGACCCCACCTTCTAGTTGAATTAAGCATCCTGGAGTCTTTGTATATTTGCTACAAGGCATTGATGAGAAAGGACAAAAAGTAGAAATTTGCTTATTGTAAATTACTGAAAAAGAAATAAAACAATGGAAGACTTTTGGCATCATTTCATGAAAGGCTCCTTGGAAATTGACCCTGATATGTCATGATGCGCCTCAATCCTTTACATTTTCACCCTACCGAGTGAATTTTTTCCTCCAAAATTTATGTCTTATATTAGCTTCCCCTCTTAGCTTTTCCTTCTTCTTTTTTTTTTTCGTCAATGCATGTGACTTTCAAGGGGTAAAATTCTTATTTTCTACTAACATCTTCCTTGGTTGAAATAACAGATAAATAAACTACAGAAAAGAGGGTAAGCTTTAGGTAAGCAACGAATATGAGAAATTTGATTATGATTAGGATCTTATAATGGTTTTGCACTTGAAGGCTCTTTGCATTTCAACCACTTTTTTTTCCATTTCTAAAGTCCACAACATTTGAACTATAATTCATTTGAAATTTGATAGTGCCATGTTCTCTGATGGTTTTTCCGGCGAAATGCAAATGTGGACCCGTCACCGTATCTGAAAAAGAATCATGGACAAATATTCATTATAGAAATTGGGGAAGCACATCAGTCGCATTTAGATAATGGTCCAGTGTTTTGGACAATGCTAATTACTACCTATTTGCCTACGCAATTGATCTCTAAAGTTAACTGCATCGACCCCCAATTGTATCATCATCAAAACCTAAAGTTTTATTAGTTCACTCATAGGTCTCTTTTATCTATATAGTTTATAATTTTTAGATAGAGAGAGGAGCTACCCATGGAGCTCAAGCTCATCATGTTCAATTATTGAAATGTATTGAACGTTGTGCAATAAATTCCAGATGATTCTTATATTCCGAGTTTATTTTTGTCTAGACGAAGGTCTCGGTACTAGGGTCCAATGTGGGCCCCATCTATAGATTTAGAAATTAATGGGTGTGATTACGTTCGGACTATAGATTCGGATCCAAGCTAAGAGAATTTTCATGCATTTTGGGAGGTGGTCCACCTGAACTAATGGGGGGAAGGAAGAGGAGAAGAGATAAGATAGTCCAATCATCTAGAAGTTTTGTTTAATTAATTGCTCAAGCCTGGGCCAGTAAAATATAAGTCACGGCAACTTTAAGGACATGTCTTTCTTTATCAGATAAAATGTTTCTCTCTCATGCCACATCTTCCTGGTGTTAAGTATTACATCTTATACATAAATGTATTCTTTACCTTACAATGAGCCATCGCTATAGTTTATACTTTTTAGAGAGAGAGAGAGAGATGAGCTACCCATGGAGCTCAAGCTCATCATGTTCAATTATTGAGATGTATTGAACATTATGCAATAAGTCCCTGATGATTCCTACATTCCGAGTTTATTTTTGTCTGGACAAAGATCTTGGTACAATGATTCAATGTGGGCCCCATCTACAGATTTAGAAATCAATGGCTGTGATTAGATTCGGACTACAGGTTCGGATCTAGGCCAAGAGAATTTTCATGCATTTTAGGAGGTGGTCCACTTGAACTAATGGGGGAGGAGAAGGAGAGATCAGTTAGTCTAATCATCTAAAAGTTTTGTTTAATTAATTGCTTAAGCCTAGGTCACTAAAATATAGGTCAGAGCAACTTTAATGACATGTCTTTCTTTATCGGATAAAATGTCTCTCTCATGCTACATCTTCCTGGCGATAAGTATGTCCTTGGACCACTTTTCACTTAAAATTCAGAAAAATCCTATGTAAAGGCCTGGCCATCCGCACGGTAACTCAATCCATGTCGCAGTTCTGCACTAGAAAAGAAACAACATCAATTTTTTTCCTAGGTTTCAAGGTCATATTTATATATAATGATGAAAAGAGAACAGCACGTATGAATAATTTACCTAGAGGAAGAGGACTTGTGCGTCTTATACATACGATTATATTTTACCTTACGATGAGCCCTCAATATGTTAAAGGGTCATGTATTTTTTTAATCCCTAATCAGATGAAACAAGACTTATTGTAAAAGGATTACAGATATGGCATCGCTCGTATCCATTTGTATTAAGTTAACACGTGAATAATTCCCCTCAACCTAGATAGAAGAGTCCTTTGATAAATTCTATATAGTGCATGTTACCCAGTATCATCACGTTTTCTTCCTCTCTCTTTTTTTGCCCCTTCATTGATTTTTATGGTACATGGTTTTATTTAAACAAAAAAATAGAAAGGAAAGAAAACACTCTAGACATACCGGGATATATCCACCAATCTGAATTTCTAAATGATACGACAGACTCATTATACAGCTCAAGGCCCACGTGCATGTTAGAGAGAGAAAGAGGAGGAAGAGACCTCAACCATCTCAGGAATATAGAGCGCAACTTGTCCCCGCGCCTCTGAATCAGAGAATTCGGTGGTATACATATTGTCAGATCAAAGGAGAGCTACATAGCTCAGAAATGCCGTTAAAGCTTCGCTAGCTGTCAGGGGTAACGAGTAAGCACAAGATTTTCAAAGTCGTGGCCCGAACATCAATGCTGGATTAGAAGAGTCAAGAACTCCTAGAGGAGATATGACAGCACATTCGAGCGACTTTTTTTCTGTCGTTATTGTAGCGATCTAGAGAGAGAAAGACAGCGAAGTTTAAATAGTATCTATTGTTCACATCTATATACAGGGTGCAAGTGCTCACGACTGGAGTCAACTTGATGGCCGGTCCCGCGGCCAGATGTGCATTTTGGTTCATCCAAGTCAAGAAGGAATTACAAGCCGCTGCACGGACTCAAGAGATACAATGAGCTGTGCAAAAGAGGGCCGCGAATTTGGATCCCTGTAAGATGACATCAGTAAGTGATGAGCAATTAGTTCAACAGAATAACCTTCGTGTGCTTATGATATCTGTGCTCAAATTTTTCTTACGTCTGCCAGCATTCCCAGATGATCTTTCTAACCAGGGGATCGACTTCTCTGGGGATCTCGAGGCGGCGATTTTGAATACCTACGGCATCTTCAACCTGCACTTGGTTCATCCCAGTCCAGGGTTTTCTCAACGTGGCAAGCTCCCAGAGAATGACCCCAAAACTATAGACGTCACATCTGCGCAACCCACAGAACATCGAATAAATATTTGCTGCGCCTACCACTTAAGCTTATAAATAGGAAGCGCCGGAGTTGACTATATCATCTTAAGCATTAAGTAGGATATCCGCACATACATAGAGCGAATATCATCAGTTATTTAGTTCTCTTATAGAACTGTTTCTACCCTGAAGTCACATCCGACAGATTCTCTCATCAAATGAAGTCCCATCTTTCGAATTTTGTATATCCTATTCTTTAGAAATCAACAAATATGCGAGGAAAAATGCTTTCCATCATAAGCAATTAAAAAAACAAGGCCTAATAGTACAACTATAACATATGATCACATCATGCTTGTGTCAAAAGTTAAGTCATTTAGGCTTGGCTGTTGCAAAATCTAATCGACAGGAGCTTAAGAAAACCTAGCCCAGAAAAATAATTGAAGCTAGCTTAGAAATGCACAACTCACTTTTTATTAGACGGTTCATTGCGGAGAACTTCTGGTGCCATCCACTCAGGCTGACACAATCAAGAACTTCACATTAGGATCAATTCAAAATCTTGAGAAACATCAAGAATGGTTCCTTTCCAATACTAGTAAAAAATAAATCTAGAATACAAGAGTCTCAGACTCTTTAGGCATTGTTTGGTATTGCTATGGCAAACTTTTTTCTAGTTTCACAAATTGAAACACCATGAACTTGTCCAACTGTTTGAGATTGTACTAGAGAAGAAGTCTACTTCCAAGATCACCAAAGATGATGTTTGCAGTTGTTTTCTCTTCATTTCCTCTATAACTGCTAATGAGATAATGTATAAGAAATCCTAAAACTTGTTACGAAAGTGCAATTTAGTTCTAAAACTTTTTAAAAAGTGCAATTAAATCATAAAACTCGTCTTAATCAAATCATGTCCTTCATTTGATAGCACTTTTTAAAGTTCTAAGGCTCACTTGCATCTTCATAATAAGTTTTTAGACTTAATTACACTTTTTTTTAAAAAAAAATTAAGTAGTCGATTGCACTTTCATAACAAGTTTTATGACTTAGTTGCACCTTTTGAAAATTTTAAGACTCAAGTGCACTTTCGTAATAAGTTTGAAGAGTTCGAAGTATTTATCCCATTGCTAATTGTCCATTTAATTACTGCGAAAGCTATTAGTAGAGACCATCCAATTGTCTTTCCCTATTTTAGTTGAGTATCTTCCTCTCTCCATCCTTGAAAACTCTTTAGGAATGATGATCAAGAAAGCTTCCATATTTACCGTTCCAGCGGTTGACTTGAATGACAAGGAAGTATCGGACATCAGGTGTGACAACCCAAAATCACAAACCTGCACAATGGTAGACTTTAGTGTGGATGCAAGAAACATTTTATTGCGGTACTTTGATCATCATTCACATCAAGATCACATAGCACACTTCTGATGGAAGTTGCATATATCAACAAGTTTGGCAAATCAAGAATCATCCACATCAAGGTTCTGTACAAAGGTAAGTTAAAGTACGGCAGTTGAGAGAGATAATGAAAAGTTAGAGCCAACAAGAAATAAAGTTCACTTGTTATCACAGAATCAACTAATGCCAGTTAATTAGACTGCGTTTGGTAACGTTCTTAAAAACAAATGTTCTTGTTCTTTTGTTCTCGGGAGTACAAATAGAACAGAAATGCATTTGATAAGGTTTTTGTTCTTGAGAATAGATTTGTAATAGACAAAAAAAAGTTGCTTCTTGGTCTCGGGAACAACTCAAAAAACAAGAATAAAAAATCAAGCTTTTTTTTTCCTTTTCTTTTCTTCCTTTCCTTTTTTTTTTCCTTTCTCTTCCTCCCTTCTTCCCTAGTCGGTTGCTGGACCGCCCAAATGAGGCCTAGCAACCTCACTAGAGCCTCGCCAGCCCTCGGCAAGGTCGCCCCAAGCTCGGCAACTACTGGCGAGGTCGCCCCAAGCTTGGCAACCATTGGCGAGGCCCCCCCGAGCCTCGCTGTGGCTATGCGAGGTTCAACCTCACCTAGATCGGTGAGGTCGAGCCTTCCGAGCCATCGCGAGCCTTGCCTAGAGCTCGCTTAGCCATTGTGAGGGCAAGGCTCGGCCTCACGTTGGCCAAGCGAGGTGGAGACTCACCCGGCCACGCAAGGCTCAACCTCGGTGGCCGACGAGCCTCCCGAGGCCGACCTTGTCGGCCCTTGTCGGCCGATCACCCACCGGCGACCGCCGAGGAAGGAGAAGAAAAAGAAAAAGAAAAAAAATGTAATAAAATTATTTATAAATTAAAAGAAATTCTAAGTCATAAAAATATATGGGGTCGTACCAAATGCATTTCTCTTTCGGGAATAGAAATTTTGTGTATTATCAAACGTGTTCGATGCTCAGAAATTGTTCAGGGAACGAAAACAGGAAAAAGTGTTTCTGAAAAAAAAATCATTAGAACAGAAATGTTACCAAATACACCATTAGCAAGTATATTTGAGGTGCTCAACAAGTGAGGGAAAGAGATTTTCAAGAGGAAGAGAAAAAGGCCAAGCAAGACAGTAGTAGCATTTAGGAGATCCATAAATGATATGCAAGGAAGAGAAAGCTTGATTCATTATATAAAGGAGCGAAGGAATGAAAATATAACTGTCATGTAACATTGGTAAGCCTTACATACTTTGACATTCCAATTTTGGTCGACGAGAAGATTTGATGATTTCAAATCTCGATGAACTATTGTTGGGACACGTGTGTGCAAGTAATTCATTCCCCTTGCCTGTAAAATTTGCATTAGCACTTATATCGATTTCGGAGAAAGAAATTTCTATATCCCCGAAAACACCAAAGAGAAGGGAAGGCCAATTATTCCATACCCCATCAAGGGCCATATTTATCCTACATTCCTCATCAATTGGACAGTCAGGACGATGTATATATCCGTCCAAGCTTCCCCTGGAGAGGTAAACAAAAGTGAAAATCAGAAAGCAAAATGAGATTGTCACGAGCCATAAAAAATAATTACATCCTTTAACAGTAGATAAATGAGCTGCATCCCCCTAAAAACAATTGATGCCGTTCCCATTCTACCAAGGTTTGTACCTTGGAAGAAACTCCATAATAATAGACGGAGGACGGGCCACAGCACCCATGAAACGAACAACATTTGGATGACGCAGTCCACGCATTATTCGCACCTGGAACAGAAGAACAAGATGCATGGTCATTTATCTCCCTGAATATATTGGAAAAGCATTTCTTGACTCATTGCTCTGATTATTCCTCATTTCTTTCCTTGCTAAATAAGCAAATTAAACAAACAAATTAAATCGTTGAACACAGCCATTTAGATACATGTGGTCAGATCATGGAACCCATGAAAAGAATGGCACTCTGATGACAATGTCGATGCATTCTCTGCTACCTTCGCAGAGACGCAAAAATCAAGGTGCATAGTAATTAATCTCACGGTAGCTGGATATACATACTGGGAAAACATTTCTTGTTTGTCCTCATTTTTATTTTTGCTCAAATTGCAAATCAACGAGTGAAAACACTAATTCATTAGCTTCCAAAATACATATAGATACACATAAATTAAACTGAAATTGTGATCCATGACTCTTTTTCTCCTTTGCTTTCAACTATCAGACTTTATGTGCCATTCAGATCTTATGAAAAGAACAGTACTTGAATGTCTCGACATTATTCATATCACTAAGAGAAGCAGATCAATCGCGAACTCTGTACCAACATCGACAAAGCAACAGAAAAGCAAATTGCCCTTTTCTCCTGTAATATTTCTGACAATGCAGAATGCATGGCGTGACAATTTAGTCTTACTCTGTATATTAAGCGACCGTGCTATTCTTTCCTTCACAATGTTCTTCAAAGTTTTATTCTTTACACATTTTTAATTCTCAATAAATCTGGAAGATTTTGTTCCAAAGAAGCAAAAAAAAAAAAAAAAAAAATGAACTGGAAGATAAAAAGCAAAAATGATAGACCTATTGATAGCTTACTTCTTGTCTCAAGTCATCCTGATCCCAAAATTCCTTCACAGCCACGTCCTGCTGAACGAGCATGTCGAGCCAGATGTTAGACTCAAACATGCATTGAAATTTATCTTAGGTCTCAGGATACATCATAGATTTTTAAATATTAAGAACACATCACCACCATGTATTTTGCAAAAGGTAATGTCTAAATTGCAAAGTACTGATAATAAGTGCATAAAATTCTTTGGAAAATGTTAACAGGAGAAAAAGAGTCATCTGTTGTTTCTCTTTCCATTTCTTGATAATTAAGAGTATATAAAACCATAAGAACGACAAACCTAAACAACACAGTGTTTAAAGTGCTTCTACCAAATGGATGGGGTTCGATTGAGTCGTAGACTAATAATATACAAAAAGACTTTGCAACAACCTATTCATTGTGACTATTTCTACAAAATTGTTCAGTCTTCACATATTCCATCCAGGGAACTTGCAACTACTTACCGAAGAGCTAAACATAGAAGCAGAATCTTGACAGCACCTAATAACAGAGTAGCAAGGGGGTCGAAAGTAAAACTCCCTTTTGCTTATCCAAAGTACAAAAGAGAAAGAGTAGCAAGACAAGGCCACGGATGAGCAACGAGGAATTAGTTATTATGATTGAAACCAGTCCAACAAGTCATGAGCGTATGTCAAGGTACCGACTCTGGCGCCTTTTTTACTAACACAGGTTGAAATGCCAGATTTTGATACTATATCTGATGTCACTATTACAAGCTAGCTGCTTAGTCTAAAAATCTAAAACATTAGCACAAAAGCAGGACACTGAAGTAGGACTAACTGTCCTTTTTTTGGACTAGAAGACTAGTTGTCATATTCAAGGAGGATCTTTTGCTTAAAAGCATTCGCAACAAAGGAGTCAACGGATATATTCACATTCCATGAATTCAAACAAATAGAAGTCACGCTTCTAAAAATAAAGAAAACTCTTCAAGTGACTAATGCAATGCCAATTTTTGATTAGTGAAAATTTAGAAATGTTTGAAACTGACCGTGCCTTTCCAGGAAGCACGATAGACCTCTCCAGAAGAGCCTGTTTGGAAGACAATGAAATGGGGTGAAATTTTTGACATAATAAGTAGTAAATGCAATTCAGTGAGAAAACATTGCAGTCCATCCTATAATAACTACAGGAATTATGCTTATGTTCAGATTGCCATAGAGAATTTTCTATCAGTAGACATGCACTTGTCGTTACACAGCTAGCTAGCCATGAGCATATTAGGCAGTAAAATAGTGATAAAGCATATCTCATAGTAGTAAACAAATGTCACCAAAAATGCAGCAACAGGATCAACATATTCATGAGTCCTGCTCTCTCGGCTAATACGTGAACGTGCATAACATGAATAGAATCTATCCAACCAGTGACTTCATCAAAGAAAAACCTTGTCCGATCAATTCATCAATTTCCAAATCTTCCCGTTGAATCTCATCACCAACATTAACATCATCAACTACTTTATCAGTAGTACTATCCATTGATGAACTGGGGCCTGCTGAATCCATCAACATGAAGTTTGTCCCTTGGAGTCTTGAGTCAGTGGAGATGACATGAGCATCATCAAATCCATCCGCCACTTTCTCCTCATAATCAATCACCTCATGTTCCTGCATCAAAGTGTATTTAGTTAAAACCAAAATGGAAGAAACAGAGAACCCTGCCATACGAGCAAATGGCTGAAGAACAATACTAAGCATGTATCATATCAGAATGTTTGATGATGTTGTGTCTGTAGTTACCCAGGTAAGGGATGTTACCATTTGTCTTGCGGGAATTCGGGCAGGATACATCACTTGTCAAAGAAGAGTCGGTAACTAGTAGACTCACTTAGATCACTAATTCAGGTTGTATTGTGATGTAACCATCCTTCCTCTGTTTTTTGAAATTACAGAGGATGTGCAACCCAAACATATGTTACAGCTGAAATAAAGAGATAGGGATACTCGACCCAGTTTTCTATAATTCCACAAGCCCAATTATGTTGAAGAATT
Organism: Eucalyptus virginea; assembly: GCA_014182375.1. NCBI lineage: Eukaryota > Viridiplantae > Streptophyta > Magnoliopsida > Myrtales > Myrtaceae > Eucalyptus > Eucalyptus virginea. The sequence goes on from CM024515.1 coordinate 28,280,814, forward strand.
TACGGTGTGCTCTTCTGTATTAAATGGGCACCATTTCATTTCTTCTAAACTTAGGTAGCATTGCAAGATTTATGCAGACATTTATCAATCATATTATGTGGTCGAATTTTAGCAGGAGCTATGCATGATAAGTCGTTTTCCAGAATTTAAAGCGTGCATTTAACCCTTTAAGGAGCGCACCCGTTGAAAGCATTGCGGAACCAAATGCAGAATAGCGGCATCGAGAAGGCTGCCAAGCATCAGCATCATTTTGTCCATATTTAACCTCAAAACAAATCCCGAACATAATAAATAACAAAATCTGAGCATATCAAACAGAAGAATTATAAAAACCCTGGTAAAACCGCCCATTTCTAGCTCATCCCCTAAATTACCAACCTGCAAGCCCCAAGTATGGCCCCAAACTCACCCCGTACTGCCTGGACTGCGTCTCCGTCGAGATCTCATCCTTCTTCCTCGCTGCATCGGCCCCCAACCGTCGCTGCCCGCCTAAGCTCGACGGACTCGCGGCGTAGATCTGGTCGAGCTCCAAAGCGTCGCCGCCGAACTCCACACAGAGCTTCCTGCTCCCGAGCTCCAGCTGGGATGGTGGGGAAACTTCGGACCAGTCATATGCCACTGGGTGCACGTCGAGCCCCGGCCTGGACGTTGTGGAACCCCAGTGGCTCGCCGGAGCGTTGCCGGTGCCCTGGCCGGCGGCGGGACGCTGATCGGAGGAGGGAGTACATGACGGCGACTGAGGAGGCGTTGGCGACTGAGGGGCCGTTGCCGACTCGTTGGGTCGGCCCAGATCCGGGTTGCGGTAGTCCATCTACTCCCTTTCGAAACAATTCTCTCCACGCTCTCTGTCTCGAATCACTTTTCTTGAGCTTGAGTTCACGATTAGCTTACTTCGTCTTGCATGTTGTTCTCAGTTTCTATTGGTGCATGTTTCTATCGGTGCATGTTTCTATTGGTGCATGTGCTTCTCAGTTACCGTGGGTGCGTCTCATGCAAAAGTAGATCCCTTAGTGGCGAAAGCTGAGTTACCGTAATGCCCTTCAAGAAAAATGAAGTGTCACCGGCCCGAGGATCTTAGTCATGAATCCGTACATTTCATCCGCGTTATGTTGGATTTTGACAATCATGACCCTTATAAAATGCTGAAATTATAATTTCTCAAATTTAGCGTTCGATATTAACCCAAAAAAGAAGAAGAAAAGATGCCTGCACGATAACACACGTATTATTACTGTACTGCGACATAGCGAAAAGACAGAATGGTAACATTATATGAATCAGGACGAATGAGTTGTTTCTTTTTTTTTGATAATCGAGGATCCGTTCGAGTTCCTTGCGGGGGTCACAAGGCCTTAATCGTGCCCGATGACACTTTTGGATCACAACTAAATCTCGGGACAAAGACAAAACCCCAACACCACGCCCCCTCACTTATAACGTATTAGAAATGCGGATTTCGAACTCTCGACCTCGGTGATAAAGGAGAGACTCTCAACCAACACAATGCTCACAGTTGGGTTGTGAGTTATTTTTTCTCTCTTTTTTCAAAAAAAAAATTATATTAATGCTCATCTTTGCATGTTCGACGTGTCTGACAACACGAGAGAAATAAAAAAGCATATGGACGTATCGTTTTCCTTTTTGCTTTCTTCTTACTAATTTAATAAAGTTAACGGTTTCATTCGCATGATACCATGAAATGAACTTGTGTAATTAGTATTGGAGTCTGTTTGGTGTAATTATAAAGGTTACCATCACAAAAAATCCAAAACCGGTATACTCATGATAAATTTATCCAAAACTAATATTTTAACTGAAAAAAAAAATCTAAAATTGATACACTTGTGACAAATTTACTTTCCTTTAATTTCCGTTAAATTTTACCATCAAATTGCTAAGTTGACGTGTGTACTAATTTGGGATTTTACCTTTTGTTGGTCACATGTGTATACATTTTGTGATTTTTATAGTATTAATCTAATTTAACGGAAACAACATAAAGTAAATTTATGACAAATGTAAGGTTTTTCTTAGTCAAAAAATTAATTTGAAATAAATTTATCATAACTATACCAATTTTGGGTTTTTAGTTGGTAAAAAATAAGTTTGGGATAATTTGTTAAAGATATATCGATTTGAGATTTTTCATAATATTAACAAAAAAACCATAATTATAATTATGATATAACAGTACTATATCGCAGGGCAGGTATCTGGCAATACGTTTTAAAAGGACAACACCTCAATGTTTGATAGAGCAATTTCATATAAGTTGTTGTAGGGTGCTACAATAGCTTGGTGCTACGACTTTTGAAGTGTTCTAAACATTTTACCGAAGCCAAAGCACCTTTACAAAATTGTAGTTGTCGTACAGATTTTTTTTTTTTCCAAACAGTCTCTCCACATATTTAGATGTGTTTGCGTGTGCAATTATGTGTTACCAACGCATGGTAATTGGGAGAGTTGACATATATCATCGATTGTTTAAAATTATTGCACATGTTATCCCCTCCTCCTCTTTCTTCTTCGTCTTTCTCTTTTCTTTTTCTTTTTTTTTTTTTAATTTTTATAGATGATGAGAAAGTTATTGTAATTGTGGTATGTTGATAGATCAACAAAAGTAAGCAAAACAAGATAGGTTGTTTCCATTCAGTTATCTCACTTAATGACAAATTTCTCGAATTCATATATCTCATAGATTCTTATATCTATTTAAGTCATGGTTCATCTATCGCTTATGTATATGAATTCCGAAACTCTATAAATAAATTTAAAATTTTTCATTCAAAAAAGAAAAAGCGAAAACACCTACATCTCATCTCTTCAAATTTCTCTAAGTGTGCCAATTTTAAAAAGTGTTCAATAGAGTGATGTTCGTATAATACTGATACCAATGGATTCGAGGTGTTATATCTTACGAGGTGAAGTTCGTGAAACTGCTTAACACTGGTGGTAGGACCGTAACCCAACCTCCAATTACTATTTCCTTTTGTTATCACTTACACGAATTTATCATATTCTAGTTATAACAAACAGTGTTATGTATTCATCCCCAAATATATCTTTTTCTTTTCTTTCTCCTTCTTCTTCTTCTATTCTTCTCCTCCTCTATATATTTCTAACAAAAGCCCACCTTAGATACTAAGTCTAGATGAACGGCCACGACTTGCCATTGGGGGCGTCAAGATTTGAACTTGAATCGTGCATCTAATTCACATATGAAAGTCAGTTCTTAATCACAGAACAGTTTCATGGGATCAACTAATATTCGAGTGTTTGAGGTTGATGACCCTAAAACCCTCTTGTTGAATATTGCTCGTTGCATTCTTTGCATATTTGCCACAAGGCATTGATGAAAATGAAATGAAATTTGCTTAAAGTAAATTGCTGAAACTAAATAAACCAGTGGAAGACTTTTGGCATCGATTCATAAAAGGCTCCTTGGAGATTAACCTGATATGTCATAATGACCCTCGATCTCTCCCAATTTTCACAGTACTCCCCAAACTTCTCAAAATAGGCAAAAATTTCCCCGCCAAAAATTATGTCGTATTTCTGTTTAACCCCCCCTTAACTTTCCTTTCCTTTTTTTTTCTTGTCAATAGAATAAATAACTGACCAAAAAAAAAATAGAATAAATAAACTACAGAAAAAAGAGGATAAGCTGCAAGTAAGCAATGAATACGAGGAATTTGAATTTGAATTTGAATTAGATTAGGGTCTCATGATGGTCATTACACTTGCAGGCTCTTTATTTAGTGGTTCGGTATCACCACTTCATAAGCTGAGAATGGCATACATTTTGTACTGAAAATCAATAAATAAATAAAATCGACACGTGTCCATGATGTGGCAAGTAAATAAAAAAATCAAAACTTAACTTCTGTGTTTTCTCCCTCATCTTCCTCCACCGTCTACCGCCTTCTCCTTCATTCGGTCACCGATGGAGTCGCCGGCGCTGCTTCAAAGCCAACTATATTGCTTTCGAACGAGCTGTCGCTCAGCGGCCTTCCATCCTCAGAGCACCGCCGCGTCCATAGTATGAAGCATCCTCTGTTTTTCTGTTTTTGTTTAGAATGAAGCTTCCTTATTGGGGAAAGAGAGAACAAGTCCTTGAGCTCGAGAGTGAGACCCACGGCCATTGGCCACCATAATCAGGCCAAGCAACAAGCTATACGAGGCCGGATCATAGAGCGCGTTTTCGCATCTGGGTCTCGCTCGGGTTACCGACACGTGGTCGGAGCCTTAATTTACGCGTCGGACTGGGGATAAAAATATAAACTTTGAGGGAGCGAGAGAGTGGATCGATCATGGGTTGAGTTTGGATCGAGAGAGGAGGGTGAATTTGAGATGAGATGGTGCAAATCTGGAGGAACTCGTTGATCTTCCATCTGCAGGATAAGCTGCAAATCTGAGGCCATGGAAAGCCGTGAGCGACTATAGTGCTCTGTGGATGGAAGGTCTCGAGCAGTGATGCCAGTGACAAGCAGTAGTGATCGAATGAAGGAGATGGCGATAGATGGTGACGCTCCGGAGACGCAGCACCGGCGACTCTGCCGGCGAAAGAGATGGCCGTAGACGGAGGAAGAAGATGAGAGAGAAAAGACGAGTTTTCTTCTTTCTTTTCTTGTCAGGAACACATGAGGACACGTGTCCCTTTTTTATTGGCCTTCAGTAAAATATATGCCACGTCAGACGTGGTGATAAATTAGTGAGTACTTTCTCCTTTATTTTTGTCTAGACAAGCGTCAATGTTACCATGGTCCAATGTGGGCCCCATCTATAGATCGAGAAACAAATGGTTGCGATTGCATTCAGACTATGGGCCGCCTAAATTGACGGGGAAGGAGGAGGAGAGATCAGATGTCCATTCCCTCTAAAAATTTTGGGGAGGAATCATGTAATTCGGTATTGCTCGGAAGCGTCCCTTTCGTTTAATTAATTGCTCGAGTCTAGGCCATTAAAATATGGGGCATGTCTTTCTTTACCAGATAAAATATTTCTCTCTCACGCTACATCTTCCTGGGAGTAAAAGTATGGACTTGTACCACATTTCACTTAAAGGTCAGAACAAGCCTATCTATAGGCCTGGCCACGCACACGGTAACTTGACCCTTGTCGCGGTTCTGCACTAGAAAAGAAACAACAATAATTTTTATCCCCTAGGTTTCAAGGTCATATTTCCAAATAATGATGAAGAGAGAATGGCACATATGAATAATTTACCTAGAGGAGGAAGACTTTTACATCTTATACCTTACAAAGAGCCCTCTGATATGTTAAAGGGTCATGTATTTTTTTTCTTTTTATCCCTAATCGGAAGAAACGAGACTTATGATCATTGGATTGCAAAAATGGCATCGCTTATATCCATGTATAGTGAAGCTAGCATATGAGTAATTTCCTCAACCTGGATAGAGCAGCCCTTTGATAAATTCTAAATAATGCGTTTCACTCTGTACCATCATGTTTTCTTCCTCTCTTTTTCGCCCATTTCTCGATTTTCACGGTATGGGGTTCTTTCAAAAAAAAAAAAAAAAAAAAACGAAAGAAAAGAAAATACTTTGGACATATCGAGACATATCTACCAGTCTAATATTCTAAATGAGAAGACCGACTCATCTTGTTGATTGTTTGAATATAATTACAAATTTACAATGCATTATATCACTTAATATATTAACTCCGCGACCTCGTCTTGATATCACCAGAAAAGCTACTTGCAATATGGGCAACATAAGGGTTGGCTCATTAGAATAGGAAACACCAGGGATTTAGAGAATTTCGCCGAACTACCACTTTTATTTATAAATTGACAAACCTATGTATAGTACCCTAAAAAAGTGAGTAACTTTTTTTAAGAGTTTGGGACACCTAGAGTGCCATAACTTGGCACGGGAGGACATTTAAGTACCATAACTTCAAAATGATACACTTGAGTGCCAGTTTCGAAGTTAAATGGAACACTTAAGTGCCACTCCGGCGAAAATCCGACCAAATGGTTAACGTGGCAATTTTCCAGGGAGTTTGGTCCAAAACGGCGTCGTTTTGCATGCTAACGTAGCGAGAAAATGTAAAAATGACGTCGTTTCGTGTATGACGTGTAAATAATAATATAAAAATTAATTAAATTAAATTTAAACTTAATTTTATTTAAAATATTCAAAAAATTAAAAAAATTAAGAAAAATTAAAAAGAAGAAGAAGAAGAAGAAGAAGAGGGGGAGGTCGAAGGGGGTGGCTGAGGGTTGAGCCCTCGTCGCCACCGCCTCCCCGCCATCACCGGGAAGGGTCGGCGACGAGAGGGGGAGGGTCGGCCGGGGTCGCCGGCCCTGGCCGACCAATGGCGAGGGTCGCGAGCCCTCGCCGAGTCGCGGTGAGGGCCGCGACCCTCGCCCCGATCCGGGCGAGGGCTCATGGGCCCTCACCGGCCCCGGCCAGGCCCGGTGGCCCGGCCGACCCTCCTCACTTCGTCGCCGCCCTTCCCGGCGGCGGCGGGGAGGTGGCGAGGGCTCGTGACCCTCGCCCCACACAAGCCCTCCCCCAAATCTAGGGCGAGGGTCGCGACTGCGCCCGGATCTAGGGCAAGGGTCGCGGCCCTCGCCTAGATCCGGCAAGGGCTCGCGGGTCCTCGCCACCTCCCGCCGTCGCCCGGGAAGGGTGGCGACGGAGTGGGGAGGGTCGGGGGGTCGCCGAGCCACCCGGCCAAGGGCCGGCGAGGCCGGCCGCCGCCCGCGAGGGTCGCGGCCCTCGCCGTGATTCGGTGAGGGCTCACGGCCCTCGCCGCCAATCGGCCGAGGGCCGGCGACCGATCGACCGACCCTCCCCCTCCGTCGCCGACCCTTCTCGGCAACGATGGGGAGGCGGTGGCGGCAAGGGCTCGGCCCTCGGCCGCCCCCTTCGACCTCCCCCTTTTTTTTTTTTTAATTTTTGTTTAAATTTTTAGAATATTTTAAATAAAATTAAGTTTAAATCTAATTTAATTAATTTTTATATTATTATTTACACGTCGACACGAAACTGCGTCGTTTTTGCATTTTCTCGCCACGTCGCGTGCAAAATGATGCCGTTTTGGACCAAACTCGTCGGAAAATTGCCACATTAGCCATTTGGCCGGATTTTCACCGGAGTGACACTTAAATGTTCCATTTAACTTCAAACCGGCACTCAAGTGTACCATTTTGAAGTTATGGCACTTAAGTGTCTCCCCGCCAAGTTATGGCACTTGGGCTGTTCTTCCGCCCTTTCTTTAATGACGAGGAAAGCCCTCTTTAACGAGCAAGGTTTGGATCAATAAATACAAACAGCCGACCTCATTAAGATTTTCTTAAGTGTGTTTTCACCAAATTAAGTTAATGAAAAAAAAAATTAGGTGCATTTGGGGCTAACACACATTAAGAGATAGATTAAGAAAATACGTATGCAGTACATTTTCCAACGTAAGACCTTTCTAAGATCCCTCCTAGCTAAATCTCAAATTTATGCTTTGTCTTATGGTACTATATGAAGATAAATACTTCTTTTTTTCTTTCCCGCATCATCGGAGCAGCATTGGGGTCTAAAGTTAAAATAGAAGCAAGTTAACCTTTATTATCCTCATATGAAAATGCAAAAGCCTTTTTCTTTAAAGTAATTTCCCATTGAACAAAATCTTCTTCAATGAAATTGCGTGATGGTAAGGACACATCACGACCTGGACCGCTGTATTAACAATTTCCAATGAAAATAGGTTGGAAAGACTGCACTAAAATTTCGTGCAAAAATTTATGACTAAATCGATAAAATTAAAAAATTTAAAACGGAATCCACATTGCCATGCCGTTGCAATCCAAGCGGTAGAAGTCAGAACCACGGGCTGCACCACCATAATCATCGGTCGAGTCGCTGCCGCCGCTCAGTCGGCCACAACTCTTAATGCTGGGACTCGTAGAGGTGATTGGCTGAGATTCTGGGGGTATAATCACTATAAATTTTCCCATTTACCTTGCAATTTAACTAGCAAGATTGTCATTGCATTTGGCCCAAAAGAAAAACAAGATAGGTAGTACATTAATCTAGAGGCCAAGTTAAATCAAATGAACCTCCTTCTTTATGTTAAATCATTATCTCTATTTTGAGGCACCCATTGAGCCGAAAAATTGTCTCAAAAGTCATAAACATATTGCATTTTTGTCAATTCATTTTAAACCTTTCAATTGACCTGGGTTAGGGCGAGCCTTGGCGAGAGCTCTCCTCGCTATATCTATTGAGTCTGGTCTTCGCCTAGGTCAGGGCGGCCTTGCTAGATCTAAGCTGGGCAAGGTCGACCCTTGCTCATGGATACACTCATTTGTTACTAAAGGTTAAAAAAAAAAAACTGGGTGTTGTGGCCTATGTCATCAGGTTCCTCTACAAATTTAGAAACTACATGAAGATTTGGCGACTTCACATTGCTCACTCTAACATCAGGTTATATTTTTTGACCTAATTAATCAAGAAACCAGTAATTTGGTTATAAAGAAAAGAAAAAAAAAACTAATCACTTGAATTCACCACGTCGCCGTCGAGAGATGGGGGGATCGATCATTTGATTATAGCCAAGCGTAGCGTGATTTAATGAAAACATCACAAGCATTGGATAGTTGGGTCTATGCGCCTATGCCCTTGTATTATCAAAGCAAGAAAAAAAAGACATGCATGGAAGATCTGATGCATTCTCGATCTACGAAATAGTATAAGACCAAGTCATCAATTATGTTTGATAAGAAAGATGCAAGAAAACAGAATTGTGTAATTTCCATCTAATTGTAAATGAAGAAGGAGATCACCAAATAGCTGAAACGGGGCTCAAGTTTGACCCTGTTTGCATATTCGATCGGATCCACATTTACTCAAAAGTTTATATTATATAGGTCAAATGAGACCAAATATATATGAAGAGCATTAAACATTGTAAACAAGCAATATGATATACTTTAACACCAATTTCTCACGTGCAAAACCGATTAAGAATAGTGTGTGTAATTTGACGAACATGAGTTGCACACATAAAATAAACTAGGGCAAAACTTCTTGAAAGTATGTAATGGAAATCCGATATCTTCAATTGGGAAAATTGTTAAAAAGGAGCTCAAGTCCGAACCTATAGCATATCCAGTTGGATCAGAAAGCTTATTATCTAAATAAAGGGAAATCCATGTATATATAAATAGCGCATAAACGAGTTTGGGACACTTGGAGTGCCAAAACTTTGAAAATGTACACTTAAGTGCTAGTTTCGAAGTAAAATGGATCACTTAAGTGTCACTCCGACCAAAATCCGGCCAAATTACTAACGTGGCAATTTTCCGGCAAGTTAGGTGCAAAACGCCATCGTTTTGCACGCTAATGTGACGACAAATTGCAAAAATGACGTCATGTTGTGTCGATGTGTGAATTATTAATATAAAAATTAATTAAATTAAATTTAAACTTAATTTTATTTAAAACATTCTAAAGATTAAAAAAATTTAAAAAAAAAGGGGGTTCGAAGGGGCGGCTAAGGGTGAGCCTTTGCCACCGCCTCCCCCGCCGCCGCTAAGAAGGGCCAGCGACAGAAGGGGGAGGGTCGGCCGGGGTCACCGCCCCGCCCAAACCCGACGGCGAGGGCCACGAGCCCTCACCGGATCGCGGTGAGGGCCGCGACCCTCGCCCTAGATCTCGGACAAGGGTTCGTGAGCCCTTGCTGCCTCCCCGCCGTCGCTGGCCGACGATAGTGGGGAGCATCGGCCGGGGTCGCCGGGCCCGGCCAAGGGCTGGCAACGCCGACCCGCATTTGGGCGAGGGCTCGTGGGCCCTTGTCGCCAACCTAACGTCGCCAAGAAGGGCCGGCGACGGTGGGGGAGCATCGGCCGGGTTCGCGGGCACAGACGATGAGGGCTCGCAAGCCCTCACCCTAGATCTAGGGCGAGGGTCGCGGCCCTTGCCCGGATCCGGCGAGGGCCGACAACCTCGGCCGACCCTCCCCCTCTATCGCCGGCCCTTCCCGGCGGCGACAACGAGGGCTCGGCCCTCACCGCCCCTTCGCCCCCCCCTCCGCCACCCCCTTTTAAAAAAAAAAATTAATCTTTCTAAATTTTAGAATATTTTAAAAATTAAGTTTAAATTTAATTTAATTAATTTTTATATTATTTATTTACACATCGGACACAAAACGACGTCATTTTTGTAATTTTTCGTCACGTCAACACGCAAAACGATGTCGTTTTGCACCCAACTCGTCGGAAAATTGCAACGTCAGCAATTTGGCTGGATTTTAGCCGAAGTGACACTTGAGTGATTCATTTTACTTGGCAAACCGACACTTAAGTGTACATTTTCGAAATTTTGGCACTTAGATGTCCCTTTCCGTACTAAGTTTTGGACTTGACTGTTCTTAGCACATAAACTCATGATAAATAATGTGAGATACATTAAACAACTTCTCTCGTGCATCTATAGTTTGCCTGGTCTGTCGTGTGTATTTCTTGATGGAACGTACAGGCTTCACCGGCGCACTTCAATGGGCTCCCATTGATGTAGAAAATACACATGTTATCATCAGATCGAGCTTGACCCCACCCAACATTTGGCACAACAACGGGGGTGCAAACGTGATGAAAAATGTCACCACCCAAGAAAGGGAGGGGATTTTGCTCCAAAAAAAAAAAAGAAAAAGAAAGGGAGGGGATGTTCTATAATTGATTACGAGGAAAAAAAAAGGGGAAGAGACTATAAACGAAAAGCGGGGAAAGGGAAAGGGGTTTAAATGCACAATTAGAAGAAAAATACACACACACACATATATATATATGCACAATCTTCAAAAATATAGAGAATCAAAGAGAATACGAAGAAGTAACTTAATATATATCTAACTGTAGTTAAGTCGGTCAAATACAATTTCAATGAAACGGGGGTAATTAAAAAAAAAAAAAAGTTATTATCATACAAATGTCAATTTAATTATTAACTTTTCAATTTGATCAATTTAATCTTAAACATTTTGACAATTTATCAATATAATTTTTTGGTTTTGTCAAAAAAACTAATATAAATGTGGATGTGAGCTATCCTACATATACATAGTTGATGCTATAATAGACATGTTTGCATTTTTTAAAAAAAATTTGAATTTTTTTTTTGAATTTTTATTATCTTTATTTTATTTTTTTCCTATTTCCTTCCACCAGTCCACGACCTTCGGCAAAGGGTCACCAGCCATAAGCAAAGGTCATGACACCCTTGCTGGCCCTTACCTAGCTTAGATTTGGGGAGGGGCCACAGCGCTCTCACCAGCTATAGCACGGGCTTATCGCCCAAAGCTGACAATGATGTTTCAAGCCTTCCTTGTGGCCAATGACCTCCATCGGCTATCACCAAGGCTGTATACCAGTAAAGGAATATAGAAAAAAATGAAAAAAAAGAATTGTAAAACTTAAAGAAAAATTACAAAAATGTCAACGTTAGTATCGATAATGTCACGTAAGATGGTTGCATTTCGTCACGATTCTTAGCCAAAATTAGTCGAAATGATTATATTGATAAATCATATTGATAAATCATCAAAAAGCGTATTAAAAAATTTTGAATAAAAATGACATTCATGGAAAAGATTTATCACCTTTTTTTTATATAATTATACCTAATGAAATGGAGAGGCTTGACCAGCGAACTTCACCGGCCCCATCGAGATACTTCGATAGACGTGTCGTCATCATATCGAGCCCGGTCCCACATCAACGTGGGGACAAACATGATGAAATATGGATCACCACGCTAAAAAGCAAGGGGATGGTTCCATTATTGATCACGAGGTAAGAAAAAGGGGGAAGAGACTCCAAACGAAAAAGCACGGAAAAGGGCTGAGTGGGTCATAGTTTGCGGATCAATTAAATTTTAAGAGCGGGGATTGTGGCGGCATATCCCATGGAAGATGCGATCGCCACAAACCCCATTGGAGAAGAAACCCTCGTTGTTTCTTTTGCATTCTTCGCCTTTTTACCTCCACACGCATGGCCATCTTCGTCATTCCTAAATTAGCCACTGGATCTAACTCTCTCTCTCTCTCTCTCTCTCTCTTTCTCTCTCGCGGGCTCGCACACGTATGTATAAATTCGGTCTCCATTTACTTAGTCCGTTATCAGTTCGGGTTCAGCTTGGGCCGACAGGGCAACCTCAATCCTTTGGCATTTTCGTTGTCTGAGTTACGTTTCCTTCTTTAGCATGAAGTGGTGCAGCAGTTCAGGAGCTTCCCATGCGCGAGTTCATGCTCGGTACGGGAGGGAAGGTTTCTGATGATGTTCTCAGGTATTCATCTAGGATGGCCTTAGTACTTATTGATTCTGTTTGTGGATGTTGCACGCCAAGTTAATAGGTACACACAATGTGTGACCACAATTTCCTTGCAGGATTCAACTTCTAAATTGCCATCGTCACGTCGAGATATGGAGGGAAGTGGGCGGTACCGAGATGAGGAACGAGGCTCGGTGGCGGCCTCAGCGAGATGGCAGCAAGGCTCAATCAAAACAAGTGATCGGTGGGCGAAATGATAGAACGCATGGCGCGCTCAGGTCACACTCCTTCATGTTATATTAGTGTTACGTCAGGGTTTTGTTGTTGCTCTTTCTTATCCTTGCTTTGTTGTTTGAACACTCTCAATGGTTATTCAAGTTGCACCTAATATGGGTAAGTTTAAATCTTTGTACAGCTAGATTAGTTTGTGCTTATCCAATGTGGAAGTGCTTCCCCCCAGTTTTAGAATGTGCTTCAGACCATAATGAAATTCATCGGTCAATACATGAACCTTATAGACATTTCAAAAGGTACAATCAAATTCATGCAACTAAAAGATAACTCTGTCACTAGTAGTGTCCAAATGGTTTGACTTTCCAATGACTCGGATTCCTCAAAACCAAGCAATATTATAATTATTTTAATCAACTAACTAATGTGGGCTTTTTGAATGTTATGAAACATGCGAGTGATTGAGAGAATGACTTGATTAATCAATTTCAAATTAATTATATTTATACCAATTAAGTCCTAAATTTTTTAATTTTATCAATTTTATCTTAAACCTTTATGCAAAATTCAATATAATCATTATGATAATTTTCACAGAAAATCATTAACATGTCAATCTAATAATTGACAACCATCCTACTTGTATAATGACACATCGGCAATTTTCAAAGAAAAAATTAATTTGAATGACTAGATTAAAATTTCACATAAAGAATTAAGAAGATATTGACAAAATTATCTGACAAAAAAAAATGACAAAATTAAAAAGTTAAAAATTGAATGGGTATTCATACAATAGATTTAATACTAATTCAACAATTTCTCTATCTCGAATTGAATCATAACAATTCCATTGGAGGTTTGACTATTCATTTAGAAATTAGCAAAAGTGACCGGAGAGGAGATCCATAAGTTTTGCTTTTATAATAAAGCAATATTTGAAATGACAGATTCGAGTCAGAATGCTGGGGATGGAAAGTTTGCAAATCGCGGACCCGCGGTTGGGTCCCCAGTGCCATGATATGTCGGCCATGTTTGGTATATCGGGTTCACTCCGAAGTCCGAACAGCTGCAAAGAGATGAATCATCTTGTATATGGAGGCTCTACGGCCGCCATCTTATTAACCCGTAGTCGAAAATTAAACGTCGAGGTTAAATCACTAGTTTGATAACCAAAAAACAGAAGACTGAAAAATATTGAACTTTGCATGACATATCTCTCTCTCAAAACTTATCACCATTTTTTCCTATTGCAAAACTTGTCCAAAATGACATAAATTGAAGAAAAAGTTGAGTGGCTAGTGCTTTCCACTCGACGGTGGTCACATTCGATGAACTAGAACTGGTAAACTAATTAAGCTCCATTTGTTTCAATGAATGATTTGAAAAATATCTCCCTAAATATTTGCTTATATCACGCAATATAATTAGGTGATATAATTAGACAATGAAAAAGATTTTCATTATCAAACCATTTTCATTGACAATAAAAGATATTTTTCATTCATTTAATTTTGAAAACAAGAGACCAATATATTAGAGAAAATCTTTTCTAAATCATTTATTTTTCACAAAATAAACGAGCCTAAGATTCCAATATCTTGGGTAGTGGAAAATATATAATGGAGCATTCATTGCAAACAATAGATTATAACCAATAAAAAACCTATGCTCATTTAATTTGGGGCATCAATCAAAAATCAATATGACATTACAAACAATAGAGCAACCAATACAAAAACCATGCTCATTGAATCGGGAGCATGAAAATATATATATTCCTATATGTTACTACAATACAACATAGAGATTGCGCACACATGGCAAAAACGGGGAGAAAATCCTGACCTAAAGAAAGCTCCACCAAAGAATCGAGCTCAGCAACGTCATTGAAGAGATAGTCCGGTCAGGGCTTGAAACTTTCCGAGAGCAAGTTCTTCGGCAATGAGCCTTAGGAGCACCTGCACTAGCTCCCTCACTCTAGACTCCCTGCATGTGGAATGGTGCACGAGTCAATGTTTGGGAATTCAGAACTTATTGATGTCGGCATGCTGACCAACATATCATGTAGTTTGCGCAGTGAACGATCTGGTGTATCTTAATATATGTGGTTGCAGTTAGATGTTTGCTGCTATCACTAAGCAAGAGAAAGTGAAATACACGTTAGGGGAATATTCAGGTGAAAAAAATGGGAACTACAGAATTCTATACAATGTTAATCTTTTGAAATTCTCTGCACATTCATTTGCACAAATTAGAAGCAAGCATAAATATCCACCTAAGATTATCTAGAATATTCAATGAAGTGTACATCACTAATAAATTTCAATGCTATTAGACTAAGTGATGCATGCGCATATTCAAAACTATATCCGTGCACTTCACATGGGACATTTAAATGATGAGGAAAAGAGGCTCTTTGATGCATACAAGAGCAGTCACAACCACAATTTCCAGCTACTTTTACACATATAAGATGCTTTGTAGGAGTCTCTCACCTTGATGCGACAAGTTCACAAAAAGATGGGAAAAGAACAAGAAGATGTGCGCGTCGGTTATATTCATCATCTGGCCTGAGGCCTCTTCTCAAGTGAGGATGTAAAGGAAGCTCGCATACTGTCTCTTTGTGGATTACAAGACGTGCCAATTGTTGAAGGACATAAATCATCTCTTCCAACCTAGCTTTGGGCAGTGGACGTTCACCTGCATGAACAAAGCCAAGTTATCAGATAGCCAAATAAAAGTGAAATTCCACATATTTACAAGTAGGCATTCATGAGTATTATGAGTCACGCACCCAAGTCATTTTCATCAATGAGAAACCTATTCAAAATATACTCGCATCTAGCCATCAAGACCATGACTGATATTTTACTGATGTCGGATGTTACTGAGTTCCAATTGCAAGCTTCACTGTCATAACTGACAAGAAAACAAAAAGGTGTTAGTTCATGAGCAGCTTGCCATATCCACTGAACCGGCCACTTTAGATGGATATATTCTTGCCAAAGCTACACAAAATTGAAGTCCTCTGAAAGGGGGAGCCATAGTCATATCAGCACTCTTGAATGGAAACCTTGAAGGGAAGGGCCTCAATTACTGTGAACAATTTTACCAGCATATGGTGATTTCATGAGTTACAGCTGAGTTTGAAGTGGAGAGACATTTTGCATGAATATATCAGCAAACTACCTCATCGAGAGAAACTTAAAGACAACTCAATAACACCAGTATGAAGACACCGAGGGTGCCTCTTCATAAATGACGGACTGATCACATGCTGCAAGAAAGAAACTATCAACAGAAAACACAATCTTACCTGGTCAAGGAAAATAACTTTTCCAAACAAGTCAAGGAAAATCTGCTAGAATGAATAGGCATCAGCTCCACTGTATCAATAGGCAAAGTGCATGTACGTGATGCACATCGATCCAAGGTGGATACTAGTCGTTGCAATATCTGCATAAATTATAAAAGAAAATATTACCAACAGAATGGAGCTCCATAAAGCATGACCGATATCTCTCACAACCACAAATACCCAAATAATAATAATAATAATAATAATAATAATAATAATTTTAAAAAAAACCCAATTAGAAAGAGAAAAGGTAAACATTCCAGTACCTAATAGTTGTTCATCTATAAGAATTTAATGGGAGACAAACATGAATTTCAAAATAATGATATGGACCATGCTAGTTTCCCTCAATACAAATAATTAGCAAGAACAGATCTCGAAGTTTATATTAAGCTGCAGATCATGGTAGAAGTGACTTTATCACCAGGATTGAAGCTTCAACTCTTGTTATCGTGATTATTGTTAGGATTATGACAACTACGATCCAAGTTCAATCTTTTACAAAAGAAAAAAAAAATGCATATTGCATGTATGTATGTATGTATGTATGTATGTATAATTTTAGGCAAGGCTTCTCTATTCAATTGACCAGCCCTTTAATTAAAGATATTTTTATTACATATCTGGGTGAGAGAATTACATCAGCTGACGCATCAATTGGCGATTTGAGGATATTATCACCCAGAATGTTCAGGACGGTCATCTCAAGGGACTCATCAGCCTTAACTGCTGCTGCAGGGAGATTATCTGTTGGAAGAGCTCGTCCACAGCAACCTACAAGGAATACCTCATATACATCTGCAACTTCTTTCCAAAAACGGACCCTTGCTTGTCTACTAATACTTGCATCAGGGCCACTGTTCATCTTTAGCCTACTGGCATCATCGAGAACAATGCGGTTGAAACCTTCAACTGCTGTTCTCCAGAGACCAGCATCTGGAGTGTCTCTTCTCGATGTCATGCACCTGCCAGTTCGCCCAATATAATCATCAGATAAAAAAAAAATCATATCAGCAGTTTGCAAGATCCGGTAGATCGAACTCATCTCCACATGTCAAATATGGGCTCTTGTCATCACGAGACATTATCATCATTTATCAATGAACAAAAATTGATTTATTCTGAATTTGTTTCAATTGGCATGATTTTGGAGTTTATTAATATCTGCTTCTATGCACATGTCAAATCGTGTCAATTTGCATAAAAAATAACTGAACGCTTTGAGTCATTATAAAATTGAAGAAAGGACATTCCATAGATGGCAAACTACATGCCTCTTTGATGCCAATCACGCTACATTCATGTTCTAGAATCCCAGCAAGATAGTGCCTCTAATATCTCTGTATGAGCAGGCTCACAGCTTGTGTAAAAGAGGGCGTCCCAACACACAACCCTCCCCATGCTACAAGGGTCTGGCGAGGGGTTGACTTGGGCAACCTAACTGCTAGTTTCCACAGAGGCTGCTTTTGCAATTTGACCCATGACCTCGGCTATAATGGAGTAACCTTATACTACTACACCAAGGCTCACAACATGTAAAGAAAATCATATTTTTGGTTGTAGAGTTAAAACGAAATTTCATCATGCTACAAGCATGTTTGGAGTTCCAGCAACGTAGTGCTTCCAAGAGAAATCTCCATAGGATAAAGTGAATTTCACTTTCATAATAAGAAATCTCCACATATGAGCAACATGTCTCATCTCACAAAGAGAAATGCAAACTTTGCAGCTAAGTTCAGCACAAATTCAACAGGTACAATTTGCACTTGAAGACAACTTTCCAATGGATTACTCTACTATAATTTCATCACTAAATGCACTGGTCTTCGAAATTTCGATTGAGACACTTGGCTTTTTTTTGGCAACTGCTTGATGGACAACATGTTTAGTGAAGGAGATGGCATCTTCATTTGATTATACATGAACTTGCTTTCTAGGTTCCAGACACATGCATGACATTTTTTTCAATTCAGTACAGTCCTGATGTGGCATCTACTTGGTGCTACATCAGCCCTATACTGAATAAAGTGGATAAAACTCCACAAACAAAAATAGAAAAGGGGAAGAAGAGAGAGATAGGGTAGCACCTTCCCTGGGGAAGTAAGGCAGAGAACATGAAAAGCATCGGCGATGGTTAGGCAAGAATCATGCAACCCTAACTTAAGCCCCCCCAGATTTTTCACTCGTGCACTGTTAATATGGCATCTCTTTTGCATAATATCAACCCCATCTGCCAGTCAAAATGATTAAAGAAGAAACACACAAGCAAGCACATGCTGGACATGAGCTTTTGATTATAGAACCTCAAAATTGCAAGATGAATCAATTATAATTAAATTCAAGTACTGTGACCAAAGTGAAGTCAAAGAACAATGACCACGGGCAAATTTAGCCCCTGAAATAATATGTTTCTACCATGTTAGCCATCATGGCAGACTGATGCTGAAACACAAGCATCAAGCTCCAAATGCTTCATGATTGGAAAAAATGTAATTACAGAAGAATCTTTCAGGTGGGCTGAGATTCTAGTACAAAGTCATTCCCAGGTCTCACTATAGCAGCAGACGCTATGTATGGAGAGAGCAATTGCGCAGAAGCATTATAAACAGTTCCTCAATTGTAGACCTATGTGCAGATACAAAGGATCTGTCGGATTGTCATTTTCTTTTTCCTTTTTGCTTAATTTTAATCTTGCAATTCACACAATTTTTACTTTTTTTCAAATCCAGAACTCCTGTATCTTTTAGAACAATCACTTTCAACGCGTAGATTCATATACAATTTTTTAATAATTTTCTGAAATTTAAATTTCAGTGGGAAAGTATAAAATTTCCTTTGTGCTTTTGCAAAGTGTAAGCAATCATGCCCAATATATGTTGCAGGTCCAGGACTCGACTTGCCGATGCCAAAAATGATACACAAGCACAGTAACAGCAGAGACATAAAACCCACAAGGTCTTCTATTCCTTAACCTGATCTCAATCTCAATAATACATTGCTCCTGCATTATTTATGTTTGCTCTAAATCTCAAGTAATTATTTGGCACGCTAATTATTGCTGACATGTCCAATACAGAAGCAAAGAACAAGTGCTTTTGTTAGCAACAGATGAATCCTGAAAGAATAGGAAAACAGATTTTTATGCTGGCTTAATTTGGTCATGCCTGCTACCAACCAGTATGAAGTGAAAGACAACTTTACACATTGCATGTTCAATGACAGAAGGAACCAAGTTTGTTGCTCCATCAAAGAGCCTGTGCAACTATCGAACCTGCAGATCTGTAACTTCTGGAAAAGACACTCTGGTCCACATGATACAATATCATATTTTTCAAGTTTCTAGTCAGTGCGTTCATGCATAGAGTATCCTAACATGTAGTTTTGGTCAAACTTAAAACTCCCACCTTCCCCCTTGGATGCAAGTGTCAAAATAATTATCGACGCAAACAAGTGCAGAGCATTTAACAAGTAGCACAAAAAGGTTTCTCATGAAAAAGATATGCAACGGAAATACACAGAGAAAAGTTTATACCTTCCAAGACTCTCAACAATTTCTGGTAGTATGATATGCTTCTCAACTGTCGGAGCTTGTAAAGAGATATCTACCAACAAAGGGATGACCTTTTCTGGGAATACATTACTTGAGATACACATCGTTTTAGTCTTGCTTGAATGACTATCCAGTTCTGCTTTGCTTAATGAAGGGGAAGCAATGCCATTGGGTGTTTCATCTCTGGTCTCTGCGTGAACATCTATGAAATGAGACATAAATACCAAAGCATTTTTATATCCAACTCCAACATTCAAACAAATCTATTCGATATAGCTCTCAATTTACCTTGATTTCCATCAGGAGCATTGGTTCTCTTAACCTCTTCCTCACTTCGCAGTGATTCATCAGGTCGTGGGAGATAATGCAAGATCTCTCGGAGCAAGATCAGCCACAATGAAGAAAATTGCTCAGTTGGCCGTAAAAGGGGCAGAATTTCCAGCACAGTACGTTGAATAGGTGAGATATTTCCCTGGAAAAAAGATGATAGAATACAGAGCTGTCAAAGAGAATGGTAGGATGATAATCAAAACTAGGAAAAATAAAAATGAGGGTAATCACTGAGACAAAAACCATCAGTTGAAGTAGAAGGATGACATAAAATGAGATTGTAAAAGGCAGGAGCATGTGGAACATAAGTTAAACTATTTTCTAGTCTTTACTACAACGGACAACATCTTATAAAAGAGGATGAAATCATGGGTTTCATCCACCTCCCTATACAAATGGTGCCTATCGAAGGGGTACAATAAGACCATCATTTCACCCATTTCTTCTTCTAAAAATAGAAATACAACTTTGATTTTCAATTTTCAAGAAGAGAGTAAATAAATAATTCGACACAGAGTAGGTGGAAGTCAACGCAATCAGAAAGTCAAAAGGAACAAAGAGTGCTTATTTACAAGACAGGGATCTAGAAGCTGTCACAAAATGGGACTTCTCAGTTAGTAAAGCAAACCAAAACCTCTTGAATTTCCTTTTCCAGATTTCATTCTTTTAAACCACAAAAACTCAGTCCCAATTCATTATCTCACCTGCTTCACAAAAACTACATGATGATCCCTCATTTTTAGTTTTCACCATGCACACCTTAAAAGACCCAAAAAAAAAAAACATGCATATATGAAAGGAAAAGGCACTAGAAAGCAACTTCAAGAGTTGTCAGTCAATTAAACTGAGATACAAGGAGAAATGAAAGAGGGCATATCAAACGTACTATGTCAGTTTCAACATTTTCACTTCCCATCATGGATTGTTTAATTGCAAGATGAATAATTGCTAGTAACTGTGTGTACATTTGACTGTCAAACATACTCTGTGCCTGAACATATAGTTCCCCTGCAAAAAGATCAAACAGACATGGAGATGTCAACAAAAGTCATGTTTGTGACTTTGATAGGACTGTAAGGAACTCATAAAGATATTCTGAAATCAACCCCAGAAGAAGATAATTGTAATAATTGCCATGATTTGTGCAAAGATGGGATTCTATTATATAGTGGATTACATTACCAAGACCATGTAAAATCTCCTGCTTTGCCTTGCTAGTGGAATTAATGCCATAGCTGGGTGACCTTTGGAAAACAAACTCATAGACCTCAAGTACCGAGGTGAGGTAAGGCATTGGCAAGTTCCCCTGTTGCACAGAAATTAAATATGAGAACATTGCATCTCTTGGCGTTTCAATGAAACAGAGAAACTAAAATAATGAAAGCCAACTGAGGATTAATTCTACTTCAATTATTCCAGAAACAGTGATATATTTTTTGGCCAACCAAGATCAGTGAATTGGTGATCACCTTGAGAGAATGAGATACAATGGTCGTCTGCAGGCAGCTAACTGCTGCAAGAGCAACCTCTTTGCTTCCATTTAAAATGCTATCTTTGACTATAATGAGCAAAGACTCCCATCCTGCAAATTTAAATCCCCTTAAAATAACTCAAATTAATGAACACTTGGGAAACATACTCCCAAGTAAAAACTACCACTGAAAATCATGACTAAAGAAACTACAATTTGGTTAACCATGATCTTACCAGACCAGAAGTTGCTTAAGCTTCTGAGAAAGGGGAACAAAGATCGTAATATACGGGATATCCCATTGAGGACCAGCACAAGTGTCTCATCCCACTGCTTCTGGGCCGTGTTACGACTGCATATACATAGACCAAAATCTAGTATGTACAGATGTTCTAGATGACCTATGCTGTAAACTTCATTGACAATGAAAATGTCAAAGGGTACCTATGATGAATGAGCATGTGAACTGCTTTTCCTCCCCTTGTCCCAAGTTCTTTTCCCCGCCATTCATCTTTTGACGAGGTTGCTGCCTACACAAAATTTACATTTCATTAGCAGAGACTACGGCAATGTTTTAAAAACAACCTTGAAATCATGTGACACTACCATATGGGATGCTCGGTCCAACATTGGGAAGACATAGTTCCAAAGACAATCCTCCCACATGCTTTTGGAGAGTTTTTGTCCGTGACTGCCAAGAGTTTGGAAAAGTGTCCTGACAGCTGAATTTCTCACCTAAAACACAGGATTGTTACCTATGTGAGTGCAAGGAACAACCGATTTCCTTGATACATTATACATGGTGGATATAAAACATTCTCAATGAGGAAAAATATGGAAAGAAAGAAACATGCACACGAGCTCACTGAGAAGGGCGGGCTACATCTAGAAGCTTCTTCAGCAGGACTATAATCCAAATAAGCCTCTGAGAACCAAATATTGGAACAAAACTCTAGCTTTGGTTGCATTATCATATAAATGCCATGAAGTAGATAATATCACCAAAAATGGCCTGAAAGCACTTGTAGAAGACATTTTTCATCTGAGAGAGAGAGAGAGAGAGAGAGAGAGAGAGATGCATGTACAAGAGTGGACAATAGCATTAGCCAGTGCTATATAGGTTTTAAAACCAAGAGGTGTTAAAGGTGATTCTACAAGGTTTCAAATGAGAGGAACCAGCTCCAAAGAGCTTTTTAAGAAACACAAAATCCCACTTTAACAGGTTAGAATTCAGGAAGATTGTTGTTTTTATTTCCTTTAAGAAACTTGAATTGAAATATCAAGTCCTACTGAAAAGAATGGATGAAGCAAAACATATGGGGTTTCACACTGTTGTAATTCAAGGGTTGAGAGAGAGAGAGAGAGAGAGAGAGAGAGAGAGAGAAATGGATATGAATGGTAACTAGAGCTATAAACCATAGGGTGGCCTGCTTTAGTCTTCATGTCACAAGGTAAATCCTTGTAAGGACAACAGCACTTGTCTACTTATATCAGTAGAACTGACTCAACTTACAGTATACCACTGTCTACAGCTCTCAAGCCTTAACTTTTGGTCACTTCAGTTGACTTACATCACAGAAGCATAAACTTCAAGACTCATGACTTAACTCACAATCTACATACTAAACTTGAGCTGCCCTAGGTTTACATTTATAAATAATAGTGTTTCTGTAAAAGAATGAAGCAACAGGTGCTTTTGAAAAGTTCACAAGATGAAAAAATGAATTCCTACCATGAATTAAGTGGATGAAAAGCAGACTGTATGCAGAAAATAATCCACAACACTCGAGGTAAGAAGGAACCGTAGCATCTATTTATACTAATGTGGATGTCAACAGAAGTTTCCAAGAGAAATGCAGTTGAAGACTCATTCAGTTGCAGAATCCCACTTCTACTGAGGAAAAATTCTACAAGTAAAAATTAATTTATTTACAATATCATAACAAGATGCATTTTGAATATGCGTATATATTTTATGGTTACTGAACTGGTCCAATGTAATTGTTTATTGCTGATAAAATAATGTGAATGTATTTTCAAATCAAGCGCAGAATAACTCACTTTATCATATCTCACTATCACATTCAAAAATAACTCAATAATCTGGTAAAACACTATCTAATAATCCTAGTACTATTGAATGGAAACCTCCCCAATACTAAAGGCACATTCATATGAAAAATCTATGAACACTCTTCCCAACATAAAATAAAGGAAAAAGACATACTGCATACCAGCTCCAATATCCAGGATAACATTGAAAATGTATAGGGATTATTTTGCTCAAATGTAAGTCAACATTTAGACGATTTTATTGAAACTGTATAATTTTAGGTAGATTCCCAAAGAAGGGAAGGGTAGGGGAGAAAGAACTTTACTCATGTGGCATCAATCAAGGATGAGTCGAGAGAAGCTTCTTGAGATGGTTTGTCAAGGAGAATGAAGGCTTTTGGATGGTCCAGTGAAGAAATGTGATTAGTTGATGGAGACAAAGGCTACAAGGCACAGGGAAAGAACTAAAAGGATATGGAATGAAGGCTTTCCATTGGTCCAGTGGAGATGCTAAAATATGATGGAGACTAAGGTTAAAAGGGGAAGAGAAAGAATTAAAAAGATATGGGAGGAGACCACAGGAATAATATGGAGCATTTGAATTTTCGGAAAACTGATAAAAAAAATCAAGCACAATGGCATAAAAAGATTCAAATAGCCGACTGGAGTTATGATAATGCTCATCTATTGTACTTGCAAGATTTTCTTTGATTCCACTCGTCAATTGCACATCCTCCATTTTCCTCAAAACCACCATAAACAGGGGGTAGTAATCACAACTGATTTCCAAAACCAAAGCTTTGTTGGCTAAGCACAATAGCTTGTTCAATTAGAATAAGATCTAATAAGAGACTGCACAACTAAAGTGACATCCAAAATGAAGGAAAGAAACAGAAGATAGGACATGAAGAAGCCAATCAAAGAAAAGGGCAAGTCTTGAGAACAATATGCCATCATTCAGTCCATCACCATACCTCTGGTCTCTCGTCAGCTCCAAGCTTCTGAAGTAACAAGAAAACGGAGAATAGCAACTTGTCACAACCCTCTGTACTTTTCAAAGAAGCCTCATCATTCTCTCTGCCTGATGCAACACGAGTCTCATCTAAACTCTCTTCACCATCCACTGACATAGGAATATATTGCACATCTCCTCGTCCTAAGGTCAAGGAAAACAAGAACAGAGCTTTTAGACTATATGAAAATGCAAAAGGATGGAAAGAAAACTTTAAAATTAAAAATTGGACCTGCTTCCCTCTCCTTTTCCTCGGAGGGCTCTTGGCTAAGCCCTCTTGCTATGAAATCAGCAGCAGTCCACAAGAGGCCTATTGCTGTTAGGCTAATGTTCAGCTCTGTCTTCTGAGCACTATATGCTCCAGTAACATCAATACATCTGCCAAATCAGATGAAAGCAGAACATATTCAAGCATAACAGAATTGACATTTTGCAGAAGTCTTTTACATGCGCTGATCAGAAACGAGCATTAAATGTTTCCAGCTACCATCTGTTACCCAGGTTAAATATTTCGATAGATACATGTTTTCTTAAATGCAAAAATTCAGAGCTTAACAGCAAAGTGATTCAGGATATTTACTGCAACTTTTTATATGAAAATAACTTGCACCAACTTGCTCTTGGCTTCAGTTTCACAAATAAAATTGAGACATCACTGGGGGTGGCAGCCATGGCCAGGCACCCATTGGTTCTATTCCTGTATGGGAAATTCTTACCCAAATCAACAGCAGCTTAGCTGCACAGCTTACTTCTCTTGATGTCCAGATTTCATCAATTAATTTTGTAAACTGCTATTCTTTATGCATTTACACTAACAATTGCCATTGCATAACGACATCCAACAAAAATGGACTAGACATAAATGTTGATTGTCGAAGACATAAGTTCAGCATTTACACTGGTAGGAATTCTGCTGGTAAAGTTGAAAGCCCGTCGTTCATTATAACACGAAGGCTCTGCAAACAAGCAAAGCAATCAGATTGAGTACGTAAGAATTAGACCAAAATTAACTTTTCAAACATTAGCAATGGAGCAACCTCTTTTCATTATTTGCATCCCTATAAAAACGACATCTAGTCTATGTTTTCAAACGCCATTAATCAGAGATGCTTCCATATTTACATAGAAGAGGTCTTCATGAGCTTTTGCACTGCGGAAAGAAACAACAACCCAAGCATGATGTTTCTCTTAATATAATTTATAGAAAATAAATGCCTGCAGACAGGTGATGGTGCACGATGTCTGTCTCTTGACATATAATAACACAATCCACTCCACCCCCACCCCTCTTCCACCCAAACCACCAACCCCAAAAGAAAGGCAAACAGTTTTATTCTTTTCAGTGAAGAGAGTCAATATCTAACCTGGAAGCCTAGAGTGACAAGATCCTTCTCTGATGCATCTGCAACAGATCTTGACAATTGAGCAGGAAAAAGGACAGCAAAGTTAGAAAGACAAAGATACAGCTTAAGGCATGTATGCATGTTAGAGAGAAATAGAGGAGAAAGAGACCTCAACATCTCAAGAATATCTGGCCAACTGAAGCGCAGCTTGTCCGCATACCTCTGAAATAGAGAATCATTAGCATAAGTTGTCAGATCAAAGGAGATATATAGATCAGAAATGCCAGTAAAGCTTCATTAGCCATCAGGGATACCAAGTCACCTCCAAAACATGCAAAAGAATTTTCAAAGTCGTGGCCCGAACATCAATGCTTTGATTGGAAGAGTAAAGAACCCCTAGAGGAGATATGACAGCACGTTCAAGCAACCCTGTCTCTGTTGTTACTGCACCAATCTAAAGAGAGAAAAATAGAGAGCCTTTAATAATATTTCTTATTTGCATCTATATACAAAGCATCAACCCAGAGAAAAGAAAGGGGAGATGACGCACATCTTGAGACCCGCTTCCAAATCCAGATGACAAAGATTCCAGAAACTGATCTGAACCTAAAACAGCTGATATTGATCGATCTAATGCATCAAGTGCCATATTCCGTACATGCTGATTGGGGTTATCAATGAGCTGCAAGATATTATTTTGTCAGATAAAACTGAAATAACATTGACAAAACATAGTTGAAACCCGAAAAATACCTCAACAAAATGACCAACAACTTGATCCCATATTGGCTGCACTCCTGTAATAGGTACAGAACTCATGGTAAAAGAACGTAACGCAAATAGAAGATGATATAAGCATTCCGTCATCTTAGGTATCTCGTAAGATACTAAAAGGTGCTTCAGTACGAAAGTAAATAACATGTACATTTGTTATCACCATATGTTGCTAGTAAGGTGAAGGGCTGATGCCTAAGGTGTCTCACTATGGAAAAGTTGAGTGAGAGCATCCATTTTGATTATAGATCTTGTATCAGTTTTCTCAACAACAACATCCACATTCGATGAAGTAGCATTAAAATCTAGGAAGATGACACAGAATGTCTTGCTAAATGAACTTTCCAGACAACATTTCAAGAAGCTTATTTTCTTCCAATAAAAAGAGTCAGAATTAAGTTAAGCAACAGCAACTATGAAAATACAGGCCTCCGTTTGATCTTTCTACTAATTTGGGAGATTAGGCACAAAAATGAAATTCATCATACAAAAGGAAAAGCTATTCTAAATGAGAATCCACCATGGACACAAGTCAAAAAAAGCAAATCTCAAGCAGGCGTGATATTGCTCCTTGAGAGAATTCTAGAAACATAAGATAATACCAAAGTAACATGCAAAAACAATAAAAAAAGTAAGCACAACACGTACTGTGGAGATTGTTGACCAAGATGGACATCATTCTCTCCACTGAAAAATTAATGGCACCAAACTTTTGACTTGATGCTGCCCCAAATACACTTGGCATCCCAGTTATAGATTGATGCGACAGCTGATGTAATGCAGTAAGAAGTGATTTAACTGCAGATGTATGCATCAGCGCCGAGCTCTCAAACAGCTTCACCCACAAACAGAGGTAGCATATTAGTAAAGGGATAAAGCTACAAAAAAGGACCAAAAAGGAGCAACATCTGCAACCATCTGTTCTGAATACAAGTTCATCAACTAAAGAAATTCTTTTCTGTTCAATCTTGAGTAATATGGATTTTGTTGATTATCAAACAAGAAAATCTATCCTTTCTCTTTGAGAAGAAAATTGTTCCTTCTCTCTACACAGAAATTGATTAAGATGGGGCATCAAAGAAATACCTTTATATAAATGCAAAATTTTTAAAATAGAGGAGAATTTGACATAATGATAGCAATAAATATGACAGAAAAACTTTTGTCAGATTTCCTAACAACCCTTTGAATGCACCCAGACAAAGCACATCATCACCACTCACCTGAGAATTTAAGGAAGAGAGAATGTTGAAGTCACTGTATAGGCCAGACGATTCTCTCGTAAGCTTCGGTACAGTCGTTGCAACCTCCTACACAACATAAAGATGAATGCCAACACAGAATCAATTACTGGAAAAGAAACCTTTAGAATTTATATTAATAACATTTCAATAATGCCAAAATTTGGCTGTTTGGTGATATGAAGAGCATATGCACCTCGACAATTGTTGCTTAAACTACAAAGGCGTGATTTGTTTTGTGGACAAGTAACAGCAGACTTTATTCTGCCAGAAGAAAAGCTGTTGCCATAACTACGCACTTGATAATGGACTCTAATGTCGAAGTAAGGCTTAAACATTAAGGACCCAACATTAACTTTAACTTAGAAATATTATTTATTTAAGTAGTCACCACCCGAGTTCAGAGGAAATATAAGGAATACTCCCACTGAATAAATAAGATTAAAATGTCATACTAGAAAGAAGATCTAGATGCCACCATTCAGCTACAAGCAGTTGTCCACATTAATACAAATATATCCAATAACTTGCAAATGACCACTCAAATCAGACAAACCATCTCACAATTATTCAAGGTATTCAAACAATACTATTTCTGCACACTCATTTTACCACAAAGAGTAGCATTGTTCTGCAGTTTCACATATACCCATCCTTAATTACAATTTTGGTGCAACAAAGTAACACTTCTTTGGGTCTTACAGTTGAAATAAGATACAAGAATTTAGTTTTTTCAAAACAAGATGAATCGTACTATATTTGATCCGTAGTTAAAAGACTCCATTTAATAGGAAAAATAGACATTAATAGTTAAAGTACATGCCTAGAATTGGGATTAGTATAGGTAACGGGTCATGGGAAACTAAATTAGTATGATTCGGCACTTTCAAAACATTATTTTGCTGTTCCAAATCAGTAGTGTACCATAAGAAGGAAAGAATATTTCAAATGACAAACCAATTCTGAATTAGTGTATAATTGAAACCCTGCTTAATCACTGACCATTGAAAAAAGCCAATCAGTGGAGCTATCTATAGTCTGAAAATTCTTTGGATCTAAGTGCATACTTAAACTGGTTCGTCTGCAAATTCTTGAAGTGCAAAATTAAAAAAAAAATTAAATTGGTGATTCAGAAGTCACAGGAGTGCAACAGCCATGTCTCTCCATGACAACATGGAGGACAAGGCTTGAGGTTGAAGCCACAACAACCACCTCTCTGAAGATCAAGGATCAGCCTGACCGCATTTGCCACACTATTGAAGCTCATATTCTCAAAGGGCCTTATTTTTGGTAAATACATTAAATAGATAAACTGCAAAATCAAGCTTCTTTATGCTTCATGAAAAGCTCTATTGAAAACAAAAAAGGAAGTAGAACATCAAAAGTAAAAAAGAAAGACATGGTAACATTGTGGATGATGGAATATGTTGAAAAGATCCAATATAGATCCAGCAAATACCAAGAGAGCATTTCCACTGAAATGAATCAGAGGCAACACATCATAATATAAGTTATTCAACTACATAAATTTTTCACAAATGCTACACAAGAGTGTGATAATTATACTCCAAAGATCAGACAAAGCACTTCAAATGAATGCTGTATTAGAAAGATGCCATTCTTCACCTGTGTAGCAGCATGAGGAGAATGAATTGCTCGGTCCAAAGCAGCTAGGGTCTCCAAAACCTGCAATTATATCGCGATAACAATTACAGATCTGCTTCTTCCATGTGCATTTAAGAAGTATATATCAATCATACCAAGACCCAAGACGGCCCCAACACATTGTGCAATCGATGAGCTATGTTGAAGAGAGTCCTCAAGGCCTAGTAGGAAAAACCATTTGGACTTAGCAAACGATCCAGGGCATGTGATGCAGCAAGGCTAGTACTGCAAGCATCATGGATTATTTCACACAATAACTGAATAGAGCAAAACCACTACCTGTACATTCTTAGGTGTAAGGACAATATTGTCTTTCTGATCAACTGTTGACTCCATACGCTTTGAACCGGGAGAATGCAAACTGCTGTTACTGCAACAATAAAACAAAATATAGGAAATGATCAACTGGAGAAGATCCTGAAACCGTGATCGCATATTACAAGAATGAGGAAGTTCTCTAAAATTGAAATAACAAATGAGCAGCCAGATTTATTATTAGCCACACCAGGAGTGTCGAGAACTGATGTAAGTACACATACAAAATGAAAAAAAAAAAAAAAAGGGCAAGGATATTTTCACATCCCATGCAACTAAACAACATTATTTCCACTAAATGGACAAATTGTCTTTATTTTCCAACTGAAATTTAAAGAGGCAACCCTAAATTTACTCAATTGCCTTGTTTTCTTTTTAGTATTGGTATTTATATTTCTATGTCAGATCCACTTAGCCTTATTAAAATATAAAATTTAAGTGAAGCAGACATTCAAAGCACTACATTTTCTTTCTCATTTTAAACTCTGTACGTATTAGCTTTGTCCAAGAGAGAAATTCCAGACAAACTTAGTTCTTTACCACGTTTAGCAAATTTATGGACCCACTGCGAACTCAAATCTTTAAAATCTCAAACAAAAAACTTCTTGACACAGTAAAATATTCAGACTTTTAAGTTCTTGTTCATTTCATCACCAAACTTTCTTATCCGGGATCTTTTACATACAGAAAACAGGATGAAACCAAAAACAAAAGAGCCCTCTTTAAAGATTTGGCACAATCACAATTACATTCCACTATGATGAATATTTGATAGATGAAACTCAATTAAATGGAAACTCTGTATATGTTCCCATGTAACATCTTACATGCACTGTGTAAAAGTGTTTCATCAATGGTGGGGAAAAAACAGTCTTTGACCCTATACATAAAGAGACTTTATATCATTTATTGATACTAATTAAATCACAAATTCACCACAATATGAGCCTTTTACATAGGAGAAAAGAAGAACAGACAAGTTGTGATGATAGCAGTGACCAGTAAAATGTTGAGTTGAAGGAAATTTCAAAGAACGAAATTGAAGGGAAAGGGAACAAATGCGAAATCCACCAATAGCAATTTCATCAATTTAGTCAAAAGGGAGTGGATTTATCAGATAGTGTAAAAATAGCCCACTCTAAGAAATATTAATTTGGAGAAGAACATGTAATCACAATAATGATAAAATTTTCGAAATGAAGCTCTTTAGAATTGAAATAATAAAAATGAAACTAAATTAATTATTGCCAAACCACTCAGTGACACTAAAACCAAATCTCAAGGTAATATAAGGGCCACGTTGGCAGGAAAAACTAGCTAAACCGACAGGATTGGTTTTGCAGATAAGTAGAGACAACAAATTAGGAACGAGCCTACATTCTTTAATGAAACGGAGACCCTTTTATTACATAAGTCATGACATTTTCTGTAGGAAGTGCAACACCCTTACTTAACAAACCAGAACTCAGCCTAGAACCAAAAGTTCAATTACTCTTCTTAGTACCTCTTCTTATCTGCCTCAACAGGAAAGTTGATTGTATATTTGCATAAAGATGCAAGAAATGAATTCAAAGGCTCCACAGCACGAAGAACCCCACACGCCTGTGAAGCAACAGAAAAACAGTGATGAGCATAGCACCCCACGTAAAAAAGCAACTCAGAAGCAGTGTAGAACAGCTTAACAGATTAGGTAAATCCACTTGTACTTAAATGGAAAACTAGCAATCTTAAGATTATAGTGAAGTGATGTTGCTAGTGTAGCACAAGAGAGAAAGCAGTGTATAACCTGAGTGAAAGCCTGGTATCCTTTTAAGATCTCCAACACAATCGCCTCCCCTTGTGACCTTTTAAATGCATCCATATCAGATAAATAATAGTATATTTTCTTTGAAATAGGTAAACCAGTGTAAGAGGAAACTAGAGTACCTAGTCAATATCAGGGACAAAGCATCAAGTACAATCAACCACAAAGAATCAACCATGGAAATGCAGAGAAGGGCAGTCTTCCCAGTACATTTCAGTGGTTGGTCATATCCACTCCTAGGGGATTCAAGCTGGATACATCGAAAGAGTGTAAGATCATGTTCATTGCATAACAAGCACAGAAAAGAACATTAAAGGCACATAATAGGGTAGAATATGACAATCACCTCACCAATATCAACTGCTTCATCAGTCAATGTAGCAACAGTAAATACAACACCTAAAAGACCCTCAATAGCCAGAGTTATTGCATGGGCTTCACTAGCAACCAAGACTGCAGCATTGGATGCATCATTATCGAGGCTCCACTCAATCCCTGTGGTTCAGTCAAACCATCAGTTCTTCTAGTGCTTGCTAAATTTAAAATAAAGGAGAAGCAGAGACTGGCAAGTTTGTTCTTGTTTCATATAGACAATCCACAACCGTGACACATTATAACTGCACAAAGAAATAGGTCGTGTGTTAACTTGATGACCTTTTACCTGATTAGAATAGCAACTTGTCTATCAAGTTTTATACTTGTTCCATTTTGTAGGCTGCCAACATTTATGTTGCTATACCTTATAAATCCAGCTGTAACTAGTATATCAGTCCCAGCATGTCCTATACACATGTAACAGGCTCATAATATTTGGACTTCAAGAGGTCAAAATATAAGGACACGCCAGAACCTCTGAGTCAACTATGGACATAAAGGAAGCAAACACTTATTGGTCTTAAAAAGAAATGGGTCTTTTGAAAATGAAAAAAAATAAAAATAAAAAATTTCTTGCACTCACAAGAAGCCAGTCATATTAGTTGAAACTCCGAAACAAATCACTTTCAACCGAAAGTTGAAGTAATTGACAACAGACTCATGTACTTACTATGAGCGACATAGCAGTGTGCCATGAGATTTCCTAACAGATGTAAGACAAATAATTGAGTTCCCAGAGATATTAGCTATTTAGAGGAGTTAAATAGTTAATTTTTAGGAAGTCCAGATTATGATCCTTCCAAGCTAGTTCCGGTTTTCTTCTTGCAATGTTCAGAATATTATCCACACCAGATTTTAATAAGTGATTTGATGATTGCTCCTTGTTCTGGGCATAACAATGTTGAGAAAGAGAAGCTAACAGTGACATTGAAACTACTCATCAAAGAAAGGGCATCAGCTCCGACAAAGTTCCAAAGAAGGAATTACCGAGGAGTAAATAATAATTAAGATATATTTGCCTTAAATGACCACGTATTATTCAAAATTATTACCAACTGCAAGTATTAGCTGAGAATACAAAAAATAACCTTTAGCTTTGCTGCTGAACATCCCGGCAACAGCGGCCAGACTCTCTTCACTCGTGTCCTGAACCTACATTAGATTCATATAGCTATAAGTTATTCCTCGATTAAAAATTTCCAAATGCTAATTATTTCCTGTCAATAAACAACACTCCTGACCACAGAAAACTCTACACAAGAGCCGAATTAAATTCAACCAAAAAATATATTATAAAGTATAGCAAAATTATGAAAAATTCTAAGCAATTTTACTTGCCATATATATATATATATATATATAGGTCAAATAAAAAGCACAGGTTGCTCAAAGAAGGCCCTAAAACCAACAAGATAAAGCAACAGTAATAACAAGATATAGCCATCCAGACATTGCAAATACTCTCCCTGCAGCCCATAAAACTGCCCATGTCATAGTGAAACTAGTGACACTTGCAGCTATTTAAACTTGCATCCGACACAAGCAGTGCAGTCATGATTGTGGAAAACTTTCAGAATAATTGGCTGTGCCATGAATGCATATCTACCTATAAGAATTTCTGGCTATTAAGCATTCTACAAAAGAATTATAGGATGTGCAAAGCTACATAAATCAGGATGTAAAGAATCAAATCGAAAAATAAAAGATGTTCAAAAATAATTATACTGTATAACCAAAACTACTAGATAAATTTCACCTGTACACTTGAAACAACTCGAGCTAGAGCTTTAACCATACCCTCCACCACATTTGTATTCTTCGGGTTCCTACAATTATAGGAAGAGTTACAGTGAAAGAAACTAAACTGCTTGGTTAAAACAAGTATCTATGCGACCATTCTTGCTTTATCTATGTCACTAGTTCTTAATTCAACAAACGAGAACTAAATTTGTCATACACATGCTGGTATATTTCTCAAAGTGCCCAAAAATACAGGCACTGAACCTCAGCTCAACTAGAGATCTTGTCTATTGGTCGATGTTTTAAACCGTCAACTTTAAGGAAGGTGGGATAAAAGGTCCAGTACTGCTATTCGAAAATGATCATGCAGAGATAGAGCCATATCTGAGATCATATCCACCACAGGTGAATTGCTCATAGCTACCCACTTGTTAATAGACCATTTTAACTTTCAGCTGGACTATTGACACAATTTTAGTGGATTTTGTCACTCAACAAATTTTGCAACATCGTTTCTCCTAAATATTTGCCTAAACTGCTTTCCGTTTACAATTTCTCATTCTAGAACTGTATGAGGCGTTTCCAACTTCAATTTTCTTCACACTTTGATCCTTCAAATTGAAAAAGGAAAGATACAACAGTTTTCTAAAAAAATTTTGCTTGTACTTGCAGTTCAACTAGAATATGTGTGTTCATGATGTGTACGTGCCAGTAAATGCTTCCCTGTGCATGCGTGCGCACGAGAGAATACACAATATGTGTGTGTTCATGACGTGTATGTGCCAGTGAATGCTTCCCTGTGCGTGTGTGCAAGAGAGAGAGAGAGAGAGAGAGAAAGAGAGAACACATTAGAAAAAACATGTAGGCTTATAATAAACACGTAGACTTGTATGACTTACATGTCAAAGTTCAGAAAAAGAGTTTTTAGTGTCCGTGCCTCAACACAAAATCCCTGCCAATTACAACATATAGAGATTTGATGCATCTATTTCCAGTGTAAAAGTAGCTTTGTAATAATAAAATGTAGAACGCTTACCCTCAAAATTTCAAGAACAAGAATGCGATGCCACAGAGGTAAGTCAAGAAATGTAACCTTAACTAACATACTAA
Organism: Eucalyptus virginea; assembly: GCA_014182375.1. Lineage (NCBI taxonomy): Eukaryota > Viridiplantae > Streptophyta > Magnoliopsida > Myrtales > Myrtaceae > Eucalyptus > Eucalyptus virginea. Next base: position 28,315,478 of record CM024515.1, read on the forward strand.
GAAAAACCTGCACAAGGACAGAAAATGGAGTTTGCTGAATAAAAGCCACAAAAATTTACTGTCAATGGAATTATATTAACTGGAAAGAAAAACAAGGGGATCAAATAGCTCCAAGAAAGATAAAAATGAATGTGAGTGTCATAACCTATATGAAAACCGGACTATAACGAAGAAAAATATGAGAAGCAGACATCCAAAGTGACCTATGATGCGAAATAGTATGCTAGTCCATCAGATCGTGATTTTCAAGGATGTTCAATAGTATGACTTATGTTAGATGCGATTTACATGTACAAGAGATGGTCAAAATAGTATATACCTCACATTCAGTGACAAGAGATGAACTGTAAAGCCTGATAATATGAGCAACTGACCGCAAAACCAGCCGTCGGAAAGAAGGCTCCCCAGCTTCCCCTTCAAGCTGTTTCAGTAAATAGAATTAGAAAAGACGAAACCATCATCATCCCAATCAAGTCCACTATCAAAAGCCAGATGCATAGTATCTTCCAGAAGAGATATTACCTCAGCATTAGTCCGAAGGGAAGTCATGAGGAGTGAACATATCTGGTGACGCAAAACCTGTTGAAATGGTGCAGCATATATTCAACTATAAAGACTCTGTCACTTAAATGAGCAAAGTACAGGGATATTGATTAAGAGATTTGACTCCTAACCTGTTCATAGGATATTAAGGTCTTGAAAACAACAGCATAGTTGGAGAGAATGAACCTGCGATGAGAAATATGCAAACTTCAGAGCAAGTCCAAAATAGTTTGCACTGACATTGTAAATCCAGTCTAAAGTGAAATCATGGGGGGATATCTCTGCTTGCCATTTGCAGAAAAAGCTTCCCAATACAAGGTAGGAAGAAATATAATCCCCCCAATACAAAATAAGCAAGGGTCGTTTCGGGTTGACAAAATAAGTGAAGGTGCACAGCGGACATTTTAATTCCCACACAAGTTATTCTATGATTCGCATTGCATTTACCCCCCCGGTTATAATTAATCATATTGGAAAAGCAGCTTACTTAGGTAAAAAGCAACTCACAACCGCACCAGAAAGGAAACAAGATCATCTCATTCCATTTTACTCTCCAATTTCAGCAGACTAAACTGAAAATTGAAATTCTATCCATATAACATTTATTCCCTGTTGCACCAATTATATTTCTAAAATCAGGCTCATAAGTCCAAACTCGAGCCGCTGTTTAGGTTTTCAGCATAAAAGATAACTCTGTCACAAGGACAACGTTCAGCAAAAGCATAGCCTTATACTTCTGCACCAACTGTGCATCCCAATGTCTAAAACCAGAAGTCAGGCACAATGTTTAGAAAGATAGTGACACAGGAAAGCTTATTACTTACTCGAGTATTTCAAGTGCAAAAATCCGCTGAAGAGAGCCAACATGTAACCAAACCGCCTGAAGGTATATATGCAAATGCGTATCAGAAAGGATTTTGGTGACATAGAGCTACTACAATTGAAGAATGGTAGTTAATTCATGATACAAGCCTACAAAAACACATAAGCATTTGGCTTGGATGAAATCTAATGGTCCAATTCAGCACATACAGATCCACCTGCGGCAAGAGCTGTTAGGTCTTCAAGCAACCGAAGCCCAAGCTTTCCAGTTTTGCCCAATGGTTCCCTCTTTGAAGATGGTCCTCCAGAATCAGAATCATGCTCAAGTGATCTGTAAATCCATTGGACAGCTTATTAATGATATAAACACCAAGAAGAAATGAATTATTAGGACACATAAACAACCATCAAACAAAGCTCCTAAACTAGAGTGTCTATATACCAAAATAATGCAGCAGGAGACTAAAGGACTGACTCTGATAGATTCATGCTGCGGCCAACATCACCAGTAACTGAACTAGTTCGAACTACATGGCCTCCAAGACCAAACTTGTCTGCAGGAAGAGACTCAGCAGCAACCACATGGTCAAATATCAATGCCACTGCTTGCCTGAAAGTTGCTGCTGCAGTACTGAAGAGAATAGTAATTCCAGTGAATTTCCACATGTGAGCAAGGTAAAAAATGACTTCCTCATGAAAAGCACAAAATCAATGTTTAGTATTACTGGGAAACTGCTAATGAAAGAGTTGATACAACAAAATAAGGTGTACTGTAAGCATCTACAAGCACTGCCACTGGAAACTTCATGTCCTCAGCCAAAATGTAGTTGACTTACTTCCGCACATTATCTGAAGAACGGTGGCTCTCCAAAAGTCGAAGACAGATGCCAAGAGCTTGAGCCATGTTTTCCTAAAGGTCATAAGGGAAAAAAACAAAACAAAGACAGTCAATGGCATGTAGAACTTCAAAACAACAATACCAAAAGTTATCAGTGCAAGAAAGCCATAACAATAGCCCACCCTAATAGCTACATCTCATGAACTGGAAGAGGCTATATATACAAGATCACAGACAAAAAACACAGGCTTTCACTTACTAAAGATAGTAACCTAACAAAATCTGTCATGAAGGGAAAAATAGTAAACAAAATGGCTTCAAGTTACCTAGTGCACATGCACGAAAGTTATAATTTGCGGCGGCAGATTATAAAGTTAATGAGTAAGGTAATCTAAGACAGATTAACACATCATACACAGTCTATGTAGTGTTCTTTACACCAACCACCTCTATTATCATTAATTTAGATAGTTAATAACTAAAAGATAACCACCTACATCCACTGTGATGGACACAACTTGTGTGAAAACACTTCACATAGCCTGTATACCAGATTAATCCACGTCAGGATAAAATACATATTAATTTTGATAAGTAGACAAAAGCAAACCATATAAAGAAATTTACCCACTAAGTCCACACAAAACTGACTTGGATGAATGCATTAACCAGACAAAGTAAAGGTAATCTATTTATATTCAGCTTAAATATGCAAGAAAAGTAAATATATGAGATCGGCAAGGTTTCATGGACTGTATCATAGTAATTTAATCTTGATCTGTAATTATACTGAAGTAAATAGTGCAGATTCAGCATGGCAATAAAAAATATGCTCACTTATGCTCGCAACAGTTTAAACATCCTGCATAAAGGTACAAGAAAAGGAATAGAAGTCCCCCTAAGATATGCCAAAGCAAAAGGCTCCAATGCCTATAATGAAAACATAAGATTAAAAGCCCAAGTTCTGTCATTAGAGTAAGTTTGAGGTCAGCCATGATGGCATAATGAAACAAAAACACTTCACATTGTTGTCTCCAAAAATGTCCACATATTCAATTCTGCTAAAAGCCAATTTTTAATGGAATATTGATGCACTTTCAAGTCAACGATCTGGAAAGACATTAGATTACCTCATTTTCAGGATGCAATTGTGACTGCAGTATAATCAATATAGTCTGTAGAGTCTTCAGTTGAACAGTCTCGTCATTCATCTCAGAATGCTGCATGGAGAAAAGGAAGTTAGCTTCCAAATGTGTTTTTAGATTTTGAGTATTGAGAAAGACCCAAAACTGTCCAGTAAGAAGATCAACTACAATTCTTATTGAAGTTCTTGTTTCCTATATCTTCTTATACATTAAGAATTAGTTACACAAGGAATTAGTTACACAAGGAAGGTCCCAAAATCCCCAGCACATACAAGATTGTAGTAAATTCCAGTCACTACTTCAAAATTTAACAAGAAAACTTAGCATCCCTGCCTCTGTTCTCTACCCAGTCATCAAGCCAAATCCAACAGTTCCTTAAGACTTATAGTGGCTTGTTGATCAGCAAGGTGTCCAACTTCAGTTTCTTTTATCAGTATCGTGGCATTAATGAAATCCTAAACATCAACCAGGAAGGTCAAAGGCTTATGATGCAGAGGACTCCATGTTTATAGTTTCCCATGAATTTCTAAAGCGATTTGTGCAGTAACAAGAAAAACGTGATGGACAAAATCATGATTACAAAATTTCAGTGCAGGAAACAGAACCCCATGAAAACACTATTCTTCAACAAAAAACCGGATACTAGGTGGCAACATCCATGTTGAAGCATCGATCTTATTCAATTGCAGCTCACTTGCAAAAGCAGTCCTTGCTTACATTAACAAATTAGGATGGCAGAGTTTCTTGGAAATTTACTCTACTCCTGTTTGCTAGAATATATCTCATCATACTGCAACCATGGCTTTGTTAAAGCTCAACAAGCTAAGACATATGCCAACTGTTTGCTCTCTAGAGAGGCTAGAACAAAATATCATGGCAGAATATAAAGATATGGGAAAGTTTAAGGGGGGAATGTTGGTGATGGAATTTCACTCTACTCCAGACATGTAGTCAGGTAATGCCAACTCCAGAGGGAATGCAATCAAGTGGTTCAAACTAACGTGGCAGTAATTTGCATTAAATTTAAAGTTAAAGACAGAACATGCCATAGTCATGGATAACTCACATCTTTAAGAGTGGAAAGTATTTCTTTCAGAGCTGATGTAGCAACGGCATCATGAGATATGAGTTTTTGTAGGCACGATAGCCCGAGGACACTCAGCTTCACCGTTCTGACCTCACAAGCCATCAGAAAGATCCGTAATATGTCCTCGTTATGTGCAATTTCACTTGGACTCGAGAGAGAGCGTAGCTGCAAGTCAAAATCAAAATAAGGCGTCATCCTCCTATGACAATTTCTCCCCAATTCCAGAACTCATACATACTTCCCCTGATACATTCATGAACAAGTGGAATAACTGCAGTGCCTATTGAATCAGAAAGAGATGCAGCCGTCGGCCACTATAAGCTACACACACACACACGAGTTCCACGAAAACGTCGCCAAAGCGCAGTCTGCTCAAAATTCACATTGCCTAAGCCCCTGCTGTTTCCAAAATACATAAACTAGACAGACAGACCCCAAGCTCCAACCAAATCGAACTCCACCATTCGCGGCCACTCATATCAACAAAACAAAACGTAGATACAACTCCACAAACAGACAGAATCTATACCACTTCACCATCCCCACCGCTTCACCACCGCCCAAACACATCCCGACAGCACGTCACGCTCAATCCAATAAGATCGCGCCACCTACGAGACTACAAGTGCACGCACAGAAGAAGCACGCGAGGCACCGATACAAGCATTTCACGCGCAGATGCGCTGCGGGAACTCATCCGGCGGGCCTAAGGCCGCGTTCTGACCTTCAAAATCGCGTGCTCCGCGCCGTCCTTGACGGCGGGATACCGCCGGCGAGCCTCGGCGGAGAGAGCGCGGAGATCCGACTCCAGCACGGCCATGAACGCCATTGCGGCCGCCGCGGAATCGAGTGGTCGCGAGCGCGGGAATCCGCTCAGATCGGCATGAGATCGCGCGCCCGCGCCAGCCCGCCCGAATCGAGATCGAAGGAGAGAGAGCTTCCGTCCAGATCGAGCGGAGTTTGGAGTTGCGGAATTTCTGTGATGTTCGAGGATCTGTTGGCTCGTCGCAATGGTCCGATTCGAGGGCTCGCACGTGCTATTTTTGCGACCCGTGGGAACGAAATGGAATACGGAAAAGAACGAAATGGAATAGACGCAATATTGAGGTTGCTTTTATTTTGCAAAAAATTCAATATATTTTTACTAAAATGATTATCACCTAAAATAATTAAAAAATAATAATTTATATAAAAATATATTTTCAGATGATTGAAAATAAGTTTTTAAAACCAAATATTATATTGATCTTAAATGAAATATCTTTTTCATGAATTGGTTAACTTTGGATCTTTGATATTATTTGAATTTGAAATTTACAAATTCTATTATTATGTATTAATTAGTGTTATTAATCTTATTTGCATCTTGATTAAATTAAAACCAATCAATGGACTGTCACACCGAATGACTATAGTTTTGGAGAATAGGGAACTTATTATTCTCTTCTATTATATTATATATAGTTAAAATTGAGATTGATTAAAGTCAGAACTAAAAGAATATTCGCTCTCAAAGTAGCCATATGGCACTTAAAATTAACTTTGTTTTTGCCACGTGGCTCATAATATTGTCACAAAGCTCATATTCAACCAATTACCAAATTATTTAGTGATTTGCCTTCTCCAAATTTTTATCATTTATTAACTTTAAAATTGAAAAATAGATAAAAGAAATTCTTCAATTGTTTTTGTAAAATCTTGAAATATATTTTCATTATCCTACTCGAAAACTTATATTTTTTAATTATCTTAAAATTTTAAATTTGACCAAAACAAACACACGCGAGATAAGTTTTTTTTTTTTTTTATACTTTTAACTTATCTTATATAATTTTAAATTTGACCCAATTAAAAACACACGAGATAAGTTCATGAGTTTTAATTTATTAGTTTATTATATGACTATTAGTCAATTACATAAATTAAATTGACGTTTATCCAAATCAAATTTGTATTAAATTGTGTTTGTTCTTTTTTAATATATTGGATGTTATTTTCTTGGAGATCAAAAAAGTTTCAACAACCTGAATTTTGATTGGGGTCATCACGAGCTTAACTTCCCTTGATTCACGTTTAGGCATTTGAATTTGGCTTACGTAGAGGATCCAAAATTTGTTACATCCAGTTTGAGATTGAGTCATCGAGGCCTTTGAATCATGTTTGAGAAATGAAAGAATCAAAGGAGTCCAATGATTCCATTGTAATTAGAAATTGTGCTGCATTTATTAAATTGTGAACAATCTATTTGAATTCTCATATCTAAATCTAGATCTAAAATCTTACTTATACCCAAAAATATACTCATGGAAATGTATAAACGCCATCCTATGCTTGTCACATGTCATTTCACTTTGCCCTATAATTGTCATGTCACGAGACATGAGACATAATTTTGCCACTTGACCTAACTTCAACCAATAAGATTGTGGGCTTATCATCCTGACGGTTATATCTTATTTAATTAAAATCTATTTAACAACAACAACAAAAAAAAGATATAATTAAGTTAACAAAATTCGTCAAACTAAGGATAAAATAAATTCATGAGTGACACAATTATTTTAAACGACATCTTTTTCTTTAATGCCATGAAAGTTATTCAACAACTGATGAAATAAAACAACATAGTTTATTTAATTAAAAACCTTGTTGGTCAACCAAAAGCATTTTAACTGCAGTACAACACAGATTTTCCATCAACAACAAAACACTTTGTTCTCAATGCTCATGTTCCACATGGACATAAAATGGCACAAAATAGACACCATGGCACAGTCAATTTCTCCTCTTTGTTCGATCTTTTCTGTTTTCTGGTCCAATCTTTGTTTGATACTTGGAGGTATATTCCTCGAATACTCGACTACTCATCACGTCCCTTTGACTTTTGCTTGCAACGAGTTCATATCTCTCGATTCTCACGGAGGTCGGCATCCTTTGAGGTAGCTCCAAAATCACCTCTCTTGCCATGAAGCTAATGTAGCAACTCTATTATACCACTTGAAAATAGGAGTTTATAACCAAACAAATTCTATTCGGGAATCAAGTCGAACCACTCGAAAAATAGATTCGGGAATCGGTTCTCATTGGAATTGGTCCAGAAACAAGTTCCGAGTGAATGCCAACTTGGGAACCAGAGACTACCCTATCTTGGAACCGGTTTCAAAATGGGTTTGACAAGCTAAAAAGCTAAAACCCTAATTTCATTTTCCTCTAAATTCTAATAGCAACATTCCTTCGTTTTTAATCTTCCTCAAAACTTCTCACTGGTCCTTCCTCTTCCCCTAAATTTTTATGGATGAATGGGAAATTGAGTTTTATATTCTATGTTTTAAGTTACGTGCTTGAACTTTTTATCATTTATAATCGTATGTAACTACGTATTGATCTTATGGATTATTCTTTTTGGCAAATTAAAATTTCTATTATTCATATTTTACTTTTGAGTCATTTCATTACTCATAGCCTTGTATGATTTGTCGAAAAAATGAAAAAAATAAAAATAAAACAAGTTTTCAATAGACCTTGGAACCGGATCGAAAAAATAGGATAGGTTTCAAAATCAATTTCAAGCAGATAGGATAGGTTCCAAAGTTCAAAAACTAGGAACCGGTTACAACAGAATAGATTCCAGGTTCTAGCTCTAGAATCTGCCTACCATAGAATCGATCACCTCTACTTGAAAACCCACAACTAAAATCCTCTAAATCGCCCCGATTGAAGCTTATCTTCACATTCTCTCTTTTTGTATTGCATCTCTCGTTTCAAAACTTACAATGTCGTTTTTCATGACAGTGATTGCTATTGCACAAAACTTACGCAAAGAAGTGTCTCCAGCAGCTGAGGGAAATGAAAAATGAAATTCTTCCATTGGCACACTGTCAAAATCATCTGTGTTCCCTCAAAGAAGATATCCAGCATGCTCCTTGGATGATTCTCTCCGGATATGCTCCTTGGATTCCCACTGTTGAATTCTCCAAAGGGCAAGAACCCCTCTCTCTCTCTTCCAGTCATGCCCATGGCCAGGCATCCTAACTTTTCGACTATAAAATTACTATTTTTTACATTTATTGCGGATACAAATTCAAATACAAACGCGTGAAATCCCCAGAAATGGAATTGCTCGAGTCCCCAAATCCAACAACTTAATTAATCTTGCGCCCGATTCGGCTTCCTCCTTTCCCCCATTTCATAAGAATTGTTTGAATGAGCATCTCCCTGGAGGAGGAACTGCACTTTTCAATGCAAAATTCAGTTCATGCCTCATCACGGAACAAAAAGCGAAAAGGGCCACCTAAGAAGAACATGGCGAAAAACTTTAAACGAAAAGAATAGAAGGGGACGTTGCACCTCGAACGCGTCCCACATCGAAGGCCACCAGACAGGGGGGTGACGAGCTGCGGTATATAACGGAAGAGGAAAGGAGAGAGAAAGTTTCATACATACCTGGACGGGGTCGAATGGGCGATCAGGAAGGCCCATGGCCTAGGCCAAGTAGCCTTCATTGCACTCGACCGAAGGCGGACTCAGCCTAACATCTCCAAATCGGAGACTGTACGTCGTAATTTGTGGTAGCTGGGGGACTGCGTACGCGCCGACCCCCTCCAATTCCGTAACCCCAATCATAAATTCTTTCGTTTGTTGATTAATTTATTGATTTTCTGATAGCTTCTTGGTCGGGACGGGTCGAATCTCGTGAAATGGATTCGGAAGGAGATTTGGGATTTGCCGGAAGTTGTGCTGAGTTGCAATCGTCTGGTCCTTCTGCCGAAATGGGGCTGAGTGTAATTGAACATCGTTAAAAGGGGTTTCTAGAAATAGTTCTGGGGAAGCAGAGGAATCAGATTGCCGTTTGGATTTTGATTGAGGCATGAAGCGACTGCGCTTGTGTCGAGCGAGCTGTGTCCTGCAGAAATGAGGCTTGAGTGTAATTGAACATCGTTAAAAGGGTTTCCGGAAATAGTTTTGGGGAAGCAGAGGAATCAGGTTGCCGTTTGGATTTCGGTTGAGGCATGAAGCGACTGCGCTCGTGTCGAGCGAGCTGTGTCGGATTGCAGAATTTCAGATCCCATCTTCGGGTTGTTCTGCAGATGTGGAATTTGATTCTGGTGCTCGAGATTGGGGATGGGTTCTTGGGCAGGATATGGAAGTAAAAATGTATTCGTTCATCGGTTCTGGCGAGGTCCCGGATTGCCCGGAGCAGCACTGGGATGCTACATGCTTCTGCTTCGGAGAAAAAGAGAGATTGCAGACTGTAGTTATGTGCTATGCCCCCGGGAAAATGGATCGGAAGAAGGGTCCGCCGAATCAGTTGTCGGTGAAAAACCCAAAAACAAGAGAGTATAATTGAAATCCGTTGTGCAGAAAGATCAATCAGCAGTGACAGCGCGAACTTGTAGCAGACTATGGGTCTTAGTAAGTTGCGACTTCAAAGAAAGATCACATTACATCTTTATATATATTCGGTGTTACTAGCCTGCCATTGGTGAAGTGATATTTTAATATGCAATATGGTAAGCACCTAAGCAACAGCTCTGAATTCGTAGCAGACTAGTGCAAAATCCTAGGGTACTAGCAAGTTGGGAATTCAAAGAAAGATTACACTGATGCAGTGTATATTCGGTGTTGTTAGCTTTGTCAGTGGAGACGGATATATTTTAATGCACAATATGCAGAGTACCTAGGTAGCAGCAAACTAGGAAGTCCCACATCGACATTTTGGTGAAGAGATAGAAGGAAGAGAGAGAATAAGACGCAGCTTGGCAACCCATTGCAACATACTTACCTGGACGGGGTCGATGGGCTATCAAGAAGGCCTATGGCCTAGGTTGGCGACCTCCATTGCACTCTAGGAGGGGCGCCCGCCTAAGGTCAGCCCAAGTTGGTTGAGCCTACGTCATAATTTGTGGCAGCGGGGGCCTGCGTTCGCGCGGCCCCTACCAATTCATAGTCCAAAGTTGTCTGCCGTTTATGCTTGTGAAGGCTGTCATCCCCAAAGACTCGGTGGCCATTGCCTGTATCCTTGTCAAGGTGCTTTGGTCTGATCAACTGCCTGTAGCACAAGAAGTCATGCCCAAGCAGTCAAATTGTTACTTTTAACAGGGCTTCATAAGCTTCACCGCGCAACAAAGTCAGCAGAATCTGAAATGGCTGAACGAGTGAGTGCATCAGTTTCTTGGCAGCAGTGTCAATAATTAGGAATAACAAGTTGCGATGCACCCGAAGTCCCGCTTAGACTCACTCCCAAGTAAATGACCATGGCCGGTTCTTGAAATGGATTACTTCCTCTAATGCAATGCATCTGTCTGGTTTCTTATTTCCATAAACAGCGCCGCTAACATCTTCTGTGGATCCAAATTTTGGATAACTGGATGCCAGGAGTGAGATCAGATCATATTCTTAAACTCAAGCCCAAGACAAGCTTTCCGAGTCTGACTTGACTCCCAGGTGCAAGAAATACAATGATGAAATGGGTTATGCCCCAGAGAAAAGAGTGATTGCAGATTGTAATTATGGGTTATGCCCCTGACAAAAAAAAATGGATCAGGAGGAGTAGGGGTGTCAACGGTTCGGTTCGGTTCGGTTTTTTTGAAAAACCGAACCGAACCGAACCGATAGAAAAATCCTCCGAACCGAACCGAAACCGAACCGAACCGAATACGAACCGAACCGAACTTTCGGTTCGGTTTGTATTCGGTTCGGTTCGGTTTTTCGGTTTTCAACTTTCGGTTTTCGGTTTTTTTTTTTTTTTTTTTTTTTTTTTTTTCTGTAAACTCAAAATATTGAGAACTTGCCTCAACATTTCACAGCACCAACTTTTCTTAGATTCAACCAGAGTCCAGCTCAATATAGAAACCTCGATTTTTAATTTGAAGAGAAAAGACCTTCATGCTTTTCTTCTCCATCATAATCATAGAAGATGAAAAAGGCATGTCGATCGACATCTTTCCGGAGCATGATATCAGCGCATAAGAAAGGAAAAGGTGTTCAATAGGGGAACACCCAAAAAAGTTCAACGAGGGAAAAGTGAAAAGAGCATGTGGGATAAATAGCTTCACTTGGGTTATCATTTCAACCAACTACGAAGATAAAAAGAATTATCTCGATGCAGAAACCACAAGACCCATCGTTGAATTCCTGCTAAGAAGACAGGGTACCAAACCAAACGAGTAAGGAAGCTCTCCACCACAAAGAATAGCAAGACCCTTCTCGGGAATTTCATCAAGCACCCGGTGTGCAGCATGCGGTGATCAATTTCCAGTTGATTTGGCGCTCCACTATCGCCAAAGTGTAGCTGCACAAACATCATGGATATATTCAGAGAAAACTCAATGTCTCTGGTTCTTTGTTTAACAGAGTAAACTAATATGAATGTCCTTGAAATCAATAAAGACTAGCATGACCAGAAAAACATATTCTTGAATCACAACCTACTCCGCAATATCTAGAACTTAAAGCTCAATTATGGCTCTTTCCACTAGGGAAAAACAATCACAACATTAAAAGCTGCTATATAGATAATCTAGCATCTCAATCAGCCATTTTAGCTGAGATGAAAGAATCAAGGCAACATTTCGACGGCCGTAATAAATAAAACACGCAAAACCCAACTGAAGTTTCGCTCAGCAACTCAATTTACTGACACCATACACTACCCTGAAATCAATAACGGGAAAAACCAACCCTTTTCGCTTCCCACACTGGAATCGACCAAGCAAGAGATCATCGACACCGGATGAAACCACAAGCATAGCCAGCATACTCAAATCCCATAATTCCAAAATCAACTCCACGCCCAGGGGACCAAAAAGCAATTTTTACAAAACGAAAGTAGAGCCCAGTTCGTCCGATTAGTCCAGCTGAATGTCAAGCCGAACTCCACCCACAAAATTCATCAATCTGACGACCCTCTGACACACCCGATGCGCACGAATTGCACGCGAGAATCACCATCAACCAAGATTCGAGAGAAAAGCAGTCACCTTTACGAGAGAAAGAGAGAGGGGGATCGTGCTGCGGTTTCCCGAGGTAGCAGAAGACGAGGAGGAGGAGGTTTTTGTCTTCTGGGGTGTATAAGGCTAAAACGACGAGAAATTTGCTTCGGATCGTGGTTCTTTGTCTGGTCTTAGCCAAACAGTGTGTAAAGTGACGAAGGAGAGACTTTGGCCGCCCCCCAGTCCAGAGCAGAGCACGCGCCGTCGCAGAAGGAAGAGGGGCTCTGTCCCTCAATCGGTTGCCGTCGCCGTCACAGTCGCCGTCCCTGCCGCCGTCGCCGTCGCAGTCGCCGTCCCTGCCGCCGTTGCCGTTGCACCTCCAAGCCGACCAAGAGGAGACACGAGACGAGAGGAGAGGGCCAGAGTCGGGAGAGAATAAAACCTAGAGTCGGGACGGGAGAGAATAAACCGAACCGATAAAAGAGATTTTATCGGTTCATGGTTCGGTTCGGTTCGGTTAACCGATAAAACCGAACCGATAAAAGAGATTTCGGTTTTTAATGAGAACCGAACCGAAAACCGAACCGAACCGAAAAAACCGATTTTTTCGGTTCGGTTCGGTTCGGTTTTCGGTTCGGTTCGGGTTTCGGTTCGGTTCCTGACACCCCTAAGGAGGAGGGTTGAATAGATTGCTGAAGATAGACCCGAAAACAAGAGACCTAGTAGCAACGCCTTGAATTCGTAGCTGACTAGAGCAAAAATCCTAGGGTAACTGTAATTTGTGACTTCAAGGAACATTGCACTTTCTGAATCTTGTACCAAATGTGTGTACATTAGGTGTTGCTAGCCCGCCCTTGGTGAAGTAATATTTTAATATGCAATATGGTAAGCACCTCAGTAGCAGTAAACTAGGAAGTCCCACATCGAAAAGACAGTGAAGAGAGAGAAGGAAGAGAGAGAATAAGAAGCAGCCTGGCCCTCCTTTGCAACATACTTACCTGGACGGGGTCGATGGGCGATCAAGAAGGCCCATGGCCTAGGTTGGCGACCTCCATTGCACTCTCGGAGGGGCGCCCGCCTAAGGTCAGCCCAAGTTGGTTGAGCCTACGTCATAATTTGTGGCAGCGGGGGCCTGCGTTCGCGCGGCCCCTATCAATCCATAGTCCCAAAATGCCTGTCGTTAATGCCTGTGAAAGGTTGCATCGCTAAATGATTCGATTGTTCGTTGCCTGTCCTTGTCTAGGTGCGTTGGTCTGAATAACTTTCTGTAGCACCAGAAAGCATGCCCAAGCAGTGAAATTGTTAATTTTGACACAGCTTGCAAAGCTTCGCTACCCAACAAAGGCAGCAGAATCTGAAATGGCTGAATGAGCGCATCAGTTTCTTGGCAACAGGGAATGCTCGTGGCTGGTTCCTGGAACTGATTACTTCCTCTAAGGCGATGCATCTATATGGTTTCTTACTTCCATAAACAGCGAGGCTAACATCTTCTGTGGTTCCGATTTGTGGATAAATGTATGCCAGGAATGAGAGATCCGATCATAGTTTCCTTAAACTTGAGTTCGAGACAAGGCTTCTGAGTCTGACGCTGAGTCCTGTATGGAAGGAATACAATGATGAAATGGGGGCAAATCTTACTTTTTGATTTAACTCTGACTGTCCCCCATCAAATATGTCCGGTTGAAGAGCGACAAAGAAAAGGGACCAATCACAGCTTTCGAAACCTGCTTCCCTGGACCCGGTTGACAGGCATCAAGAAGGCCTATATGACCTGGGCTAGTGACCTCCATTGCACTCTTGTAGGGGTGCCAAGTCTAAGGTCTGCCTAAGTCGCAAAGCCGATCGTGCAGCCCGTATTGATTTATATGTTGTGGTAATAGAGGATTCGAGAGCCGTTTATCATCCAAAATCATTCAATCATCATTCACTAATTGTAGATGATTGAATGGCACTTACAAAACCATTTGGTTCTTGTTGAAGTATTATCTCATATTGTTTTAACAACGGTCCTCAACATTTATATTCATGTGGTCTTTCTCCATTTATTAATTTAAGTTTTTGGGTTGGACTTTCTAACATGGTATTAGAGTCTGATTAAAATTCAATAGTTCTTTCTTATCTCCAAACTTAATGCTACGCAATCAAGTGTTCAGCTTGATTCATGTGTTTGGTCTCTCAACTTCATTTTTGGCATAGAAACACCAGTTTAGCCACAAAATAAAGAGTAAACTTCGAATGTGACAATACATTCTACTTTGACAGATTAAATCAGAGGTTTCTTATAAATAATTAGTCCATGAGAACACAGTAGGGAATCGGTTTATGCTTAAGCAGCTCATTCAACTAATCATGAATGCATCCGAACTTTACTTCAGATGACGTTGGCGATTATGGCATAAGATTGGATAAGTCCATTTGCAGCAGGAGCTGCTCACAGGTAGGAATTCGACACATAATCGGCCCATGAACTACGAGCATAAATTTAGTGCCACGGGACCGTGTGAAAGTAGCATAGGCAAGAACAATTAACTGCTGTTGTGGGTTGAAAGGTGTGATCGTTCAAGTACATTAGAAGGAGATGAAGAAGTAATGTGTTTGTTTATCAGCTTTGGTGAGGCCCCAGATTAGCCGAAGCAGCAATGGATGCCCTATATACTAGTCCAGAGGAAAGAACGTTTGCAAATTGTATTTATGGGTTATGCCCCTGACAAAAATGGATCAGGTTGAATAGATTGCCGATAAATACCCAAAAACAAGAGATGACATAGTTGGACATCTCTTGTGCATAAAGATTGATCAGTAGCAACAGACGTGAATTTGCAGCAGACTAGAGCAAATATCCTAAGGTACTTGCAATTTGTGACTTCAAATATAGGTTGCACTGCACTTTTTCAATCTTGTACTGAAAGTGTAATGATCGGTGTTGCTAGAATGCCAGTGGCCACGTTATATTTTAATACGCAATATGGTAAGTACCTAAATGGCGGTAAACTAGTACGTCCCATAACGACAAGATGACGAAGAGAGGAAGTAAGAGAGAGAATTAGAAGCAGCCTCACAACCAATTGCAACATACTTACCTGGATGGGGTTGATGGACGATCAAGAAGGCCCATGGCCTAGGTTGGCGATCTCTATTGCACTCTTGGAGGGGCGCCCGCCTAAAGTCAGCCCAAGTTGGTTGGGCTATGTCATAATTTGTGGCAGGGGAGGCTTGCGTTCACGCGGCCCCTACTAATTTGTAGTTGAAAAGGAATAACAGTCATATTTGTGTTTGGTTAATGTGCATTTTGAGCTGCGAAGTGGTATGCTCATTTGGAATTGGTAGATGATTAGCAGAATGTATGCTATTAATTGGGGTCAATTAGTATGGTTCGGTCCAGTTCGATTTTAATACAAAAGATGGTACTGGTGGTTTCATTTCGCCTTTTCTTTTCCAAATTGTCTAGGTTATGTTTGGTTGGGTCCAGCTTCCAAATAAATTAAAACCGCCCCTTTGCTCGCCTTTTTTAGTTGGGGAGGCTTTAATCAAGATAGATAGATGGCGACAGAAGTACAACGCAAGTGCCAAAACTTGGCATGGGTTAGCACGAGGGGACCTTTTAAGTGCGAAAACTACCAAAAGATACTCTTAAGTACCACTTTTTTTTTTTTTTTTTGAAATTGGGATACTTAATTGCCAAGTCCTACAAGGATAGTAGGAAATCTGATGTGGCTTATTTTTAACAATATAAGTGGTCCACATGGCTTGCCGAAAGCTTACTTAGCAAAGAAGATGCAAAACAACTTTGTTTTGTCCCAAAATTGAATTTTAATAAAAATATTATTTAAAAACTATAATGCATATCTTTTTATATAATTTTTTATTTTTTATAATTAATATTTATATTAAAATTCAATTTTGAGCAAAACAACGTTATTTTGGATTTATCTAGCCACTTTAATGCCAAAAACGACATTTTGCACTTATCTTGTCGGAAAAATGTCACATCGGCAATTTGATTGGAATTTCTTGCCATTAGCACTTAAATATTCAATTTTTCTCCTATTTTGACATTCAAATGTACCTTTTGGAGCTTTTGGTAGTTAAATTTCCTCCCATGCCAAGTTTTGACACTTGCGGTGTCCAATCAAAATAAAAAGAGACAAAAGAAACAAATCAAATATTCATTGTATTAATCTCACAAAGTCTCCATTATGTTCATGCCTTGCAAATTAGGAAAATTTGAGCTTGGACCTTTCAAATTAGATATTCTCCGTATGCATATAAAACAACTCCATCAAATAACATTAGCAACCATTCTACCTTTTCGTGATAAAACACAATCTTACAAGTATATGAGAGACAGAGAACACCTGCACGAATGCTCACACTCAAGTCAAGTTTGTCAATAAAGATATGCTTGAAGGAATAGGTCCCATTACATGTCCCTGAAACTTAATGCCGTAATATAAGAACACCTTTTGAGTATCTCATAAGTCATGTAAATAAATCTTTTGGCCTTAATTAAGAAGGATGGGGATATGTACAATCTTGTAATTTTGGTCCAATTCATGAAAAAATCATGTTTCTTTCCTGATAATGTGCTTCCATTTGTAGGATTGTAAATGGTCTATAGATCAAAATCCCTCAAAGGAAATTAAGTATGTTGAGAACTAAAACTTATGATGATGCCACTTACAAATCTTTTAATTTCTTCAGATTGTCAAGGGATTCGAGAATTGTTACCATGAAAATATTAGCAGCTAGAAGGCTGCAAAAAAAAAAAAAAAAAAAAAAAAAAAAAAAAAAAGAATCTAGTAGGAATACTAAAGGATCAAGTCTCAATGTATAAGTGTGCATAGCATAGAACAAATTGTATTTCTCCAAACAAAGAGACACTTTGTTTCAATTTAAGCAAGAAGATTAGAGTCAAAATTTTTATTTCATAATCTCATAATCAAGAGAGCTCATGAACATCAATAAAGGACTTTCATAATGTGTTATCTAGGCAAAAGTGTGCCAATTAATGTACTCCAATTTACTTATGGTTTTGTTGAGCAGCTCAAGTTTTAAATGTTTGGCTCAAGAGTGCCTTCAAGCAAATTGTCCTCTAATACACTAGCATAGCCATAATTGATCACTACCAAGTCTAACATTTCTCAACACAAAGATATGTGATTTATAGCAAGTCTTACAGCTCCTTCAGCATGGTGATGTGGCCAATTTCCATGGGAATACCACTTATGCTATTTCCAAGTGATTTGAAGCACCAAAGTGAAGACAAAAGTATGCTTCTTTTGAACTCCTAATTAAATGGGATATTAATCTCTAATGCATGATAAGGTTAACTTACAAAATCCTAAGTGGTATCCCAATGAGAGTCATGGGGAGCAATCCACTAATGTAATTACAAGTGAGGTCTCTACTTGCAAAGAATGCTCACTTTAGAACTTCTAAAATTCTCAAGCAATAGTTTGCTAAACTTCTAACAAATTAGTTGATGTAGATTCCCAAGATTGCTCCAGTTCTCAGATAGAAACATGCTTGAGAAAATTGATAATTAGGTGCTTAAAAAAGATCAATCAAGAATTACGGAAAACATTATCAATAATAAGCTAAGGTGGAATCATAATAGTTTTCACCCAACTCATAGCATGCTTTTCAATGATTTCCCCTATGGAGCATTGGTTCCTGGACCACTGGTCTAGTGGAACCGGTCACTTTTTTTTTTTCCATTACTTGATGCTATGTGCTATGTGCTAGCCCAATTCAATCAGTTGCTCATCTTGTCCTAGGAAGAGAGAGATTTTAGTTGAATACTCTTTACTAGCATATTAGTTAGCTTAGGATAAACATCTTTTACCAAAATATGCACAGGCGACACTATTGTTCTCCAGATATCTGTATACTAGCAACAATTGATTTCCTTCAATGTCTATATGAGATTTGGGTGCTGGAGAGTAGATATCATGCCTATCTCTTTAAGAAATTCATGATTTGTTTAATGCGATCTCAAATAAAGGCTTGAGTTCACTGACTAACTTACACATGTGACTTAGGAGCGACTCACGTGCGACTCATGAGCGACTCACGTGCGACTCATGTATAAATATTAATTAAGATGAATAAAAAGTTAAATTATATAAAAAAAGATATGCATTATAGTTTTTTAATTAATGTTTATATTAAAATTCAATTTTGAGCAAAAATACGTCGTTTTGGATTTATTTGGCCATGTAGTGCAAAAAATAATGTTGTTTTGCACTTATCTCGTTAGAAAAATGTCACGTCAGTAGTTTGATCAGAATTTCTCGTCATTGACACTTAAGTGTTCAATTTTTCTCTGATTTTGGCACTTAAGTATACCTTTTGAAACTTTTGGCAGTTAAGTATCCTCCTATATTAAGTTTTGGCACTTGCGGTGTCCAATCAGAATAATAAGAGACAAAATAAACAAATCAAATATTCATTGTATTGAGCTCACAAAGTCTCCATTATATTCATGCCCTATGAATTAGGAAAATTTGAGCTTGGACCTTTCAAATAAGATGTTCCCTTAGATGTGCATAAAACCACTTCATCGCATAACATTAACAACCATTCTACCTTTTCGTGATAAAACACAATCTTAGAAGATTATGAGAGACAAAGAACAATTGCAGGAATGCTCACACTCAGTCAAGTTTGTCAACAAAGATATGCTTGATGGAATAGGTCCCTCCATAGATGTGCCTTGCATGTCCCTGAAAACTTAATGCCATAATATAAGAACACCTTTCGAGTATCTCATAAGTCATGTAAATTAATCTTTTGCCCTAATTGAGAAGGGTGGGGATATGAACAATTTTGTAATTTTGGTCCAATTCTTTAAAAAATCATGTATCTTTCTTGATGATGTGCTTCCTTCTATATGATTGCAGGTGGTCTATAGATCAAAATCCCTCAAAGGAAATTCAGTATGTTGAGAAATAAAATGTATAATGATGCCACTTACAAATCTTCTAATTTCTTCAGATTGCCAAGGGAGTTGAGTATTGTTCCCATGAAAATATTAGTAGCTAGAAGGCTGCAAAATAAAAATAAAAATAAAAATCTAGGAATTAGGGATACTAAAGGACCAAATCTCAATGTATAAGTGTACATAGCATAGAACAAAGTGTATTTTCATCTCCCCAAACAAAGAGGAAATTCGTTTCAATTTAAGTAGGAAGGTTTAGAGTCAAAATTTTTATTTCATAATCTCACAATCAAGAGAGCTCACGGACATCAAGAAAGGACTTTTGAAATGTGTTATCCAAGCAAAAGTGTGCCAATTGATGTACTCTAATTTACTTATAGTCTCGTTGAGCAACTTAAGTTTCCAATATTTGGCTCAAGAGCGCCTTCAAGCATATTGTCCTCTAATACACTAGCATAGCAATAATTGATCACTATAAGATCTAATACATTCTCAATACAAAGGTATGTGATTTATAGTAAGTCTTATAGCTCCTTTAGTGCACGGTGATGTTGCCAATTTCCTTGGGAATACCACTTATGTGATTTCTAGGTGACCTGAAGCACCAAAGTGAAGACAAAAGTATGCTTCTTTTGAACTCCTAATTAAATGGGATGATGATCTCTGATGCATGATAAGGTTAACTTACAAAATGCTAAGTGGTATCCCAATGAGAGTTGTGGGGAGCAATCCACTAATGTAGTTATGAGTGAGGTCTCTGCTTGCAAAGAATGCTCACTTTGAACTCTTAAAATTCTCAAGCAATAATTTGCTAAACTTTTGACAATTTAGTTGATGGAGATTCCCAAGATTGCTACAATTGTTAGATAGATACATGCTTAAGAAAATTGATAATCAGGTGCTTAAGAAAGATCAATCAAGAATTACGGAAAACGTTATCAATAATAAGATAAGGTGGAATCATAATAGTTTTCACCCAACTCATAGCATGCTTTTCTTTGATTTCCCCTATGGGTGATCGGTTCCCATTTCCCATAATTAGGAACCGAGGACCAGATTAGTTGGTCTTAGAAACGGGAACCAAACTGGGAGAAAATATTCAGTGGTTGCCAATCACCACGTCACCGTCCTACATGGCGCGTGCAATTCTAGGTGGCTCCACTAACAGGTCGACAAGTGTCCTTAGACTTAGACTAGCTGGAAAATAGAGAAGTCAAAAGTCAGAGGATTTCTTTCTCTCTCCTTTGCTACGGCGGACAAGAGACTCAGCAGAAGCATTAATTAATGCCGTTGCCGCTCAAAAACCTCTCTCTTCATGTCAATTTTCAAGCGCTTTTTGCCTTCTCCTTCCTTGAGTTGAGAAGAGAAAACGCAGATACCTTCTCTCTCCTTCTCCGGCACGCTTGACTGACTGCTTCTGCCTCCGCCTCACCATGCCCCTACCCTTTCCCCAAAGCCCTTGTCGGTCGCAAGTGTTGGTCATATTTGTCTCTGGCATGTCGCCTCCTCGAAGAACCCCGCTGGGTCACAGCTGCTGGATCCCGAGCACCCTTTGCCTTCGCCGTCACCTCCAGAGTCTCGTCAGTGGCTACGATTCGTCAGCTCACTCCTCTCTCCCACCTGCGCTCGCGCTGATCTCTTGGGACTGCCTCCACACTTCACAGTTTTCATCCTTAAGTGAACAGGAGTAGCATGGCGATTCTTACCTTTTGTGGGAGAGAATCCGGTAGCGATGGCAAGATGATACGCTAATCTGTCTAGTGAAGACACGTGAGCGACCTGTGAAGGCGGAGAGGCTCGAGACCCAGCAATCGCAAGCTTCTTTTGCTTTGGCTTCAAAATCGCTGGCATCGTGCCCGAGCCCGAAATCAAGAATGACCCACTCACAGTTTCTATTGCCCGAGCCAGAAAATCAACGACCCCGACAAATGAAGTGAGCGGCGTGTGAAGGCGAAGAGGGCTCGGGACCCAGCACTTGAAAACTTCTTCCGCTTTGGTGCCAACATGGCCGAGCCCGAAAATGAAACCGACCCACTCGCAGATTATATCGCCAGAAAAGGCGATGATGGCGACAAACGAAGTGAGCGGCGTGTGAAGGCCGAGAGGGCTCATGACCCAGTAGCTGCAAATTTCTTCCACTTTGGTGACAACGTGCCTGACCCAAAATCGAAACTGAGCCACTCGTGGTTTCTATGGTCAAAGCCCGAGGGTGAGGGCGTGAGGGCTTGAGGTGAGTGAGGACCGGGAAGGAAGACAGCTCCATGTTCAAACGTGAAAAGACCTGTGCAACGAGAGAGAGAGAGAGAGAGAGAGAGAGAGAGAGAGATGAGCCATTAATGGCCGCTTAGCCTATCGTTGCTTGCAACTAGCCCGAAATCACAAGTAGCTTATGCTGTGTAAACATGCAATGCAGTATGTTTGTACATATAAACAATGAATATAATGTTGTGGTGCCTCAATGCGTTCCTTTTCATCTTCCCTACAAGGCCTATGATCAAATGTGAGCCTCTGTAATGCCAGCTCTACAAATAAACAATCTCCAGCTTTAAACACGAAGTAATTGCCCCTTCTAATTTCACCACTGTCGGGGCTGTGAAAGTGCCGTTATGCGTGTCTTTGTTCATTCATTCAATATGATCATATAGTAGTTTCCCTTCTTGTCCTAGAGTTTGCGACAGATAAGTTGCAACATCTGGATATTAAGAGTGAGATCTGGATATCAAGAACATGGATGGTTTTAATGATTTACATCCCTATTCAACGTCATGCTAGTTTGAGGTGCCATTGCAAAGAACCGGCTCCCTTCTCTCTCTCTCTCAAACGTTTCTCATGTTTTTTTTATATTGGAATCAAGGCGTAGCAAGTCTCATGTTTATAGAGTTAAATCAAGGTAGAATCGTCCCTTTCATTTTTACTTGAAGGTGCTTTAGCGAGAGAAGTGCCTTCAAACTGAAAGATTGATAAATGGGTTATGGAGTTTAGCTAGATGACCCAATACTCCAACGATCAACATTTCTCGATGCTATAAGCAAGAAATAACGTAAAAAGAAAGAGCATTCCCAACACACCAACATAGATCCGTGAGGAGGACCATATATACCGCACAAAAAAGAGGACTTCGCAAGCGGCGGCAGATCATCATCTCCTTTTCTAATCAAATCAATCGAACTACTTCAATAAAATAACATCTCAAGTAAGCTCATGCACTTAAGCCAAGAAATAAACAGAAAATGCAAAGGATATAAAGAAAAATCACTCCTCTCTCTCTTCCACCACAAAATCCCTCATGGCTGTTGCCGGAACCCTGAAATTCTGTTGGACCTTTTATGTAATGATGCCCATTTACCGGGCCTCTCATCTTTGCTTAGTAAACGAAATATTTATGTTTCTGACCCAAAAAAAAAAAAAAAAAAAAATTCTCAAATAAAGGCCCGAGTTCACCAACCAGATTGCACGTGTGACTCATGTATGATTCATGAGCGACTCACGTGTGATTTATGTGTAACTCACATGTGATTTTTATGTTCGATATCTTGGCATTTAGTTCCTTATCAAGTAGCACATTTGTCTCTTTTATGTTCTTATGAACAATTTTCAACCTAGATTTCTCGTGAAGTTAAGCCAATCCCTTGCTCTTCCCAAACATAATTTCTTTCTCATGGCCTAGTCCAACTCAATCCGGTGCTCATCTCATCTTTGGGGGGTTGGGTGGGGAAGAGAGAGAGATGAATGCACATTAATAACATATTAATTAGCTTAGGGAAATCATCTTTTGCCAACAAGTGTGGGGGTGGCACTATCATTCTTCAGATATTCATAAACTAGCAACAACCGTTTTCCTTCAATGTAGTAGCTGCAAAACTATATGAGATTTGGGTACTGGAGAGCAAATGTCATGCCTATCTTGTTGAAAAATTCACAATTTCCTTGCTTTGATTTAGAAGAAAGTTGCTTCATAGCAATTATAGTTCCATTCGACAGTATTCTCTAAGATTAATCATATGGCCATAACTGATCATATGTTATTTCATTAACAAAATAATTAGCTTGATAAGATCTGGGTTGGTAAATCTAAAATAAAGACACATATTGAATTATCAGACGCTTTTTTCACAATGAATGGATGATGAAGTTATAAACATATTGTGAATTACCTTGTAAACTAGACCAAACCCTCATTCACTATCTTATTCACATAGTTGAAGTTGCCCGTAGTAGTTTTGATTTGCCTTAAAGTGAAATAGCCAAGTTGGAGATCTAGCAAACGTATTTAAAAAAATAAAATAAAATCAAGGTGTATATCATGAAAGTGATAGTAATGACTTAAGGAAAAACACAATTCTACAACAAATTCTCAATCGGAGGAGTGATGCACTTATATGGTCATGCCTCATAGAAATGCAATCCTAGTTAAAAAATAACAAAATGCCAACTTTTGAGGTGTCACAATTTACTTATAAGTATTCCACAAAAAGAACAAAGAAAGTAGACAAATACAGTCTTGAATTAAGCATCACACTTCTATGGTGAATTACAGAGTGACAATTCCTACATGAGTAGATATGTCAGTATGATAATCTCACCTGGATCTTCAATTTCTCTACTGCATAAGAATCATTTTAGCCAAAGAACTAGTAATATCAAAACAAAGAGAATCACTTAAGCTACCATGATTCCAGTGATTACTCTAGCTGATAGTCTAGGGCTTCCAATGTCAGAGTCTACGAGCAAGAAAAAAATGACGGATTTATACGTGGATTCTTCAATGACCATTTGAGGAAAGAATGATAGAGATTTGTGCATTCAGCATTGACTTACTTGGTGTCACTACAATAGCGGAAATAAGCAGTCCATAGGTACCTCAATCTGGCCATGGTTCCTTTCCTTGGCCAATACAAATGAATTTCCTAAGTACTGTCATTCACAGAAATATTATCGAAGCCATTGTATATGCCTTTCACGAGCAAAGAGTCCTCACTTCTCAATTATTAGGGACATCATCATAATCACATCTCAAGCTAGGGAAAAGGATGCCTCTTTAAAATGTCCTGAGATCTTGTAGTAGTATGAGGAAGTCTTTTTCGCTTCGAGCCTTCTGCATAGGGACAAAAGCCTAAACAAGCACCTTGTAACATTTCTTAGATGTCCCTGTATTTTTCCATTGATGAAGTATCCCAGGAGTTCTCTATACAAGCCAACGAGATGTCCCTAAGTCAAAAACCTAAGATGCCATTGATCAGACATCCTACTAGTTTTTTATACAAGCTACCAAGGACGATTTTGTCACGTCCCCTATAGCGCTTGCATGATGTTAAAGTATAGCCATGTCCAATTATAATGAGAATGAAAACTTTCAAAGTGTATAAATGAGCTTTGCATTAGAGAGCATAAATTTTGAGAAATTTCAAATTGGGAGATCATTTTCTCAAAAAGGAACAAAGTAGACCTCACCTCAAATAATGGCTGAAATTGGCCACTTTTTCAAAAAAGCACCCAAAGTGGGTCTTTTCTAAAATGAAAGCCTGAATTGGTTAATTTAGTTTCAAACAAAGGCATGAGCTCATGGACCAGCTTGAACGTGCGATTCAGGTGCGACTTGGGTGTGATCTCATGTACTACTCACGTGCTTATTCCAACAGAAACCTTAAGAAGACAAGAATGAAGAAATTTAGTTGTTAAGAGAAATTTGAAAAAAATTATCACTTTGGATGTGGTTTTTGAAGTGTGGTTCTTGGACAACCTGACACTTTCTGCTAATTCTAATGTTTGCACAATTGAGCTTATCATCATTCTTAATTAACATGAACAAATTGTCGGTATTACAAATTGGTGAAATCATCCCTAATATCCTATATTGATCTTCTAAGTTTCAAGTCAATATCAATTACTCCATCATTGTATCTTGCCAAGCTTGATGCAATTCATGACGAGATCAAATCAAGTACGAGTGAGAATTTACGAAACCAAGCAAGACACAAGTGTGGTCACAAAGTGAAATGCAATTCGGCAAGCAATTTTGCTGCATAAAGTTCTGTTCAATATCAATGTCAACATCAGAAAACTACAGGTCAAAATCAAGCCACTTGACGAGCTGGAGGAAGCTCATAGGTCTCCTGCATGACTAATATAACTAGTTAAGAACAGATCAAAACTCTAAAAATCATATATAAAGACGAAATTCAACAAAGACTTACTTAAATACACTCTACGAGAGGCTGCCCCATCTCCCAAGCAACAATTTTTTTTTTTTTTTTTTTATCTTTTTCTTCCTTTCTCTTTTTTCTCTTTCCCCTATTTCCTTCCCTCATTGCCGAGCCTCCATGATGCTTTGCCAGCCAACCCTTGTCAGCCATAGATGAGGGCAATCCTCATCAGAGGCCGGTAAGGGATGCCCTCATCAGATCTGGCAAGGGTGGCCCTTATCTAATTTGGGTGACCCATGTCGATGGCCAACAACCTTTGCTGGGCATGGCCGAAGCCCGGCGATTGATGGAGGAAATGGGGTAAAAGGGGAAAAGAGAAAGGAAAGAGGAAAAGAGAAAATAAGAAATAATTATAAATATAAAAAAAATTACAAAAATCGTTCACATTAGAAATTCGGCCAAAATTATACAAAAGGATTACATTGCCAATAATTAAAAAATTTATAACTAAATTAGCAAATCAATATGATAAAAACAAAAAAAATAGCAAATCGTCACAAGGTTCAAGACTAAATTGGCATAATTGACAAGTTCAAAACCGAATTAACGCCATATAATAAGTTGAGAACTAAATTGGTACAATTGAAATATTTAAAACTTATAAGCGCAATGTGTTTAGGACATTTTGGACAATTATCCCATATAATTTTCGATTATCATTTCGATGAAACTAAAGATGAAATTTGTTTTCAGTTTTCAGTTTTTTGTTTTCCTGAAAACATGTTTAATTTGAAAACTAAAAATTTCAATAAAAATGGGAATTTTGAAAACATGTTTGGTGTGTCCTTGCAATCGTTTTTCCAATCAGTATACTCCGTCCTCTTATTTAACATCTTTAAAGAAACTAATGTGGTAAGACGAAATTAATCCGGTTAATACATCATTTTTTTCTCTTGATCGAATTGTTGCTAAACTATTAATTTGCAGCACGTCCATGATAGATCAGGTTAGGTTTAGAAAGCATGGCTTCGGTAAATTTAGGACCATGAATTCTACTTATAGCACCTGGCCAGTTGTCGTGATTAATTACAACACTGAACCTTGTCTTTGCATCTAACAATCTTCAGTCATCTTGTCAGGAAAGGTATTGTGGGAGGGGGGGTTGATGCCCCAATGAAACAAAGTTTTAGATTGCAAGCGACTCTTCTCAGGAAGATTAATTATTTTCCCACGATAGAAGTATAGTGTAAGTGCAAAAACTTAGCATGGGAACACTAAGGGCATGTTTGTTAACCATCCAAATAGTGCATGATTATGATTTTTTGTTCTCGAGAGCAGTTTGGGAACAAAATCGCGTTTTGTAAAATTTTTGTTCCCGGAACAAATTTCAATTTTTTTTGTTCCCGAAAGTAGATTTGGAACAAAATTAAGAATAAAAAAAATTGATTCTTATTCCGGGAACAAATCTAAGAATCAAGACAATATTTCTCTTATTCTTCCATTTTCTTCTTCTTCATCTACCGCCATCCCGTGGTTGCCGCCCGCCGCCGTCCGTCGCCATCCGTCACCCACCGCCGCCGGTTGCCGGTAACCGATCCAAGCAAGCTCGCTGAAGGCAAGCCCAGCCACCAGCAAGGCTCACTCAATCTTATCGGTGGCCAAATGGGCCTCGCCCGGCCCGACGAGGCTCGACCAACGAGGGCCGGCGACGCTTCGGTGAGGTCACCGGCCCTCGGTTCGGCGACTGGCCACTTGAAGAAGAAGAACAAGAAAGAGAGAGGAAAAAATAAAAAAAAAAATTATTTAAAAATTAAAAGAAAATGATTTGGAGTAGAAATTTTGAGCACGATACGGACGCAATTCTATTCCAGAATCAGAAATTTTAGACAGTTACCAAACGGCTTAAAATGCTTAGAAATTGTTCCGGAAAAGAATCAT
This sequence comes from Eucalyptus virginea, assembly GCA_014182375.1. NCBI lineage: Eukaryota > Viridiplantae > Streptophyta > Magnoliopsida > Myrtales > Myrtaceae > Eucalyptus > Eucalyptus virginea. The sequence goes on from CM024515.1 coordinate 28,342,865, forward strand.
AATTTGTTTTTGGAAACAGAATTGTTACCAAACGACCCTAAGTGCCAAAACTTCCAAAAAGTTTACTCACTTTTTTTTTTCTAAAGTTGGGACACTTAAGTGCCAAGTTTAGTGAGAGTAGCCGAAAATCCAACATGGCTTATTTTTAATAATATAAGTGGTCTAAGTGACTCGCCAAAAAGCTTATTCAACAATGAAGATGCAAAACAACGTCGTTTTGTCCCAAAATCGAACTTTAATATAAATATTAATTAAAACAAACAAAAATCGATAGAACGGTTATGACTGTAATAGAAGAGCCAACTTGGGATGTATCTAATCTTCAACCTGCTCTTTGCTATATCTTGTATCTCTTGCTAAGAGTTTTAGTAGGCAAAAGCGGGACCGTCATTGGCAGAATTCTTCTGCTGTACATATTCACTTAAAAAGGGATACCGTCACTTGATACATCCGGGTTCTTCTGCACAGCTAGCTGCAAGTGAAAACATCTGCATACATACGGTAAACTGAGGCCAGAATCGAACGCTTTTTGTTTAAAGCTATAAACATAGAATCCTTCTAGTCACGAGTTAAAAGATCAACGCATTTCATGGGTGTCTTTTTGTTGGGGTTTGTTCCACATCGATTATGGAAGAGGTAGGTGGTCAATAATGTAGGAGTAGGAATACATTCCATTAATTGGCAATGAAGCAAAACTTTTGCAGCAGATCTATTCACTTTCATATGAATTGGGCGAATATGAAAAGCCATATGATTGGCATTTTGAATCATATTAGTATTTATACTTATAAACTGACCACCCGCCCCCTCCATAACCGATGTGGGATAAACCTCAACACTTTTTTTTTTTTTATTTTGAAGCGACGAAATGACAACCAAATAGGGGCTATAAAGTTGTTGACACAAAACGGAAAAACAAAAAAAGAGGAGCGAATAAGCGTGAGAAAAGAAATGAAGTAATAGCATAATCTGAAATTCCCAAACAAATCATCAACTTTTATTGTTAATTCTTCAGTACATCACGGAGGGAAGCTCACATGAGAAGTCAAATAACATGAAACATGGAAATAATACCAAAGGAGAAGCAGCAAATTTTTTAGCAGACTTTGAGGGTGAAGTTCAAACTCGAATATAAGGGGCGCGTTTGGTAACGTTTCTGTTCAAAAATTGTTCCAGGGAACAGAAATAAAAAAAAGTGTTTCTGTTCCGGGGAACAATTTTTGACCAGAAACACGTGTTTGGTAAACTTGTTTCGGGAATAAAAAATGAATAGAAACACATTTGGTAGATTTTATATTCTTTTTTTGTTTCTTTAATTTTTTAATATTTTTATTTTATTTTTCATTTTTTCCTTTATTTTTTTTTTCCTTCTTTTGGCCGGTCGCCTACCTCGGCGACCGGCCGACGGGGGCCAACAGCCTCGCCGGCGGCTGGGCGAGCTCGGCCTCGCCCGGATCCGGCGAGGCCGAGCGTCGCCGGCCTCGGCGAGGCTCGAGCTCGCCCAGATCCGTGAGGCCGAGCCTCACCGGCGCGGGCGAGGCCGAGCCTTGCCTTGGCTGGGCGAGCTCGGCCTCACCCAGATCTGGCGAGGCCGAGCGTCGCCGGCCCTCGACAGCCGGTCGCCGGCCATGGCCGAGGCCGGCAACCGACCAAAGAAAAAGAAGAAGAAAAGAAAAACGTTTTTGTTTCTTCGAAGTGTTTCGGAGCAAGAAACAATTTTTTTTTTGTTTCTCATTTCTGTTCTTTTTGTGTTTCAGGAACAAAAATTTGATTTTAAACAAAAACGCAAACAAACGCGTTTTGTTCTTTTTTTTGTTCCCGGGAACAAAAAAACAAAAAATCTGTTCATAAACAAAAAAAAGAAATGAAAACATGCACGCCCAAGTACTCATTTGGATTCATATTTCATAAACAGTGCCTTCGACATCTTTTCTGATGCCAAATCATGAATAAACAGATGTACAGAGAATTGGAACTAAGAGAACATCTTCCTAAATTAAATAGAAGCATTTTGAGTCTGGCTTTAGTCCCACATAAAAAAACTAACAATGATGAAATGCAGGAAGTCCCTGCCAAAGCTAACGTGGATGGGTCGATGGGCGATTAAGATGGTCCATGGCCTAGGTTGATGGCCTCCATTGCAAACTGGTCGGTGTGTTGGCCTATGGTTTGATCATTGCAGTGGAGCCCATGTCATGATCTGTGTTAGTAAGAGCCTCACAAATATGAACTCAAAATGTTGATGCACTTGTAAGCTTGTGAGCTGTTGTGGTAACTCTGTGACTCCACAACATCTGCAGTTGAGTTGAGCATAGTTACAAAATAAAAACGATTAGCCCCATAAACCACAATATTGAGAAAAGGTGGTTAAGCAAAAATCTCTCATGCAGTTCGCTTGCGATGGGCTGTGATCTCATGCTGAACTGCCCCCGAGATAGTATGCCATGGTTGAAAAGTTAATTCGACTGATAAGTTGGTGTTTATGTAGGAATACATTCCATTAATTGGCAATGAAGCAAGTCTCTGGCAGCAGATCTATTCGCTTTCATATGAATCAGGCGAATATGAAAAGCCATATGATCTGCATTTTGAACCACGTTAGTATTCACATTCCTTTTGTATCTACACCATGGGCAAATACCATTTGGCAAATGGCAGATTGAAACGGTTACCAGCTTTGTCGAATTGTAGAATCTTTCCTAATATGGAATGCCACGGCGAGAGTGAAATTTTGTGAGTTAATGGCTGGACTATACAACGTCCACAAGAATGACTTGAGCATTGTTTTGAAGTGACGGCAATAGTCTCCCCTTGTGACAATATCAAGCCAAGGTTGGTTCTGAAGAAATACTCTTTATGCAGCTGGATCGAGGTAGCTTGTAATCTCGTGCAAATATTATGTCCCGGTAGAGAAATTGCTCCACTGTGCGATGGACAGTCGCCTAAGGACTTAGAGCCCGATGAAGTTGTGGAACACGATATACAAACCATGGTGTGATTACACTTGGTAGATTTCCAGGCTATAGAAACAGAAATTCACAGAAAAACCGATCCTACGCCTCAAGAGTTGATCTTTATTGTAATTGGAGCGCTCAAAATGGTAACATCCACCACACAGACTGAAAAAAGATGTGACAGTAACTTTACTAAAACTGATGTCTGCCATAGACTTCTGTATTGGCCGGCCTGAAAGGATATGCAAAAAATATGGGGCATATAGGTTGTATGACTGGCAGTTCTCCTTTTATATTGCATTTGAAATAATTACTCTTTCTAGGACAATTATTTTGAGTTTATAAAAGGTGTTCAACTGCATTTACATTGACATCAATTGATTATTGCTTACAAGTTACGACCTTGTATATTGGACCGACCATAATCACAAGACTGCAATCTATGTTAAAGTTTCAGTTTTAGTGAGGGCCTGGATTGGCCGAAGCAGCAATGCATGCTCTATATGCTGCTCCAGCTAAAAGATTGACTGCAGGTTGCAATTATGGGTTATGGCCCTGACCAAAATGGAGCAGGTTGAATAGATTGCCGATGGAAAACCTGAAAGCAAGACATAGTCGACATCTGTTGTGCATAAAGATCGATCAGCAGTGACAAACGGGAATTCATAGTGGACTGGAGAAAAAATCCTAGGGTAACTGTAATTTGTGATTTTCAAGTAAGACTACACTGCACTATCGGAATCTTGTACCAAATGTGTATTTTATTCGGTGTTGCTGGTAGTGACATCATATTTTAATATGCAATATGGTAAGTACCTAAGTAGCAGAAAACTAGGAAGTCCCACATTGACAATATGGTGAAGAGGGAGAAAGAAGAGAGAGAATTAGAGGCAGCCTCGCAACCAATTGCAACATACTTACCTGGACGGGGTCGATGGGCGATCAAGAAGGCCCATGGCCTAGGTTGGCGACCTCCATTGCACCTAGGAGGGGCACCCGCCTAAGGTCAGCCCAAGTTGGTTGAGCCTACGTCATAATTTGTGGCAGCGGGGGCCTGCGTTCGCGCGGCCCCTACTAATTTGTAGTTGAAAAGGAATAACAGTCATATCTGTGTTTGGTTAATGTGCATCTTGAGCTGCGAAGAATCTAAGTGGTATGCTCAACTGGAATTGGTAGATGATCAGCAGAATGCATGCTAGTATTTGGGGTCAAATAGTACAGTCCGGTTGAGTTCGGTTCTAATATTAAAGATGGTACTGGTGGTTTCATCTTGCCTTTTCTTTTGCAAATTGTTTGGGTTCTGTTCGGTTGGGTTCAGCTTCCAAATAAATAAAAACAGGCCCTGGCCCGCCCTTATTGGTTGGGGAGGTTTTATGCAAGATAGATAGATGGCTATGACTGTAATAGAAGAGCCAACTTGGGAAGCATTAGGTATCTAATCTTCAACATGGCCTTTGCTTTATCTCGTATCTCTGCTAAGAGTTTTAGAAGGCAAAAGAGGGACCATCATTGGTAGAACTCTTCGGCAGTCGATATTCACTAAAAAGGAATACTACAAAGGAATGCGTTCATTTGGTACATCCGTGTTCTCCTGCGCAGCTTGCTGCAAGTGAAAACATCTGCATACACACGATAAACTGTTACCAGAACTGAACTTTTTTTGTACAAAGCTATAAACATAGAATCATCTAGTCACGAATTCAATCCGTTTCGTGGGTTAGCCTTATTGTTCTCAAAGCGATGAAATGGCAAGCAAATAGGGGTTACAGAGTTGTTGACACGAAAAAAGAGGAGCAAATAAGAGTGAGAAAAGAAATGAAGTAATAGCATGACTTGAAATTGCTGAATGGATCATCAACATTTAGCCTTAATTTTTGGCCATATAAGTTGGAAAGCTCACATGAGAAGTCAAATAACATGAAACATGGATAATACCTAAGGAGAAGCGGAAAAACGAGAATCTTTAGCAGATTTTGAGGGTTGATGTTCAAACTCAAATAGAAGTACTCATTTGGATTCATATTTCATAAACAGTGCCTCCGACATCTTTTCCGGAGCCAAATCATGAATAAACACATGTATGGAGAATCCGAAGTAAGAGAACATCTTCCTAAATTAAACAGAAGCATTTTGAGTCTGGCTTTAGTCCCACATAGAAAAACTAACATTGGTAGAATGCCGGAAGTCCCTGCCAAAGCTGAAGTGGATGCCAACTGTCATGTCACATACCTGGATGGGGTCGATGGGTGATCAACATGACCCATGGCCTAGGTCGACGGCCTCCATTGCACACCGGACAGTGTGTTGGCCTAAGGTCTGCTCATTGTAGTGGAGCCTACGTCATAATATGTGATAGCAAGGGCCCCACAAATATGAGCTCAAAATGTTGATGCACCTGTAAGCTGATTTATTAATGTTTTTAATGCAAATTCATTTTAGGCTCTTTTAATTATTTATTTATTTTTAAATCTGAATTAAATTAATTTGATTAAAATAATCATAAAAATTATAATTTATCATGTAAATATAAAAATATATGTTTAATATACAATATGTCTCAACCTGTCAAAATTCTCTATTCGTGCCTCCGGTGCTGTTACTTTGAAAAAATTAGAGTGCTCAAAAGCCTACGCTCTGTATACATTAGCATGGGATAACATCGTAGGATTCCGGTCCTATTATGTTGGCCTTCGGGATCGGAGTAATGATTAACAGGGACAGTCGGGGGCATTCGTATTTCATAGTCAGAGGTGAAATTCTTGGATTTATGAAAGACGAACAACTGCGAAAGCAAACCACCGACCAAGGTGGCGTGGATGGTAGGGCCTTGGACCTCCCCGGTGGAGGCCAAGGTTCGAATCCCCGCGGCGGGGGAGGCGATCTTAGCTACTACATGGTGACTTAAGCGTGACGTCGGGGTGGTGGTTTCCCCGCTAGCGTCGCCGGGGGGTTTACGGCGCACTGCCGGTGCAAGCTGGTTCCTCCTGAATCAAAAAAAAAAAAAAAAAAAAAAACAACTGCGAAAGCAAACCACCGCCTGCGCCTGGGACTAGCGGTGGGAGGCCCGGCGCCCGGGGTTTACTCTCCACCGCGAAGCGGCGTGCGGAGGTTCCCCGGGTACCAAAAAAAAAAAAAACTGCGAAAGCAAAACCACCGACCAAGGTGGCGTGGATGGTAGGGCCTTGGACCTCCCAGGTGGAGGCCAAGGTTCGAATCCCCGCGAAGCTGGAGGAGGCAGTCTTAGCTACTACATGGTAACTTAAGCGTGACGTCGGGGTGGTGGTTTCCCGCTAGCGTCGCCAGGGGTTTACGTGGACGGGCTGTCGGCCCGAACGGTTCCTCCAAAGCACCAAAAAAAAAAAAAAAAAAAAACAATCTGAAAGCAAACCACCCGTGGTGGTGGCGTAGGTGGTTGAGCAAGGGAACTTTTCACGAGAGGTCCCAAGTTCGATCCACGGCGTCGTCGTTGCTTTAGTGCTAGCCGCGACTTGCCCGGGGTGCGTGGGTGGTGGTTTCTCGCGTGCCTCCCTGTGGTTTACTCCCGGTTGCCGACCGTGCGGCGGGTTCCCCGGGTCACCAAAAAAAAAAAAAAAAAAAAACAACTGCGAAAGCAAACCACCCGTGGTGGTGGCGTAGGTGGTTGAGCAAGGGAACTTTTCACGAGAGGTCCCAAGTTCAATCCACGGCGTCGTCGTTGCTTCAGTGCTAGCCGCGACTTGCCCGGAGTGCGTGGGTGGTGGTTTCTGCGTGCCTCCCGGGGTTTACTCCCGGTTGCCGACCGTGCGGCGGGTTCCCCGGGTCACAAAAAAAAAAAAAAAAAAAAAACAATCTGCGAAAGCAAACCACCGACCAAGGTGGCGTGGATGGTAGGACCTTGGACCTCCCGGTGGAGGCCAAGGTTCGAATCCCCGCGGCGGGGGAGGCAATCTTAGCTACTACATGGTGACTTAAGCGTGACGTCGGGGTGGTGGTTTCCCGCTAGCGTCGCCACGGGGGTTTACGTGGACGGCTATCGGCCTAGTAACGGTTCCTCCAAAGACCAAAAAAAAAAAAAAACAAGAACAATCGCAAAGCAACACCACCCGTGGTGGTGGCGTAGGTGATTGAGCAAGGGAACTTTTCACGAGAGGTCCCGAGTTCGATCCACGGTGTCGTCGTTGCTTCAGTGCTAGCCGCGCCTTGCCCGGGGCACGTGGGTGGTGGTTTCCCACGTGTCTCCCGGGGTTTACTCTCCACCGCGGCGGCGTGCGAGGTTCCCCGGGTCATCAAAAAAAAAAAAAAAAAAACAACTGCGAAAGCAACCACCCGTGGTGGTGGCGTAGGTGGTTGAGCAAGGGAACTTTTCACGAGAGGTCCCGAGTTCGATCCACGGCGTCGTCGTTGCTTCGGTGCTAGCCGCGCCTTGCCCGGGGCACGTGGGTGGTGGTTTCCCACGTGTCTCCCCAGGGTTTACTCTCCATCGCGAAGCGGCGTGCGGAGGTTCCCTGGGTCATCAAAAAAAAAAAAAAAAAAAAACAACTGCGAAAGCATACCACCGGCCACGGTGGCTCCACTGGATAAGACTCTGCTGATCCTCAACGAAGAGGTGAAGGGTTCAAAACCCAGAGGAGGCGCTAGGTGTATTAAGTGTGACTCGGGGTGGTGGGTCCTCCCGCTAAGTGTCACCCGGGGGTTTACAGGCGCGTGCTGTCGGCTGCAAGCCGGTCCCTCCAGCACCAAAAAAAAAAAAAAAAACAACTGCGAAAGCATACCACCCGCCATGGTGGCACCGATGGTAGATCCGCAGCATTCCTCCGTGGAGGCCACGGGTTCAAGCCCCCGCAACGCAAGTTGCGGGGAGGCGCTGGGTCATTTGTGCGCCTTGCCCGGTGCGTGGGGTGGTGGTTTCCCACGTTGCCCCGGGATTTACTCTCCGGCTGCCGGCCGTGCGGGATTCCCTGGGTCACCAAAAAAAAAAAAAAACAAAAAAACAACTGCGAAAGCATACCACCGGCCGCGGTGGCTCCACTGGTTAAGACTCTGCTGATCCTTAACGAAGAGGTGAAGGGTTCAAAACCCAGGGGAGGCTCTAGGTGTATTAAGTGTGACTCAGGGGTGGTGGGTCCTCCTGCTTAAGTGTCACCTGGGGGTTTACGGCGCGGCTGTCGGCTGCAAGCCGGTTCCTCTAGTACCAAAAAAAAAAAAAAAAAACTGCGAAAGCATTTGCCAAGGATGTTTTCATTAATCAAGAACGAAAGTTGGGGGCTCGAAGACGATAAGATACCATCCTAGTCTCAACCATAAACGATGCCGACTAGGGATCGGCGGATGTTGCTTTTAGGACTCCGCCGGCACCTTATGAGAAATCAAAGTTTTTGGGTTCCGCCGCGGGGGGCCGCCGCGAAGGAGGCGGTCAGGGGCTCGCCGCGCTTCAGGATCTTGACCTGGCCCATCTCGAGGTTCTTCGAAGACGGCGGGGCCGCTGCTCCCTTGCTGCTTCGCTTTGAATTTAGATGGACGGCAAGAGAATTTTGATACACTCGAGCTGTTGTGGTAACTCTGTGACACCACAACATCTGTAGTTCAGATGAGCATAGTTATAAATAAACACCATTAGCCCCTTAAGCCACAATATGGAGAACAGGTGGTTAAGCGAAAATCTCTCATGCAGTTGGCTTGTGATGGGCTGTGATCTCATGCCATATCGACTCCATTATAGTATGCTTTGGTTGAAAAGTTAATTCAACTTATGCATCTGCCAGTAGTGCCTGAAGTTGTGGAGGTTGAAGTTGCTGAAGCAATCTCGAGAAGATTGAATGATGAGTCAGTGTTAATGCAGGAATACGTTCCATTAATTGGCAATGGAGCAAGTCTCTCACAGCAGATCTATTGGCTTTCATATGACTCAGGCGAATATAAAAGGCCATATCCGCATTTTGAACCACATTATTATTCACCTTCCTTTTATTTCTACGGGCAAATACCATTTGGCAAATGGCAGACTGCAACAGTTACCATCTTTGTCGTATTGTAGGATTTTTCCCAATATGGAACATCTGTGAGAGGGTCATTGATATCTCTAGGTCATATGAGTAGTCCTGAATTCAGCAGACAAAATTAGATTGGTTAATTACATCATTGATCCCGGTGAACATTATTGGTCGATTTCTCTGGATGTAGATTTTCACAGAGAATGATTCTTCACTCGTTAGGAAAGAAGGCCCTCATTTTTGTGCTCAGTATCGTGAAGTGACTCTAGTGTAGATTTCAATCTCATAATCAGCATGCTTGAAGCTCAAACTATATAATCCATGATGAAGCATACAGTTTGGAAGAAGATATTAAGGATCCTTGCAATGAGACTGTTATGGACTTTTATCCCTTAAACATGTGTAATACATTTGACATTGCTAAGTTTCAGGCAGCAACAATCACTCCCAGAATCTCTCCTTAGTTTCTTCTTTTCATGCGCAGGTGATGTCAAGAGGCATACTCGACTCTGTGAAAGGTGATGGCATATTAGAGAAGCAGCTCTCTAAGTTAAGCAGACAAACTTGCATTTGAGCATAGGATTCATGCAATGGACATTGCAAAGTATCTGGTTTCAATTTTCAATGGAATGCTGCTCACCAACTTGTTCCCACCATTTTAATCCGATTTGACGCTTAAAAAAATGACTATTAATTTTTATGATATGACCTTGTATCATAAAGCTTCTAGTCCTCGCAGTTTGTCAAAACTGGCAAATTTATAGGACAAGTAAAACTAAAAGCTATCTGAAATTTGCAGGAGTGGTTTTTCTGTATTGTTAAATGTTTATTAGTTGAATAATAAATGCTTGCTTGCTTAGCCAAAAGGGAAAAAAAACACAATGTACTCCATGTCCACAACTAAGGATAAGACACTAAGCAATTAAGTATATACCGTATATAAGGTCACAGATCGGGTTTTTTCAGTGCAGCTAACTATGAGTGGAATCTTTTATCGACTATGGTAAGAAGTGCCACATTGAATAGAATGTGAAGAGAGAGAGGCCTGAGATTATGTAAAAGGAAGCGCCGTGAGCAGTCACTGACCAACAAACTGGGATGGGGTCGTTGGGTGATCAAGAATGCCCATGGCCAAGGTCAAAGTCCTCTATTCCACTTTGGTGGTGCGTTGGCCTTAGGACTGCTCGTTGTAGCAGTGCCTACGTCCTACTTTTTGGCAGCATGGCCCCGCATTTGTGTGGCCCTTAACAATCCAAGATCAAAATGGTTGTACAAAACCAATTTTCATTAGCACATGCTAGGTGACTTTCGTTACCAGGCCAGGTGAAGACCTCAATGGATGAAATGAGTCATGCTGACAGAAAAATCTAGATTGCTTGCTCATGCTCCTATATGAAATTTGAACTTCAATTCATGTTCTTTTCACTATAAACAGAAAGCGTGATATGATTCCCACAGCAAAGGCTCGAAACTGCTGCAATGATTTTCAGCAGAAGCTCTTTCACATGGTCGGCCATGATAGATAATGATGTCACGCCAATTTTAGGCCCTGGCCAAGAATTTTCTCCAACTTTTCATGTCAAAGTGCAAGAGAGGATGTACCTATAGCGATCTATTCTAGCAAACCAAAATTTGTGGTTTCTGATGTTGCTACTCTACTGCGTCCCAGTAGAAAGCTCTTCCACTTGCCGAAGTTGCAGAAACAAGCATCGTGTAAAGTGACTGCAATTGCCTTGAATTGTATCAATATCAAGCCACAGTTGTTTCTTCAGGGAAACTCTACACGCAGCTGGGTTGTGGTATATTGTAATCTTGTGCAAATATTATGTTCTGGTTGAGAAGTTGCTCCAATTTTTGCGACAGACAGTAACACCTGAGGACTTGGAGCCCGATGAAGTTGTGGAGCAAGATATGCGAACCATGGTGGGATTGTCATTGGTAAATTTCCCTAGCTGTAGACATAGAAGTTCACAGGGAAAACGAATGTACTGCAGAGTTGATCTTTATCGTATTTTGAGCACTCAAAATGATGAACACCACGGGGAAGCTTACAGACTGAAAAAATATGGAACAGTGACTATACCAAAACTGATGCCTGCTGTAGACTTTTTTTTGGTCGTCCTGTAAGGCTATGCGAAGTATCTGGGGTATACAGTTTGTATGAACTAGAACTATGGTTTTCAGTTTGATTTTGCATTTGAAGTGGCTACTCTTTCTAGGACAATCATTTTGGATTTTTAGAAGAAGTTCAAGTGCATTTATATTAACATCAATTGGTTATTGCTTGCTAGTCACAACTTTGAACATTGGACCGACCGTATTCACAATAATGCAACCTGTGTTTAAGTTTTCAGTTATACTTTGATGCTGACTGTGTTCAGAGTCTTCAGACCGAGCCAACTCTTATCTGATGCTAGCATTCCTTTTCATTTCCACAGCAAAAAAGCAGGGATATTTGATTTCTAAATCCAAACATGAGAAAGCCGGTGCAATTCGATTGTCTAAACCAACTACTGTCTTAAATTGAGGAAGGCTTCAAGAGGCTTCAAGAATTCAAGAATTCAAGAACAAGGTGCATCTGAGTTTTCCTGTTCAGACATGATCAATATATAACGAGAGTCCCACATTGACATAACGGTGAAGAGAGAGAAGGAAGAGAGAGAATAAGATGCAGCCTGGCATGACATTGCAACATACTTACCTGGACGGGGTCGATGGGCGGTCAAGAAGGCCCATGGCCTAGGTTGGCGACCTCCATTGCACTTTAGGAGGGGCGCCCGCCTAAGGTCAGCCCAAGTTGGTTGAGCCTACGTCATAATTTGTGGCAGTGGGGGCCTGCGTTCGCGCGGCCCCTACCAATTTATAGTCCAAAGGTAGCTTTTGTCACATATGCCCGGGAAGGATTGCACCAGTGAGTAACTTGTGATGTTCATCGCCTTTTTGAGTGGTCCTGGTCAAAAAGGCTTGGGAGGCGGTGGTGCGTTGGTCTGCTTAACTTGCTTGTAGCACTAGAAAAGCATGACCGAGTAGTGAGCAGTGAAATTTTTAATTTTGACAGAGCCTTTTGAGCTTCACTGCACAACAAAGTCAGCAAAATCTGAAATGGCTGAATGAGTGAACGCATCAGTTTCTTAGCAGCAGTGCTGATAATTCGGAATTACCAACTTGCGATGCACGCCAATTCCGCATAGACTCACTGCCTAGTAAATGACCATAGCCAGTTCTTGAAAGGGATTACTTCCTCTAACGCGATGCATCTATTTGGTTACTTATTTCATAAACAGCACCACTAACATCTTCTGTGGTTCTGACTTTTGGATAAATGTATGCTAGGAGTGAGAGATCAGATCATATTCTTAAACTCAAGTTCGAGACAAGCTTTCCCTTGTGGAAGAAAACAATGATGTAATGAGTTATATTCCAGAGAAAAGAGTGATTGCAGATTGTAATTATGGGTTATGCCCATAACAAAAAATAAATCAGAAGAAGGGTTGAATAGATTGCCGATGAAAGACCTGTAAACAAGAGACTCAGCAGCAACGGCTCGAATTCGTAGCAGATTAGAGCAAAAATGCTAGGGTAAATGTAGGTTGTGACTTCAACGAAGATTACACTACACTTTTTGAATCTTGAGCCAAACATGTAAATTCGGTGTTTGCTAGCCTGCCAGTGATGACATAATATTTTAATATGCAATATGGTAAGCACCTAAGTAGCAGCAAATTAGGAAGTCCCACATTGACATAATGGTGAAGAGAGAGAAGGAAGACAGAATAAGATGCAGCCTGGCATGACATTACAACATACTTACCTGGACGGGGTCGATGGGCGGTCAAGAAGGCCCATGGCCTAGGTTGGCGACCTCCATTGCACTCTCGGAGGGGCGCCCGCCTAAGGTCAGCCCAAGTTGGTTGAGCCTACGTCATAATTTGTGTTAGCGGGGGCCTGCGTTCGCGCGGCCCCTACCAATTCATAGTCCAAAGGTAGCTTTTGTCATATATGCCTGTGAAGGATTGCATCAGTGAGTGATTTGTGATGTTCATTGCCTCTTTGACTGGTCGTGCAAGGCTCGGGAGGAGGAGGTGCGTTGGTCTGCTTAACTTGCTTGCAGCACTAGAAAAGCATGCCCGAGCAGTGAAATTTTTAATTTTGACTGAGCCTTTTAAGCTTCACTGCACAACAAAGTCAGCAAAATCTGAAATGGCTGAATGAGTGAGTGCATCAGTTTCTTAGCAGCCGTGCCGATAATTTGGAATACCAACTTGCGATGCACACCAATTCTGCGTAGACTCACTGCCAAGTAAATGACCATAGCCAGTTCTTGAAACGGATTACTTCCTCTAATGTGATGCATCTATTTGGTTTCTCATTTCCATAAATAGCGCAGCTGAAATCTTCTGTGGTTCCTAGTTTTGGATAAATGTATGCTAGGAGTGAGAGATCAGATCATATTCTTAAGCTCGAGACAAGCTTTCTGACTTGAGTCCCGTGTGGAAGAAATACAATGATGAAATGGGTTATGCCCCCAGAGAAAAGAGAGATTGCAGATTGTAATTATGGGTTATGCCCCTGACAAAAAACGGATCAGAAGAAGAGTTGAATAGATTGCCGATGAACTACCTGAAAACAAGAGACTCAGCAGGAACGGCTCGAATTTGTAGCGAACTAGATCAAAAATGCTTGGGTAACTGTAATTTGTGACTTCAGTGAAGATTATACTGCACTTTCTGAATCTTGTGCCAAATGTGTATATGTTCGGGGTTTGCTAGCCTACCGTTGGTGAAGTAATATTTTAATATGCAAAATGGTAAGCACCTAAGTAGCAGTAAACTAGGAAGTCCCACATCGAAAAGATAATGAAGAGAGAGAAGGAAGAGAGAGAACAAGAAGCGGCCTCACACCTCATTGCAACATACTTACCTGGACGGGGTCGATGGGCGATCAAGAAGGCCCATGGCCTAGGTTGGCGACCTCCATTGCACTCTCGGAGGGGCGCCTGCCTAAGGTCAGCCCAAGTTGGTTGAGCCTACGTCATAATTTGTGGCAGCGGGGGCCTGCGTTCGCGCGGCCCCTACCAATTCATAGTTGTAAAAGAACAGTCGTGTTATGGCTTAATTTAATGTACATCTTGCTCTGAGAAGAAATTGGAATTGGTAGATGAATCGGCGAATTCATATGCCTATTATTTCGGATCAATAGATACAATGCAGTCCAGTTCGGTTTAGTTAGACGGTCCGGCTTGGTTCCACCTTCTCTTTTCCAGACTGTTTGGGTCCGGTTTGGTTTCGCCTTCTCTTTTGCAGACTGTTTGGGTTCTGTTTAATTTAGTTTCGGCTTCCGAATAAATAAAACCGCCCCTGCTCACCCTTATTGTTTGGGGGAGGTTTTATACAAGATAGATGGCTATGACTGTTAGAAGAGCCAACTCCGGAAGCATGTGGACATCTAATCTTCAACAAAATCATTGCTTCCTCTTGTATCCCTGCTAAGAGTTTTAGTAGGCAAATGTGGGATCGTCGTTAGCAGAACTCTTCAGCTGTAGATTCTATCAAGTATCTTATGCCTCGAAGGATTAGCTTCATTTGGTACTTCGCTGGTTTTCTGCACAGCTTGCAGCGAGTGAAAATATCAGCATACTCATTGTAAACTGTTACTAGAGTTGGACATTTTGCGTATAAAGCTATAACATAGAATCCCACTGGTGTAAAAAACAATGCCTTTTGTAGCTGAGTCTTATTGTTCAAAGCAACGAAATGGAATACTGAGGTGAAGCAGAACAGCAGAGATTTTTAGCAAGACTTTGACGGTTGAAGTTCATATACAAATAGAAGTATTCATTTGGATTTGTATTGCATAAACAGCACCTCCAACATCTTTTCCCGTACCAAATCATGAATAAACACATGCTAGGAGAATCGGAAGTAGAGATCATCTTCCTAAATTTTACTGAAGCATTTGAGTCTGGCTTTAGTCCCACATAGAAGAACTAACAATGATGAAATAGAGGAAGTCCCTGCCAAAACTGAAGCACATGCCAACTGTCAAATCACTTACCTGGACGAGGTCAATGGGTGATCAAGATGGCCCATGGCCAAGGTTGACTGCCTCCATTGCCCACCGGGGGATGAGTCGGCCTAAGGCCTGCTCATTGTAGCAGAACCTAAGTCATAATTTGTGGTAGTGGGGGCCTGTGTTCCCGCGGCTGACACAAAAATGAGCTCAAAATTGTTTGTGAAGGTGATCTCGGCGCTGATGGGTGGAAAATATGTCAGGAATATTGATACATTAGTGACCTGTTGCAACAACTTTTGACTCCACAACATCTGTAGTTGAGCTGAGTGTAGTTCAAATAACAACCATTGGCCCCATTCACCACAATATTGAGAAAATGCGGTTAAGAGAATCTCTCATGCAGTTGGCTTGTGATGGGCTGCGATCACATGCTAAATCATCAATGTAGTATACCTTGGTTGGGAAGTTAATTTGACTTGTGCATCCAATAGTAGTGCCTGAAGATGTAGAGCTTGATGAAGTTGCAGAAACAATCTTGAGAAGATTGAATTAGATGTCAGTGTTAATGCAGGAATATATTCCATTAACTGGCATTGGAGCTAATCTCTTGCAGCAGATCTGTTCGCTTTCATATGAATCGTCTGAATATGAACATCCATATGATCTGAATTTTGAACCACATCATTATTCACATTCCTTTCATTTCTACATCATGGACAAATGCCATTTGGCAAACTGCACATTTTAACTGTTACCATCTCTGTCAGATTGTAGAATTTTCCACAATATGGAATTTTGATGAGAGGGCCATCGATTCCTCTTTATCTTTGCTGAGTAGTCCTGAATTCAGAAAAAAATTAAAGCAGGTAATTACCCCATTGATCATGGCGAACATAGTTGGTCAGTTTCTCTGGCTGTAGAAATTCATAAAACTGATTCTTCCCTCCTCAGGAAACAAGGCCCTCATACCTGTGTAGATTTCATCTCATAACATATTTGAAGCTCAAACTATGGCATCCATTATGAAGCATACAGTTTGAAATCTGTGGCTAAGGCTCACTGCAATGAGACTGCTATAGACTTGTAACTCTTGGCATGTGTAACATGTTCGCCATTGCTAAGTTTCTGGCAGCGACAATCACTGCCAAAATCTCTCTAGTTCTTTTCATGCAGGTGATGTTAAGAGGTATACTCAACCCTGTGAAAGACAGACATAATAGAGAAGCAGCTTTCGAAGTTAAGCAGACAAACTTGCTTTTGTGAATAGAATTTATGCAATGGAGATTGCAAAATACCAGGTTTCAATATTCAATAACATGTAAGTCTTTGGTCAAATGCTACACCCCAACTTGTTCCCAGCATGTTAGATCCAGTTCGATGCTTAAAAAGAAAAAAAAATAAAGCTTCTAGTCCCTTGCATCTTGCAGTTTGTCAAAGCTGGCAAATTAATATTACAAGAAAAACTAAAAGCTATATGATACTCGTGCAGTTTATTAGTTGAATAAAATTGCTTTTTTACTTAGCCAAAAAGAAAAAACACAAGGTACTCCCCGTGTTCGCAATTAAGGATAAGTCACTAAGCAATTGATTATGCACCGTATGTAAGGTCAAATATCATTATTTTTTCCCATGCAGCAAGCTACGAGCTGAAACTTTTAACTACATATGTTAAGAAGTGCCACATCGAATAGAATGCAAAGAGAGAGGCCTTGAATATATAAAGGAGGGCGCCATGAGCAGTCGCTCACACAGGCCAAGACGGGGTCGTAGGTTGATCAAGAATGCCATGGCCCAGGTCAACAACCTCCGTTGCACTTCAGTGGTGCATCAGCCTTAGGACTGCTTATTGTGGCGGCGGAGCCCTGTGTCATTATTTTCAGCAGCAGAGCCCCGCGTTCGTATGGCCCTTACCAAATTGAGCTAAAAATTGTTGAACAAAACCAATTTTCAGAAGCTTATGTTAGGTGATTTCATAGCAAAGGCCTGTTGAAGACCTAAATGGATGAAATGATTCATGCTGACTGAAAAATCTAGATTGCATGCTCTTGCTACTGTATGAAATTCGAACTTCAATTTATGTAGTTTTAACTATAAGCAGAACGTGTCATATGATTCTGATGGCAAAGAGTAGAAACTTCTGCAATGATTTCCAGCTCTTTCATGTGGTCAGCCGTAACAGATGGTGATGTCGTGCCAACTTTAGGCCATGGCCAAGAATTCACTCCAACTTGTCATGGTAAAGTGCCACAGAGAATGTATGGATGGTGATCTATTCTAACAACTGAAAATTAGTCGATGAAGTTAAACAAACAATCTAGAAAAGATTTTATTGCAAGTTTATTAATGCTGAAATACTTCCCAAGCAAGGAGCTCTCAGATTTAGTGCGGATTGTACTACCAGCCTTCATAAGGAGGTCCTCCAATCTGCATTTATCAGTCCATTATTCGTATTCCTTCTCTCTCTCTTGTTTCCTTCTGTTTGAACTGACCATCTTGGCATCATCAGATTTACTGTTCTAAAGTCGCATCAGGTGACATGCCCAACTCAAGAAGGCCCTTCTTAACAAATTATCTTAACCAATTCAGCTTTCATGGGACCTTTTATTATTCGGGGTATTCCTCCACGATTTCTCTCTCTCTCTTGCTTCTGTTTGAACTGACCATCTTGGCATCATCAGATTTTGGAAAGGCCCTTCTTAACAAATTATCTTAACCAATTCAGCTTTCATGGGACCTTTTTATGCTCGGAAACTCGTATCATTTGCCTCTTTAGTGATGTTAGTTAAATGAAGTGGCCTTTTCTCGACCAAAAAAAAAAAAGTGGGCAAAAGTGAAGGTGACGGCACCATCAAATCACTTACCTGAATGGCGTCAATGGGCTATCAAGAAGGCTCATGGCCTACGTCATCAGCCTCCATTGCACTTGGGAGGTGCATCAGCATAAGTCTGCTCACTGTTGCAGAGCCTACATCATAATTTGTGGCGAGGGGCCTGAATTCACGCAGCCCCTCCCGGTTCCTAATCAAATCTATAACTGTTATTCCTCGTCTCGCGCAAAATATTGAACCCATAATTACTATGATTGGTGAGAGAGTTTTATTAGGTCATGTATGAATACTTGACATTCTTTGGTAGTCCAAGGGTTTTGGGCAAAAAGTTTTCTTGAGAATTCGTAATTTGATATGAATGATTGAGAATGAACATAATTTAGCTAAATTAAGAAATTCCAAGCACACGAAATGGTATTCTGCTTGAAAATTGTTCCGACTTACTCGATTTATGTTTAATTCCCAAGAATATGAAAAGAAGAATAATGGAAAAGTATATAAGAAACTCTTTCTTGTCCTCCTCAAATATGCTCTAAACTTGAAATTAGAAGCAATTTAAGCCTGTCACAGAGCATAGATATCCAGTTCCGCAGCCAGCTTCAACAGCTTACAAGGATACAATCATGTAGAAACGAGCGTTTCTAACACAAACACTTATTCATGGAAACACATCAACACACAAAATATCGACACCAGACAACGATGATTGACGACTAAACTCTATACCATGTTTCAGAAGAACAGCACAAAACGCATGCGCTTCTATGGACCGGAACTCCCCCCCCTCTCAGGGCTCAAAAACCATATTCTCAGCCTCTCGCTTGACAGACTCAAATAGCACAGACGACAAGTAACGTTCTCCAAAGCTGGGGAAGATCACCTGATAAAGTTTACACAGTGCAAATTCAGAGAAATACCCGAATTGTCAATCCAGGAAACGAAGAATCATTAGTAAAAGCCTACAGTATAAATTCGGTGAAAGGAGCACTTACAACAATTAGTTTCCCAGCATTTTCTGGCCTTTTCGCTATCTTCATTGCTGCAGCAGCTGCTGCTCCGGATGATATTCCTACCTGCACAGTGTATCCCAACGATTTACTATAAGAGCTAGCAGTAGCTTTTTACTCTTTTTTCTTATTTTCTTTTGGCCATTAGAGCTAGCAAGTGGCAGACATTCCTAATGGATCACAATATTTGCACAACAGGAAAGCACAAAAATTGAACACGGATTACCAGCAAGCCTTCCTTCAATGCGAGCTGCTTTGCAGTTTCAATAGCTTCATCACTAGATATCTGGAAAGTGATGAAATTAAAATTTACTCAGGAATGTATAAGCTCAGAGAATGATGATCAAGACTAGATGGCAAAAAGTACAGACTTCCCATCCAACTATAAAAGGATTGCTCCCATCAGCACCTGACAAATAACATGCATAACCTTTTGGAGTATACTTTCATCACACTCAATTATTTGCGAATACCTTTCAGGTGTCATGCTTTCATTATCCAGATGTAGTACAAAGACTACAAAGTCCATGTCTAAGCACTCATAAAAGAAGCAATTTTGGATTTTAGCCCAATAGACTGTCAAAGTACAGATGAATCATCAATGACCATATAAATAATTGTGAAGCCATGTGGAGAGTGGGGATGTGCCTGGTTTTTCTTGTTCTACTTTTCCACCTGTTATTCAAAGCTGCCTTGCAATTTCCTATTAAACCTAAGTCCTTGTAACTTCAAAAGCTCATTGCTTACAAACCCATTCTTCCTTAAACCAGCATTATCCTTCTTTATGTCATTTAGCTCTTCCATCCTTTGACATATGGAAGTATATGAACTGCTTTCCTATCTTTAGGGGAAAGGAAACAAATTATGATTTGTTGCACAAATTCTTACCTGGATTACTTCATCAATTAAATCCACATCCAAAACTCCAGGGATGAAACCAGCACCAATACCTTGAATCTTATGAGGGCCTGGGAATTATGGGCATGAAATTCATAGTCAAATAGAGGATTGCACAGGATATCTTCAAAAGAGACATTTCTTCTGAGGAGACTTTTGGCACTTAGCATGCTTATAACAGCAAGAAAATAATACAATCGATGGCATTAGAAGCTGAAAAAGCAGTGTCCCCTATTGCAAAAATAATATAAACAATGCAAAATAGAACAATAAAAGGAAACACAAAGCTATTCATTATTTAAAGGGCCATCATAGTGCATGGTAACAGAACCACTGCGGAAATTAGGGAATAAAGCAAGAACTAACTAGCCTAACAGATTATTAGATTAAGAATGTCAATGATGTGAAATCAGAACTTACCAGGTTTCCCTCCAGACAAAATTGCACTCTCCACTGGTTCTATCCCATATAGCTAAAGACAAAAACAGAGGTGTGCACCTGATATGAGAAATGGGAAAATTGGAAAAGAAAAACTTCTTTCCAAATATTATAAAGATTATCTAACCTTGATATTGGGGTTTTGTTCCTTGAGATACTTTCCTGCTCCGGTTATTGTACCCCCAGTTCCAATTCCAGAAACAAAGGCATCGATTTTCCCACCTGAGCTTTTCCATATTTCTGGTCCAGTGGTCTCATAATGAATCTAACAACAGAGAGAAGATCAATGAACTCATTTTTTTTTTTTTTTTTTTTGATCAGTAATATCAATGAACTTCTTTAACCTGCAAGCATCAATCTTATGAACAAAAAAGATTAAAAAAAAAACCTTGGGATTGGCAGGGTTTTCAAACTGCTGAAGAATGTAAGCATTTGGAGTCTTCGATGCTATCTCCTCCGCCTTCTGAACAGCACCTTTCATGCCTTTGGCTGGATCAGTCAGGACCAGCTCAGCTCCAAATGCACGGAGGATGGTTCTTCTTTCAAGGCTCATTGAAGCAGGCATTGTTATTATAAGTTTGTAACCCTTTGCAGCCGCCATAAATGCCAGACCAATCCCAGTATTTCCGCTTGTTGGCTCAATCAAAACACTCTTCATCAAGTCAAGCAAGGAACAATTCTGGTTAGATTTCTTCATCTGCATATATCACTCTAGGACCTACAAAATGAGATTACATAACCTCAACTTGTTTTAACAGGCCTTGCAATACCTAAGGCCTGTGTAAGCCTTTCAGAAGTCATGTAATTAGTATAGAGTGAGAGAGAGAGATTGCCAATGATCTAATTTAATTATAATCACTTTCCATTGGAGAAAGATGTTCCCATTCTTCAGGAACTATATCAAGAGTCTAAGACGCATGAGCTAGTTTGTCCATCATTATTATTATTGTGAACCTGGAAAGAGAGGTTTCAGTAACTAACCTCCCCTGGCTGGATAAGGCCCTTCTCCTCTGCATCTGCAATCATACTGTACCCAATCCTGCAGGCAAACAAGTCCATATTAGACTCAGAATATGAAGTAATCCACATATCTAGAGGTTGTAGATAATGATGAGATAAGAAATAAATTTCAAGTCAAAAAAATAATTTCAAGTTTCTAACTTATCTGTTGTTGTTCGCTAGAACTGGTGCAAGTACATGTATGCAAGAGAGAAAGGGGATTTGGATTTGTGAGCAAATAAAGAGAGAATTGTGGATGGCAAAGAAAATGGGAGGGAAGGAAATAACCATTTCTTACTCTTTTATTCTAGCGGCCTTCAACTATAAGCCTATAAGGCTTTGCCCAAGCAGACTAAATGTTTTTTTAAAGGACTTGGAATTTTGTGGACCATTTTCACACATGATAACTGTAGTAGATAGCTTTACTTGACAGTAGATTTTGGCAAGGAGTTGAGCCAACCAAACTATGGAACTCCAACAAGACCAACTGATCTTGTTGTCTAAGAAAAGAACATCCAGGTTGGAACAGTGAATCAAGGTATGGATAAGATATAAAGGCGCAGCCATTAGCAGTTCAGCATGGAGAAGATTTTTTTTTTTTTGGTCCAAATGAAATCTTCCTGTACCTGTCTTTGACGCTGGAGCATGGCTCCATCATTTCTAGCTTGACAGCAATTCGGGCAACACAACGGTCAGTGACATGGTTGAGGTACACCATAGGTGTCTTACCAATTAACTGCATACAATAAAAAGATGAACGTGCATGTAACATAAGCGCACAATCACAGTATTAAGACTACGGAGAATTAGTGAGATGAGTGATGCAAATAGCTTACTTCAGTGACATCTTTTGCAATCGTGGACTTCTCTTCCACCATGTTTGTGCCACTGCAAAACCCACTAAGGTTTTTGAGTGATTCAGCAAATAAGGTCCTGTGCAGATAACTAAGAAGCTCACTTGCCAAATGAGAAGAAAAGTCCTAGCAAAAATTCCAAAGCTCGAGATCTTCCATTTGTCGATTCAGCAGATCATGCAAAACCCTCCCTTAATCGACCCAAAGGCTAAAACTTTTTCATACAGATCACACAAAATTCTCACTAAGAACTGGAGATCGACCCGTCAACCCATGAAGCAACAGAAATTGATGAAGGTGACAACTAAAAGGTCCTAGAAATTTCATAATTCAGCATTTCTGAGAAATCAAAAAGAAAGCGAAACTACTGATTTCCAGTTCAACCCTCGAGTGCATTCACAACTCATACAGATGATCTGAAGTTCCACTTACATAACAAAATATCAACCCGAGAACAAGGAAAGAAAGAGAAGCGAAGGAGCAAACCCAGAATATTGCATAAAGATATCCCACCACCTTAAAGGAAGAAGCTTTTAGTGGGATGAAAAGGAAGACCGAAAAGCAAAAGGTTGGGTATTTCAACAAACAATCGCAGCCCTTTTTCTGTAGAGAAGACAGAGAATTCAAACGGGCAACGGCGTAACATGAAAAACGAGAAAAAGAATGAGAATGAGCTCACCTTACCAAGAGCAAAGACAATTTCAACAAGGAAAGCTTCGGACACCACTCTAAAGAGACCTGTCTGGCTTTTTCTATTCTCCAAAAGCCAGCCAAACTCTATATAGACCCTTCTTATCCAGGGACAGCCTTGAACTGGAAATCCTTCTGCAGCACAAGTGCTACCTCGTGGATTTGGAAAGTCCAGGGCTTTTTTGGCAAAGATGACAAAGGAAAACCTGGCTGGCTCTTGCTTTTTCTTCTCTTTTTTCTACCATCTGGGTCCCCATGCTGGCGGTTGTTGACGTGTCTCTCTGTCTCTCTGTCTCTCTGTGCGATTGACGATTGACAATTGACAAGGGGTTGGATTTTAGTTGCTGAGTTGTAGGTAAATTGTCATTGAACTCTCTCTTTGGGTATGTAGATTTTCCTTTTACTGGGATTTTACCATAATTCACGAGGATTCCTTACCATAAAAAGGGCCAAAAGAGAAGGAAAAAGCGGAATAGGAAAACAATTCGGACAAAGCAAGAAGTAGAGGGAGAGAATTTGGATTTGTCAAGCATAAACACGAATATGATTTTTCCACTTGTACTAAACACATCCCCACGTTAGATGTGGGGTAAACATGGGAATCAATGATATTGGAGGTCAAGGGAGGTCTATATATGGATAAGAGACAATGAAAGATTAACATTGTCTTGACCATTTTTCATGGGCTAGTCTATTTCTTCTTCTACTTTGAGAAAAAAATAAGATAAGGATATTGAAAGTCCTAAAATTTATCATGAAAGAACCATTAAATCTCAAAACTTTCAGAAAGTATAATTGAATCCTAAAATTTTAAAAAAATGTAATTCAGTTCTAAAAATTATCATATTAAACTAATCAAGTCCTTTTATTTATTGTACTTTTTGAAAATTTTATAACTCGATTACATTTTCGTGATAAATTTTAAGACTTGAATACCATTTTGAAAGTTTTATTCAATTATATTTCATGACAAGTTTTAAAATTTCTAATACATTTATCTTTAAAAAAAAGATAGTATCATTTATTTTGTGGATTCATTGAGCATCCTTTGGGAACTTTACAGTCGCAAGGGACGCTATTTCTCCTGCTCTTTTCCGCAGGAGTTTGCTGTTTGCCCAAAGAAAGATAAGAGCAGAATCAGGAAAGGCGACCGAGAAAGTTGATACATCATTGAAACACTGTTCTGAGGACGAAAAGTTAGTTGGTAGACATCAATTTTTAGGCTAATGGCTTTCGGGAGGGCCTGTACTTTTTGTTCTTCGTGCGTTTGAGTTTCGAGTACAAGAACACTTTCTTCTCTTTTAATCAACTACCTAAAATTCCTTCTTACGTTTCGAGGTTCACGTGTCTATCCTTATTCCAACCACATCGTCGGGTCCACCCACCATGGGAGTCGCCACCACCGCACGCGGTGGCACAAGAACCACAACCTGCTTGGGCACGACCATTTCCCCCAAAATTCATAGCGCCATCGTCGCCACGGGTTCAAAAATCACAACCACCATCGTGGTTGGCCGACATGGTCATGAGGGAAGAAAAAAGTTTGTCCTGAGTTTGGAAAAAACAAATAGAAATGAGGCACTTTTAAGATCGTGTGCTCATGGCATTAATTCCCGGATTTGGTGCTGAGGCACTTTTCTCAAAGTTGAGATAATTTAGATTATATGACAGCAGCAGAAGATCTGTTTGAGCGATTACAAAGCATCATCATTACAGAGTTAAATAATGTTTCTCTCTTGAACTAATGAAACGAATGGATCGGTGCTGGTCGAAAATGAGCAATCAATCTTCATGTGATACAACACTCGCAATTGATACTTGACCAAATTTAGATCCAATTCATGCAATTAGTTTTGATTCTCAGCAATTTTTGTGAGATCATATCTTTAATTATTAAGTTCGGATGGTTGAGATTTACTTGAATGTTATATTCTTTTTTAATCTCTGGTCTTACTTCCGTGTAACACCAATGCTAAGCAAAACGAGAGAACGAACCTAAACAATGGTAATGAAGAAATTTGTAACATTAGTAAGTTATTTAATTCGAAAGAATACAAAATGTCAAATGATCTATGAGAAGAAACAAAGTAGAAGAAATTCCACGTCATTAATTAATTCAAATGTCCTTGAAAATCTAAATTTGATGCCTCAGTATGAAACTGGATTAGCAAATAGCAATTTCCTTCTTAAACCAGAGAAAACTGATGTTTGTTTTTTTATTTTTTCCTTTTCTAATCAAAAGAACAAATTGGACATTCATGGATCATATAATGCTCGCACTCTTTCTCTGAATTTGGTATGAATCGAAAGTGGGTATGTCGGAATCAATTAAAACCAATATCTAGTTAGACTTTACAACTTTAGACCTAATAAAACCTATTTTCAATAGGTCTACAAACTCTCATGTAAAGCTTAGACCCAAAAAAAAAAAATTGCATGTAAAGCAACCCACTAAATATGAGTTAGAAAGTGAATCCTTGATCCATTTTGCTAGCTCTACTTCTATCTCTTACGTTTTGAACGAGCTACCCGCGTGAGCCTTGCACTAGATCATGCCCGGAAATTTCGCCTTCATCCTTTGAAAGCTTGTCCAGAGCAGCTGCGGTAGCCTTTAGCGCGTTCAGAATGAAATCCCGGAGGTCGGTTGCTCTGGTTGCTTTGGCCTTCACTCCAGAGACCGGCCTCTGGTGCCAAAGGAACAAGGTGCAGACGAAACTCAGAAAGATCATACAAGAATCTCCACTGGGTAGGATAACGCAAGTCAGAAGAAAAACCTTAATCACGAGCTGGACGGTGCTGAAGCACATGGGACAAGGCTCGCGGGAGGCGGATATTTCACAATCTGGGAGTTCAATTTGATTCAGCCCTCTGCAGAACTGATGAAGAAATGTCCAAATCGACTTAATGAAAACAGCGTGAGATGATTCTGAGAAAAAACGCAGTGGCAAAGTAAAGAAGGGAGAACATGAATGCACGCATGAACTTCGAGCCTGTGTCACGTAAAATAAGCATCTATTCCTCAAACTCATGAAAAAATGATGACTTTACTCAGCTATGCAAGCCCAAAGAACATTGTAAAAAGGGTAGCCGTGGGATGAAGAGAACTGATTCGTTGCTATAGGCCGTCGAACTATTGCTGAAACTTGTTCGGGTACGATACCCAACAAGGGTACGCGAGTTCATCAGCAGGAATGGCAGGTAGTAAACTTCATAAATCAGTATGGCAGGTGGTAAACTTCATAAATCAGTCTGAATTTAAGCAAATTAACATGATGATAAAGAGATCGGGAGGCGTAACTTGTAGGATAAAAGGAAAGAAAATGTCGGATAACAATGCCACTGGATTTGATGGAATCCAAAGCCTAACCTCACTCAGTGTTGCGTCTACTTCTGCATGAGCATTAGGTTCGGCATTCTTCTTCGGAAATATGAAGTGACCCCTCACGACAGCCTCATTGTAACGAAAAACTACCTCCATCAATACCTGAAGCCCTTCCCCGTGAACAACCTTATGTGCTTCTTCAACTGCTCTGGCCATGTCCTCCTCCCTACACTCAACAACTGGTAACAGAAGTTCATGAGTTACCACTGTTGTATTCTACTAATCAAGCTGCATTTAGTTTTCAAGCATCTATGTACTTCATCGTTTTAATTGTCTAATTGTTGAAAAGCCTAATTACCAAATAACATGCATGAAATATAATTTTAGCGGTTTGTCACGAATCAACAGGTCAAAAAACACAATGATATCCGATCAAACAATTTCGGGTGGAAAGCCGGTAGGTGGAAAGATGATGCTTAGGATACAGAATGGGCGGGGACGAGAAATATCATCATATGAGTACGGACATTCAAGTGTCGAAGCCTACCCTCCGTTCTCATATCAGGGATGAAGAAACAAAGAGGCGAGATGCAAGCATGGCCTTGAAATAGATCGATGCAATGACCCAGAGTCATACCCAACAAACTCCTATTGCTTACCATGGATTGGAGCAGCAGTAGAGAGTTCTCTGCCCGGCATTGCTATCATGACTGGAGAAAAGACAAAAAGACAGTCAGATTATCACATCATCAAGCAACAAAATTCGCCGTGACGTGAAATTCAAAGGAACTAAGACTCGACGAGAGCGGATAAAAAGAGCAATCAGAAGGACCGATCGATAAGGGCGGTGTTCTGACTGAAGTCATGACGAACTTTATGAAACCATCAACTTTGATCACGTTCCATGGAGATTCTACATCTACGTAACGTCTAAAGAACTGGGTTGAACGTAGTTTTTGCTCGATAATTCAATGTCCAAAACGTTACCCTGGCCAGCTACGGGAGTGTTTAACTTTCCCACTTGAACTATCATAAGAAAAAAAACACAGCCACGACGTTTTGTCTTTCCAATTTAAGGTGGCGAGCGACGAAAAAACAATGGTGATAAATCTTCGAAAACACCAGCGAAGGCCATTCAGAAGACGAAGCAAATTTCTGTCCACCATCAATGGCAAATCACCGCGAGAACACATGCACAGGCACGAGGTTAAAACCTGAGCGAAAACAACCGTAAGGACGAACTCAACGAAGCGGATTCGAGCGTTTATGCTTACAGCGGCCTGCCTCCATTGCAGGATCTCAGGTTGGGGAGAGCGAAATTGACCAGATTCCTGAGCCGGGTACGTCGCCGAGTGTACTCGCAGTTGCAGAAACTAGCCAAGGGAGAGAGAGTCGAAGCGCAGTCTTCCCAAGTGTTAGAGATAATTATGGTTTTATCTCAGATAAATTTCTATAATAGCAGAACTACTTCAGTAATTTTGTTTATAATTCTTATCTTTGAGCATCACATGTATATCCAATGTATCTCTTTCTCGGACCCTTTTCCGAAAGTAGACATTTTGAACATTCATGAACCGACATCCTCGTATTGCAGGATCTCACGTTGGGGAGAGCGAAATTGACCAAATTCCTGAGCCGGATACATTGCCGAGTGTACTCGCAGTTGCAGAAACTAGCCAAGGGAGAGAGAGTCGAAGCGCAGTCTCCCCCAAGTGTTAAGAGATAATTATGGTTTTCTCTCAGATAAATTTCTATAATTGACAGTAATTCTGTTTTCATATATATATATATATATTTTTTTTTTTTATCGATCGAGAACGAGATTACCCTTCGGATCACACGACCCTCCACAACGTTATCTTAATTCTTTTAACATTGCATGTATATCTAAATTTGATTGTGCATATCTTGGTTAATACGTTATCTTAGTTCTTTTTCATTACACATCAAAATTTCACAATTCTTTTTTGGCGTGGTTACTCATTGAATTTATCTCTTTCTCGCACCCTTTTCCGAAAGCAGACATTTTGAACATTCATGAACCGACATCCTCGTATTGTTTGCTTGCTTGCGTGGATCTTACCGTGGGGACCACCACGTTCAATGGCTGTAACCATGTGGATCCATATGTTCAATTTACTCCTATCCAGTCAAATCATTAAATTTCTAATTTGTCTAAGGATGTGCTTGCACTTGCTAAAATTTTCAATGAGGTCCCCCACGACGTCACGTCCGACCAATTTAAATTGACTTGGGCTTTAACCTATGATTTAAAGAACCTTTTTTTCATGGTGGCTTGCCTATGAAGGCAATTTTTTCCAGGATGGCCACTCCGAAGCAAAATTTTCTAGCCATTCTCCGTTCTGACTTGTCTATGGAGGCAAAACTTATCGAGAAAATTGCCAAATATTTAAAAGATGACAGAATAATAAAAAATTATTTATGTAAGCATTTAATTATGTAGAAAGTTTATATGTGCACAAGCAAGATGGAGTCCGCAAAAAGATTTTTGAAAGCATAATTAGGCTTTGCTTTAAAAGAAGGAGAACAAGATATTAAACGGGAAGTGTGTCTAAGACTACAAGGACCTTAGAAGGTGAACGAACTTTAAGACATGTGTCATGGGCCGAAAGATGGACGACCCGAGAGGTTCCCAGAGTCGACCCCAACTCGCCCGTGGACCTCCTGCTCTCACTCGGATTCCCACCGAACCTTCTACCCGAAGTCTCCAAGGGCAGACGAAACCGTCATTGAGTCATATTCTAGGAGTCTGTTCCTTTATTTATGTCGGTAGATGGTAGTTGACATTATGTCGGTAGTTGAGGCGGTGCGATCTCGTCCGCCGATAGAATTCTAGATCAATGGATGTAATCCGAGGCCCTCAACTATAAAAGGGGTGTCCTCCTTCATTTGTAATCATCCACTGCTTCCGCAATACAAAGCAAGTCTTCTTTCTAGAGTTCCTCTCTCTAGATTCTTTCTCTCTCTACGATCCGGGTAAGGCGAGCGAGTGAGCGTTCGACCGAGCAAGGCTTGGCTTAGGTGCTTCGGCGATCCATTTCGATCCTAAAGTGCACGAGTCGCCGTGCGGTCACGATCCCAATAGATCGGCCCGTGACAAGTGGTATCAGAGCCAAAGAGAGATCCATTTCCAAGAGATTGAAGAGCGCCAACTGTTTGAAAGAATGTCAAGCCAAGAAGCGAATATAGTTGGAGAGACTGGGCAAGTCAAAGAGACTCACGGCCGATCAAAGAAGAGAGAGACCTCGATGGATGCTGCGGCCACGTTCGATGAGAAGATCGGGAAGGTCTGGAGTGCTGTGCTCGAGCTCATGGAAGGTCTTGACGATGTGCGAGACCGGATCATGGAGATTGAGGGCTCGCTCTGCAAAGACTTCACGATTGGCATCAACCAAGCCACGGCTCCATTGTTCGACAAGGACGAAGCTCTCGAAGCATCGATCGATGGTTTGAACTAGCGCATCCAAATAATCGAGGAGGTAAGCCCGTGTAGGGAAGAGGTTGACGTCATGAAGGCGGAGATCCAAGAGCTCAAGACCGAGCTCGCCCTATGCAAGCTAAGCATCACGAACGGTGCGGTGCCTACTCAAGCGGTGCCCAAAATCGAGGTGCCGAAGCCAAAGGAGTTCAAAGGCAACCGGTCCGCCCAAGAGGTGGACAACTTCGTGTGAAGCATGGAGCAATACTTCGGCGCCGTCAACATCCGAGATGAGTCGACCAAGGTACGAACCACTTCCATGTTCCTGTCTGATACGGCGATGCTGTGGTGGCGCAATAGGTGCGATGAGATTCGACGCGGCGCCAATCCCATGAACACGTGGGACGACTTCGTGAGGGAGTTCCGGGACTATTTCTTCCCTGAGTTCGCTCAACAAGAAGCCCGAAGCATGCTCCATCGCCTCGAGCAAAGAGGCGCGATCCGAGAGTATGTGAAGGAGTTCATGGAGCTCAAACTCCAAATTCGCAACCTAAGCGAAGAGGAGGCTTTCGGAGCGTTCATGGATGGACTGAAGCCATGGGCACAACTCGAGCTGAAGCGGCGGGACTTGAGTAGTCTGGCGCGTGCGCTAAGCATGGCCGAGTCTCTCATCGACCTCACCAAGGTTGAGCCGAGGAACAACCGAGCAAGAGACTGGAGGTCGGATCGACCCGAAGACGACACGAGAAGCACTCCCCGAGGCGCGCATGATCAAGGTGGCCGAGCCAAGACATGGGGAGAAGGGACTTCTAAGCCGTCCTTCCAAAGAGGTCGACCGCAAGTGGACTACGCGAGTAAGTTCGATCAACCTCCGCCCTCTCCTTGTTTTATTTGCAAAGGTCCGCACTGGACCCAAAAGTGCCCGAAGAGGGGTCGCATCAACGCCCTCCTTGCTATCGAGGAAGAGAAGGAGGTGCCCAAAGAAGATAAGAGGTAGATTCGGATTGGAGCTGTGAGGATGATCAACTCGGTCCAAGCCCGATCGCCGACCAAAGGAGAAGGAATCACTCCAAACACGGACATGTTCTTCGTGGAGGTCGAAGTAGGCGGCCGAACGCTTTACGCTTTGGTCAACACCAACGCATCCAACATGTTCATGTCGACTGAGGTTGCAAAGGCCTTGGGACTTCACGTGGAACCATCCGAGAAGTCGTACAAGCCCATCAATTCGGGCGACTTCCATGTCGTAGGAGCAACACCCGACGTGGATGTCAAGATTGGCGGATGGAAGGGCCGAATGGCGTTCGAGGTAATCCCTCTTGACGACTATGATCTCATCCTTGGGATGCCATTTTTCCATAGCGTGGGAGCCATGATCGACATGAGGACCAAGTGTATGATGATCCTCGACCAAAAGTGCCCGTCGATGATCCCCATGATCAAAGGGGTGGTCGACACCAAGACCATCGCGTCGATCCGACGCCTTGACAAGAGCTTGAAGGCCATGATGCGCATCAACAAGCTGTCCGAGGTGAAGCCAAAGGTCGAGTTGGATCCTACTCCAACACACGCCATGCCAATCCAAGCACTCTTCCCCGAGGTTGAGTGCGTGACGCTTGCTTCGTCTAAGCTGAAGACCGAACCGCATGCCAAATCCGAATTCATCATCAAAGGTTGTGGCCCTTCGTTCATGAGCGTCTGAGCAAAGCGAAACAAGAACACCAAAGCTCGTGCCAAAGCCCGTGCTCGTGCAAAGACGGCCGACCACCAAGCTGAGAGCGATGAGGACGTCGCTTGATTAAGTGGGGGAGAATGTCACGGGCCGAAAGATGGATGACCCGAGAGGTTCCCCAGAGTCGACCCCAACTCGCTCGTGAACCTCCTGCTCTCACTTGGATTCCCACCGAACCTTCTACCCGAAGTCTCCAAGGGCGGGCGAAACCGTCATTGAGTCATATTCTAAGAGTCTGTTCCTTTATTTATGTCGATAGATGGTAGTTGACATTATGTTGGTAGTTGAGGCGGTGTGATCTCGTTCGCCGGTAGAATTCTAGATCAATAGATGTAATCTGAGGACCTCAACTATAAAAGGGGTGTCCTCCTTCATTTGTAAACATCCACTACTTCCGCAATACAAAGCAAGTTCTTTCCAGAGCTCCTCTCTCTAGATTCTTTTTCTCTCTATGATTCGGGTAAGGCGAGCGAGTGAGCGTTCGACCGAGCAAGGCTTGGCTTAGGTGCTTCGGCGATCCATTCCGATCCTAAAGTGCCCGAGTCACCGCGCGGTCACGATCCCAATCGATCGGCCCGTGACACATGTCTCTTAGAAGGTGGATAGACAATTCGGCGAGAAACCGTGAAAAGATTAGAAGGGGACCCTTTGGCAACAAGCCTCTATAATTTTGACAAAGAAGATCTACACTCTTTAATAATTTGATTTAAATTTAAATTAGTGTCTCACGACCGCTTACAAGTCCTGGAATCCGCAGAAAGTAGCCTGGAAAATTTCAACGGTTGTGCCATATTTATTAAGATAGATTAGGATGGCAAACAGGCTGTAGAAACAGAGGGCTTTTTTTTTGGATACGTCCTGCTTTGTCTTCAAACTGTGACTTTGATCACGTAGAACGCGAGTATGGTATTTAAGAAGGATGGCGACAGCTCCTTAATTGAAATGGCTTCCAACGGACACTCTGAGGATTGGAGATCTATTTAAACAAATCGAAGTGAGCTGTTTAGATTGGCGGAAAACAATGACTCTCATTTTTTCCTCTGTCCCATCAAGTTGTCTAGCTTTCGCTCCGACAAAATCTAAGTGTTTTTTTCAATTATAATTCATTCTTGAGGGTTAAATTATTGGGATCTAGGAAAATAATTAATTATAGTATCGTGAGAGTTGCTGGACTTTGTGGAATCATCTACTTAAATTTCATGTAGAAACACACTCTCTACAAACTATAAAACTTCAAAGATTACATAGTGAATTCGAACTTTATTATGGCCATTAGAACTGGGAGAGTAAAGTAAGCCAAATGGAAGGCCAAACCACTATTTATGTGTTTTGCATCTCTTTTATCATCTTAACTCCCGAATTTTTATTTGATGAAAGATGCTGCCTTTGCAAAACTGTTTCCCACTACAGAAGCACCTTCTACACATCCTTCTCGATTTTTTTATAATTCTAATAGAACAAACAATTAGCCCCTCCTATGGGCATGGTCATTTCAAAATTCGTCTCCAATTCATCTCTCGCATGGCCCGACAGTCACATAATGTCCACCGTGAGTAGGAAAACAACAGACAATTCAACCCATCCTCTGGCATTGGTGTTGAAGGGACTTGAACATGATTTTTTTGCATATTAGGACTAGATTGGAAAAATTAAAAATCACAAAGATTTGATGAAGAGGATTCCGCAAATTGAAGGATAAAATGTATAATTTTTCCTTTTGTATATGGCAAGATCGGTATTAGCATTTGTATTTTATGTGTGATCCAACCTACAAATCCATTCTACCCCATCATGTCCCCCATAGGTTAAAAAAAATTGCTGACAGTGCACACCGTGTCATCACATTTGCATAAGCTTTTTCTGTCATCTCCTCTCTTTCCCTGGACCAACAAAAGCCTCATTCATATGCACACAACATCAATGATGAATCGACCACGAATCGATTTATTGAGTAAAAGAGTGGCACTCATGCTACCACAGGAGATTCGAACAAAGCTTGAGCCGAATCCGAGATTTGCCATTCGAGCTAAGACCGAACCTAACAGCTAGAGGATAAGATAGGATTCACATGAAGTTAGGTTAGAGTAAATGGGAGTAAAAGCACAGATCATGAACAACTCTCTTGCAGTCACAGCACCCTAGTTCACTAGGATGAGAAGTGAGTAACGACGGAAATAAATGATTGGGATGTAAGAACGATTTATGAGCCATTTGTAATGCTGTCTGTCTTTTAAGTTTTAATACTATTAACAAAGCCAACAACAAAATGAAATGCACATTGACATTCACTGATGTCCAAGAATTGAAGCAAAAGTTTTAAAGGGTATATAAGAACTCTATCCTATGGTGGTAGTAAGACATATGGTGAGTAGTGCATCACCCAAAAAACAAAAAACAAAAGAAAATTAGTTTGTCATAATTCTTCCATTGATGATATGGTTGAAAAGGCACATTATTTAGCTGAATTATCTAAAATTCCAGGCACCAGAACCGGCATTCTGCTAGAAGATTTTCCAAATCAGTCGATTATGAAAAAAGACTTGTTTCAAATTATGAAAAGAAGAATAATAGGAAAGCATATTTAAAATTCATTTTTTCCCTCTTCACAGAGTACATATCTCCAGTTCCGCAGCCAGCTTCGACAGCTTATAATGATACAGCCACGCAGAACAAGCCTTTTTAACATGAACACCTATGCATGGAATGATTCACAAAGACAGCACAAAACCCATGCATCTCTACTGACCAGAACTCCGCCTGCTCAGTGCTCAAAAACCATATTCTGACCTCTTGCTTCACAGACTCAAATATCACAAACGACAGGTAACGTTCTCCATAGCTGGGGAATATCACCTGATTAAGTTCCTGCAGTAAAAATTCAGAGAAAAACCTACATAGTCAATCCAGGAAACAAAGAATCATTAATGAAAACCTTCAGATATCAAGGCTATGATGCTTGAGACATTATTACTCTTCCTTGCAACAAAGTGTTTTCAGACACCAATCTGAATTTCAATGGAAAATTGGACAAATGTATAGCTGCTGTTTCGGATAATATTCCTAATAAAGTGTAATTCCGACAATCGTGGGACTGCAATAAATGAAAATGTACAATAAGAGCTAGCAGTAGTTTTTTTCTCTTTTTTCTTATTTTCTTTTGGCCATAAGAGCTAGCAGTGGTTGAATTCCTAATGGATCACCAATACTTGCACAAGAGGAAAGCAAAAAAATTGAATGCAGATTACCAGTAAGCCTTCCTTCATGTGAGCTGCTTCGCAGTTTCAATAGCTTCATCACTTGATATCCAGAAAGTGATGTGGAATTAAAATTTACTCAGGAATGTATAAGCTCATAGAATGATGATCAACACTAGATGGCAAAAACCTGCAACAAATGCGTTAGATGCCTCTGCGTCCTCCTCTGTTATGGAAAAGAAGTTTCCCACTCATCTTCTGCCTTTGCTGATTTTTCTAGGGCCTACCAACTAAAGGACATTCTTTCTCATGGAGCAACTACGTGCTAGATGTCCAGGTTGTCCACATACAAAACATGATCTGCTACCTACAGAAGCATCCCTTTGCGTAGGACAATTCTTTTGCATGTGTCCCATCTTCCCACAAGAAAAGCAAACTCCCATCTTCCAGTAACACTGACCACTGTGGTCTTTCCCGCATGTAGTGGAAGCGCCTTGAATAGTTCGATTTTTATCCTTTCCAGGCCGGTTGCTACCTCTTCGCCTGTTGCTGCCACTTGCACGGTATTCTTGGAAATCAGTGAACTTGGGCCTCTTATGTTGAGCATCCTGTGTCCCACACTCCAAAATGACTTGTTCAACCCTGATTGCTCGTTCCAAAACATCATTGTAGGTTGTTAGGACAAGAGGTATGAGTGGGGAACGGATCTCAGGTCGGAGACCTCTCTCGAAATGTTCAGCTTTATCTGTCTCATTGGCCACGATATGTTCCGCAAATCTACCTAATTGGTTGAAGCGGAATGCATACTCCAAAACTGTAGAGTCACCTTGAGATATATGTACAAAGTTGTCCCTCATCTTTGCTTGGAATGTCTTTGGGAAGAATTGAGTATTGAAAGCCTCCACAAAGTCCTTCCAAGAAATAGTTGCCTCCCTACCTCCAAGGGCAAGTTTAGTCCCTTCCCACCAATATTCAGCTTTGCCCTCCAAATATCGGGTGGCAAAGACAACTTTTCGATCATCGGGAACCCTTGTAGCTCTAAAGATTCCCTCTATTTTTCTAATCCAACACTCAGCCACAAGAGGATCAAATTTCCCATCATAAGTGGGTGGCTTCGCCTTTCTAAACTGGGCAAAGGTGCATGCTCTATCATTCCCAGATTCAACAAATCCAGTTCTACCCCATTCCTTCAGTTGACAATGAAAATCAAGCACTGCTTGATAAGCTTTAGATATATCATTTTGGGTTATAGGCTGTTGACGCTCATCTCTTGTTTTCTGCGAGTCCAAACCAGTATCATTGTGACAGTCTTGTCTTCTTGTTGAAGCCGCCCCATGAGAACCTTGAGGCACATTCTTGGTATCGGAGGTAAATAATCGCTTGCCTTTATTTTTCTTGCAAAAAGAGGCCAGCAGCTCTGAGTCAGAATTTGTGATCACCTGAATTCAAGAATGGAACATAACCTTAGCATCTAAAAGGCTAATGCATTCACAGCTATCACACAATATAACAATGTCTCATAAAATCTATACCCAGAAATATCATAACCAAAGCTCTAATACCTGAAGCACATGGGACAAGGCTCAGAAGAGGCATATATTTTGAGAGTTCAATTTGATTTAGCTTTTTGCAGGCCTGATTCAAAATATTCAAGATGATTTCATGAAAGTAATGGAAAACGATTTTGAGGGAAAAAAAGAAAAAGAAAAAGCAGGGGTAAAGTCAAGAAGGTAGAACATGAATGCACACATGAACTTCAAAATGGACAGCTAGCGTCGTGTAATAAGTGTCTGATCCTCTAATTCAAGAAATTAAGGTGACTTTACTCAACTATAAATGCCCTATGAACACTGTAAATAGCAAAGCCATGGGGTGAAGAGAATTGGTTTGCTACTGAAGAAGACATGAGCTTAGCGAAATCATCAAACAATTGGTAAAAGTTTTTTGAGTGTGATAAGCAACAAGAGTACAAGGGTTTGAAGCGATCAGCAAGAATGGCAGATAGTAAATTCATAAATCAGTAGAATTTGAGCAAATTAACCTATTAATAAAGAGATTGGGAGGCACAACTCCAATGATAAAAGGAAACAAAATGTCAGATTTCAATATCACTAAATTTGATGATATTCAAAGCCTAACCTCTCTTACTGATGTGTCTTCTGCATGAGCGGTAGGGTCGGCGTTCTTCAAAACCATGTTGTGACAGTTTACAGCAACCTCGTTACGAACAACTGCTGCCCCAAATGGGCCACCATCTCCACATTCAACACCTTTATATGCTTCTTCAACTGCTCTCGCTAAGAATATGCAATCCCTATCCTGAATGGCTGGCAACAAAAGTTCATTGATACCACTGTTATACTCTTCTAATGTAGCCGCATTTAGCTTTCAAGATTCTATTTACTTTATCATTTAATTGTCAGATTGTTGTGAAAAAATATGTACCATATAATATGTGTGAAATATAACTTAAGTCCAAGTTTAGTGCCCCACATGAATCAATAGGTCAAAATAGACAAGGATAACCCATCAACCAATTTTGGGTGGAAAGCCAACAGGTGGAAGATAATGCTTAGGATACGGAATGAGGAGGCCGAGTAATATCATCAAATTTGGACGATGTTCAAGTGTCAAGCACCTACCCTCTATGCTCATACCAGGGAGGAAAAAACAAGAGGCGAGATGCCAGTATGCTGCGAAATAGGTCAATCCAGTGATGAAAAGTCATGCCAAATGAACGTAGATTGCTTACCCTCTTGAAGACCAGGGAACGCGGAAGCAACGGAGAGTCTCCTGTCTTTAGTTTCCACCACTGAGAAAAGACGATAGGACGGTCAGAAGATCATATCATCAAGCGAGAAAATTCCGACAACCACCCTAACACAAAACTCAAAGGAACTAAGACTTGACAAGACCAGATAAACAAAGCAATCAGCGTGCGCACGAAAGCCTGCACGCACGCGCACGCACACAAAAATAATAATAATAATAAAAATCACTGAGTCTAAATCTAAATCTGTTTCTTATCTTAGTTCCCTCTTGCAAACACCACGCATTTACAGCACAGGATGGCTACCTGGAATGATCGATTGATAAGGACAGTGTCATGATTACAAGACATCCCGACGCTTTGTGAAATCATCAACATTTATCACATT
Organism: Eucalyptus virginea; assembly: GCA_014182375.1. Classification (NCBI taxonomy): domain Eukaryota; kingdom Viridiplantae; phylum Streptophyta; class Magnoliopsida; order Myrtales; family Myrtaceae; genus Eucalyptus; species Eucalyptus virginea. Next base: position 28,380,358 of record CM024515.1, read on the forward strand.
CCATGGAGATTCTACACATAGGTAGTGTCTAAAACCGGGCTGAACTCATTTTTGCTCAATATGTCCAAAATGCTACCCCAGCCAACTGCTAACTTTTCCCCTTAAAGCACCATAAACCTTTTACTTCGATTTAAGAAGCTAAGGAACACAGCCCTCGTGTTTGTCTTTCCAATTTAAGAAGCCGAAGTAAATTCCAACCCATCAATCGCAAGCACCACGAGAACACATGCAGAAGCACGAGGTTTGATCTCTCGACTGGAATTGGCGTGACCGACGGATAAAACCCAAGAGACATCAATCGTACGGACGAGATCAAACGAAGCGAATTCGAGAGTTTTTTAGCTTACGATTGGCTTCCTCCATCGCAGGATCTCGGAGGTCTGGGGAGGAGCGAAATCGACCGGACTCCCGAGTCGTCGAGGTTCGAGAAGCGAGTCAAGAAAGGAGAAGGAAAGTGGAAATGGAAGATAGTCGAGTGAGCGTACGTACTCACAGTTGCAGAAACCCGAGGAGAGAGACAGAGAAAGAGAGTCGAAGTGTAATCTTCGCAAGGATTCAGAAAATATCGTGTCGGCCAGCCATGGCGCTGGCCGATGCCATGGACGACACGTGTCGTCCGTGGGTCCCACTCTCTCCCCTTCACTGCATCCCCCTCTCTTTCTCTGCATTTACTGCGCAGTACGCACGCTCTCTCTTTCTCTCCGCCGCCGCCGCCGCCGCCGCCGCCGCCGTCCCCTTCGGAGCTGGTAAAACTGTGGGCACTGGCCTCTTCCGAGAAATACAGCAGTTCATGGGTCCAGGAACGGGATGCTGCTAGATACGATTCCAGAGCACGAGTCAACCGAGTCCCAGCAAGATGTTGCTTTCCGGGCTTCCTTTTGCAAGCATGCTATGGTGAAGTACTCAGCATTGCAGGCGTGTCCGTCAACTGTCGACGTTTGATGCTGATCAAAAATCAGAGAGCTCTGTTTTTGGGGACACTCCCACTATCTAACGCAAACGTAACGGAAAACACTTCTTCTTCCCTGGTAAAACCACCTTTTCGAGCTTTAGACAGCTTCTGTGATGGCTCTGTGCGTTCGGGGTTCTGAATTGGTTGGTTCGTTTTGGAGGACTGCTTTCGGAGTCTTGGTATGTCATCCTTTCGTGTGAAAGGACAAGAAGAAGTACATGGAACTTCGCACCCTGAGATTCTTGAGATAAAAGAACGACCGTTTCCCTTCACTTCTACTGGGATTAGAAACGATCAGCACTCTCGCCACAATTATGATATGATCACAGGATTTCAATCGCTTGACATTGACAAATTGATTCCTGAAACAGAGCACGTCACCACAGGTGCTTCGCATTAGTGATATCACTTCTAGTTGCGCAACGATATATAAAATCTATGTTGTGCAGTGATGAATTTGAGCTACTGGAACTAGTTAATCTTCTATTTTTAACTTCTCTGGCGCCATGCGATTCTTGTTTGTCCCTTGTTCCTGGGATATCAATTATAATATCACTGATGAGCTCTTTGAATCTTTAGTGAAGGTCGGGTTTTATGTATGGTTTGGATATGGCGGCTGAGATAATCCCTCTAATTATTCTCAAAAATCAATCTTTAGCAACATGTGTTTGATGTTGCTCATTTGCTGTTATCCTGCAGAAATCGAAGTACAATTTGCAATTCATGTGATTGCCGATTGCTTTGCAATACTTCTCGTTTTTTCTTATGGATTTCTCTGCCATTCAATGTCATTATGTCCTTGTAGATAGAGGAGCAGGAGCATAAGTGACTTCCAGTGGTTTCGGCTTCTGAATATATGAACTCTTCAAGCCATCAACAATGGATGTAATTAGACAAAAGTTTCATTCATTGTTGATGGCTTGAAGAGTTCGTATATTTAGAAGCTGGAGCCACTGGAAATCACTTATCACTTCAATATGCCAAGTTGCCATTATTGGCGAGTAACTTGTGACAGTTACACATAGTCTCACTCAAAAGTATCTACCGACTTTTGTCTAATTAGTCGGCACAGTTAACTGATTGTTGCTGTTCGACATTTCTGTCGCATAGAAATAGTGATTTTGATGACAAACCAAAGGTAATGCTTTTGGGTCAATACTCCTCTGGAAAAGCCACTTTCATCAAGCATTTGCTACAACGTAATCATGCAGGCAAGTTATCCCTCTTTTTTACCCTCCCTATATTAATACAAGATTCTCTTGGTGTAACCATTGTCTATTATCGTTTGACAGGAGCTCATATTAGACCCGAACCAACAACAGAATGGTTTGTGGTCTTGATAGTATGGTACTGGAAATCTTTTATAGCCAGTTCAGTAAAGAATAATGTAAGCTATACCAAAACTAGTCTAGTAAGTTGGTAAATCAAGTAATATGGAACAGTTCTATTGGATGGTTGAAATATGGCTGGTTTGTTCGAAGGCCTACTTACAATACGTCACTTCATCTCAATCCGTCATTGTGTATTCAATCTACCTTTTCTAATTAGTTGATGGAAGCTGTTGGGAATGTTGGGCTTTCTCAGATCTCCAGTTTTGCGGTCAGCTTCAAAAGCTTACAATGATACAGCCACAGAAAACAAGCCTTCCTAACGCAAACACTTATCACATGGAATGTTTCAGAAGAGCAGCGGAAAATCCATGTGTCTCTATTGACCAGAACTCGGCCTGCTCAGTGTTCAAAAACCATATTCTCGACCTCTTCCTTCATGGACTCGAATAGCACGGACGACAAGTAACGTTCTCCACCACTGGGGAAGATCACCTGATGAAGTTCAGGCAATATAAATTCGGAGGAAAAACCAAAATAGTCTATCCAGAAAATGAAGAATTAAATATGAAAACCTACGGATATCAAGGCTATAATGCTCAAGACATTATTAATCTTCCTTGCAACAGAGAGTTTTCAGACGCGGATCTGACTTCCAATGTAAAATCGGACAATTGTTTCTCGGTGAAACAAACACTTACAACAATGAGTTTCCCAGCATTTTCTGGCCTTCTCGCAATCTTAATTGCTGCAGCAGCTGCTGCTCCGGATGATATTCCTACCTGCAAAGTGTATCCCAACGATCATGAGACCGCAATGAAGGCAGAAAGGACCATAAGAGCTAGCAGTGGTCGACACTCCTAATGGATCACAAATATTTGCACAACAGGAAAAGCGCAGAAACTGAACGCAGATTACCAGCAAGCCTTCCTTCAATGTGAGCTGCTTTGCAGTTTCGATAGCTTCATCGCCCGCTATCTGGAACGTGATACGGCATTAAAATTTATTCAGGAACGTGTATAAGCTCGGAGAATGGTGATCAACACTAGATGGCGAAAAAAGGATTGCTTCCATAAGTGGCTGACAAACAACATATATAGCCATTCGCATAAACTTCTGTTATATCGAATGATTTGTAAATACACCTTTCACTGTTGTGCGCTTGCATTATCCAGACACATTGCAAAGAGTACAAAGTCAGCAAGCACTTATAAAAGGAACAATCTAGGAATTCTAGCACGAGACTGTCAATGTACATCAGTTGGATGAAGTAACAATGTCCATACACACAACTGCATAGCCATGCGGAGGATGGGAGGCTTGTTTTACTTTTCCACGCGTTATTCAAAGCCACCTTGCAATTTCCTTATCAAACCAGTACCATCCTTCTTCATGTCAGTTAGCTCTTCCATCAACTGATATAGGTGTAAGGATGCCACAAGTGCCGTAACCTTCATATGGTACTCACTTGAGTAACATAATTTTCTTTTTCCATGATCACTTAAATGCCATGTCAATGAAAAATCATTTACTTGAGTGTCTATCCCAGCGATTAGTCATACATGGCTTTTGAAAATAATTTTGACTCCAATCCAACATTTACAATGAAATTGGAGTCCAACATGGAAAATTCTTCATCCGACCACGGCAGTGTGTTCGCAAGAGAGAGAGAGAGGGAGGGAGGGAGGGAGAGAGCACACGCTAGAAACTGAGAGCCGCTGTGCTGTTGATGAGGGTCCACAAGTTGTTCACAGCAGTGAGGAATCCAAAGCCCGCATAATCGAAAGCAAGTGCTTCGAGTGGAGAATCCAACACGTTGCACATGCCTGAGCAATCTTCCTCTTAAAATTGAAGCCTTGACCATGAGTTTTCTGAGCCTGAGCTCAAGATTGGTTGATCAACTCAAAAGATGCTTCAAATCAAAAATGAGGAGAAGCAATTGTCCTCTTCTTCCTCTTCGATTTTACAGTACTTAAGTTCTCTGATTGATTCTTGACCCGCAAATTGGGGCTAGGATTTCAATTGAACCTATTAGCCCCAATTTGTCAATTCGAGACAAGAACAAAGAAGCAACAACACCTTTCACTGATTAAATTTCTCTGGCGTGTTATATAAATATTCTAACACTCCCCCTCACGCTTAGTCTGATAGATGAAGGCGTGATTTATTATATAAATATTCTAACACTCCCCCTCACGCTTAGTCTGGTCTTTTTGCCTAGTACTAAGCGTGGAAATTTAATTGGGGAGACAAATAGGGGCCTGGAAGATTCGAACTCAAGACCTCCTAGCTCTGATACCATGTGAGATTTTGTGGGACCACTGCCAACTGTTCTAAAAGCTTAAGCTGATAGATGAAGGCGTGGTTTATTATATAAATATTCTAACAAATAGCTCGATTTATAATCGCTCAAGCAAATGATTTTTAAAATTCATGGCACTCAAATGATTGAAAATATATATATATATACACAAAACCTATGGTACTTATGCCTCCCCTAGAGATATGAGGTATATGAACCATTGTCCCAGCTTTATAAGGGGAAAGGGCACAAAGAACAATTTCTTGCACAAACTCTTACCTGGATTATTTCATCGAGTAAATCCATGTCCAAAACTCCGGGTATGATACCAGCACCAATGCCTTGAATCTTATGAGGGCCTGAGAAATTTTATGGGCATGAAATTCTTGGTCAAATAGAGGATTTACACGAGATAGTTTTCAACAGAAAGAAATCTTCTTTGGAGATTTTTGGCATTTCACATGCTTAAAAGAGCAAGAAAGGATACAATTGACTGCCTTGGAAGATGAAAAAGCAGCATCCCCTGTTGCAAAAATAAAAGGAAATACAAAGCTACTTGCTTCCTAATTTAATGGACCATCATTAGTCCATTTTACTGTGGCACTTGCAGAAAGTAGTGTTTAAAAGATAGAACTGACTAGCCTAATGGATTAAAAGACTAGGAATGTCAGTCATGTGACATCAGAACTTACCAGGCTTTCCTCCGGACAAAACTGCACTCTCCACTGGTTCTACCCCATAGAGCTAGAGACAATTACAGAGGCGTGCGAGTAATATGAGAAATAGGAACAATGGAAAAACGAAACTTCTGTCCCAATAATATAACCACAAGAGGATCTAACCTTAATATTGGGGTTTTGTTCCCTGAGAAACTTACCCGCTCCAGTTACTGTACCCCCAGTTCCAATTCCAGAAACAAGGACATCAATTTTCCCACCTGTGCTTTTCCATATTTCTGGTCCGGTGGTCTCATAATGAATCTAAAAACAGAGACAAGATCTTATCAATGAACTTTTTTTGCTTTGATCAGTCCTATGAATGAACTGCTTAAACCTGCAAGCATCATATCAAGACCCAAAAGTACCTTGGGATTGGCAGGGTTTTCAAACTGCTGAAGAATGTATGAATTTGGAATCTTTGCTGCTATCTCTTCCGCCTTCTGAATGGAACCTATCGCGCCTTTGGCAGGATCAGTCAGGACCAGCTCAGCTCCAAATGCACGAAGGATGGTTCTTCTTTCAAGGCTCATTGAAGCAGGCATTGTTATTATAAGTTTGTAACCCTTCACAGCTGCAATAAATGCCAGACCGATCCCAGTATTTCCACTAGTTGTCTCGACCAAAACACTCTTCATCAAGTCGAGCAAGTAATATTTATGGTTAGATTTCTTCATCATCATCTATCAATCTACAACCTACAAATGAAGAGAGAGAGAGAGGAGAGAGAGAGAAATTGCCAATGATCTAAACTAGTTATAACTACTTTCAATGGGAAAGATGTTCCCATCCTTCAGGAACTAGGAGCTCTTTGTTAGGATATTATTGTTATTGTCATCATACCAGAGCACTGTCCTTCATTATTAAGTGCACAAAGCCACCAATTATTATGAACATGGAAAGAGAGGTTTCAGTGACTAACCTGCCCTGGCTGAATAAGACCCTTCTCCTCTGCATCTACAATCATACTGTACCCAATCCTGCAGGCAGAGAAAACATATCCGTATTAGACCCAGGATATGAAGTAATCCACATACCTAGAGGCTGTACACAAGGATGAGATAAGGAATGAATTCCACATGAAATGCATCTATTCCAAGTTTTTGACTTCTATCTGTTGTTGTTCACTAGGATTGGTGCACGCATGTGTGTGCAAGTGAGAAAGGGGGTGCTGGTTAGTGAGCAAATAAGGAAAGAAAGGTGGTTGGTGAAGAAAATGGGAGGGAAAGAAATAACCAGTTCGTACTCTTTAATTGTAGTAGCCTTCAGCCATAAGGCTTTCCCCAGACAAACAAAAAGTTTCTTAAAGGACATGGAATTTTGTGGACCATTTTCACACACGATAACTGCAGTCGATTGTTTTACGTAACAGTAGATTCTGGCAAGGAGTCTAGTCAAAGAGTGGAACTCCGACCAGACTAACGGATCCCGTTGCATCAGCGACAAATATCCGGATTGGCACATTGGATGAAGGTACGGATAAGACACAAAGGCACAGGCATTAGCAGTTCAACATGGAGAGGAATTTGTCTGTTTTTAAAAATGAAATCTTCTTGTACCTGTCTTTGACACTGGCGCATGGCTCCATCATTTCTAGCTTGGCAGCAATTCGGGCAACGCAACGATCGGTGACAGTGTTGAGGTACACCAGAGGGGTCTTACCAATTAACTGCATGCAATGAAAATATGAACAAGATTGTAGTAACATAAGCACACAGACACAGTATTCAAAGTATAGAAAATTAGTGAGATGAGTCGTGCAAATAGCATACTTCAGTGACATCTTTTGCAATCATAGACTTCTCTTCCACCATTTTTGTGCCACTGCAAAACCCACCAAGGTTTTTGAGTGATTCAGCAAATAAGGACCCTTGCAAATAACCAAGAAGCTCACTTTAGCATATGAGAAGAGAAATCCCAGCAAAAAATCTGTAACTTTCCAAGATTCCCCATTCACTTATTCAGCACATCATACAAAACACTCCCAAATTGACCCCAAGATTCAAGCTTTTCCATAAAGGTCACACAAAATTCACGCTCAGAACTGGAGATTGACCCATCAACTCGTGAAGCAACACAAACAGATGAAGTGCTAACTAAAAGATCATAGAAATTCCATAGTAGAAAAAGCACGTACGAGAAATCAAAAAGGACGCAACACTATTGATGACAACCTCAAATGATCGACTGATAAGGACTGTGTCACAACCGAAGTCACCTGGATTTTCATAAGATCATCCCCATTTTATCACATTCCATCAAGATTCTACTCGTACGTAATGTCTAAAACTGCATTGAAACTGATTTGCTTGATAATTCCATTGTCCAAGATGCTACCCAGCCAACTCCAAGAGCGTTGACTTTTCCACTTGGAAGTACCGTAAACCTTCACTTCGATTAAGGAGCTAAGGAACACAGCCCCCCGTGTGTTTAGCTTTCCAATTTAAGGTGGCAAAACGCCAGCAAAAGGCGGTAAAGCAGCCAAAGCTAGAGGCATGCATGCACGAGCGCGAGGTTCGATCTCTCGACCGGACTTCGACGCGACCGACGGATAAGAACCCAGGCGGGAATCAATCGGAAGGGCGAAACCCGACGAAGCGATTCGAGAATCTGGATGCTTACGATGGGCTGGAGAGGGAGCGAGATCGACCGGATTCCGGAGTCCGCAAGCGTGCGCTGCGTTCCAGAGTGTACTTGCAGCTGCAGACACTGAAGAAGAGAGAGAGAGAGAGAGAGGACGCGAGGAAATCGAGGTGGAAATCTTGCCAAGGATTCGTCTCTTTCTCCCACACGTTTGCTTTTCCGACAAAAGTCAAATGACCCTTTACGACTGGTTCAAGGGTGGTCAAGATAAGGATGAATTGGACCGTCAAACCAAATATTTGGGCACCTCTTATATGCCAACGTGACAAATAAAAAGATCTTTAAGAGCGTGATGCGTGGTTCGTGTCGGACCCAAATTATCGGATCTCTCTCTTCTCGCTGCACACTCTCTCTCCCTCCTCTCTTCATCTCCCCAGCACGTTTTCGGTCTGACCCATTTCGGGCCGCTTCTGTCTTCATCGACGCCATGAATCGCAGCTTCTTGGAGAGGCGCAGGCTCTCCACCTCGTCATCCACATTGCCGGAGACCGTGAACCTAGGGGAGAACTCTCGGAGAGCCAAGATGTTCATATCGAACTCGCGGTGCCCTTGGCTCTGAGTGTGTGTGGACCTCACGCCCTCCAAGACGCTCAACTCGCAAGCAACCGCGGGGACGATGGCAGCGGAGGAGGCGGAAGTGGGGGCCTCGTAGTGTCACTGCTTGTGCGCACCGAGAATCTACCTGGTGGGAAAGCTTTTGTGGCAGATTGAGCACTCGTGCACCTTTCTGGACATGCGGGAGGTTGTACACGCGGGAGGTTGTGGTTGCCACAGAGGTCGAGGTGGTCCGCGGTTCGTCCGCACCTGTGAAGAGAGAGCACGCTGGAGACGGAGAGAGACCTGACAATTGGGTCCATTGGGACATGTGTCACATTCTTAAGGACCTTCTTATTTACCACATTGGTACACAAGACATACCCAATATTTACTCGTCAAACCGATGAATTCGATGGAATTTAAGTCAAGTGAAAAATGGTTCAACCGAAACCGCCAATTTTCATATAATACAAAGGTAGTAGCCCACTATAAAAAAAATTAGTGATTTCTATGTGATCAAACTCATACCTAGTACATATTCGACTCATTTCATATTATTAAAATATTTTCATTTATAACCAAATTTAGGAAAATCCATACTCAAGTTGAGGTGAGAGCGCGGAGCAAATGAGCAAGCATAAGATTGAGAGAGGATGAAAGAGCAAAAAGAGAGTCATAGATGCCCGTATTATTCTGAGATTTATTATTCAAAACCCCTTTATGACTCAGTTATAGGATACAACTAATTTATATAATAGTTCAATCCATCAAATATGAATTATTAAGTCTAATCAAATGACAATGAATAGTTAGCATTGACTCCATGTATCGTTGATCATTCCCCATGATCTAGTCTATTTCTTCTTATCTCAGGAAAAAAAAATGAGCATGATCAACTTCATGATTCATTGAACAATTATTTGGTAACTTTTCCATCATCAATTTGCCGTGTCTTTTCTATAAGAATGTTTGTAACGTTCACTCATAGAATGATAGGAGAGGAATCAGGAAAAAGCCGAAAGGAAGTTGATACATTGTTAAAATTATACGGAGGATGACCAAATGCGTTAGTGCATGCGATTTCAAGTTAATGTCACTTGGGAGGGCCCATACTAGTTGTGCCATGCGCAATTATATTTGCATGAATGAACATCCTCTTTTTTTTTTTTAATGTTTAATTGAGTATCTAAACTGTCAAAATATGGATCGATTAGGTACTTTGTTAAAATTAGCAAATTTTTAATATTTTTTTAGAATTGTAATATTTAATTTTATTAGAAAAATACTTTCCAAATCACTCATTTTCAGCTAAACAATTAAAATTCAAGTCTTTTTTTTTTTCCTGTACAGCGTGTCAATTGATATGCAGGCAACGTGAGAAGAAAATAAATCTAGAAGATAAATAGTAAAGATATAATGTAAATCTATACCATTAAGTAAGCAAAGGATCCTCCAATTTTAGGTGAACGCAGTCCGGTTTTCTTTATCTTCAGTGAGTTATTTTATAGATGTTCCTATCGATACGTTAATTGCTAAATGTTTCTTATTCCTTCAATCTAAACCAAATGAGTTATTTTCAATGTGATGTTATTTCACAGAACTTTGTAATATGCTTTTGAATAATGTGAAAAGCGCACAGAATTGCGATTATTTGAATTTACTTGGGTTTCATGTCATCTTTTGTGCATTATGGATAATCAATGCCGTCGAAAGTAAAATCGAATGAGATGAACAATGCCAAACATTGGTTAAGATGAAACATGTACAAAACAAATTAGTTAAATATATGGATTCTCTATACTATAACATTTGTGTGAATTGAAATAAAAACAAAGGGATCAATGGTTTTTAAAAATTTTAAATCAAAGAAATAATAATTAACCAAATATTTGTGGTAATGGGTGGAAATGATCGAGAGCGAGAATAGGTAAAGACATACCCTTGCCCACATACCATATCCTCAGTTCTTTCTCTGCCATATAACCAGAAAGCCATATTATCATCTACTTTTAGGGCAACCAAACACAACCTTACCGCAAAGCACAAGGCCACAAAAAACACAAGAGGATCCACATTGAGCATGCTATGCAGTAAATAAAGCTCCTAAAATTAGTGTATTGAATTAATATGTATTCCAAGCTCAATAAGCAAGTGCATCCTATAAAGTCAAACGCGTGCGACCATACTTGATGCGATTTCTAATTTCATGGAATGTGTAATAGAAATGGACTCTGATCTTAACTAAAAGGATCTCAGTATATTAGACTGTAAAAATATTTTAGCAGGCAGAGTTTCGAATTTTGGAACTGGACTAAGATGAGCAGCTCAGTATGAGAGTCATCATTCAAGAATCAAAATTATCCTTTGCGGAACAACCAAAACTGCAAATATGATTAAGCTTCTGACCAATCTAAGTCTGACAAAAAGATGCGAAAAATGGCATTCGACAAATAAAATATAAGAAAGGAAACATAATAAAAAGAAGCCGGAAGCTGCATCTGGGCTTTTGAGATTAGCGCATTGCTACATCCTCACTTCTTCTTTGCCTTGGCTGCATCACCAGCCTTTGTCTGTACGGATGAGAATGTATAAATACACCATGAAAGGTGACCACTGATATTATAGAAATTAACAGTAAGAAGTAAAAATAAAACTCCGTACCTTCTTTACACCACGGATCTTCTTGGCCCTGTTCTTCCTTTCCTTCATTTGCTTCCTGGACTTCTCAACCTTAGTATCCAGTCCATTCTGCACAGAGGATTGATTTAGGTAATTGTCAGAAGACACAAGGGATCAAGGTCAAACTAATCATCAATCACATCCTAACCAGAAAAAACTCGAGAGGTGAGATGGGGTGGGGGTAGGGGAGGGAGAGAAGTATGGAGAAGAAGGGCCTGTCTTTCAGGTTCCACAGGTTATGTAAGGAAGTTGCTTCATGATTTTCTAACATCATCCTCTTCTATTCAAACATATATTCCAGGATTCGAGATTGTGGGAAAAAAATCTTACTAGAAAGCACAGCAAACACACTATGAGAAGTTACAGCATAGAATCTTCTAGGACTCGCTCTCAGATGAATGATCACAGAAAAACAAGCTCTAGACTTACATCCTCGCAGCATCTCTCACATTTCTAGGTATCTAAAGGAAAACAAGAGATTACCCTGATGAGCCTGTACTTCGGCTCGTACTTCTTCGCAGTCTCAACAGAGTCGTAGATCAAGCCAAACCCAGTGGATTTTCCACCTCCAAAATGAGTCCTGAATTTGAAAACAAAAATCGAGTTGGGATCCTTCACATCGTACATCCTTCCAAGCTTCTCCTTAAGCTCCGCCTAAGTTTTAAAGAAAAACCAAAAGCAAACCAACAAATTTCAGTAAAATTAATGGCGAAATAAAGACAATTGAACAGGCAAAATAACCTACAGCAACACTAAATTTTGCAACTCACAAACTGTGGTTACCTTGGAAACATTGGGTCTTCCGGGGTGCAGAACATCAATCACCTACAATGCAAGGGGCAAGGCATCATCAAATAAAGTGATACACCTCTTTAAAATATGACACAACAAGAAGATCCAGGATCCAGTTCTTCCATTTAAAACTCCAAAACCCAACTCGGGGGCTAAAACTAATGCTACAGCAAACTGCTTACGCGAGGACCTCGATATAAGGAAAATTTTACCCCAAAACAGGTGATGTCAATTCCCACCTCATTAGACATCCAACCAATGTCCAACAAGCATGCATTGTTCAATCACCCTAAAACCTAACAATGCAGTGTTTTCTTCCTCTAATGTTTTAACATAAACTACAGAAATTCTAATGCAAAGTTCCTTCTAGAGGCAAATCCCACTCCGAATGGCAAATTCGCACCCGCCTGAAGGATTTTCAAAACCCACCAACCAAATCACCAAAACCCCAAAGACATTGCTCCTAACAATCGCTACCCTTCAGAGACCTTGCTTTCCATGACCACAGCTACCCTCATAATAGACGAAACGGTTCGCGCACCTCCTCCTGCGGCAACTCGTGGACGTGCTCAAACGATCTCTCGAAACCCCAATTTCCCGAATTCAAGGACGAGCACCCCCGACAACGAAAAAATCATACTTTTTCCGGAACAGCAAAGCTAGCAAGTTTGGACAAGATCGAACTAGTTCACTACCCAGCCTGTCAAGAGACAAAATCTAACGCGCGATCCAGAGCTACCACCGACCAACAAGTGGGTCTTCCTCGAAACTGAGAAAGCGAAAAACCCACGAACCCTCATCCGCCCACACACGCACACGCGAACACAAACGTTAGAGAGAGAGGGAGAGACGTACGAATTGCTTCCTGGAGAGGAGCCTGTTGGTCATGAACTTCCTCGTCCGGATGGTCACCGCCTTGTCAGCCATGCTTCACTGCTCTCTCTCTTCCCTCGTCAGAGACCGGATTCGCTCGACCGGGGCGACCGAGATGGGATGACGGCACGATAGCAGTGGCAGCTCGAGCAGAGAGGAGGGACGCGAGGCGAAGGAAGCGAATATATAGTTAGGGTTTTTGGTCCCGTCGGAGAAGAAGATGTCTTAAGAAAGAGAGAGAAAGAGGGCCTGTTGTGAAATGGGCTTCTGGGCTGCAGCCTGCATATGAATGATTACTTAGTGGGCTTATTGGGCCATCCGAGTTTGTCAAATAATCTTCTCAACTTAGTCTTCAGCCCAATTTTTTTTTTTCGTAAAATCGAGGGTGAAAAGAGAAGAAATAGTGATACAGATGGTCCCTAAATTTTGGCCAACGTATAATCTGGTCATGATATTGAAGATGTATCAAAATTTTGAGGGCTACATTGAATAATTTAAAAGTTCAGTAAAACCTCAAATTAACAAGTCATTACTATTTTACACGTGTTTCTAGTTTACTCTTGTATCAACCCATTCATGATGACATGATACGACTTCTCTTGTTAGGTTTAACAGATTACTTCACTTATAAATGGTTCTATTTGTGATAAGTAGTCTTACTAATGAAACTCCATCTATTTGAACAGGTATTTTTGTTATTCTTTTAATTTTTATTTTGCTTGACTAAAATTGAAGCAAGAAAAAAAGAATAAAAAAAATGAAACAAAAAAAGAAAGGAATTCACCAATTTCATGAATATTTCAGGAAATATAAGGTGGGATTTAGGTTCCAAAAACTAGAACTAGTTCCCATAATCTGAACTTATTACGGAACCGGTCGCCCTTAGAAGATGGTCCTTCAACAAGAGACAAATTCGGGTGGTCCCTCACCGATTTATCGTGCAAGTCTTGAGATTTCGGTGCGAGAGATGCCGCGAAGCAGACTGAAATGGTGGATTCAGGGGAGATAATGGTGTCTATCAAGGCTAGGGAAATTAGGAACGTGGATGGTGGTGAATCTAGTAGCACAAGTGATAACAATAACACTCTGGTTTCAAGAAGATGGTTCCACATGGGGTCTTATGAGTACGTAACAGATGAATCTTCCACATCGCTAGGAGCAATCAGGACCCCATTGAAAAAGCAGCCGAGCAGGAAACCCACCGTACCACCGAGACCCGGTCCCCGCCAGGCAATGTCAGTGGGTAGTTGTGAATCAGGGAGAGACTTTGATGGCTTTGATGCGACAAAATGCGGTGAATTCGGCGACATGGGATACTAGTATTGGAAGAAGCAAAAGAGAGGGCTTTCCGATATCGAGAATCTGGGCGAGGGGAAAGAAGGAGAAGCCAAATTCAAGGAGAAAGGCATCGGTCAAGGAAATGTCTCTTCAAATTCCAAATAACTGGGCCATTACGAGCAGAGAGGCCGAAGACAAGCTGAACAAAGACAATTATAGTAGAGCTTGGATGGAACTCGAACTTGGTCGCTCGGAATTTTTTTTTTTTTTTGGTCAAAAGTAGATGTTGCATTCATTCATGGAAATAAACAAACGATGGATAAAATTCCGAACATAGAATTTCCAAGAGGGGTAAAGGAGGGTAACTCACCCAATTTAAAGGAAGTTTTTTGGCTCGATGTGTTCTAGCCAACCAATCCGCCGCTCGGTTTGCTTCGCGTGGGCAGTAGACCACCCATGCTGATTTACACAACGCTAACTCTGCTTTGAATCTCTCCATAATTTCTTTTAAGTCCCATGGAGAATCGGCCCGGCCCATTACAATATCAACTAGAGTCGAACAATCACTTTCACACGCCCAGCTAACTCTTTGACTTTTCTCTCTCCCCATGTGCCGTATATCAAGTTCCCTCAAGTACGAGAGCCCGTGCAAGAGAGAAAGTCACTCGGAAAATTTAGGGAGCGAGTTCTGGTGTGACCAGGATAGTAAGAGGATAAGTTTGGGTTCTCGAACAAATCCGCTTTCTTTCTTTCACTAGGACTCGAAGTACAAAAAAGCAAGGTTGTGCATTTATCTTCCTCACCCCAAGTCTAGTCCTTTCTTCGAATTCCAGAAACAAGATAAATTTCTTCGGGCAGTTCAACTCATTTTTACTGGAAGGTGGAAAACTCCAGCTGCTGCATTGAGATTATTCAGGGTTTCTGGAAATTTAATCTGGTCCATAGCCAAAGTATCATTTCTTGCCATGCTCGTGTGATGCATCATATCGTTCAAGGAAATTGCAAAATCATTGAGATGTACCATGTTCATCGAACCTCAGACACGTAGATTTTGAGGTCTTTGACCTTGGCCCTTCCATGATGAATTACTAATTATGGTGTGTGCGTGGATCACATTAGTTGTTCGAATTACGCGAAAGATGGTAACTAGACAGGAAAAGTTATTGCGAGGATTTCAATGTAGAAAAGATTCTAGGCACCTAAGTGGGGAAAACACAAGAAAATTATTCACCTGCTCAATGTACGAGGGTAGATTATTTCATTGGTAGGCCATGAAGATAATGACCAATTGCCTGCAACTATTTCTTCATCATTTAGGCAAGAGACATGAGCTACTGGAGATTCGGCATCTGATGTGGTCATAATAACTCCGATTTGAATTAGACTGGTGGACTGACCTACTGGACATTAATTGCGGATGCCAATCATTTCACCTACAATTGTCCGAGAGCGTTATACGTGGCCGTTCTTCATATCATGTGATCGCTTGTGATAAGAAAAACACGTACCCTGCCCTATCGCTTTCCTGCATTTATTATCTCGGGACTGCTGACCCAACTGGTTTGAACTTGTTATGATCAAAAGACTGTGGGACTTTCACCCAAAACGAGGTATAATGTCATGCCAACAATGCATATCTTTATTCAAAGTTCACACAATCATATCTTTACCATATCGGCGATTAAGTATCGCGTTATTCGAGTGGTCTTCAAACCAGGTAAAGCCAAACCACAAAAGCAGACATTATCTTCAGTATCATCCAAACGTTTTTTCTTCAAGAAAAGGGGTTCGAGGTCCTTCCTAGGAATAGTCCACCCAGACTTTGCCGGCGTCGAGGTTGGCGATCTTCGCAAAGGCGTCCTGGGAGAGGTTGATGACCCCGTAGCACGGTTGCCGGCAGTAGTCCACGACCTTGACCGTGATGACGCCGGCCCTGCAAGGGTTCGGAAATTGGTTAGCAGCACGGGTGCATGTGACCTTCAGCATCCGTCCACAGGCCCTCCCGCCATTCCACAACGCATCGCTCACTCCCGCGACCATCACTCCGCTGTTCTCCATAGTGAACCCTGGACAAGCCGCGGCTGCCAAAAAAACAAAAATAAAGACATTAAGGACACGACAGTCGAGAAGCTACGCCGCCAATCTTTTTCCATCGGAATCGGAAGAGGAAATGCAATTCTCAGAGCAACCCTTTTACATTTCATAGATGTCGACTCCAGAAAGATGTGAAAACACGAGACGTAGACAAAACGTTTGCATCTAAACACACGGACATGGACATTAATAACCTCTACCAAGATCAAGGTGAAATCATGGATCACTCACGATAATATTCGGGTCGGTAGTAAACGACGAGGCCCTCCGTGGCCGATGCAGCAGAGAATAAGGACAAAGCCGTGGCCAATGCCACCAGCACCTGTAATTTCACCTCCATTGCCGCTTCCTAGTTATGGCTTGAAGGATCTTCGATCCCAGGCATACATATATATATATACACACACGGAGGAGTCGACCCACCATGAACGCTGGGTCGTCTCATTGTGCATTAGCAATTTCTCCAGTGGAAAGACTTGGAAGTCAATGGGTTCACCATTTTTGTGGATTAAAATTAAAGTGGCCCCGCACTGTTCGACTTGGAAATCGATTTCTCTTCAGTCCCGTCCTCGTCACCGACTAGGTAGTTTCTTTGGTGTCGTGCTCTTGTACCCCACAGGTCACGACGAGAGGCCCAGGCCATTGGATCGAGTTCGGAGGATTGTTGGCCGTCGGATGGTGAGCACGGGAGAATTGGACCGTATGAACACTTCATTGTGATCGGGATTGTTTATAGTCAAGATGACACACATGGGAATTTTGTACGTTTGTCGGAGTCGAGGAAAGATAGCACCAGTTTCATTCAATCAAATAAGCAATGTTATAATTATGATTAATGGATCAACGAAAGTCATAAATTAAGATACGTCCTTTTTGTTCATATATATATATATATATATATATATATATATTAAATTTTATATTCACGTATCTATTCAATTGGCGAATTTCCAGATTCACGTATCTTTTGGTTAAATGTATTTATTGAGTTTACAAATCTCTTGAATTCACGTGTCTCTAGATTCACGAATATCTTAAATTCACGTATCTCTTTATTCATGAATTTTGTGGATACATGCGTCTATTTAATTCATGTATCCCTTTTGTACATGAACTAAAAAGCTCTATAAATAGATAGGAGCATAGAGCTTCATTATAGTGTTTTTCCGACTCAATTCCAAAAAAGCTTTGATATACTTTTCTACTTTTCTGATTTTTCTGGGTGCGCTGGTTCAATTGAATGGTTCGACTGAGTCATGTTTGCATAGTGTTAATCCAAATAGGTTTGAGGTGTTAAATCTTGGGAGATATAGTTCGTGAATTGCGGAGCACCATTGGCAGGAACTAATCGCCTTAAGGAGATTCGGATATCCGTATATCTCCTCCATTACATTGATATTTTGATTACAACAAACAATTTTGTTTTCTTTGGATTAATTTCCAACAATCTTAAGGTGATTATATTACTCATTGTTTGTTGTTCTTATTAGATTATTGAAATGGCTGAAAATAATCAAATACACTTCAATGTCCATAATGTTTCAAGAGATGTTCCTATGGTCAATTCGACCGTTGCTATGGAAGATGTTCAGCCCTTTGCGTCTGAATTTGTAGCAACCAATGCTACAAGCCTTTGGGCCAACACCAATTTTGGTGGTGCGGGTACAAGTCATACGACTAGTATGCCCGAGACTGTTTTTTAGAACAATACAAGCCAAATAGCTTTTGGCTTCGTTTTTGGATGGATAGTTCAACGAACTTTGTCTACTGTGATGGCAACACCTCTAGTTACAACTAATGAGAAACCAGAAATTCACCAGAGTGGGATTTAAACAATGACAGCATAAAATGTTCTTCTATCTGACCATGCTAAATCTGACGAAGTATTTATCTGAGGTGTGCCTAGTAATTAGTCCAAATGAGCACGATGTCATGATGCTCGGTGCATTAGAGGCTTGGAAGCATAGGGACTTCTTATGCCGAAATTATATTCTTAATTGTTTAGTGAATTCTCTATATAATGTTTATTGTAATAATGAATTTGCTAAATAGTTATGGGAGTCCTTAGAGAAGAAATACAAGACTGAGGATGCTGACATTAAGAAATTTGTGGTTGCCAAATACTTAGGGCGCGCATGATAAAATTTTGTTTCTCGATTTATACGTTTCTCCGTTTTCGGAACAAGTTTGGAATAGCAATTCCAGTTTGATAACACAATTTGATTTCTCTATTTTTGAAACTAATTTCTATTCCGTAAATAGAGAAATCGAAGAAATCAAAAACTGAAATTTTTAATTTCTTAGTTTTGAAATAGAAATAGAAAAAAATTTCTCAACTTTTCAATTTAGTTAATTTAGTCCAAAATATTTTAATGATTTTTTAATATAATCATTTCAATCAATATTGATTGAAAAAATCTTGGGCCAGATGGTGGGAATTGAATGAACAAGGCTTCATTTGTTGCACGCAAGAGATTTCACGCATGGTAATAGTCAACTTGCCATATTCATATCTAACGAGTCTTTCTTCACCTACTCTTCCGTAGTACACTAGACAACGGCTCTATCTAGCTAACTATTTTTTTAATCATAAACTTCATATTGAGGCGGTAAAAAGGGGTCAAATCATTAGGGTTTCATCTGATTTTTCTTTTATATAATGTCCTCACTTATCAAGACGTGGGTAAAAAGAGATCTAATAAGAAATCTGTTGTTCTTGTAAGAGTGTTGATGAAAATACAGATTTTGATAATAAATTTTTAAATGATCCTAGTGTTGATAATTTTGAAAAAAACTGGTGAGGATTTTTAAACATGGTGAGGATTATTTTAACAAAATTTGGAAAGAAATTGGAATTAGATTTGAAATTAGGATTTTTTTTAGGAGATTAGACTATTATTGTGACATCCCGATTTTCCAATTCTATTTTCAATAAATTGAGACGGGCATTTCGTTGGCACGCATATAGTTCTTTTCCTTGAGTTGGCCACTCATATGAAAACTAGTCTATCGGGTGAAGTGTTAAGAGTTTCTAATGCATCGACTCGAGAATTTGACTAGGAAGCGACCTTTTCGGCCTAATCTGTCAAAGGTCATTACGGACGATTAAAATCGATTAGAGATCGGAAATAGGTCGACTCGACAGAGGCATGTGATCAGGTGTGGGTGATTCCACTAGATCGCACAATTCTTGTCGATCGGCAAGACTGGGCCGACTTTTCTATCGATTGATGTACCCTGTGTTCGTATTTGAAACCTTGAGATTACCCCGACAACCGAAAGTCGCCAATGTTTCAAAAGATGTACATTGTGGCTTGAGATGATCAACCACAGGTCAAATGCGTGAAAATTTAAAAAGGCTACCCGGTAGGTTGGCCGCGCAGTATCGTCGCCAAAGTGAAATTAACCGTGAAATTGAGATCAATTCGAAAGTGGAAGTGCGGTGTGTCACAAATCATTTCAGGATCATTGAATCATCTTTGGAAGATTTTTCTTGCAATCGAGTTTTCGGCAATTAAATCGAAAATGGCTAATTTGGCTCGAGAAATTAGTAGCCCGCTTTTGGTCGTACTTTTGGGACTCAAGTTGATTCTACGGACAAGTGAAGATGTAAATTGAAGCGTGGTGACATTGGATTAATTTTATGGACTTGATTTGATTGATTGGAAGAGAATGGAATTGAAAAATTGGTTGTCTGAATTTAAATGCTTTTAGTGCGGAAAATGGAAATGGGCCATTGGAGTATGGTTGTGAGTGAGTGGAGTGTGACACCATGTGATGTCATGGTGGTGGGCCACCTTGGTTGGATGAAAGAAAAAGAAAAGAGGGAAAATGAAGTGGTTTCTCTCTCCTCTCCCTCTCTCTCTCTCTCGACCGTCCCCTCCATCTCCATCTTCTTCATCTTCTTCTTCGGACACCAGCAGCAAGAGAGATCGCCGAGCAGGCCGCCGGAGCCACCCGTCACCGCCTCACGCCGCCGTCGTCCGCGCGCCGCTCCGCCCGTCTCCGCCTCCATTTCACCGGTCCTCTGTTCGAGTTTCAATTCTAGATCTGGGGAAGCTCGGTTGAAGCTGTCCAGCACCGTGAACCGCTACCGGAGCCACCGTGGACCGCCATTCACCCCCTCCGTTGGCCGCATGGCACCGCCGCAGCTCCTCCGCCTTCCCTCCGCCCAAACCGCCGCCGTCTCCCCCTCCGTCGGCCCCAAATCAGTAGCTGGAAAATGGGTATGGCAGCCCCCTTCGTGGCCCGTTTTGGCCGCCTTCCCGAGCCCGGATGCTCGGCCCGCTTTGAGGAAAGTCGATCCCCGCGTCGTCCCCGTCATTTTTGTCCGCTCGGTTTGCTAATCCGGTGAGTTTAACTCACTAAACCTCGCTTAGAGGGTTAATTACGCTTTAGGTGTGCTTAGTTTATGTTAATTGTGATTAGGTGGTTAGTTTAATTTATTTAAGTGTGGATTATATTAATGTGTTTAATTAGCTTAAAGTGTGATTAAATTAAATGTTAAGAGAGTTTATTTAATATAAAACCTTGATGTGACATAATGGGGTTTTATTTTTGAATTATTTAAATGATTTCGAATTCTGGAATTTATAATATTATATTATATTCCGGAATTATTAAAATATTATTATTAAAAACAAAAAAACAAAAAAAAAACGAAAACGAAAAAAATTATTTTTGACCCCGGTTGCTCAGAATTTCGTGCCGATCGCTGCCGTGTAGTCGGATTTTGAAATTGATGATTGGATATCATAAATTGAGCGTGGATCGTGAAAAATATGGATATTATTATTATATTAATTTTCGGAATAAATTTAATTATTTAATAAATTCGAAAATTTATTTTGGGACCCTAAACTCTCAGAATTTCGTGCCGCTCGCTGCTGTGCATTTAGAATTTGATATTGATGATTGATTGTGGCAAATTGGGTGTTGATTGTGGTAAATAAGGATTTTATTCATAAAAACCCAAGTGTTGGGTTTTGATGCAAAAATTGGATTTTAATGATTATATTAAATAGTGGGGTTTGAAAAAGTGAGATATTGGCTTTTTGATTTGAAATTAGTGTGTCCCCATGCACGTGAATAATTTCTGGGATATTTTTAATATGAAGAAAAATGGCCGGGATCACTATTTTAAATGGAAGCATTGAGTGAAATGCAAAGTGTCCTGGGGCCGAGTATGCTTTGGCTGTGTGATAATTAAGAGGAACCGTCCCCTGGGCTGAGGTAGGACTTGCCCTATATGGGATGCCCACGCGGTGGATGCGGGTCGCAGATTGATTCGGGGCCCATGCTCCTTCGGGAACGCCGTCGATGTACCGACGAAGCCGCGCTCCAAGGTGGGGAGGCGATGCCTGGCTATATGCCAGTAGATAGCCGAACTGCGAGTAGGCTATACCCTTGTGTGGCAGTGAATAATAATCGGAATGAGTACTAAGTGCGATTGTGATTTATATTAAAGTGATGACGTTCCAATTGTTTGAATTATTATTCTACCTGTGATTGAGTGATTTGAATTGTGCTAACCTACAGAAATGAACTGAGGCGAGGTAAGTTCTCTGTGTGATGTGGCTAGGCCACCCGGAGCGTATTTTCTTTCTAATAGGGGTTTAGGGGGTTAAACTTGCTGAGACATTGTCTCATCCCGGTTTGGGGAATCAAAATTTCAGGTCCCTAGATGGCAGTCGTGGAGGACCGAAGCCCTAAGTCTGGAAAGGAGGAGACTGAAGTATTGGTGAACGTGTCCTGCTAGTTGGTGTTAGGATAGTTCCCCTTTTGTCGGCTTCTGTTTGTAATTCTGTTGAATTATGAAAGTGCTATGTTGTGATTGATTGCTTGCTTTTCTATCCCAAGTTAAATGTTGTCAGGGGATTTGTTTCGCTTCCGCATGCGTAATAAAATAAATGGGTCGGCGACATATCCTGGGATGTCGCATATTTGATCGACCGCAGTGGGATGTGCGCGCGCTCGGGGTTCGGGGCGTGACAATTATAATCATGGCTATCATTAGACTTATTTGATTAATGTGAAATCAATTTCGGCAAAAATATAACGACATATTCACTACAAGTGAATTTCAATTGATTTTTTTTTTTTTGCCACGTTGTTTATTTTTCGAAAGAAAATATTACGTAATAGGAAACGTAAGCACATGTAATAGGAAATTCCATGAAATTGTATTTTCAACTTTTGTAATGTATTAGTATTATTTCGACTATTATTTTGTATTTGAGGATTTGCTATGTTGTTATATAATCAATTTCTATTCTTAGAAATAGAAATTTTATTCTATTATTAAACGGATTTTTGTTCTAGAAATAGAAATTTTAAGTCGTATTAAACGGGTTTTTTTTGCTCAGAAACTTATCCGGGGAATAGAAATTGAGAAATCAATTTCTTGAACAGAAATTTTGTCATGCGTGCCCTTAGACTATAAAATGATGGATTCTAAATCTGTCATGAGTCAGGTTCAAGAATTGCAATTAATTCTTAGTGACATCTCTGCTGAAGGAATGATACTTAGTGAATCATTCCAAGTAGCAGTCATGATTGAGAAACTGCATCCGGATTGGTCAGACTTCAAAAATTATTTGAAGCACAAACGGAAAGAGATGAGTCTTGGAGATCTCATTCTGCGCCTCAAAATCAAGGAGGACAATAGAAGAAGTGTGAACCCTTCTTCTAAGCCGAAGGCCAACGTTGTAGAATCTTCCAAATCCAAGCAAGATAGAATAAGGGAAGATGTTTTTTCAAGGAAAATGCAAGCAAAAGGAACAATTCCAGAAATTTCAAGGAACGTGTTTTATATGCAACAAGCCTAGTCATCATGCTAAGGATTGCAAGAAGCACCCGAAAAAAAGGCAAGAACGATTGTGCAACCCAGCAACTGAATTTGACATAATATGACAATATTGAGAAACTGTTTGCTGTGGTAATGTCCGAAGCATCTCTGGTGTCGAACACTAATGGTTGGTGGCTAGACACAGGTGCCACAAATCACATCTGTGAAGATAAACACATGTTCTCACCTTATGAGAAGGCTGAAGAAAATGAAAATTTTTATATGGCTAACTCTACATTAGCAAAGATTGCCGAAAGAGGAAAGGTGATCCTGAAGTTTACATCTGGCTAGGAGGTCGCCATGCTAAATGTGCTGCATGTACTAGAGATTTGGAAAAACCTAATTTATGGCCCCATACTTGTTAAGAAGGGTTCAAAGTTGTATTTGAATTTGACAAGTTTGTACTTTCGAAAGAAGGAATGTATGTAGGGAAATGATACTTGTGTAATGACATGTTTAAAGCCAATGTGTCTATCATTGATGTAAACTCAAATTATGTGTACCCAAAGACTATTAATAAAGAAAATTCTGCAGTTCACACCGTTGTTTCTCCTTATCTATGGCATGATAGATTAGGATATGTAAACTATGGTACAATGAAGAAAATAACAAACTTGGGGTTAATTCCAAGATTTGAGTTGGATGCCCATTACAAGTGTAAGACTTGTGTTGAGGTCAAGTTTGCTAAGAAACCTTTCAAATCCGTTAAAAGTGTTGGAGAAAACTCATATTAGATTTTGAAGCTAACAAAACTTCTCTAGTTCTATTCTCATTTTCATTTTGAGGAATACAAGACTTATGTGTAACTCTTTCAAAGTCTATCTTACATCAAAAGTTTGCCCCACTCTGACGAAGATCCAGACTGAACACAAGAGAAGAACGAAGATATAATTAGATTCAAAATTATTTTTCTTTCTTCAAGGCTTCAGTACGAACATGATATTTATGGCTTTCTGGATGGAAATCTTACATACCTTATTTGGATATTATTATCAAAATCAATCAAGAACGATAATATCATTTTGGAAGGCAAGTTTATTTGAAAAGAATCTACTTATGGAAACATAAATCATGATTGTATGGGTAAGCAGGATCATTGGACTTTCATCTTAATCTTCAAATGACTCGAGATCTCCTTGATTGATTCTGTCCAACGAGATGATTGAAAGAATTCCTCTAGAAAGTGTCAACGGTTGAAAATGCATAGATGAGTATTTAAGGAGTTTTTCAAGTCATTCGAAGGTGCGCATGAAAGAAGAATTCCAAAGTCTAAAGCTTCCAAATTACTTATTCTTCCTCCTACAATGCTCAAATTTATATTTGAAGAAGAGAGTAACTTTAGAGAGTGACTTTGTGAGAGTAGTGGAATCTTTTTACTGAGAAGTCTATATCATAAGGCTGTAACATTCTTTTTTGATTCATAGTGAAAACCAGCCAGAAGGCTGTCAGCGTGGAGAGTGGATGTAGGCTTAATTTAAGCCGAACCATTATAAATCTCGTATTCATTTTCTCTTCCATAAACTCCTTTATTTTATTTGTTGTGATATCTTTCTGTCTTTCGAAATAGTTGCTAAAATCTGAATTCTTCTTCAAAGCCTATTGTTCATCAGACTCAATTTAAAAATAAAAGTATTTTTACTGCATTTTGCAAAATCTATTTTCACACCTATTCACCCCCCTCTAGATGTTTATTCTAGCACTTTCAATTGGTATCAGAGCTCGTGTACTTATTTTATGGAAGTGTTTTTACTTATAAGCTAAAGATTTTCTATGGCTAGTATTTTGGCTTCGGGTTTAGTTGAAGGACAAAGTAACACCAAATCTCTTATTTCGATGAAAATGAGCATAATATGTGGAAAAACAAAATGAAGGCATTCCTTAGATCCAGAAATCCCCTAGAGTGGGATGTTGTCGAAAAAGAAATTAATCCAAAAGCAACATCAATTTCAGACAAAGGGAAAGAAGTGATAGATGCTGATGAATCAACACAAGCTGAATTTACCAAGAGATAAGCTCCGGATGCAAAAGCAATCTATTCTTTATATTGTGCTCTGTTTCCAACTAAATATAACCAAATTTCTTCTTGTGAGATAGCAAAATAAGTTTAGGACAAACTACATGTCACCTATGAGGGGACTAACCATGTGAAGGAAACAAAAGTAAACATTATGCTTGGACAATATGAATCATTCAAAAAGAAGTCTAGATAATCTATCTTTAATATGTTCAGTTGTTTTATAGAAATTGTAAATGGCCTAGTTTATCAAGGTCAACAAATTTCTGGACCAATGAAAGTTAATAAACTACTGCAAAGACTTTCAAATGATTGCAATCATGTCAAGACTTCAATCAGAGAAACTCAAAGGATTATGCCTCTATCAGTTGATGAACTAATAGGCACGCTTTATTTGTACGAAGTGGAGTAGATCAATGATGAGGAAGATCCAAAAGGTAAGAAATCAATTGCATTAAAGTCTAAAGTTGATTATGATGTTACAAATTCAGACGATGATATGGACAATGAAGAGCTTACCCTTACGATAAAGAAATTCAGAAGACTAAACAGAAAAGGTAGAAGGTTCAATTGAAAGAAGCAAAGCATGTCGAATTCCAGAAGAAACCAATAGAAGAAGTTGAAACTAGCAAGGATGTAATATGTTTTGAGTGTAAGAAAAAGGGGCATATCAAACCGAACTGTCCCTTGTTGAAAAAGAAGAAATGAAAGTCTGAGAAATACAAAAATGCTATTAAAGTAGAAACTTGGAGTGACACCGAATGTAAAGAAAATGAAGAAGAATTTGCAAACATATGTTTGATGGCTCACTCAGAGTCAAATTCAGAATCAGAGACGGATACTGATTTAGATTCTGACAAAGAAATTGAGGTTAGTCATTCTGAAGTTCCTATTAAAGTCTCTATGTATATAGATGAATTTTGCACCAATTTTAAATCCTCTCTTAAAAGAATTTTCGAACTACAAAAGGAGAATTCTAAACTCAGACAATAGGAAGTGTCTTGAAAGGAAAAGTTTGAAAATCTGAAAAGAAGCTTCGACAATTTAAAAGAAAATTATAATTCTCTTTCAAAAGAAAATGTTGTTTTGAAAAGAGAGATTTCAGATATTTCAAAAATGTTTTCAAAAGGATCAGAAAAATTAGAGAAAATTCTTACAGCTCAAATATCCTATTTTAACAAATTTGGTTTAGGTATGAATAATGAGATTGTTCATCTAATTGATTTTCCTAAAGTAAAAGAGAAACTTAGACAAAAACTTGCAAAAGCTTTTTATGGAAATCATTTTCAAAAAGTGTTTGTAAAGTCTATTGGTGAAGTGCTATCAGATCTTCTAAGTGTAACGGTTCAGAGCATTTTGAGAATGATTGTCCTAAAGTTTGGAGACCAATTAAGAAGGATTGGGCAAAGACTATTTTCAATACTAACCCTCTTGGACCCAAGAAAATCTGGGTACCAAAGAAAGTTTAAGTTTATTTTCTGATTGTAGGTCACTATTAAAAGAAAATCAAATTGTATTTGGATAGTGGCTATTCTAAACATATGACAGGAGATTCTAGCTACTTCATAAAACTTGACAATTAAAATGAGGAAAAGTTTCTTTTGGTGGAAACAACAAAGGGAAAATTATAGGATGCGGAACTGTTAAGATTGGAAGTTTGATTATCAACAATGTTTCATTGGTTAAAGGTTTAAATTACAACCTTTTGAGTATAAGTCAACTTTGTGACATAGGTTTCAAAATAAACTTTCAAGAAAGCATTTGTTCTGGAATAAGTCAAGATTTCTCTCAATCCTTTACTGGGCGAAGATATGACAACATATACGTTATGAACGTAAATCTAGAAAATTCTCAATGCCTTATTTCTATTCAAGATAAAACAAGTCTCTGGCATCGAATGCTCGATCATGTAAATTTGAAGCAAATTGCCAAAGTTTCTTCTAAGAAACTAGTTTAAGGGCTTCCTAATTTGGCTTATCAAAAGACTGAGTTATGCACTCCCCATGTCTTAGGAAAATGGGTCATAAGTACTTTTAAACCAGTCAACCGAGTCTCTACTAGTCGCATTTTGTAGCTTTTCCATATGGATCTTTTTGGGCTCACAAGAAGTCAGAGTATTGGTGGAAAGAAGTATTATTTAGTTTCGTTGATGATTATTCATGATTCTCTTAGGTATTCTTTTTGGCAAATAAGTTTGAAACATTTTCTTATTTGTTGACATCTAAATTTTTGCATAAAAAATTGGTTAATTTTTACATTTCCAAAAAATTAAAGAAATATCGGATCTTTCAATTGTCGATGGGCGTGAAAAAAAAAAAAAAATCATGAAAATTATGCCTTCACCGCGCGAGATGCAATCGAAAAGAAAAAGGAAATTTTGCTTCTTTCCTATAGAGGCTCAATTTCGTTGCATATAGAAAGGGGGGAGTAAACTCCAAAAAAAAAAGAACTCGAAAAAAGGGAGAAAAAAATTCGTGCAAGGAAAAGAAGCCTTCGTCCATCGTTGAGAAAACTTTTTTCTCTTTCCTTTCTCTGACAAGAAAAAGGAAAGGTCAGCAGAAGCAAAAGTACAGCAGAATGGGTACAAGGAACTAAGGAAGTGACATGAGAGAGGGGTGAGAGAAAAAAGAAAGAAAAGAAAAGGGGCTACTGTTCATCTTCCCCGAAGAGCTGCCGGCGTCGCTGCTGCCCATCGCGCCTCCACCGCTGCCGCTTCGCCAACCACAGCCGCCGGTCGCCATTGCTCCTGCACCCCTGCGTCGCCCACTGCCGGCCTCCGTCCGTGAGCACCTGTGCCAGCCCCGCCGCCGACACTCGCATCCAAGCCTCCGCCGTGCCTCACTGCGCCTGCGGCACCGCTCGAGCCGCCCGTGCCGCCCGTCCCGGACATCTCACCAGCCCGCCCACGAGCGACGCCAGACCAGCCCGCGCATCGCGCCTGCCTTCGCGCCACCAAACGCCCACGCCAGCAGCCCGCGTTGCCTTCGCGCCACTAACCCGCATCACCGCCACCGCGCCGTTGCTGACGCTCACGCTCGACGCTTCTCTCTAACCCGCCGTCGCCGCGCTCGCTGTCGCCGGGATCTGCTGCCCGCGCCGCACCTCGTCGCTCCGTCTCCGCGCTGCTCGCCACCACCAGCAACCTGCAGCACCCGGTTCGGCGCCGCGCGCTCCCTCACCTGTCGGCCCGCGATCTGCTATTCGCGCCTCACCCGCAACTACACCTCTGCCCGACGCCGTGAGCTCACCACCGCATGTCCCTGCTTCGCTCGACACCCGTGCATCCCTCTACCCACACCAGCAGCACCGAACGCCAGGCGCCCCGACGACCGAGTCTTTGCAACCGTCGTCGCCGCGCTCGCCGCCGCTGTGTCGCTCGCTCCGCCTCTCTTTGCCTGCACCAGCACCGCCGAACGCCCCCGAACTCCGACGACCGCGCCTCCACAGCCGTGAGCACCCAAGCGTCTCTGCCGCCGCTGAACGTTGCCCCTCCCCCTGCTCCGCCTGGCGTTCGATGACTGTGCTCCTGCCCTCACCGACGCCGCGCCACTGCATCGCCTCCGCCTGCGATCCGCTCCCCGGTCGATGCTGCTGTCTTCTTGAGTCCCTTTACGTATTTTTTATCTTCATTTTCATTTTTCATTTATTTTATTTTATTTTTTAAAATTTAATTATTTAAATTAAAACATTGAATGTGAATATTCATTTCATGAATCTTGTAAGCATTAATTAAGTGGTTTTGTTCAAAATTATTTTAATCATTAATTTAAGACGTGGTATTATTTTTTCAAATATAATAATTTTTGGCCTTGTCGGCCATGCTTTACAGCTCTCTCTTTCTCTCTCTTCCCTCGTCGGAGACCGGATTCGCTCGACCGGGGCGACCGAGAGGGGATGATGGCACGATTAGGGGTGAGCGGTTCCCGGTTCCTTACAGTTCCGCTTGGAACCCGGAACCTACCCTCGGGTACGGGTTCCTCATTTTTGGAACCCTGGAACCTACCGTCGTGAACCAGAACCCGGAACCTACCCGTCACGGGTTCCGGGTCGGTTCCGGGTTCCAACAAAGTTCTTTTTTTTTTTTTTTTTTTTTTTCATTTTCAGATTTGAACTATAACAAAAAGGAAATAGACAAACCAAAGAGAAACCAAGCAGACTAAGAAAAGCTCTCAAGATAAGCTCTCATCAAGCACTATATCATCCACAAGTAAACAGAACCCAAAGAAACCTTTTGCAATAAAAAAAACAAATGTAAATAGTTTCTGAAGCAAGAGATTTGACTCCCCAATCCCGACATAAAGAATTACCACATAGGTAAATGAAAAGGACAGATCACATCCAACAATGAAGAAGGAGGGCAGTAACCTTGCCAAAAGGCCACAGGAACATAGATTTTCAAGTTTACAGGTGAAAATCTAGTTAAGAAAGATGCATATATTCAATGACTTCCTTTTCTCCCAATATTATGTAATCTCAACATATGGGAAAAGTAAAAGTTATTGTAAAAGAGGAAATTTGGTGTCATTCAATATTATCGATTGTTGTGAGGCAATGACAAATGAAATTTACAAATTCAGCATTAAGCAAGTTAGCTAATTAAAGTTGGATAACATCTTGGGACAGACCTTGTTGAGATAATTCATTTGGGTAACTACACATGTAGCCACCACCAACATAAAGGACCAAGTCTCCGGAATAGATCAACTGATTCTTCCCCTCAAAAGTCAACTTCAAAGAAGTCCCACGGGCTTTCACACTCATCACCTGCAGATAGATCGTACAACTTATGAAAACTGAGAAAGAAAAAATACCCATATGCAGAAGTAATTTAGACATGTCCCCACAACAATTGTTGTAACTCATTAACTTTGTTTTGACAGGACAAAAAGAATCGAAAAGAATACAATTTGTCAGTGGTGATGAGCCTCCCCGCACCCCCGAATCAATGATCTACCTAAAGCTAACGATGCAAGGTCAACTCTTGTGTTTAAGTGGAGCTTCCAACAATCTGGTTGGCGTAAATACACTAAAGTAGGTTGGAAGGAAGAAAAAATCCCAAAAGATGCAGAAGCAGTTGATTTACCGAGAGAGAGCCCATTAATGAGCAGATGCAAGTGTAAACTAGCACATCCGTGTGCCCACATTTAGGTGAAAAATGGAAACCAGGATGAACACCAACATGATTACCAAGTCGACGTAAAGCAGAAAAGCTGAAAAAGATATGTAAATGCAGTCGGTTATCAAGCAAATCGGTGATCATATAAAGAACACATAAACCAGGCCTGAAGACTGACCTGGTTGAGTCGCCATAATCCATATTTCTTGAACAGAAGTAATGGGACTTTCTTGCGGTGCGTGGATGACAATTATGACAAAACCAACAATGCACATCACAGCCCAACATCCCTAGCTTGTGTAGTTTCTCCTTCAAGATGAAGTGCGCCAAAGACGGCACTAACCAATTGATCCAAAGTAGAACGACTCGGTTAAGGGATGCCCCGAAACCGAAGCATAAAGTTAATGGGTCAATTTCTTGGCTTCTTCTATATTATGATTATCACTTTGTTTCCTATAAAAAAGAACGCAACATGAAGCAAAATAAGCCATTTTAAAACTAACTATCGAAGCCAAAAAGCAATGCACATGCTCGAGTTCATTAGATAACCTCGACTTCGGTGGTTAGAATCGATTTAGCAAGCTCTTCAAAGCGTAGCGTTACCGGCATTGTTCTCCTCAATAAAGCTAATAGTGGAGTTTATAAACAAAGTGACGATGCCTATGAAATCTTGCCAACTGAGGCTTGCCCCGCAAAGGAAGAATCGGAAACAAATGGATACCATCTTTCACAAAAACTCAAATTTTACCCTAAAACGAAAGAGAGACGAACGGTAGAAGAAAAAATTCACCAACCCCTCCATTTGTAAGTGCAATGGCCATGATAGCAGCAAGCTCCATGACCTAGGACAGGGGATTCCACATGAACCCCAAGAACTTCGAGGGTGTCGAGGGAGGTTGGGTGACTGCGAGCACGCGGCGGCGCGACGGCGAAGAAGACACGAGTCTCACGGCACCAACGGCGGCACGGACGGTGCGGCGAAGACGGCGGCGGTCGCGGCTCAACCCACGGCCAAGGGGGGAAGAGATCGGTTGTGGCGAAGGCGGTGGCGGTTCTGAGCAACGACGGCCCGGACGGCCGAGAGAGCGGTGGCAAGAGGTGGTGACAGTGGCTTGGGTACGGCGGCGGTGGCTCACGGCGGTGAGGGGCTGCGCGAACGGCGCGACAACTCGTTGGGCTCAACGGCGAGACGGCTCGTCGGACGAGCGTGGGGCGGCGGGGGTGGTGGTGGTTCGGTGGCCAAGAGGTGGTGGTGGTGAGTAGAGCGTGAGGCGGCAGTGTGGTGGTGGGTGAAGCAACAGCGAGCAAGAGGAAAGGAAGAAGAAGAAGAAGAAGAGGAAGAGAAGGGGGTTTCGGCCGAGAGAGGGGGAAAGAGGAGAGAGAAGAAAAGAAAAAGTTGGGGGCAGGAAGTGACGTGAGAGGAAAAAGTGGAGAAAAGGAAGAGAGAGAGAAAAGAAAGGGGAAGAGGGGGAATCACGTGGGGGAAAGAGAAGTAATGTGTTATAGGATTATTATTATTTTTTTTTAACTTTGACCAGTTCCGGTTCCGCCGGTTCCGGTTCCCATAAGAACCGGAACCGGAATCGGAACCGCCGGTTCCTTGAAAAGGGAACCGAGAACCGGAACGGCCTCTTTAGAACCGGGAACCGAACCGGAACTGCGGTTCGGTTCTCCGGTTCTCGGTTCTACCCGGAACCACGCTCACCCCTAGGCACGATAGCAATGGCAGCTCGAGCAGAGAGGAGGGACGCGAGGCGAAGGAAGCGAATATATAGTTAGGGTTTTTGGTCCCGTCGGAGAAGAAGATGTCTTAAGAAAGAGAGAGAGAAAGAGGGCCTGTTGTGAAATGGGCTTCTGGGCTGCAGCCTGCATATGAATGGTTACTTAGTGGGCTTATTGGGCCACCGAGTTTGTAAAATAATCTTCTACAATTAGTCTTCGGCCCAATTTTGGACAAGTAAAATTGAGGGTAAAAAGAGAAGAAATAGTGATACAAATGGTCCCTAAATTTTGGTCAACGTGTAATTTGGTTTTGAAATTGAGTATGTACCAAAATTTTGAAGGCTATATTGAATAATTTAAAAGTTTAGAGATGATATTACGTATTGGGCTAAAATTTAGGGACTAATTGAACAAATTATAAGTTTAGAAATTGCATTATATATTAGGTCAAAATTGAGGGATAATTTGTGTCATTTTTCCAAAATTGAAAAAAAAAAAAAAACAATGCTCTTGTATTAGTTTTTTTTTTTTTTTTGAACAGGCTCTTGTATTAATTAGAATTATTCCCTTTATTCCTTCGGACTTTGCAGTTACTTTCCCCATTTTTTAGAAGACCCCTTGGTTGTCAATTACTTGCAATTTCCTCAATACTCTTCCGAACAAAGTTATGCCAATTATGCCTAATGGCTGTTAAGTTTGTTGCAAATAAACGAACTTACCAACGGAAAAATCTGAATCTGGCAAACGTACCAATTTTATTTTTGTTGAAGTATAGAAAGATGCATTGGGCGAGCAAAAATAAAAACTAAAAAAGGTGGAAAGATAGATTATTCAGGACTTTACTTGCAAGACCCCTGTGAATTGCGATACTTTCACTTATGAAGAAAATCATCGGATGCTCTCCCACGACCATCCAACTCCTTCCAACCACTCATCAAGTATCGAGCATTATGAATTTCTTTAGTTTATAAAGAAAAATTATTCTATGAAAATTTCGTGTTTCGTGATTGATTAGATCGATGGTTACTTTGAAATCATTTCTTCTCTCTTTCGCCCTGATTGAAAGTTAGATTAGATCAAGTGGGTTCAATTGATTTCCAACCTAAAAGGTTGACCACAGTCCATTGCAAAATTCTCTATTCCTCGTGAATGCTACTCAATCCCATGAGAAATTATTGAATGCACCCAAATTCTATTCCTTTCCTCTTTTTTCGGTCATATATTCCTTTCCCTTTGAAGGGATACCAACAGCACCTCCCAATTTCTATCTATAGAATTCCTATTTTGTCCTTATTAATCAAAGCTTCAATCTAGAATCGATTCGAATTCCATTTCTTTTATTTAAGATATTTTTTTTTTTTGATGACCGAAGATCCACCGAAGCATATGCTATTGTCGGCTTACGTCGATTCGAGGTCTCACGAGCCTCCGCGATGGATGACGTTTGAACTCTCGACCTCCATGCGCTGAAAGGAGTTGATCTTAACCAATTGCACTGCCCACGGGTGTATTTATTTAAGAGACTTTTTTTTTTATAATTCTTTTACCCTAAGCTCGGATGTATTTCCTATTTGATTAGAAAGACAGGGCTGCGGGCCCACAAAATCAATGGAAACCTGGCGTATGGGCTGAAACAAAATCTATATAAAGCAAAAGTTGTGAGGTGTAAAACAAACAAATTCTAGGTACAAACACGCAAGCCACCAAACCCTTCGACATTGACTTTGTTTTTGAAAAAAAAAAAAAAAACCTCTCTCCACCATGACCGTGCTCTTCCTCAACGACCAAACCATCCTAGATTTCATCGACGACGAGGAGGCCTTCGGCCAGTGCGCCGCTGAGCGGTTCCAGAAGCTGGACGTCGACGGGGATGGGCTGCTCTCTCGCGACCAGCTCCGGTGGAGCTGCACAGCCTCGGACCACGAGAGGGACGCAGAGGAAGGGGCTGACGAGCTGTTCGGCGCGGCTTTGGATCGGTGTGGCGAGGGTAAGGACGGGGTGATCGACCCCGAGGCGTTCAAGGGGTTTGTCAAGGAGATCATGCTCGCGTTGGCCCGTGGGATCGGCGGCGTGCCCGTCGCGATGGCTGCCCAGGAGGATAGCTTGTTCATCAAGGCCGTTGAACATGAACTGGAGCAAAGGTAAGAAGATAGAGAGAGATTAGGCAATAACGGGGAAATCAATTCAAGACTCCTTTTCCCACAAATGAAAAATTCGATTGATTTGGTTTTCTTCTGAGATGATTAGGGTGCAAACTTAGTGCATTCTTTCGATACGAATTGCTCAGGGCAATGCATATTTTTGTTTTCAGCAATACCATCTTCTCAGCTGGAGATTTCTCACCAGGAGATCCACCATGACATTATTCGTTGCGTTAGTCAATGAAATTGATCTTTTATGAATTCTTTTCTTGATGCTTGTTCTTTCCTTATGTATTTCGTAAGATTTAAGTACTTGACATTTGAATAAAAGTTAAATTCCAATAGAAATAAAAAGATTAAAAAAAGAGAAGGCTGTTCCAATAGCAATAAAAAGATTAAAAAAAGAGAAGGCTGAAAAGCAATATAATAAAGAAAGTCACACCTAACAGTACCGCATGCTCATCCATTGCCAAAGAACCGAAAACAAACAAACCTTAGTAGATGGAAATTGATGGGTTGACTATTTGGTGGGCCAAATACAAGAGACAAGAGGGATAGGTGGAGGTTGTGGTGATACTAGTCTTTGGTCTTCCTAAATTGGTTTAGAAAAGCAAAAAGTTTATAGTTAACTAAAACGTATTTAGTCTATTGAACGGCGACTCTGTCACC
Source organism: Eucalyptus virginea (assembly GCA_014182375.1). NCBI lineage: Eukaryota > Viridiplantae > Streptophyta > Magnoliopsida > Myrtales > Myrtaceae > Eucalyptus > Eucalyptus virginea. The sequence goes on from CM024515.1 coordinate 28,415,061, forward strand.
GTCTAAGCAGTAACTCTTAGCCCTTTTTACTAAATAAGAATTATGTCTTACTAATCACATACACATTGGTTTAGCTCCTCAAGTCATTTGAACTTGTTGATGTTCGGATCCATGGGGACAGCGCAATAAGCATTAAGCACACCTCGTTGAATTACTTAAACAAGTTTTCGAGGACGCTCCTTAACAAAATCGTCCGTTGTATGCCATTGTAGAAAGAAGAAGGTCCCATCGGCAGCAACAATTGTAAGCACACCTCGTTCGAGCCCTAAAGAGAGGAAAAACAAAGCCAGGTTAGGCCTGTTTCTTTGCTTCTGTGGGAAACGATCGGATACGCATCACAGCCATGAGCAAGTCCATCATCACCGAGAAATGGACATTTAATGGTCGAAAGATTTTGCCCCCATCACCATTTCTGCTTTTCCTTGATCGGATGATTGCCAAGAGAGGAACGAGGATTCATGTTTCGGATTGGATCTGAACAGAAACTGCTTGTGGATGTGCGGTTTCATCTGTCATAAAGAACTGAGCGTTAGATTATGATGTTTAGAGGGACTGAGCCTTGTTCACCGTTTGAAAACAAGGAAGCACTCCATGATCTTACCATATTTTGATTTCTTGTTGTCATTCATGGAGTCGTGACTGGTTCCAGGCCACAAATAAGATATGTGGAAGCAAATTTTCTTGGTCGGTATAAATGAATGTCTGAGGTTTGCAGAGCAAGAATGTTTGGACATGTTTCAGGTTGCAAAGCAAGAACTTTTGGACATGGCTGGGTTAACGAACGGCAGACTTTTATGCGCAGATTAGAGCATAACACAAAGTCCAACTCTCCGCATGCCTCGTCAAATACAAACATCTTTATATGTGGGCCAGCCTCTTAGGTTTTGATTTTTGTCTTATTTGGTTTCTTGAGATTCACGGGATTGTTACATCGAATTGGAGTTTGCCTACCTCTAAGGTTCAGTTTTCTATACGGAACAAAGAAAACTGAAACCGAAGAGAAGTTGTTTCAATAATTACAACAAAAATCTTAATCTCCCTAAGGACACTTGTTTTTATTAAAAGGAAAAAGATAATCTTGAGGAACCCAAGACGATAATGCTCTCAGAAAATACAAAATGACAAAGGTAAGACCTTATTTGGTGAAGCGTCAAAACTAAACCTTCGAAACATAGTAATACTAAAGATCGTTTAGCAATATCAACTAATTTTGAATCGAAACATCCAATTACACTTAGGGATGACAATGGGAGTGAGGTGCATCGCCAACCCTATTATGATTAGAGGCGTCTCGTCCCTATCCCATGCCCCTTGCAAGTAATTTTCTCTTTTCCCATCCACGTCAACTCGAACCTCTTCCTTGGGTATCTCAGACGAAGGGACCTCGAGGGAACCGGCCACTCCAAGTATCGTCCATTTTTAATCCACTATCCCTATGGAGAGCATGAATACTCTCCTAACATTTGCCCCATCCTATATTAGTGAAATGAACGAAAAACATATAATTTTTACTTGAGGCAAGAGAAACTAAAGTGGAAAAAGAATTTGAGGGCGTAGAAGTGTCTCTCGCATCTGCTCATTCATTTGTGGGTGTCCCTTTATCTGGGGTGAGCCAATGTGCAATGTGGGTCTTCATGTGTACCAAATAAATTGCCATCTCAGTTGGGATTGACTTAATAAATTAAGTAAAGAAGATGTTGCTTAATTTATTGTATGGATTATATATTGAAAACTAGAGTATTATAGTGTATTTTTTTTTGGTTTAAATTTATCATGTATGTTACTAAAACATACATATAGAATTCGCACTTATATGTTTAATAAGAAACTAATAGTATTTCATAGTAGATATCCAGCTATTATCAAGCTTTTTTTCCTTTCATTTTCGGTACTTAAGGTTGTACACTTCTTTTTTTTATTCAGTAGTAGCATGTGGGTCCTTGGATGAAGCAAAGGCTTATAATAAGACAAACAGTAACAATATAGTAATACCCTACAAAACAATTGATAAAACGACAAGTAAAAACGTTCAATATGTAGCTCTCTGTTTGTCCAACAAGTCTTTCGTACAATCTAAGTTTTGATAAAAGAATTTCTTTAAGATAGTTTAAATCATTCCCGAGACACTTTAAATGAAACTTTTCTTCCTTCATAAATTTTTTTGTCCATTCGCTTTTGTGTGTACACACACGTCCTTTTTGCTAGTATACAAGGTTAAAAAGCCCCCCAAAAAAAGGTGGGCTAATTTCAGGCCGATTGATTCGATTCTCAGTTCAAAAAATTGGAATGAACCTGACTAGGTAAATTTGGACTTTTGGTATGAAACTTGCCCTTTATAGAACTGGTTACCCCAACTACTATCTACTAAAGTCTGATTATTTCAATGCTCGAGTGTTTCTTTTGATCTTCTCCGATGTTGCAATTAGATGGCTCGTTGGACTTGGACCCACTTATCAATTATCCGATTATGCTCATCAAAGCGGGCATGTATTCTTTCACCCCTATTGAAAGCACGGATAATTGTAGTTATCACTATATTTCACTGGAATAATAAATATAAGTAATAATATTCCTTTATATACACTGCAAAATGATATGGAAAGAGATATATAAGATACATGCTATATTTTGAATACCTGTAGGATTTGATAAATCACGGAAAATACAAATCATGTATTCAGCATATCAAATTATATATATTATCTAATATCTATTGATTGACGGGTTACAAATATTAACATTGTCTATTTTCGATTAAGCTTGCAACAAGTGATACTCATAACTTGCAAAGCAAGGATGTGAGACACGATGAAAATCTAGCCCATCATTAAATTCCTTATCTGGCATTTATTGAGTAGTCGTAAAAGGCTTTGACTAGAAGCAGAAGAAATATAACCTAAGCTGCACAAGGCTTCTTCTTTTTGACATTTTACAACTAAAGGCCACTGAACAATTAAAGCTCTACTATATAGATCTATATATCTGTATATATATGGCTTCAAGTACTCGCTCCTAGATCAACAGAAGGAACACGACAACAGCAAGAGAAGTGTAAAAGAGATGGAAATCAAATCTTTCAACATGGTAATGACTCTGTTCATGACGTTGATGATACTCAGCATGTCCTCCAAAGAAAAGGTGCGTTTGGAACCTGCATTTTCAATGGGCTTTGGACACCTAAAGGCCTTTTAGCCAAATATTAGATGTTTAAGAAAGATTTTAAAATCCCAATTAGGGGAAAACTAGCATTCTGAAGATTGAAAGTCCAAGGCATCTCTTTGCATTTTTCCAAAGGCTTTCCTCAAAATCCAATTAAACGCACCCAAAGTAGATCCGCTGACTACAAAGGGCGTTGTATTCTACCTTGCAGTAGGGATGGCAATCCGACTCTTTGTTACATCGGATGCATGAAGAAATGTGGGGCTGCCTCACCACACGTGACTCACGTCAACTATTGTGATCTCGGTTGAGTGACGTCTACATGCTTGGACCCTGCTACAGGTATTCACAGAATCACATCTTGAAATCCTAGCTGACCAGGTTAAGTGCATCGGCTTGAATATGTACAAAATTTCTTTGTTTAGAGTCTAATTGAATGGACTGATGTCCTATATTTTTATGAAGCCATTCGACAGTGTCATCTCCATTGTTTGATGGAACTACATTAACAACGACAACATTCTCAATTGATCCTACTGATAAGACAAGGTTGCTAGGGAATTATTTTGTCAGAGCTAATGAGGCATGCATGGTAACATTTATATTTCTCCCGATTTTTGTTATTTTATTTCCCGAAACAAAAAAAGAATAGAAATATGTTTAGTAATGCTAACTTATTTTTTTATTTTCCGGAATAGAAAAGTAGCCGGGAATAGATTTGGAACAAAAAAAAAAAATTAAAAAAAAAAAAAAGTCATTGTTCCAAAAATAATTTTTAGAAATAAGCCATTTTTTTCTTTTCTATTTTTCTTTTGTTCTTCTTTCTTGCCGTGGCCACCACTAGCCGCTTGCCAACCACCGGCCACCTGCTTGCCAACCGCCGCCACCGCCGACCAATTGTTGCTGCCATCACTCGACCGTGGTCACCGTTGCCGCCGGTGGCCAACGACCGTTGCTCGACCATTGATAGTTAGCCGCTGATCATTGCTTGCCATCGCACAACCGCTAACCATCGCCACATGGCCGTCGCCCACAGCCCACCGGCCTCTGCCCCCTCCCGCGGTCGCCCATCTGCCTTCGACGACCAGCCATCGGTAGTTGGCAGTAGCGGTTGGTGGGTTATGGGCGGTGATAGTGTGGCGGCAATCAGCGGCAACGATCAACGACCGGTTAGCGATTAGTGATCAGTGGCGGTGAGCGATTAGCGGTTGGCAATCGACGTTTGGCGATTCGTGAGCAAGAAGAAAAATGAATAAATGCAAAAATTTATGAATCATACCAAACGCATTTATATTTTTTTTCTATTTCGAAAATAGAAATTTTGTATAATTACCAAACGCGTTATTTTACTCAAAAATTGTTTCAAAGAATAGAAATGAAAAAAAAAACTATTTCTAAAAAGAAACTGTTTCCCCAAATAGAAACATTACCATGCACAGTCTAGAATGAGTCTAGAATCTTTGTGTTTAAGTTGTCTTTTTTTAGGTAAAAGCAAAGTATATGATTTGTGTAATAAATGCAAAAATTTATGAATCATACCAAACGCATTTATATTTTTTTCTATTTCAAGAAAAAGAATAGAAACCAAGATGGGAAACAAACCACAATCAGCGGGAGAGTTATTTTACTCAAAAAATTATTTCAAAGAATAGAAATGCCAAAAAAAACTATTTCATAATCAATCAAAGATGGAAAGCTAAGTTAGAGTCTTCTATTACGGGGTTTCCAGGACCAAATAAAGAAACATTACCATGTCCTTTAAAGCTGGGAGGAATAACCAAAAGATAATGTTATTGAGTCTAGAATCAGGCCCCCAAAGCAAAGTATATGATTTGTGTAAGCTCTGTGTTTAAGTTGTCGGTCTCCCATAAATCCCATAATTGGTGAGGTGACTTGATTTAAACTAGATTTGAAACATAGATAGATACACCACCGGGCAACATCTTAAATTAATGATGAAAGTTATATCTAATATACCCACTGTAGATGCAAATCGTTTATTATCTTGTTGTATTTCGATCTATTTCATTCTCATAAACTGATGATGCCTGGATTTTTTTTTTTTTTAGAATTATTATAATAATGCAGTTTTAGACAACATTGCTATGTAGTCCATTTGGACTACTAAATGTGGGTAAGACTTTCTTAAGAATTATTTCTTAATCCTTCTCCTAATCTTATCTCATCCATTTGGGGACAAAATTTGCTGAGTATCAATGATTGAACTCACCTCACAATAATCACCCATTTTAGTATTGCTTTGGATCTTCGATTCACGTTGAACGGGCCAGGTCGCTGTAATCATGATAAGCGTTACTGTATTTTAAAAAAAATGAAAATCGAGTTGGACAAGCATGGTCAAAATCCTAAGCATTTGTCATACATTGTGCCGCAACACAGGAATAAAGAATCTTCATCCATGCAAAGCGAGAAATCATTACATGAGTATAGTAAATGAGTATAGCATATATATTATGTATTAAATTGAATTTGAATCATTCAATCGATGGGTCTCATGTGGCTCTTATACGGCTCTTACCCTACTTTCCATTACGTGCAGAGGCCAGAAAGGCTAAAGCTTGTGTGGACAAATGCTCAGGCAATTGCAGGGAGTCCTACAAACCACACTAATATCCCGGTAATTGCAAGGGCAAATAAACAAACAATCAAGACTTTTTGTCTTTAGGAGTTAGATGGAAATCAAAGTGTTTTGTATCATCTGTGTGCACTACTTTTACCTTTGAGATCTCTACTAAAAATTATCATTTGACCTCCCGTCAATTTATGATTCGATTCAATATGCTTCTCTCGTATGCATGAAGCCGGGATTCCGTTGGTCAATTGACCCGACTCATCTCAAATATGATTTTTGAACCGGAGAGAACGCGGCTATATGACACGACGTTCCCATTATGAAATTTGGAGATACAGTATCTTCAGTCTATTTCCTAGCTTCTCTTAATTTTCTTTGACATCTCTAATCACTTCATTGAATGGGAAGCAAATCCTCACTTTTCTTTGAACTAGAGGGTTCGGGGTTATATTAGAAGTACTAAAACTTGTCATGAAAGTGCAATTGAGTCATTAAACATTCAAAATGTAATCAAGTTTTAAAACTTATCACAAAAGTGTAATTGAGTTCTAAAATTTTCAAAAATTGCAATTAAATCATAAAACTTGTTAAGTTGGTATAATCAAGTCCTAAAAATTGTCCATATCATATGGGAAGAAAATGTCTTCTACATAAGTACGCATCATGTCATTAATATCGAGATATTTCTTTTGGGATAAACATAAATCTTATGGAATATTGACAGTATGCCTTCCAAAGACAAACGTATGAGAGAAATTTTATGTGTTGTCAATCAAATTGCCAAGACTTATTGTCCCTTTAAACAATCAACTTTATTTGTGGAAACCACATTGTCATTGGAAGATTTAATTGTATAGGTGATTAGATCTTAATCGCTAAATTGATCACATTAAAGATTTTTCAAATGTTAGCGTGCTTGCATACTATATTAGAAGATCAACACATGCTAAAGAAGACACACTTGCAAAAACATTTACAAGTTGAGAAACCTTTATTTTCTAAGATACACAAAAATTATTATTGAGCAAGCAGTACTTCACTTATTATAATCTCAGTTGAGAAGTGTATGAATGTTATAGTAGTTCTTGGATTCATAAGTGCTATCTACTAGTTTTGTGTAGAAGTGGCACATGCTACATTGTGACTTCTCAACGAATTACCAGCATAATCTAGTCCACTAATGAATGTTAGGTTGGGAGAGTGTATATAGGCTCAATTTAAGCCAAACCTCTATAAGATTTGTGTGAAACTCTCCTATCTCTCTCTATTTCATTTTTGTACTTAGTCAATACAAGTAAATTTCACTTGATATTTAAGCAAACTTGAGTTTGATTATCTCACTATATCAAGTTTGGTTTGATAACCTATTTACTCCCTCTAGGTTACACCTATAGCAATAACAAGCTTGGACTTGAAAAGCATATATGGTGATTGAGTCTATGAGGGGCTATTTTGAAACTTGGCTCCAATGTCGAGCCAAATGTGGAGATTATTGAGAATATGCATTGAGTTTTAGCCAAAAAATGAATTTTACTTGATCCAAGTGGGTTTTCTAATTGAATAATTACCTAATTGGAGAAAGTTAAAAAAAAAAAAAAAGAAGGTTTCCTATTTTGAATCTAGTCTTGTATTTATATTAAAAGTGGTTTTCTTCTTTGTGAAAATTATTCAAGAGGAGCTTGTGCTCATGCATTACATCCAGAGTATTTTGAAACCGTGAAAATCTTGTATTAAGATTGATTATTTCTTTTGTAAGATTGAGAGTTTATTTCGTGAGAAATTATGAGGCTAATCATTATGTGCCTTATTAGGTGTAATAGGGGGCTTGAAATACTGTAAGTGCTTAAATGACTTGAACGTATTTATAATCCCCGTTGTATCACTTGATCTATAATGGATGTTGTGTTACTTTTCCCATAGACATAAATTATACTGAATGAACCATGTAATCTAGTGTCTAATTTATTTCATGATCTAATTTATTTTATTATTTGATTGCTTGTTTTCATGACATGTATTATCTAAAAACTATGATATTGATTGGGCGGATTATAAATATGAGCATCGTGCACTTTTAATTTAAATTTTGTTTGCACATAAGTGATGATTAAAATTTGTATGGATATCTGATATGATGAAAATCTAGCCCATCTTTAATTCTGAATCTAGCATTTATTGGATAGTCAATAAAAGCGATGGCCGGAAGCAAAAGACGTATAGCCTAAGCTACACCAAGCTTCCCCCATTAATTGAGATGGGAAATCCTTCTCTCTCTCTCTTTTTATTTGTAATTTCATAGCAAAAGGCCATTGAACAATTAATGCTCTATCATGTGCAAATACATATAGATCTCTGTATACATATAGCTACAAGTGCTTGCTCCCTTTTTAACATAAGTACTACAACAATAGCAAAAAAAGACAAGAAAAAGGAATCAAGGAGCGTAGATAGAGATGGAAATTAAATCTTTCAACTAGGTAATGACTCTGTTCGTGATGTTGATGATCGTCGGTGCGTCCTCTAAAAGAAGTGGATCATACGAATGCAAAGTACGGTGAATTATGTCCTGCGCCAAGGATGGAAATCCGCTTCTTTGCAGCATCGGCTGCTTCAAGAAATGTGAGGCCACCTCGCCAAGCCCTGCACCGACACCGACACCAGCATTGACACCGACACTAACACCAGTATCAGCATTGACACTGGCGTCGGCACCAACACTGGCACTTGTCGAACATTGTGATTTTGAATGCATGACACTACATGCTTGGACTCTGATACAGGTATTTTGGGAAACACATATTGAAAACCTAGGTAACTAGGTCAACTACATCGGCTTGAATTGGTAAAAATTTCACTATTTAGGGTCAAACTAAATGCATTGACGATGTGTATATTTCTGAAGTTATTTTGAGAGTGTCTTAGTTGATGAAACTATATTAACAACGACAATAGTCTCAATTAGTCCTACCTAATAAGACAAGGTTGCTAGGAACTATTTTGTCTATGCTAATTAGTCTATTTTGGTTGCAATAGATTGAGCCTAATGCAATACGTGATTTGTTTTAGGTCCGTATTTAAGTTGTCGGTCTTCCATAGATCCCATATGATTTGCGAGACGAGTTGATATAGTCTAGATGTTAAGCATAGATAGATGCCACCAGGCACTGTCTTTAATTAATAATGAAAGTTTATCTAGTATACCAGCTTAAGATGGAGATCCTTTACCCTCTCATTGTAACTTGATCTATTTGATTCTCATAAAATGATGTTTTATATTCTCCTATGAATCATTTCATAAGTCTTCTCTTGATCTTATTTCCTCCAATATGGGACAAGATTTCCGAATTGATTTATTAGTGAACTCACCCCAACAGAGTCACCATTCTAGTATTCCTCGGAGCTTCAATTCACGTGGAATGGGCCAGGCCGCTAGAAAGGAAAATTAAGTTGGACAAGTGAGGCCGAAATCCTAAGCATGGGTCATACAGTGTGCCTCAATATAGGAATAAAGAACTTCGAGGAGTTGTCACCGGCCCATGAAGCCCATGGATAGGGCTGCCGTCGACCAAAGAGAGAGGGAGAGGCCGGCCCACTTCTTCCCAAGCCCATCTTGCATGTGTCTTGCCAAGTGGCAAAAAGAAGACTCCATGCATTGGCTATTAGGGGAGGCTTCTCATCATTGCAAATGATGGCTTTGTGGGGGAATTAAAGAAAGGAGAGTGGCCGGTTGAGGGGCTGTCGCCCAAGCCAAGAGAGAGAGAGAGGGTTGCGAGAGAGAGAGAGAGAGTTGCGAGAGAAAGAGAGGAACCGAGAGAGGAGGAAGGAGCCGCTCGCCCGCCCGTCGTCCGACCGTCCGCTCGTCCGTCGCCGTCCGTGTGCTGTCGTTCGCTTGATCTTGGAGGCAAGTTGGGATCCATTTTATGCTCTTGCATGTGTGTCTTGCATGTGTGTTTGGAATGGTGTTGAATCTTGGGTGTTTAGGGTCTAAGAAATCGAAGCTAGAATGTGTTGCTCTTGAAAATGTGTTCTGTTTTTGAGTGTGCCGCCTGACCCCGAACGTTGTAGAGGCTTGCATGCGTGTTTTGAGTTGGATTTTGACTTCTACTTCTTCATGAAAGTTGTATACAACATCTCAAAGTATAACATACTAAAATTTGAGACAAAATGGCTGAGTTTAAGGGGGTGAAACCCTTCCTCTACGAAGACGCAAGATCTGGAACTGTTTTGTTGACCTCTTGGTGGTTTTGTGTGTTGCATGTTACTTTTTACCGATAATTTCATTTCGATCTCTTCATGAAAGTTGTAGAGAACATCCTAAAGAATAACATACTCAAATTTGAGGTAAAATTAGCAAGTGTAGCCTAGTGAAACGATTTTCTTTTGAAGACGGAAAATCTGGAAATACGATACTGGACTCCCGATACTTCTTAGACTATACGGTGACTATTCTTTGGGAATATCACTTAGATCCCTTAATGAAAGTTGTAGGGGACCTCTTGAGGCAAAACATATCAAAATTTCAGAGGAAACGAAGAAAGATAAGTAGGCAAAACCTCGATTTTTCGGAAGATAGCTATACTGGACTGTTCGGTACTAGGAACAGGAGCTTCGACCGTCTATAGTTAATTATCTAGAGCGAATCTGGCCTATATTTCTTCATGAAAAATATACCTTAAGGTATTGACTGTAACCTGGTAAAATTTCATAATTTTTGGAGGTCATTGGGTATTTTAATCGAAATATTTCAAGAACTGCGCAATCTGACTTTGTCCGAATTTTGCATGTTGTAATGTATGAGCTATATCTTTTTGTGTGAAGCACTTTTGGGCATGTGTTCTTCATGAAATTGTTATATTTATGTCTTGTCTATTACATGCTCTGATTGTGTGATTTTTGAGGATCATATGGATATTTAATTTAAATGTTTTCCAAAATTGTGCAAGCTGGAATTTAGTAAATTTCAAAAAGGCATGATATATGGACTATTCTAAGTTGTATGGACCCCATGGATTGTATTGTCATTAGTGGTTGTATCTTGCTGCATGTATGATGATGATTGAAAATGCATATAAGAATTAAAATGATGAAAGTGATCTTGTTTGCCATTACATCATGTGTCATGCTGATTTTGAGACATAAATTGGTGAACATGAATTATGATAAATGAGGAAACTATTTGAGGCGGTTGATAATGCCCTGGGAGTGTCAGGATGCCCGGGATGGGGGGTGCTGGATGCCCGGATTGTATTGAGATACATGCCCGGATGTCCTTGGGAGTTTTGAGATGCCCGGAATGGTTGGGTGCCAGAAGCCTCGGAGGTTTATGCCCGAGGGGATGCCTCGTGATGCCAGTTGGGATGCGAGATGCCCGGAATGTGGGGGTGCCGGATGCCCGGTGGTGTGTGCCGGAGGTTTTTCTCGCGATGCCAGGTTGGGGTGCGAGTGATAAAGTGTGGGATGCAATTACTGATCCCGGGAAAGAGAGATGTGGTGATCAAATTGAAAGATAAAAGTGGAAATTGAATCATGCATAGATGATATGATGATGATCACCTATGGCATGATGATATGTGCGTGACATGATGATGATCACCTATGGCATGATGATATGTGCGTGACATGATGATGATCACCTATGGCATGATGATATGTGTTTGACATGATGATGATCACCTATGGCATGATGATATGTGTGTGACATGATGATGATCACCTGTGGCATGATGATATATGTATGACATGAATGTGATGAGTACATGAAGATGTGTGATTACATGGTATGATGGTATATGCATGGCTTCAAGGTAAGTTATGCTTGGATATATGAATGATATGTATTATGCTATGATTGTATTGTATGATGCATTGAGTGGTTTATTAGATCTTTTACCTGCTGAGTGGCTGTACTCACCCCTTCGAGAGCTAACATTTCAGATTAGAAAGATGCCGCTCTTTGCTGTCACGCGGGGCGTCTTTTACGGCCTTCCATCGGATGTGGAGGTTGAGTGTGTGGAGATCGACTGTCCCACCATTCCTGGTCTGACGTTCATTCGGGTTTGCGCGATAGTGATGTATGATGTGGGCCTGGCTGGGGGCCCTGTCATACAAGAGTTCATATCCGTTCACGTTCGTCGAGACGGAGTGATGCGGGGGATGTTGCCGCCGCCACCGCCTGATGCACCGAGATGGGTGTGATGGGCCCGTGCATGAGAAGTAGAAGCTGCAACTTTTTGGACAATAGCCAACACTAGTTGATGGAGGGATTTGCACGATTGTCATAGAGGGTCGAGTTGTCTCTTTTTGGGGTTATGGCCGAGTGTAGCGAAAAGTCTTGGCCTTTCTTTTGTTGTACCGACCCGAGAAAATTCATCATGAAAATATGTAAATAAAAGTGTCTTGGCTTTATCTTTGCTTATGATGTTTAGTGGTGTGCTATTGTATCATGGTTGTTGGAGGGAGAATTGGTAGGACTTGATTATGCTTCCGCAAATAAGATGCGCTGGGACCGTTTAAAGGGCGGCCGTGGCACCCCGGGCGCCTAAGGTCACCACAGATACCAAAGAAGAACCTTAGATCCTAGGCATTTTTTTTTTAAAACGGTCCCAACGCATCTTATTTGCAGAAGCATAATCAAGTCCTACCAATTCTCCCTCCAACAACCATGATACAATTTGCACACCACTAAACATCATAAGAAAAGATAAAGCCAAGATACTTTTATTTACATATTTTCATGATGGATTTTCTCGGGTTGGTACAACAAAAGAAAGGCCAAGACTTTTCACTACACTCGGCCATAACCCCAAAAAGAGACAACTCGACCCTCTAAGATGATGCTACAAAATCCTCCATCAACTAGTGTCGGCTAATAACCAAAAAGTTGCAGCTCCTACTTCTCACGCACGGGCCATCACACCCATCTCGGTACATCAGGCGATGGCAGCGGCAACATCCCCCACATCACTCCGTCTCGACGAACGTGAACAGATATGAACTCTTGTATGACAGGGCCCCCAGCCAGGCCCACATCATACATCACTATCGCGCAAACCCGAATGAAAGTCAGACCAGGAATGGTGGGACAGTCGATCTCCACACACTCAACCTCCACATCCAATGGAAGGCTCTAAAAGACGCCCCGCGTGACAGCAGGGAGTGGCATCTTTCTAATCTGAAATGTTGGTCCCCGAATGGGTGAGTACAGCCACTCAGCAGGTAAAAGATCCAATAAACCTCTCAATGCATCATACAATACAATCATAGCACAATACATGTCATTCATGCATCCAAGCATAACTTACCTTGAAGCCATGTATATACCATCATACCATGTGATCACACATCTTCATGTACTCATCACATTCATGTCATACATATATCATCATCCCATAGGTGATCATCATCATGTCACACACATATCATCATGCCATAGGTGATCATCATCATGTTACACATATATCATACATATGTCATCACATCATATGTGCATGATTCAATTTCCACTTTTATCTTTCAATTTGATCACCACATCTCTCTTTCCCGGGATTAGTAATTGCATCCCACATTATCACTTGCACCCCAACCTGGCATCGCGAGAAAACCTCCGGCACACACCACCGGGCATCCGGCACCCCACATTCCCGGGGCATCTCGCATCCCAACCGGCATCACGAGGCATTCCCCGGGCACAAACCTCCGAGGCTTTCGGCACCCAACCATTCCGGGCATCTTGAAACTCCCGAGGACATCAGGGCATGTATCTCAATACAATTCGGGCATTTGGCACCCCCCCATCCCGGTATCCTAACACTCCCAGGGCATTATTGGCCGCCTCCAACAATTTCCTCATTCATCATAATTCATATTTACCCATTTATGTCTCACAATCAACATGGCACATGATGTAATGGCAACAATGTCAAATTTAGCATTCGATTCTATATGCAATGCCAAATATCATCACATGCTCAGCAAGATTCAATCACCTCAATCAATATAATTAATAGGGCTCATCCAAAACAGAATAATCACAATTTCCAGCATTGAAATTCGCACAATCCAGCTTGCACAGTTTTAGAAAATATTTCCATTAAATACCCAAATGGTCTTTAAAAATTATAAAATTCAAACATGTAATAGTCAAGACATAATGGCAGATATTTCATAAAGGACACTGCACCAAAAGACCCTCATACAATTTGATATAGATCACGCATCACAGCATTTCTATTCTATCAACACAGCTTGCACAGATTTTGAAATATTTTTGGTTAAATAGGTAAATGAACTTCAAAAATTATGAAATTTTAATATGTTACAGGGAAGACATAAATAAAGATACTTCGTGAAGGAAAATTTGCCGAAAAATCTTCATAAAAAATGATATGACCCATGCTTTGAAACTGACTAAACTCTAACGCGACAGATTACTCGGTTTTTGAAATAATTCCTATTAAATACTCTAATGACCTTCAAAAATTATGAAATTTGAGTATGTTGTATTAAAGACCCTAAGGTATATTTTTCATGAAGACATTAAGGCCAGATTCGTTCTAGATTATTAACCATGGACGGTTGAAGCCTCTGTTCCTAGTACCGAACAGTCCAGTTTAGCTGTCTCCGAAAAATCAAGGTTTCACCTACTTACCTTCCTTCATTTCCTATGAATTTTTGATATGTTTTGCCTCAAGAGGTGCAATACAACTTTCATTAAGGGATATAGGTGAGATTCTCAACGGATAGTCACCTTATAGTTCACGAAGTCACTGGAGTCCAGTTCGATACTTCCAGACCTGTCGTCTCTGAAGAAAAATCGTTTCACTAGGCTAAACTTGTTCGTTTTACCTCAAATTTGAGCATGTTAATATTCAGGATGTTCTCTACAACTTTCGTGAAGAATTCTAAGTGAAATTCTCAGTAAAAAGTGACATGCAGCACACAAAACCACCAAGAGGTCAACGAAACAGTTCCAGATCTAGCGTTTTCGTAGAGGAAGGGTTTCACCCCTTAAAACTCAGCCATTTTGTCTCAAATTTTATTATGTTATACTTTGAGATATTTTATACAACTTTCATGAAGGAGTCAAAGTCAAAATCCAACTCAAAACCCGCATGCAAGCCTCTACAATATTCTGGGTCAGGCGGTATACTCGAAAACAGAATACATTTTCAAGAACAACACACTCAAGCTTCGGTTTCTCACACCCTAAAAGTCCGAGATTCACCACCATTCAAACACACAAGCAAAATACAACATGCAAGAGCAGAATATAGATCCCAACTTGCCTTTGTACCGAGCTACAGCGAGTACTTAAAGCAACCCTCTCTCTCTCTCACTCTCTCAAAACCAGCCACTCCCTCTCTCTCTTTCTTTTTGGTTGTTTAAATACTTGCATCCCTTTTTGCATGGAGGGACACTTGTCCCTAAAACCATGCAAAACGAGAAATCATTTACAAGGGTATATTTTATCAATTATGTATTAAATTGAAAGGATCGAAAAATGTTTTCAAAGTCAAACATTTACCCCAAACTTTTTTTTTGTGACGTGAAAAACCCCAAATTTGGATCGTTGAAATTGATGGGTCTTAAACTTTTTTTGGGTACCAAAAATTTAACTGTCTACATTCATTTTACTTTGCTATTTATGTGACACATTTACCCCAAAATTAGAGGGCATTTTGGTTTTCTGAATACTGGAGGGTAATGTTGCACCTCGGGCGAGGGAGTTTCTTACCCTTCTTTCGCCGATTATTCGCATCGGCAGGGTGATGCCGAAATGGCTGTCTCGCCCGATGCTAGACCGCGCCCGACGCAGCGAGGGTGTCCCTATGGAGGGTGTCATTGCTCGAGGGAATATCCGCCATGCGGAGGGAAGAAGAAGAAAAAAAGAAAAAAAAAGAAAAAAAAAGAAAAAGGAAAAAACAGAATAAAAAGACAAAAATGCCCTTATGGGGTAAATGTGTCTAAAGTTTGGGGTTTTTATCAAAAAAAGTTTGGGGTAAATGTACTGCAAAGTTAGGTTTTTCGTGGCTTTTTCCCGTTGAAATTGATGGGTCTTATGCGGATCATATATGGGTCCAATAAAATTTAACGGTCTACATTCATTTTACTTTGCTATTTATTGTGTGTTTTCTGATATTGGATAATGTTGCACCTGAGTTTCTTACCCTTCTTTTGATTATTCGCAGATGCCGAAATGGCTAGAGCCACTATGGATCATTGCTCAGAATATTGCAAGAAGGCTTACTAAATATCGTACTGATATCCTTGGAATCGCAGGAGCAAATAAATGAATAATTCTAGACGTTTTGTCTTTCGAAGTTGGAGAGAAACCAAAGCGCTGTTTGTCATCTGTCTGCGCCAGAGTTAGCTTTGATATGTACCCCAAAAGTACCATCTAACCTTCTATCAATATATAATATGATCCAATATGACTTGGCATTCACTTTATGGATAAATTCTCTAAATTTCTCTCCAACATCACCAAGCTTCCTTGGATGGAAAGAAAATCCTCATTTTTATCTGCAAATTTCGAGCGCCAATATAGGTAGGAGTCGAATTTACCTTTTTAGATGTTACAAATGCGCCCAGTTAGCTGTTAACGCGTTACTGAAGAAATAAAGGTTTTACCACTTTCAAGTGAGGCTATTATTTGGTAATGATCTACCATCGAGAAAATGATTACCATTATGAAGTTCCATAGTTGGTTGTCAATTTCATTGTTCTAAATTTTACAAATAGATGCAATTAGCTGTTAATAGCTTATCGACGACTGTTTCATACGAATTTGATCCTGCCAAAAAAATCTTTCATTAAATGTCATTCTTCAGTTTTTATTGAGGAAATGGGTTTTGAGGTGACTCCAGATAGAAGTGAACAAGAAAATCATAGGCTTTTCTACAAATGAAACTGTATATACAAATGGAATTTAATCGACGACAAAACTTGAAAATACAGTCCTCTTCAAAATCAAATATAAATAAACTATGCTGAAATTTGATCAGCAAACCTAATTAGGACAAAATAACCAAAATCATTTGCGAAGGGTCCAATTCATCCATAATATGAACTTCCAATTTGACATGCAATTACTTGAGCTCACCTGTTTGTTAATATAGTTGCATGAAAAAGGGCAAAGAAGTGGAAAACAACAGTCTTACGTTAAGATTTCTTTTTTCTTGATCAAAAACATATTAAATTAGTTTGCAATGCCTGCAATAAAGATCAAGTGTCCAGCCATCGTATTTTGTTCTTGGACGCGGTAAGCTAGTAACAGAAACATTTACTTTGCGAGTTACCAATTCAGAATTCTTGCTCTAACAGCGCTGCCTTCCCCCCATATCTTCACTGATCTGTGTCGTGACTCATACCAAATGTTCAAGAGCTAAGATATGTCGTAAACTTTTAAATTTATGTAGTCGTGACTCATACCAAGTCCACAGAAAACGTATGTGGAATCAAATGTTCTTTATTTGTATTAGTTAAGAAGAATATGGAAGAGAGAATAGAGAATTTTCTATATTTTTTGATAATTTGATAATGAGGATTATTAGCATATTTATAGGTTTTATGAAAGACTAAATAAGATAACATATCAATCAAAATACACAAAATCATAGAGGATATTCACATAATCTTGAGAGATTCAAAAGCCATTATTATTTTCCTAAATAAGATATCAGCCTATTTATAGGCTTTATGAAAGACTAAATAACATAACATATCAATCAAGATACGTAAAATCATAGAAGATATTCACATAATAATGAGAGATACAAAAGCCATCATAATTTTCCTAGATAACTCTAACATCCCCTCAAACTCAAGGTGCCTTGAAGATGTCATCTTGAGTTTTAATGCAAGTCTGAATAATGTCCTACTATTGAGACGTGGCAAATGAGGCAGCGTTCGATAGCTATTGATGGTGAAACTTCTAGATCTAGTTGAACTGAGAGCAGTGAGTTTGGTGATGGTGTGGCTTTTCGAAACGACACACAAAACGTTGAGAATCGGAGGATGGAAGCCAAGCAACATGCGTACTTTGCAGTCGACTTTGCTGTCAAGAAGTAATTTAAGCGTTGTTGATACACCTGACATGATTATAGCAAGCGAGTAAGCTAGACATTGCTAGGGCAAAAGTCACTATGCGAAGACGCATCTTTGCAACGTTGAAAAATACCTCCATGGAAAAGAAAAGCTCAACTTGGCGACGCATTAAAGACATTCTATCTTTGCAGTGTCAAAAAATACCTCTATGGAAAAGAAAAGCTCGACTTGGCGATGCATTAAAGCCATCCTAAAACAACCATCATGGCACTTATTACTTAGGTAGGAATGATTCACTTGGGTGAACATTGTCGAGTGGCAGGGGATGGATTTATTTGCTGCAGATGCATGGGTGCACTGTTGAGAATTATAAAGCAAAAAGAAAAAATCGAGAAGTTTCTGAGGTGCACCCATTGAAAGAATGCTTTGATACCAAGTTAAGTGTAAAGCAGAAAATAAAGTTGTGGAATATTCGGTATTAGTGACATCTTGTGGGAGTTTATGAGGTGCACCCGATGCACTAGGTTTGCCTTAGGAAAGAATCCTTTGATACCACGTTAAGTGTAAAGCAGAAAATAAAGTTGTGGAAATTTTGGTATTAGTGAGATTTTATAGGACCATAGTCAATTATCCTAAAAGCTTAAGTTGTTATGAAGGTATGATTTATTAGTTACTTTAATTATTATAACACTCTCCCTCATACTTAGTCTGGTCTTTTGCTTGACATTAAGCATGGAAATTTAATTTAAAGGCAAATGAGGCTTGGTAAGATTTGAACTCAAGACCTCTAATTCTGATACCACAGTGAGATTTTGTGATATCACAGAGTGTTCTCAAAGAGTAAGCTAATAGATGAAGACATGGTTTATTATTTAAATATTCTAAAAATGAATATTTCACGTTGCAAAGCAAGAACTGATGGACATGACTCGGTTAATTAATAGACTTTCATGTGTAGATTAAGCACCAACGCAATTGCTATTGTTTTTGGACACCCATTGGGATTTAACTCGTTTCTTGCTTTGTTACTTGATATTGACAGGATATTTCATCAGCTTAGGGTTTGGATTCGCTAACTTAAGGTTCATCTTCTTGTCAATGAAAAAGTAGACAGTTGAATTTGAAGAGAAATAAATTTCAATAAATATTTTGATATTAAGATACGAAAATCTAAATCTCCTAAGGGACATTTGAAAAACAAAGAAGACAAACTTGAAGAATCTAAGATGATATTGCTCTCAAAACAGGAAAATAATGGAAGTAAGACCTCATTCGAAAAAGTGTTAAACTAAACCTTGAAACTTAGTAATTATAATACTTGATTAGGTTTAAGGATGGCGGTGGAAGCGAGGTGCATCTCCTACCCTATCATTATAGGTTGTGTGGGTATTCTCTTAACATTTTCCGCGTCCCATGTCAATCACATGAATAACCAACATAAGTAAGGCAACATATAATTTTAACTCGAGGCAAGAGAAACTAAAAGGGGAAAAAAGGTTTGTAGTGATGAAACGTACCTTATATATGCTACATTATTTATCAATTGTGGTTTTGCTTTGTCTAGGGTGAGGCAATCTCTTCACGTGGACCGGTTAAATTATAGTCCAGTCAAAATTTATCAGATGGAAACTCCCCCCGAACACAGAATTAACTGTGCTCTCCAAAGAGCAACTCTTCTCAAAATCAAAATAAAGATGTTACTTAATTTATTTCCATGTACTTATGTTGGAATTTTTTTACCATTTATGTTGTTAAAACATACATATATTTGATAAGAAACTAATAATATTTCATAGCAGATCTTCGGCAATTATCAAACATTTCTTTTCTTTTAACTTTCATCACTCAAGGTCGAACAATTCTTTTTTCATAGTTGTATGAGGGTTCTAGGAGGACTAACTTTTCTCCATCCAAACAACTCTCTTCTTTTTATCTCTTTTACTAAATAAAAAGGCTAAAGGAAAATTAAAATTTCCAATATAAAGCTCTCGTTTTGTCTAGCTTACCTCTCGTACATATTGCCTAGAATTGAATTCCGGTATCTGGCATTTAAAAAGCACTAAAAAGCGTTGACCGGAAGCAGAAGAAATATAACCTAAGCTACACCAAACCTATCTCATTTAATGAGACGGGAAACCATTTTTTACCATTTCATAGTAAAATGCCATTGAACAGTTAATGCCCTACCATGTATCCATACCTTTACATATACACGTATACAGATGCAAATTTAACTGCTTGCTCCTAGCTTAACATAAAAGCGACCATAACAGGAAAAGAAAGAGAGAGAGAGGATCGAGAAGGGTGAAAGAAATGGAACAGAAATCTTTCAACAAGGTAATGACTTTATTCATGATGTCGATGATACTCGGTGTGTCCTCCCAAGGAAGTGGATACTCCGGTGTGCCCCCCGAACACTTCGGGTGCAAATTACCTTGCATGTTGCACTGCTCCAAGGACGGCCATCCCCAGCTTTCCCTGTGCTACTGCTTCTGCATGAAGGAATGCGAGGCCGCCTCACCACGCCGGGCCCCATCGACCATTGTGATCACACAAGTACTCACGAAAACACATCTTGAAACCCTAGGTGATTAGGTCAATTGCATCGACTTTAATCTAGATGAAATATCTCTGCTCAGGGTCTCACTGAACGCATTGATGACTTTTATATTTCTAAAATCATTTTAAAAGTATCCTTCTATGGTTTGATGGAACCATATAAGCAACGACAGCATTTTCGATTGGTGCTACTAATAAGACAAGGTTGCTAGGTAACCATTTGGACTAAGCCAATTAGTCAATCTTGGGTGTTAGCATAGTAGATGATTTGCGTTAGGTCTGTATTTAAGCTGTCGGTCTCCTATTGATCCTATGTGATTTGCCAGATGAGTTTATTTAATCTAGAGGATAAGCATAGATAGCTACCGGTAGGCGCCGTCTCTAATCAATGATGAAAGTTTTATCTAGTATACCCGCTTGAGATGGAGACATTTTTATCCTCTTATTGTATCTTGATATCTTCATTCTCATAAAATGATTGTGCATTATTTTCATAGGATATTGCAGTAATTCGGTCTTAGACCACATGGCTAAGCCCTCCAAAAGTAGGGATGAGAGATTTTAGGGTTGGGCCAGTCCAACCCTACAATCTAAATTGGTACGATCTTGTAGAATTTGGAAACTGATCCGGTCCAGCTCTAAAGTCAGTTCAAGAGATAGGCTGAATTTGTTTTTTGTTTTTTGTTTTTTTTATTATTATTTCTTAAAAGGTTAAACACACTCTTCAAAGTACATATCCATCAAACACAATACTTAGAACAGCAATATTGAGAAACACAACAGCGAGAAGTAAAACACAAGTAAAGATCAAAATAGAAATCTAAAGTTATAGCAAATTATCCAACTCATCCCTTAGTCAAAAAAGAAAGTTAAAAAAGAAAAATTCTTTAGTTGCTAAAAACACACCTAGAACATGAATTATAGAATATTTCTCATTCATCCATAAAGATTGTTCTAACCATCTGAAAATAAAATGAACAAAAAACACAATTAAATTGTGTTTAGTCCAAGGTTGGTCCAGTTTAGCAGCCTGACCCTGAAATCTGATCATACAATGTTGGTTCCCAATTTTTGAGACTGAGGCTTAGACCATTTCTTGCAGGAACCGGACCACACAATGCTGGTCTGGGATCAGTCCAAGGTCTATCTTGAATCAATGCTCACCCCTATCCAGCTGGAGCATTAATGAGAGGAACACTTGGGGTGAGACTCTCTGGTAAGTTTAAGTCTCGTACTAATCATATCTCCTCCAATGCGGAACAGGATTTGTTAAGTCATAAGTGAACTCACCTCAAAATAATAACCATTTTATTAATCATTTGAAGCTCTAATTCCCGTGGAATGAATGACAAGCCTCACCGAATTTTCTCAAATAAAAATCATGTTGGACAAGTACGACCAAAATTCTAAGCATGTGTAATACAGATGCCACAACACAGGAATAAAGAATCTGCATCCATGCAAAATGATAAATGAGTGTAGATTATGTACTATGTACTAAATAGTTGACAATCATAGGTCTCATATGGATCTTGCATGGGTTTAATGAAATCTATCCGTCAATATCATTTTTAGAACACGTACTAGATACACCAAACATTTTTCTAATAGAGAATAATGTTGCATCTGAATTTCTTACCCTTCTTTGGGTTATATGCAGATGTCAAGAAGGCTAAAGGCTGTGCGGATAATTACTCAAACGATTGCGAGAAATCCTACAAACCGCACTGATATCCCATGAATTGCACGAGCAAATAAATAATTAATCAAGACCTTTCTCCTTTTGAAGTTGGAGAGAAATCAAAGTGTTGTTGTCTATCTGTCTGCGTTAGTTTAGCATTGGTATCTATCCTAAAATTACCGCATAACCTTCCATCTATAATATGATTCACTATCGCTTTTCTCGGATACACGAACCTGGAGTGCCAATGATCGCTTAATCCGAGTCAGCTCGATTATGAATTTGAAAACGGGTAGATCGCGGTTATATGACTTAGCGTTCACGCTATGGATGATATTTGGAGATGTAATATGTCCTATTTTTTCCCTATTCTTTCCAAACTTCTCTTATTTTCTTTCCAACATCACCAATCACTTCATCGGATGGAAATCAAATCCTCAATTTCATCTACAAAGTTAGTGCACCGATAAATAGATGAATAATAGTAGATTATCAATTCCTTTAGATATCACAAAAAAACACCCATTTAGCTGTTTGTCCTACCCAAGAAATGACGATTTCATTACTTTTGAGTGAGGCTATTGGTTGATAGTGATTTACCATTAAGACAATGATCTACCACTTTCAAATTCTATAGTTGATTGTCAACTTCATTCTTTTGAATTTTACGAATAGATCCGATTGGCTGTTAGTAAATTAACACCGAAACAAAGATTTGACTGGTTTCAAATTTCGTAGTAGACTGTCATTTCTTTTTTATTTTACCAGGGGGTCTGGGTACCAGCTTGTAAGACACCAACAAAAACAATGACTTGATTACTTTTAAATTTCGTAGTTCATTATCAACCCTTTAATTCTCATGTGGATTGGATTAACCATTAGTTACCAATGAAACAATGAATGTACATGTTTAATATTCCATAATACATTATGACTTGCTTCTAAATCTTTCTAGTGGTAATTTACTCTGCTCCAATTAAAGTTTATAAATTGAATGGCACCCATGACTTCAAAACAATTATTGAGGTACTCAAGTAGAAGTTTGTCTAGTGCTCAAGTAAGGCCCTATTTGGTAACCATCCAAATAGGGCCAAATTCTGATTTTTTGTTCCTAGAATCAGTTTGGGCCGAGAATCGCGTTTAGTAAAATTTTTGTTTCCGGAAACAGATTGGGAGTGGAATCAAGAATAAAAAAACAGTTGATTCTTGTTCGGGAACGAATTTGAGAATCAAAAACCAACTCTTCCTCTTCTTCCCTTTGGCCATCTCGCGACCGCTGTCCACCCCCGCCTGCCGCCGCCCGCCACTCTCCATCCGTCATCCGCCGCCGCTGCCCGCCACCCGCCGTTCGCCGCTGCCCACTGCCGTCCGCCACCGCCATTCGCCGATCGCCGTCTGTCAGTTCGACGAGCTCGCCGAAGGCTTGCCAGGCCAAGGCGAGGTCTGGCAAGCTTGCCAAAGGCAAGCCCAGCCACCAGTGAGACTCGGCCTCACTAGATCAGGCGAGGCCGAGCCTCGCCAGGGCTAGGCAAGCCTCGCGACGCCTAGCCCTGCTAATGGCCGGCGAAGCTCACCCGGCCCCCAGGGAGGTCGGCTCGGCCACCGGCGAGGCCGAGCCTCGGTGTGGTTGGGCGAGCCTCGCCCGGCCAAAGGCGAGGCTCGGATGACGAGGGCCGGCCTCAACAAGGGCCGGCGACACTCCGGTGAGGTCGCCGGCCCTCATCCTGACCGGCCACAAGAAGAAGAAGAAGAATAGGAGAAAAAGTAAAAAAGTAAAAAATTATTTAAAAATTAAAATAAATTGATTTAGAATGGAATTAATGAGCACGGTACCAAACGCAATTCTATTCCAGAATTAGAAATTTTGAATAGTTACCAAACGGTTTAAAATGCTTAGAATTAGTTCTCGGGAACAGAATAAAAAAGAATAATTTATGATCGGAATCTACTCTCGGGAACATAATCGTTACCAAACGTGCCCTAAGAGTTCGTGAATTAAAGCTAGTTGCTACCTAAATAAGATAAAAAAAAAAATTAACAATTTACTCATTAAATTCAAAAGTTCTATATTTAATGAGAGAACCCTAAGAAAGCGGCCCGCAATTATCGTCCGTCTACGATCCATTATCCCCTTGCGAGTGTGAATATTCCCGTAACATTTGCCCGTTCCTTGTTAGTCTGTCACAATAATAACCAAACATGAACTGGCAACAAACATGAAACTTCAACTTGAGGCAAGAGAAACCAAAAGGGGAAACAAAATTGGGACAATGAAATGTACATGGTCGCTGCTCCAAATTTTATTAATTGTTGGTGTTGCTTTATTTGGTGCGAGGCAATGTGGGTCTTCATGTCGACCGGTTACATTGCCATCTCAATTTGAATTTATTTGATAAATTAAGTAAAGAAGATTCCATGGATTATGTTGAAAATTAGAAGAGTACAATAATGTTGCTAAAGCATAGATATATATTTCGGACTTATATTTTTTATAAGAAACTAATGATATTTCATAGTAGGTTTTCGGCTATTATCAAGCAATTTTCTCTTTTCGATTTCAATACTCAAGGTCGTACACTTTTTCTTTTTTTTTTTTTTTCTGTTGCATGTGGGCCCTAGGAGGATTAGCTTTTCTCTTCATCCAAACAACCCTCTGCCGTTTATCTCTTCATTAAATCGTGAAGCAGAGGGAGTGAAGACATATCTGATATAATAAGAAAAGACAAACAGTAATAATATACTACAAAACAATTGATAAAACGACAAAGTTAAAACGTTCAATATATAGCTGTCGTTTTGTCTAACAAATGACTCATACAATAAAATTAGATTAAAATAATGCTGGAAATAGTTCAAATTCATTCCTTAAATAATTTAGATGAAGCTTTTCTTTTTTTTTATAAATTTTTTCTCAATTTTTTGCCTGCACACGCAAATATCTTTTTTATAGTATGCATGGTAAAAAAAAAATCATTTCACTTTCGAATCACTTTACTAATTAAGGGTGAGCAACCGAGTTGATTCAACCCAAGGATATGACCGAAATTAAAAAAAAAAATAAATAGCAGGATGATTTTCAGATTGACTTGGAACTAATGGATTTGGTTCCAAACCACTTCCAAGGTCAATCGGTCCCATATTCTTGGCCTAGAGCCTACTCACTCCAAAACCTACCTACTCACTCCAAAACCTATTGCACTTACTACTAAGTACTAAATCCTTATATTTCAATACTTAAACATTTATTCTGCTTTTTTGTGTTATTACAATTTGATCGCGGTTTGGACCTGGATCAACTTATAATTTCATCCTATTATAATTATCAAAAGGTATATATCCAGCGCTCGGTGATTGCAAAAAATATTAAATCAAATATACAACATATCAAAATAAATATTTTATCTAACTCGTATGAAAATTGATTGGTGGAATACAAATATCACCATCATTAGTTTTCATTTTTACTTAAACTTCCATATAAATGATGTTAATAGTTTATATTGCACCGGTTCTGGCATTTATTGGATAGTCATTAAAAGCATTGACTGGAAGCAGAAGAAAATATAACACAAGCTTCACCAGGCTTACCTCATCAAATGAGACGGGAAACCTCTCTTTTCCATTTCACAGCAAAAGGCCGTTGAACAATTAATGCTCCCCAACAAATCCCTGTATATATTGCTGCAGGTGCTTGCTCCTAGTTCAACATAAATACTCCAACAACAGCAGAAGAAGAAGGGTCGGGAAGTGTTGATGGAGATGGAAATTAAAGCTCTCAGCAAGGTATTGACTCTGTTCCTGATGTTGATCATGCTCGGTGTGTCCTCCGAAGGAAGTCGACCCGCCGCATGCGATGTACCGTGCATTCTGTCCTGCGGCAAGGATGGCAGTCCGCCGCTTTGCTACTTAGGCTGCCGAAAGAAATGCGGGGCTGTCTCGCGACACCCGACCCCGCTTGACCATTGTGATCTCGGTTGTGTGACGGCCACATGCTTAAACCCTGATACAGGTATTCACGGAAACACATCTTGAAACTCCTGGTGACTAGGTCAATTGCATCGGCTTGAATCTGAATAAAATTTCTCTCTTTTAAGGCCTACCTGAATGCACTGTTAATTTATTTATATTTGAAATCGTATTTGCCATTTCTTTAGATGGAGTTTCTTATCATCTTTTTGTATCTCGATCTGATTGCAATAATTCATTCTTAGATCAAATAGCTAGGCCCCCTAAAGTTACTCCCCTATGAATCATTTCCTGAGCCTACTCCTGATCTTATCCCTTGCGGTACGGGACAAGATTTGCGAAGTGATTTAGTAAGTGAACTTGCCTCGAAAAAATCGCCATTTTAGTATTCCTTTAGAGCTCCAATTCACGTGAAATTGGCCAGGTCGCTATAATTATGACAAGCGTCATTGAATTTTAAATAGGAAAATCAGGCTGGAGTAAGTACGGTCAAAATCCTAAGCATGGGTCACCCATTGTTCCACCACATAGGTATAAAAAATCTGCATCCATAGAAAATGAGAAATTCTTACATAAATATAGTATATGTATTATGTGCTAAATTTAATTTGGATCATAAAAAATAATGGATCTCATGTGGGTCTTATATGAGTCCACCAAAGCCAATATTTACAGTCATCTTAGTACATGTACTCGATCAATAAAGTATTTTTTAATACAATAATGCTTTTCATTATATGCAGATGCCCAAAGGGCTAAAGCCTGTGTGGATAATTGCTCAGAAGATTGCAGGAAGTCCTACAAACCGCATTGACATCGCGGGAATTGCAAGAGCAAAGAAATAAATAATCAAGACTTTTTATGTTTCGAAGCAGGAGTGTTGTGCATCATCTGTCTGTGCTAGTTTTAGCTTTGATATCTATCGTAAAATTTACCATTTAACCTTCCATCAATTTATAATGTCATTTAATATCGCTTTTTTCTCTGATACAGAAACAACGGAGCTCAGATCAAAATGAAATTTAAGTCGAAAATATTGTGGTAAAATAAATCGGCATTAATATTACGGAAGAAACTCGGAGCTATAGTATCTCCGATCTCTTTCCAAACTTCTTTTAATTTTTCTTTAACATCACCAATCACTTCATTGAATGGAAAGCAAATCCTCACTTTTACCAGCAAATTCGTGCACCAGCATATCATTACTTGATCAATGCTTAAAAAAGGAAATGAAATATTTGATCTAAATTGCAAAATCCTTTAAACTTGAAGTGCCGTAACATATTGAATTTAGATTATTTTGATTTGAACAAAAAAAAACAAAAAAAAAATGCAAAAACCGAAAACCAAAAGCTAAAAACCAAAAACAGAAAAACCCGAACCGAACCAAAATTTCAGTTCCGTTCGTATTCGTTCGGGTCTCATTCGGTTTGGTTCGGAAGTTTTTTCTAACTGTTCGGTTTGGTTCGGTTTCTCAAAAAAAACTGAATCGAACCAAACCGTTGACACCCCTAAATGTAGATGAATAATGGTAGATAGTAGACTTCATTAGTTATTGCAGGTGCACCCATTTAGCTGTTAATTATTGAGCACAAATTGTGACCCTAGATATGAGGTTGGCAAGGCCCATCACTCTAAGGGCTTATTTGTTAATGTATCAAATAGTACATGATTTTATTTTTTCGTTTCCCGAAACAAAAATAAAAATAAAAATTCTTTTGATAACTTTTTTGTTCTCGAGAATAAATTTGGGACAAAATTAAAAAGTAAGAAAAAGTTGTTTCTTTTTTTCCAAGAATAACTTTAGAATCAAGCCCAAATCATTTTTTTTCTCTTCGGTTTCTTCTTTTTCTTTTCTTTCGATTAGTCTTCATCTTCTTCTTCCCCTAGCCGGTTGTCGGCCATGGCAATAGCCAGAGAGCTAGGCGAGGCACGACCTCACCGGGGGTTAACAATGGTTGGCCTCACCCGGCCGTTGAGAGGTCGGCCTTGCTAGTGGCTAGGCAAGTCTCCCTAAGGCTAGCGACCTTGCTAATTCTCATCCGGCCAATCAAAAAGAAAAGAAAAAGAAAAGAAATTTAATAAAATTATTTTAAAAAAGAAATTCTAAGTCACAAAAAAAATTTAAGAGTCATATCAAACGTATTTCGTTGCAAGAATGGAAAGTTTGGATAGTTATCAAACTCTTTCGAATACTCAAAAAAAAAAAAAAAAACTCATACAAGTAACAAGATAAAAATATATATATTTATGATCAGAAATTGTTCCTAAAAATAAATGATTAGCAAACATACCTTAAGCCCATAAGTCTTTCCAAAGGAAGTAGCAACTCGTATGAGCATAAGTGATCTCTCAGAAGTTCTCTTAATCAAGCTCCGTTCATGTCACAAAAACAACTTTCAAGAAAATGTTTTCTAGACTTTTTGGCGTTTGGTTCACGAAAAATAAACTAGTTAAGGAAAACATTTTCAACTAACGGAAAAACACTTTCCAATGTGGGGAAATGGTCTACATTTCAAAAGCGGAAAACATTTTCCACCATCTTTCTTTCACTTTTAAACCAAACCATTTTTCACCTAACACCTTTTCCTTTTCTTTCTTTTCTTTTCGTTTAAAAATTTTGAGTTTTTAGTTATTTTTAATTTTTCTTTTTAAATTTTCCTTTCTTTCTCTTCTTCTTCTTCTTCTTTGACCAGTCACCGACTTCTTCTTCTTCACAAGCCGGTGAGGCTTGAGCTTGCTAGATTCCAACAAGGTCGAGCCTCGTCGGCTTGTGGCGAGGCCGGAGCCGACTCGAGACTGTCGAGTGAGCTCGACTTTGCACAATCGGGTGATGGCTCAAGGTTGTTTATGACTGGTCATCAATTATTGCTATGGCTAGCAATCGGTCGAGGTGGAAGAAGGAAAAAAATAATAAAAAGTATAGAAAAGAAAAATAATTAAAAATAAATTTTGAAATAAAAATAAAACAAAATTATTGAAATAAGTGTATGGAGGAAAATATTTTCTATACCAAATGGTAAAAAATATTTTCTAGTTCATTTTTAAGTTTTAGTTGAACATAGGAAAATATTGTCATTTTATTAAAAATGGCTTCTTTGAAAACATTTTCTAGCAATACTACATATTCCATAAAACGAATGGAGTCTTAAATTTCATTTGCTTTATTGAAAATGAATGATTTGAAAAATATTTTCCTAAAAATAATCATTTATAAACTCTTTGCACCAATTCAATCCAAACCTTTTTTTTTTTTGCCAACTGAGTCCAAAATAGTTTGTATTTGTGCTAATTCAATACATCCGTCCAATTTTAATTAGAAATTGCTAACATAGACATTGACTATCGTACGTGATGCAACTAGCACTAACATGAACATTTTTAACAATATTTGAATTTTTTAAATTTATTTTGGTTATTTTTTTATTTTTTTCTTTTCTTTTTCTTTTTATTTTTTTTCTTTCCTTCTTCCTCTAGCAAGTCATCAACCTTTGTGATCGGTTAAAGGCAAGGGCCAAAGAGAGTGAGCCTCTCTTGCCTTTGGCGAGGCCCAACCTTGCCTTCACTAGGCAAGGCTGGCCCTTGCCTCTAGGCGGTATCAAATTGGTGATTAGCTAGAGAAATAAGGGAAAAAGAAAAAAGAAAAAGAAAGAAAATAAAAAAGAAAAAAGAAAGGAAGAAAATGAAAAAAATTTGTCAACATTAATACCAACTGCATCACGTAAGACAATCGATGTCCATATTAGCAACTTCTATCCAAAATTTGCTAAATAGATTAAATTAGCACAAATGCAAAACATTTAGGACTCAATTGACAAAAACAATAAAAGTTAAGGATTAAATTAGTATAATTGCAATAAGTTTATGACTTTTTTTGATAATTCTCTTGTTGTTACTCGTTAGTAAGTTATCAACGGAATAATGATTTTACTAACTTCAAATTTTATAGTAGATTACCAACTGCTTTTAATTTAACGAGTTGTTAGTTTGTAAGTCACCAGCGCAATTAATAACTTTATCACTTTTAAATTTCATAATTTATTATCAACTTAAAAAAAAAAAAAAACTTTTCAAGTGGATCTGATCAACCGTTAGTAAAGTACCTATGAATCAATGAATGTACAAGTTTCAAATCCCATAGTAGACTATCAGTTGGGACTAAATTTTACAAGTAGCTTGGAGATTGATTGCCTGACACAACCTACTCTCCGCGCTCCAATCTAAATTGTACCTGTTTAGCCCCAACAATGGTGACCGACACTGACTGCTCCTTTAGCATAACCATGAAAGGTTCGAAGAAGATGTACTTCAATTTGATCTATAATAACTCAGCGCCAGTCGAGAACTTAAATCTGAGGTTGGCGAGCCCCATTACTCTAGCTCTACCAGCAGGTCAGAATTCCTTGATTCTTTCCAAACGAAGTAGCACCTCATGTGAGCTCAAGTGATCAGTCAACAGCTCCCTTACAACGTTTCAAACTTATTAGCTCTTCGCATGGAAGCACAAGACTACTTAGGACTAAGAAACCAAAATCATTCGGGGGAGAGTATAATTCATCATTAATTAGAAATTGACAATTTAACATGCAATTACCTGATCTTATTTGCATGAACAAAGGGCAAAGAAATGAAACGCAAATCCTACATTAAAATCCCTTTGCTCTTGGCTAAGAACATTTCAAATTAGTTTGCAATACCTGCAAACTCTTGAATCGAACTCACCTTAGCCAAGCGCTTGTGCATATTTGAGCGTACATGCCCCCACTACACTTAACATGTAAAAACATATTTTCCAACAAGAGCAAATACCATACTGGTATTATTCTAATAAATATTTTTGGCGTGGTAGAAGCAATCGCAATCATTGGTTTTTAGAGAAAAGTTAAATTGATTGGGACTCATACAAATTCAAATTAGACGATTGTAACAGATGCATTTATGGTTTGATAGAACTGGCGCTGCCTTTTCCCCCCTCAAATTCTCTCCCTGATCTGTGTCATCACGAGACCGTTGTCTTTGTCATGTTCCGGCGTTTCTTTATCAATTCAATCTCTCTTATCATCATCGCCTAACACTACTTAAAATAAGAGTTTCGGATCTGATTTCTGTCGAATGAGAAGGGAAAAAAAGCCGGACGAAAGTTGTTGGTCGGGCCTCTGCCTTTTCTCATAGACCCCATCATTTTCCCCCATCCTGCTTTAGAGATGAGACAGGTGAAAAAGAGGGCGCGGAAGAAGAAAGAAAACAAGAAAGATGGAAAAGGAGAGAGAAGCAAGGGCTTTCGCCTTTTCCTCCTGAGCTTTCGTGGTCTTCGGACATGGACGTTCAATGTCACCTGCAACCGTGACTCGGGAAGGTTTCGGTGCCACCCAGCTCACCTGAGAGGGAGAGAGAGAGGGAGATTGGATCCCTTTCAAGGCGCAAATTAAGGAAGACATATCAAACTCCACATGTAACGCTTACCTAATGATGATGAGACTGATGAGCGCTGAGGGAACGGTTGAATATGTACAGTAACTAGGTTTAACTGTTATCATGACTTCATTTTTTTTTTTAAAGGAATGACCTTGCTTTGTTAAATAGGAAAAATTATTTAAATAGTTCTAAATTTATTACACTTTTGTCAATTCAATTATAAAATTTTAATTTTATTGTTTGAGTTCTAAACTTTTTAACATTTTATCAATTGAATCGATTCGATTAAATTTGACTCCTTAGTGGATGTTAGTTGTCTTAAATGGGACACAACTCATGCTTATATGGACAATTCTTTTAGATATTTTTTCAATCTCTCTCTCTCTCCTTTGATTGGACCTCGTTGATTGCCTTTGATGGCCATTGGACCCGCACCAACCATGGTCAAGGGTCGCACAGCCCTCCTAGCCTCGCCCGTGGCCTCCAAGGCATTTTGGGCGAATGGTCGCGCTACTTTCTTCTCCATCAATTAGGGCTTTCGGCTCGCTCCAATTTCGCATTCCTCATTCACTTCCAGTATTGTGGAATTGAAATTGCTCTGGTTTTCGTCGCATGGATGACCTTCTCTAGCTGCTTCTTCAAAGTCTTCAACTTTTTGCTCACCCGCGGTTGCAATGGCCTTTTGGATGTAGGTCGTGGCTGAGGCAGCCTCGCCATAGTCTCTTTGTAGCGTTGATGGCCTTGCCCAATGGCCGGTGAGGGCCCAACAACCCTCACTAGTCAAAGTAAAAAGGGGAAAAAATTAAAAGAAATATTAAAATATTGTTAAAAAATTATTTGTATCAGTGTCAACCCCGTCGAACAATTGGTGTCCACATCAACAAATTCTGATAAAAAATTAACCAAATAAACACAATTAGTAAAATGTGAAAATATTCCGAACTCAATTGGCAAAAGTAAAATTTATAATTGAATTGATAAAAATATAATATATTGAGAACTTTTTGTATAATTTTCATGTTAAATGATGGAAATTTACAAATAACTAGATGAAGTCTACACAACATCCTAAAGCTGGGAATTATAGGACAATTCGCATCCAAATTTGACAATATTATCACAAGCATGCATTATCACGTTATAGAGTAGACAACTCACATATAAAGCTCACGACATACTTTCTCCATAAAAATACACGAAATGCCAAAACAGCTCACAGATCCAAATGGATAGACAATTGCAATCCGAATCGCACGAAGCCCTGCAGAAAGCGATGGGAAAGATATCGCTGGCATACATACATAGAAAAAAGAATCACGACCAAAGCGAGGCTACGTGGGACTACGTGGGCCTATGTAGCCACTCCATTCTCTCATGTAAGAAGAGCAACGCCTTTTCAAAGACGACAACAGCCTGCGAGAAGGACGAGGAGGGAAAGAGAAAAAGAAAAAGGCTCCATCTAAAGTCATCTATTTATGATATTCCAGGGAAGATAGCATGATCATGATGATGATGACGATGATGGTGCCGATGGTGGCCTTATATAAATGGTCATAATTCAGCTCAAGGACTCAAAAGATCCCTCCTCCAAGAAAGGCCCACCAAGCAGAGAAAAAGAAAAGGGAGAAAAGAGCATAAAAACTCAAGGCTCAAAAAGAGCTCTCAACTCGCCACCTTCTCCTCCAAACATCTCCGCAAAAGCTAAAGGAAAAATCCAAGAAGACCCGCGAATCTCTCCCTCTCTGTCTCTCTCTTTGTGTAAGCCCAGATGCTGTGAAGAGCGCAAGGATCGAAGATTCTGGCACGATGATACAGTCGTGCTTCAGCAATCCGAGCTCCCCGCCACCCCCGCCGCCGGCGCCGCGGCCTCTTCCCAATCCCCGCAGAGCCTCGTCACCTCCATATACCAGACTCACCTCCTCGACTCCCCCGCCCACCTCACGCTCACCTGGTCGAGGACCGCCTCCTCCCACATGCTCACCATCCACTCCTCCCCCCACCTCTTCTCTCTCACCATCTCCCTCCAGCCTCCGGCCTTCTCCCTCTTCAGGACCCGCCCCGGCTCCAAATCCATACACCTCGCCCACCACCCTACCACCACCACCACCACAGCCACCGCCACGCCAAGATCAAGGTCCACTGGGACTTCACCCGGGCCGAGTTCGCTCGCGGCTCGGCCGAGCCTGTGGCGCGCTTCTACCTTTCCCTCACGTGCAATGGGAAGCTGGAGTTCTACCTCGGTGACCTAGACGCCGAGCCGGCTCGGCGGCACGGGCTGGCCTCGGCGCGCCAGCTCGCCGAGCCGACGACGACGCTCCTGTCGCGGCGAGAGCACGTGTTCGGCAGTCGGGTCTACGCCTGCACGGCTCAGTTCCTGGGGTCCAAGCACGAGATCGCCATCGAGTGCAGCGGCGGCGTGTTGAAGGTGAAAGTCGATGGAGAGACGAGCCTGGTGGTGAAGAGACTGGCGTGGAAGTTCAGAGGGAACGAGAGGATCACGGTCGGCGGCACCGAGGTCGACTTCTTCTGGGACGTCTTGAACTGGGTCGGCAACATTACCGGGGGCGAGATCGG
This sequence comes from Eucalyptus virginea, assembly GCA_014182375.1. Lineage (NCBI taxonomy): Eukaryota > Viridiplantae > Streptophyta > Magnoliopsida > Myrtales > Myrtaceae > Eucalyptus > Eucalyptus virginea. The sequence continues at coordinate 28,449,053 of CM024515.1, forward strand.
GAACTGCGGGTACGGAGTGTTCGTCTTCCAAGTGGGCGACTGCGGAGTGATATGGCCGGAGATGATCGGGCCCGAGAAGAAGCTGATGAGGAAGAGCAAATCCTCTCTGGCGAACCCGGCCAAGGCGCAGAAGCCGGCGACGTTCTCGCCGGCGTCGCCGTCGTGCTCCAGCGTCTTGCAGTGGGCGGAGGAGAGCGGCAGCAGCGACGGGAGCAGCAGGAGCTCGTGCTGCTCGTCGTCCACGAGGTCGAGCGGGAGCGGTGGCGGGGGGTTCTCTTTGATGGTGTATGCGTGGAGGAGTGAGTGAATCGATTCTTGAGATTTCTCGTTTCTTGCTCTTTCTTTTTTTTTCTTTTTGGGTCTTGGCGATTAATTGATTTCATGTGAAAATAATATTTTGCTGATGTTTTTGTGAGATAAGCCTGTTGTGAACTTGTGAATAGAACAATCTTTCCCAGCTCCATTTTCGTCACCTTGAAACTAGGCATCTCTATAGTTCTTAAGGTCACGTTCAGACCCTTATTTCAGAAACTAATCCGAAGCTTTCTTTGCAATTAGTTGGGATGTAGACGTTGAGATGATTGGTGGGTAAGAAAGCTATTAGTGGAATAAAAGGGTACATTCAAAATGAGATCTAACTTTAGAACAGGAGCTTGTAGCAGCTTGAATACTGATCTTCGCAACCGTTAACCCCACTTATCCAAAACAAGGCAACAGGTCGCAATTGCCATGACGATTCGACGACGCGGTAATGTCCCGTGTTGGAAATGTAGAAAGAGAATCGGATTTTACATAATGTCCGGCGACGAACTTAGAGGACCGGGACCAAATCGCACGAGTAATTTAGAGCGACCTGATGAAATTTGAAGTTGACCCTCTTTCTTCTGAGTTCGATTTGTAAGAGCAGGAGTAGCAAACAGAATGATGAATGGGTGAAGATCTTGAGAGGGGAACGTTTAGCAGCATCTGGAGCTGGCCACGGGACGAGAATCATATTCAAATCCAAAAGCGTGCCGCACACAACCTGGGGCCCGGAAAAAGGGCCAAGCTCTACAATCATGGCCGCATGCTCCCATCACTTGCTTTGGATGCTCCCAAAATAAAATAAAGAGGACTTCATCATCATCATGCGGATTGAAAACTGCAGGTGCTGTCCTTTTTTCTTTAGGGTTTCTTTGGTAAAGTTTTATAAAACTTGGGACTTTGTGTAGCAGAGAGCGTAAGGTAAGGAGCTCCCATCACCCCAAAAAAGATACATTCTACTCGATTTGGTCACATTGCTCCCTAACATCATTACAAGGGGTCGTGCTTATGCTCTTTTACAATCATGACAAAGCTCTTTTGCTCGCTCCCAATGGTAACTCCAGTCTAGTAGTTCTCCTCACTTTCGCTAAACCATTTGAATTCGAATCGCCGCGACGGCGTATTTGCGCGCTCCCAAATTCGCTTGGCTTTACCTGGTTCGATCCCTACATACTTGGTCCCATTCCATTTTTTGCTATGACTTTAGAAACAATCGCGCGCGCCACACGTGCGGTCGGCGCAAGTGAGCCCTCTCGAATTGCGCGCGGCAAGGCCAAAAGTATAAGGATTTGTATGCACTAAAGCTCAAATGCTAACATATTTTGGCTCATTTTGTATGCACTAAAAGCTCGAATGCTAACAAATATTTGGCTCATCGCTGCATGTGCACCGGAGTGCAAACACTGCCAGGTGGAGATCCTGAGATCTGGAGGGGGGACATAAATTGAAAAGGACGAAAGGAACGGGATTCCTAATCTCCGCCCGTGGTTTTGGCCATCATAGACCACAGCATGCTCTTCATTAATATGTCAAGCTGATTTAAGTGCACTTGATCTCAACCTGCATTTGGGATCAAACTTAGAGAGAGAGAGAGAGAGAGAGAGAGAGAGAGAGAGAGAGAGAGAGACAACTGTCAATTTTGTTCAATGTTAAAAGATTCCAGATTCATTGAAACTTCCATGTCTTTTGAGAGGAAAAAACTGCTGCCACAAGAAATGGCAGTTTTTTTAAGCTGAAATGCATGCCAAAAGATCCAAGGCCAGATGCGCTTTCGGAGGATGTGGAAGAGGTCAAATGGTCAATGCATGCATGTTCGTACGATTTATCTAGGAAGGCCAAGTGACGTTAATAGAAATTTATAAATATCAAATTTGTGAAAAAGAAAATACCCTTTTTTAGCTAAGCATCAGAGAATTTACCTGTACAAACTGAAAATGAGAATAACCAAATTTGCTCCAGAGTTTTCAAAACATTCATGGCGAGAAATGTCCAAATGGAAAGCAAAAATGCATCTTGCGTACCACTTTTAGTTCTGTATGGATATGATAATATATCTGAACATCTCTTTCAGGCAGCAAAATTTGATGTGATGATGTATCGTATACCGTGGACACAATCATAAGTACTTTCATAAGTTTAACCATGCCATGTTCTCTCACCAATGCAGCTTTCTCTCTGCTTCTCACGCTCGATAATACCATCAATCATAGAATGGGCCTAAACTAAGAAGCCCATTAAATACAATGCAGCAGTTCATAACTTCAGATGACCGAAATATAGTAGAACTTCCAAAGAAAAAAAAAAAAAAAATAACAAAAGTAGTAATTCTATTTCACCATGATACTACTTGAAGAAAACAAATTCGACAAAACCAAAAGTGAATGATATACACCTGAGGGAGATGACACATCCTTTGCATACACAGCAATTTACAAGTAGGTCTACAAGGTCACTGAACTTAAATCTTTAGACAATTATCTCTAATAACACTCACTTCAGGGTCAACTGTAAAAATGTAGGTCCATGTTTTGAAGAGTATGATGTGCAGACAAGAGCCAGAAGGACTATTTTGAGTCTGTACCATAAAGTGGACAGCCTTCCTTTCTCTAACCATGAGCTGCCATAAAGCCTTAAGAGTTGCAGGCAAAACTTATCTTCAGTCACTTGGTCTGCCAAAGCTAGGGGTAAAAATCTGGCCAATTGCTTCTAAAGCTGAAACATTCCAACTTTCGGCATGTCTAACTATCTGCAGAAGGGGTCACACTACCAATTAGTATGATTTCTTGCCAGCCTAGAATGAACTCAGACAATGAGATTAAGCCAAAAAAGAAAAAAGAAAGGAAGCTTACTGCAAAGTTGTCGTCAAGTTCATAAACAGTCTTCCCATCAATCGAAATGAGAGGTCTCCAGGGAAGTTTTAAGTAGGTTCTGCAAGTTGAGAAATTGTTTGAGCCACTCTATTGATGGACAGTGATATATTAATAAATATATCATAGACATTCATTCCAATTGATCAAGTAAGTCATCCGTCTCCATGATTATCTCCACCTAATTTTATTGCCAGGTCCAATCCCTTGGAGGAAAGAGCAAATACTGGAGGATGTAAACAGTGATCAATTGAAGTACCTGAGCTTCCATCCAGCCAAAATGTAAGTCTCATCATCACCCTGTGGATATAGGTAAATCAGTGGCAAATAAGAACCCATGTTCAGAACAATGATGAAACAAATCTGAAGAATCTGGTATTAATTACTTTAGCTTTACACAAATGAGCCAGTAATTGAAACAACTTCACTAATTTCACGTGTGTCAAAAGACAGACTTGACCTCATTGACCATTTGCAAGTTCCAAACAAATGCTAGCAAGCAATGACATGTCCTGAGAATTCATTGAGACAGAATTATGAAAGAATTATATTATTATCATTTGTACTGAAAATGAGACTTGGAAATCTCTTATTTTGATTAAGTAACGATTAATATTCTCACTAGTGGGTTAAATTTTCTCAAGTTCGCATGCAAAAACATGGAGTCACAAATGTGCATTTGCAAGATCCCGCAGAAAGGAAGGGAAGCCCTAGTCAGCCTAATGGGAAAAATATCCTCGATTCTATCTTCGACACTCATGGTAACAGAAATGCCAAGTTCGACCTGAAAGTGGGTGGGCTGATGAAGATACTCTAGTTATGTCTATCACTGAACCAGATTTGAAATTACAAAGTTACTACCTTTTGTATACTGTGTAACATTATCGATGGATGGTCAAAGAAAGGAACAAGTAATTTCAAGTTGCGCTCATACAGACCCTTACCTGAACAGCCAAACACCGAGGAATTAGTTGATTTCTCATGAGGATGTGCGCTTTATTTGTATGCACATATATAAATGATTAATAATAGCTCAGTTCCTTCAGAAGGCTAATAGAACAGAGGACGGAAAAAATAAATTTGCATCCAGTTTTCTGGATAAGTAATAATAGACTTCAGAAAATGTACTTTGACATGATAAAGCCAAACTCGACTGCAATTAGCTTGAAGGCTATGAATGCTATAGACATCAAATATATAAACAAAATCTAGTCATGTTCATTTGCATCTCATTTCGAAATAAAAATGGTGTCTACAGAAACACAAAGCCGAAAGACTAGTAAACATGAGCACTGCTCTTCTGGCACCAAAGTTTGAGACTTTCTGTGAATACTTTCTTGGGAACAATTAATAGACTCGTCCAGAGAAGATTAGTGCATCAGATGTGCTTCAATAAGCATATCAATCAAGACCGGGCCCACAAAGGACTAAAAGAAGCAACATTACTGGCTTGGACAGGATGGGATGGCTTTTTTGGTTGGGATGACCAGGGAGGCTTTAAATTAATGCAATCTAAGACCAAAATTACTGGCTTGAACATAACCGATGAAATCCCCATACAAGAGAGGATGAAAATGTCAAGTTGTGAGTATTTTATTAATGCGAGAAACTCTAGGAGAAACTCTAGGAAATGATCATCCAAACCAGCTGGGAGTAAACTGCTGAACCAAAATTTCAGGGCTCTATCATAGCAGTTCTTCAGAAAAAGAGTTTCCACATGTGAATATCACTAGATAATTTGACAAAGAATATGAGCATTTGGCATGTAAACAAGAGAAACTGCAGCGCAGAGGCTTATTCTCTTACCCCGGAATCTAATTGTTGGATCTTCAAAAATGCAATCTTCAACGTAAATTGCAGAAGTAAAAACTCCTGTTTGCAGCAAAGAGATCAGTATAAAACACAAGTGTGACTATGCAGTGCTTTTGGGCCCTGCAAGAATGAGTTTTACCCCACTGTCTCAAACTCAGAACGTTCTAATATCAGTTCCTAGAGTTCCAGGAGACAACGAGCACTGGCCTAGATTGATGATGGGTTTTCAATAACAATTCCTGTAAATCTCTTCTTCAGATTCTTTGCAACAATTTTTCCCAATTCATACAAACAAGCATAAACCCCGTCTCGTGAAAATACTTTACTCGTTTCAGATTATTAGCAATCCATCAATTAAGCAAGTACGATATTGGAGCATGCTCAGACAGATTTTGTTTGTTGCCAGTAAGCATACAGAGTAAAGAAAAAGGAAGGAAGTGAAGGCACCTGTGACAAAATAAGCCTTCTCGTAATCAGACGTGAGGATCATCACGACATCATCGGCGCTAGAAGCAGAAACCCCATCTGTCTCGTCGTCACTCACGCTCTCCGAACTGCAGAAAGTCAAACACAATCAGAAGAGCAAGATCAGTAATCGAGAAGCATCGTGACCAACATTTCTCCGAAACTCATACGCGTCCATCGCGACGCTGTTCCGGAGCGGAGAGAAACAGGAATCACCTGCCGTCCTTCGCGGGAGACAAGACCCTGAGAATCTCCGTGACTCCGCTCACGGCGAGCTTGATCAACTTCGGCGCGGGTCCGGCGCTTCCCTCCTCGCCGACCGATTTCAGAGAGCGGCACCATCGCGCGCGACGAGCTTTCTGAGAGTGAGCAGCGGCTCAGATGGAGAAACAGTAAAAAGGACAAAAGAAGAAAAGCGAGATCCGCAGATTGAGAGATCGGAGCTGGAAGAGAACGCGGACGGGGAGGTGGAAGCCGAGAGTCGCCGGCGAGCGCAGAGCGATCGGAGAAGGCCTCGCGATGCAGGCGATTCCCGCCATTTCTGGTCCAGAGGTTGAAGATGAAGATGACGATGAGCCTGCGAAGATTCAATAACGAAGGCGGATTTAATGGGCCGAAGGAGAGATGTTAGGAATGGGCCCGACTCACATGAGCCCAAAGAAAGTTGACCTCAGGGACTAAACGTGGGGCCCATCTGAATGCCGCGATACTTTGGGCTCGCATGACTGGCCCAAAAGAAGATTGCATCTATTCTTATAATCATACAGCTGGCGTAATCTCTCGATGAGTTTGTATTTTGCCCTTGGCCTTAATTTTCCTTCTTCTTTTTTTTTTTTGTGAAAATTTCAAACTCAGCAAAAAAGTCCCATTTGAAAGAAACTCAGCAAAGAAACTCAATATTACTATAAATAAATTTAAAAAAAAATTAATTCAGCAAATCTTTTAACATTGTGAAAATCACGTTATGAATTTTATTGTGCAAATGATTCGAGGGCCGAGGATGAATCATGCTGGAAAAAAATACAAGGACGACAAAATTAAGTGGAGAGACCATCTTGATTTTGATGGGAGAGTACATAGACCACTGATGCGATTTCACCTCGTCAATTTGGCATAGTCAAAATGAGATCATAGATGAGATCATTCAAGTGAATGAGAGGATGATGAATATGGCTTGTCAGGCTGGATAACAAAAAGATTCTCCTTCAAAAATGTAAATTACAACCGAACAATCTTCCATGTTTTGTGCAGTCCTTTTTTCAAAGAAAAAAAAAAAAACCTAGTTTGGTTCTTTTTTATTTATAAAAAATTTCAGTTATAATTTCAAAAAAAATTTGTCCATGCATACATTTAAATAGATAAAGACTAGATGGAACACTTGATGAAAGTTCATGGATTAAATTAAAGAGGCCACTCTCAATCTTAATCATCCTTAAGAGAGGATGAAATTGAACATTAGATAAAAATTTCATTGCCCAAATTGAGCAAATCGAAAGCTCATGGATAAAATTGAACATTAGTTGAAAGTCCACCCTGGCATCCAGTTTTTGACATCATAAATCAATTTACACGCCCATTAACTTTCTTTTTCTCATTCATTTTATTATATTTTCATATTGGTTAAATCCAAAATTTCCAGAAATCCACCTAATATAATGTCCTTAAAATACGATCTATGATTGTCTTGAGTAGGTTTTTAAGTCTCATCGATAGCTGGGAAGGAATCATGTGAAGTGGGCTATCCCTCATCATAAGCTCAAAAAAAAAAAAAATAAAATGAGAAATGAAATTGATATTTAGATTACTATCTTAATTATGTTTGAGATAATGATATGAATGGTCAATGAACTTTGACCCAATATAAATGTGATCCATGAACTTTTAATTTTTTTTAATGTGATCCCCGAATCTTTGATACATATTTAATTAATCCTTAAACTATATGAAAATATTGAGTATTGTCCTTTCATTAATTCAAGTTCGAGGACTATATTGAACATATTAAAAATTTAGAGACCACGTTGTACATTAAGTCAAAGTTTTTATATGAGGCGTTACTCATCGATCGCAACAAAAACAATGATATATGGCATTGTCAATATGAGATCATTCAAGTGAATAGGAGAATGATGAACATGGCTTGATAACAAAAAGATGCTGCAAAATGTAATTACAACCGCACAATCCTATTCGGAGAGGAGGGGAAAGGATGCAGAGATGGTTTTGACTTTGAATATCGGAGCTCTTTTTCTCCGTTTTCCCACATTTGGCAAGGACGCACGACCTTTCGATTCGGAGAGAAAATGACCACATGGAACATTCGAGAGGAAGGCAACAGAAATTTCTTTCACACCGCGTGCGATGTTTAATGGTCGTGAGGAGTATATGTGCTTCTTCGTCCGTTTCTGGAGACGAGATTGTTTGATCTAGTTTTTTGAAACGAGTTCAATTGTCGATAAGGATGTTGCCACTTCGATGAAGTACTCGGTAAATGCAACAACACTTCAAAAATAGCATTATGCTTTATTCAAGCCGATGATACTCTCCTTGCCCTGGCAAATCTCCTACAACGAGGGGACAGTACACTGCAGCAGGCAAGACTATAGCAAAGCAAAGCAAACTTAACATCAATTGCATGGGGCATGCGACCGACGACCACACCGCCGCCGCCACTGCCGCTGATTACTCATCGATGGCCATCTCAGCAGGCTCGAGATCGAAGAACATGTCCCAGTGGCCATCCCATTTGATGACGAACTCCGTGTCCTCGTGGTACTCGACCATATGCACATCACCACCGCGGGTGAATAGGTCATCTCCAGTCCCCAGTTCGGACCCCTCATTCGTGCTCAAGTTCCACACGCTCATCTTGCCTTTCAGCACCACCTGTGTGTGCCCGGACGTGTGGTGGTGCGCCGGCTCGACGCTCCCAGCCTTGAACCTCACGATCGCCATTTGCGGGTTCTGTCCGATTATCTCCACCGATCCCCCGGGAATCATTTCGAATGGATTTGGCACCTGCGGATTCGCCAGGGGACACATCGCCCAGGAAACGCAACCATCCGGCTCCAAGGTCTGCACACCGATCCGAGCCAGTTCGATTTGGGCTCGGTCCAGGGATTCCTGGACGTCGCCGCTCCAAGGCTGGCCGTTGGAGGCGGGGCACGGGGACTTGAAGGGAGTTTCCAGCCAGGCGAGGAGGATCTGCACGGCAGGGTCCAGCGGCGTGGAGAGGGCGGAGATGGCGAGAATGTTGGAGTTGCAGATGGACCGGACATTGACGGGGTCGTCGACGGAGAAGCAGGCCGTCGCGGAGGCGCCAAGGAACTTGCCGGCGAGGATGGCACCGCTGACGCCGTCACCGCAGACAATGAGGCCGCGGGAGGAGGATACGCGGAGGCCGACGTCGGCGGCGATGGAGTCGCCGGCGCCGAGGTCCTCGACGGGGAGGCCCAGGTTGCGGAGGAGAGAGATGAGTTTGTCCTTGAGCGGAGCGCCAAAAGCAGTGGCGCCCGCTATGATTTTGGTGGGCGTGGCTATGTTTTTGATGGCCTGGAAGTCGGGGTGGGGCGGGGGGCGGGGAATCAGCCATTGGCGGCGGCGGCGGCGGGGGGCGGCGCGGGTGGGGGGAAGAAGTTGGGAATGTCGGATTCTTGTTCTTGTTCTTGAAGAGACAGACGAGAGGGAGAGAGGCTTCTTTGTTGCTTGGAGGCTTCGTGGGTGCTTTGGTACACAAAGCAACTCGGCTTTATATAGGACTTCATGCAGGTGCGCGACTATTGCAGATTCGACAATTAAAAAAAAGAAAGAAAGAGATATTGCCATGCAGGGAATGCCCCAAAATTCCACAAGATAGAAAATAAGAAAATACGTAGATAAATTAAAATGAGAAGAAGAAGAAGAAGAGACCAAGGGAGTCGTTTTTAGGTGGTCTTTTCTCTGAGTAGTAAGTAGTACCAAAGGGGACACGAGCGTGTATGGCCTGACAGGATCACACCCCTCCTCGGATTCGCGACACGTGTCGATGATCGAAACCTGAACAGATGGAGAAACGACTACCTACAAACGACTCCCTTTGTCTCGAAAGAGACTGTTTTGGGGGCTTTTTGTTGTTGGAAAAATAGCTTTTTTGCTTTTCATTGCCAGAGTCGGAAATAGAGTCGGAATCGATTCCCGGTCCGGAAATGTCGAAAGTGGGGCCTGTCCTTGCTTAAAATTACGAGCGTTGCCACTGAGATTTCTGCTCTATTCCCAACGACAAAAAGCCCCCAAAACAGTCTCTTTCGAAACGTCCCCATAGAAAACGACCGTGAAGTTCAAAGTTAGACCAATTATTTGACCGCTTGAAATGCTGATCCTCTTGATTCTGACTCAAATTACTTAGCCTGTAATTTTTACTTCTTCCAGTTCCAGGATAACCATACCCACGATTCCTATTGTTCATTGCACGTCCCTTGCCATAACTGTGTCCCCCACGACTATTATCTCTTTGGCTTCCAAAACTAGAATTCTGCAGAGCTTCAGACTTTCTTTGTCCATAGTAGGCTAGATTAGGATTGTATTGACTTGAGGAATAGGTTTGCAACCTGGTTTCGAACCTTTCAAGCTGAGAGATTACTTCATTATATTTTGGTTAAGGTTTCAAGCAATACATAGTAGTTCTAAAACTTTTATATTCTGATCATAATCCTTCTAGAACACCACATCTTGGTTATCTCATCTACAGGCTTCTTAATTGCATTAAGCTGATCACAAATTGATTTATATTCCCTGAGGTAAACAGATAATGTTCGATCTCTTTTCTGGCAAGCTTGTAACTTCCCTCTTAGTTCAAACTCTTTAGCTACTAATTTTTGCATAAAGCTATTAAATAGCGTTTGCCATACCTCATGTGAAGTTTCCAACCCAATGATCAAGCTCAGAATGTTCTCGGATACTGCTCCACTAATCCATGATGATACAAGTTGATCAGTTTTTACCCAATTTGTATAATCAGGATTCACTGTTTCAGATTCATGACCTTCAACCTCAATCTGCAATGTTTGAGTCGGTGGTGGTATTTCACCATTGATGAATCCAAAAAGATCTTGACTTCATAAGAATCTGTGGAACTGTGCTTGCCAAAGAAGGAAGTTATCTTCAGTTAACTTTATCGTGACAAAGTTAGATATATTGACATGGATTGGCAAATGATATTTTTGTGTTCTTGCTGTCATTTTGTGTTCTCAGGGGCCTTGATGATGTACGTTCGCAGTCACAATCACCTGTTGATCTTTACAAGACGGAGTTTTGTGTGCATCACCACAGCAAAACCTTGCACAGAGCAATCCGAGATCTCTCAACAACAAAACCTTGCACAGTTCATAATCAAAAGATTCAATTAGTGAAAACTCGGAAGCTGCTTCGATTTGCCTCGACTTCGTTTGGATTTTGCAAGCGATCGGTTGCTTGAATGGAATAGCCAGCAAAGATGATTTGAGCTTTCAGGATTGGCTCTAATATCATGTGAAGAAAAATGGAATGAACAGAGAAGAAGAACAAAGATGAATTGAAAGTGTTTTTGATCCTCTGTATTATGTATTCAATGAATAGTTTCATCTGAGAGCTCAATCCACATATTCCCATTCTTCCCTATTTTATATTACATGATCTAAAGCAAAGAAGAATGAAGAAACAGAACTAACAGAAAAAATAAACTGTTGCTTATTCTATTAGTCTTGTAAAACAGAATAACGGTTCTTTAGTACTAAAGCTCCATTTGTATTTGAACACATGGAGCTGTGAGTTGAGCTCTGAGTTGTGCTTTTGACTCCATCGACTCCATTCTTCTTAGTTGAACTAGTGACGTGCACTTGTAGCTAAATAGAGCTGTCAACTTACTACTCACTCCCTTTCTTGTAGCAGTAGCATATTCCTCCTTTCTCTTTGATAAAACAACAACATTTACTGAGATTGCTTGTGTAGACTTTACTCCCACGAGCTCCTGTTACCTCATCCTCATGATCTTTAACATTTTTTTATCCCCAGTTGTGGGCCCCCCTTACTTTCACTGGGCCCCACCACTTTTTAAGGAGTGGGGAGGGGTGGGGTCGGGTGGTGTCTAAGGTGGCTTGGGCCTCTCGTCGTTAGCGTCGCCTTCCACCTATAAATCCACCACAACTTCCTGTGTCTCTCTCACCCCCCACAACTCTCTCTGCTCTGCTCTGCTCTGCGCTCCCTCTCTCTCTCTCTCTCTCTCTCTCTCTCTCGCTCAGTCTTTGTGTGTTCTGCTTGCTCCTGCTACTCTTTCCGGGCCTCTTGATCGAGCAATCTTTGCTCTCCAAAGGGTCCAAAACCATCCGCTCTTTATAAGTCCTTTCAACAAAGGTAGAATCAAAAGCAAGCTCTTTTGGGTCTCTCCATCGATTCTTCTTCTTCCCCCCTCTCTCTCTTCTGCTTAACGCTCTCCGTCTCTCTGCCCCCACCAGCGCCGCCGCCCCCCCGGCCGACATCCTCCGTCGTCCCCGAGCTCTCGACCGCCGCCGCCAATGGCTGATTCCCCAGTTGCTGCCGCCGCCATCGCCCGCCCCAACAAAATCATAGCGGGGGCCAGTCCTTTCGGCGCTCCGCTCAAGGACGCCCTCGTCTCCCGCATCCGCGAGGACCTCGGCATCAGCTTCACCATCGCCGCTGACGTTGGCCGCCGCGTCTCCTCCTCCCGCGGATCCGGGGCCCGCGGCCTCGTCATCTGCGGCTCCGACCACGTCGGCTCCGTCCTCGCCAACAAGTTCCCCGGCATCTTCGCGACGGCCTGTCGCTCCGTCGACGACGCCGTCGACGCCCGGTCCATCTGCAACTCCAACATCCTCGTCATCTCCCCCAACTCCACGCCGCGGGACTCCGCCTACGACATCTTCCGCGCCTGGCTAAAGACCCCCTTCAAGTCCCCCTGCCCTGCCTCTGACGGCCAGCCCTGGGGCGACGGCGTCCAGGAATCCCTCGATCGAGCCCAATTTGAAATGGCCCAGATAGGTGTGCGGACCTCGGAGCCGGATGGTTGCGTTTCCTGTGCGATCTGTTGCCTGGCGAATCCCCAGGTGCCGGATCCGTTCGAAATGATTCCAGGGGGATCGGTGAAGATAATCCAAGAGAACCCGACATCGGCGACAGTGAAGTTCAAGGCTCAGAGCGTTGAGCCGGCGCACCACCACACGTCCGGACACGAACGGCTGGTGCTGAAAGGCAAGATGAGCGTGTGGAACTTGAGCAAGAAGAAGAGGTACGACTTGGTGGCCGGGAATTACTTGTTCACGCCCGGTGGGGATGTGCACATGGTGAAGTATCATGAGGACACGAAGTTCTTCGTCAAGTGGCATGGCCACTGCGACATGTTCTTCGACCGGGATCTCGACACTGCTGAGATGGCCATCGACGAGTAGTCATCGGCACCGTCGTCAACGTCAGTAGCTTGCTTTGTGAGTTTCAGTATTCTAGCTAAATGCCCCATTAATAAAGTCTGCCATGGCGGCTGTCATGTTGTGCTGTTTGGTTTAAAGGATTTGCAAGAGCAGAGAGAATTTTCAGCTGACTTGTTCCGTTGTTGAGTGATGATATTCTCTGTCATGGGCATAGATTGAAAGAAACAGAATGCTTTTGCATGAAACAGGCGCTCTTGATCTCCGCATCTACACCACCAAAAATGTGAATGTGTCATCTTGTTTTTGAATCCCAAATCCGTGAGGTCACTGCGGTCTTCGATGAATGCAAATTTACCAAAATTAGATTAAAACATTTGTCATAGGACAGTTGGATTCAAAGTTAGGAGGTGCGCAAAGGAGAGAATAAGATTTGTGATGTTTCGCGCCCATTCAATATACCTGTAGGTGAATTGGAAGCTGTGACCAGCTTTGAAAGCGTCGCAGCATCGACACGTTTGCCGAGGAGTACTTTATCATAGTTGCAACATTCTTATCCACTATTAAACTTGTTACGCAAAAATTAAAATAAACGATCTCATGTCCTGAAAATTTTAGCTACCGTTGAGTGTGTTGTGATACTTGGTAACTTGTATGTTGGGTGGTGATACATGTTTGATTTAACAGCACTTGAGACAATTTTTCTGGGAAATTGTAATAATCCGCTGCATTTTTGTAACTATACAGTCAATATTCACCTTGGCAGTTAAGTTACAAGTAGATAACTAACTTTTGTTGGCGAGCTGCTATTTTACAGGGAAAGTACCAAAGCCTTCTCATACAACCAAGAGAGGACCATTTTAATCATAAGCAATTCTTAGGTGGCACACAGAAAAGACAACACTCAGGGAAGACCCTACTGTAACATAAATAACATAGGTATTGATGTCAAGTAATTTTTTCTTTTCACCATCGATGTTATGCAATTAAAGATATTGATCGACCAAATCAATCACATGAGGTTGCTTTAGTCATCTAGAATCGAACGCGTATGTATGCAAATTAGGTGCTATATTTTAATTTTCTTCATTGGTAAATATGGTTGGTTTTTTTTTTTTTTTGAAAAAATATCATTATTTTTGTTGCTATTGACGAGTAACACCTCATGTTAAAACTTTAACTTTCACATGATATCAAAGATAAACTTACACCACACTAATATTATCACATGAAGAGTTACGTTTTGCTTAATAATTAAAGATGGATAAATTCCTATGATTCCATTATATTTAGATATGAGCACACATGCCTTCAAATGATTAATCCACACAAAAAAAGAAAAAAAAAAAAAAAATTAAAGGCCAAGGGAAAAATACAAACTCATCAAGTGGTGGCCATTCCTATTGGCGCTCCGCTCAAGGATGCCCTCGTCTCCCACCTCCGTGAGGACCTGGGCATCGACGTCAAGGAACTCGGCACCGGCTTCGCCATCGCCACCAACGTTCGCCACCAAGTCTCCTCCTTGGATGTATGTGAGGTCCGTGGCCTTGTCGTCTGCGGCTCCGACCTCATCGGCTCCATCCTCGTCATCTCCCGCAACCCCATGCCGCCGTGCTCCGCCTATGGCTCTCTTCCTCCGGAAATTAATGGATTTGCTTGCAACTTCGTCAGTTTGTTTTTTTGGAAAATAAATTATTTAAACAAAAAATTTTCTGAGAATAAGCACTTTGTATTACTTACAAAATCGAAAAAACAAGAAATATTTTTAAAGACAAATTCCTGTCAAATCTCTTCTTAAGATTCCTCGTAATAACTTTTCCCAGTTCATCTTTGTGGGCTAAAAACAACTTACAATCTTGATCAACCTTTTTTTTTTCTCTGCAAAACCTCTCCACTCACATCTTTACATCTATGTAAGCATCAACATTCCCATGTAACATGCGACATCACATAATACACCAACATATCATGTCTCAAGAAATAGAGAATTTCAATTTATTATGACACGTTGTATATTAAATGCATACTTTTATATACACGTGATAAATTATCATTGATTCAAATCCATAAATAAATAAATAATAAAAAAGCCCAGATTGAATTTACATTAAAAAAATCAATCCATTATTCATTAATATCATTCATTATGTCAATTTAACAAATTCAACTACATTCCATTCCAATAATCCATAAAACTTAAAGAAAAAACAAACAATTCACATTCCACTATTAAGTTTAACATTTAACAATAAGTCGAAAAAAAAAAAAAAAAAAAGAGGATATATGCACCATAAGTCCTAACACTTGTTACGAAAATGCAATTAAGTTACAACTTTCAAAAAGTACAATTAAGTTCTAAAACTTATTAAATTTGTGCAATTGAGTTTTTCCGTTATCACTATTAATTTGTCTAACAAGAAATATTGACGGGACATTTTTAAATTAATTTATTTTTCCTACATGGCATTTTTAATTACTTTTTGCTTTAAATCTTATTTAAAGAGAAAAAAATAAAAAGCTAAATTAAAAAAAATTGTAAAAAAAGGAGGGAAAAAGTTATCAAGAACCCCAAACTTTGCCTCGTGTGAAAAATTTACCCTAAACATTTTTTTGGGCACAAAAAGCCCAAATCTTTATCAACTGTAATACATTTACCCCAAATTCTATGGTCGAAGGGTATTTTCATCTTCTACTTTTAATTTTTTTTCTTTTTCTTTCCTTTTTCTACGTTTTCTTTTCTTTTCTTTTTCTTTTTTCTTCTTCTCTCTTCCCTCCATTGGCCATGGTAGAGGGAAGCAGAACTCAAGCGAGGGTGCCCTCGCTTGGGCCGATGAGGGCGGCCCTAACATGACACCATCACCTAAGTCTAGCTTGCCTTTGCCATGGCTGACGCTAGGAAGAGAGAAGAAGAAAAAAGAAAAAGAAAAAGAAAAAGAAAAATAATTAAACATAAAAGATGAAAATACCCTATAGTTTGAGATAAATGTGTCACACAGGCATAAGTTTGGGGTCTTTTGTGTTATGAAAAAAAATTTGGATAAATGTGTTGCAGTATAAAATTTGAGATTGTTGGTGGTTTTTTCCAAAAAAAAAAAAAAAAAAAAAAAGTCCAGATTTGTGGCTCAACGCTGCCACCACTGCCCATTGCTGGAGGGATCGATGAAGGTCACCAACTTGGGCGAGGCCATCACAAACTTGGGCAAGGGCCGACGAGGCTCGCACATATCTAGGTGAGGCCAACCCTCGCCTGTGGACATTAAGCCTCGCCTACAACCCTTGCTAGGCCTAAGCGAGGGCCGGCGTCACCTAGATCTATGCGAGCCTTGCTTGGGCCTAGCGAGGGTTGCCGGCCCTTTTGTGGGGCTAACAAGGCTTGGCTGCGTGATGCTAGCCCTTACCCAGGGCCAACAATGGCCAGCCACCCCCGGGCAATGGGTGGTGGTCGCAATGCCCAGCCATGATCTTTGCTCCTTTTTTTCTAGTTTTTAAAACTATTTTAGCTTTCTTTTTAGTTTTTTACTATTATTTAAATAAGATTTAAGAAAAAAAGTAATAAAAAATGCTACGTAGGAAAAAATAATAATTTAAATATGCCCTAATAATAATTTTTGTTAGACAAATTGATGGTGTTAATAGAAAAACTCAATTGTACCAATTTAACTAGTTTTAAAACTTAATTGCTCTTTTTGAAATTTTAGGATTCAATTGCATTTTTGCAACAAGTTTTAAGATTTATAGTGCACACATCCTAAGAAAAATAATCCACATTTCACTGTCAAAAGATAGGGTTTCCTTTCTCCCTTTTTTTTTTAAATATTTTTATATTTACATTCTAACCCCTAATTTATTAAATATTTTAAAATTGACCCCATTTGTGTCGAAATCACATATTGGAATTCCAAACACGCATGTTGCTGGCGTATTGGGAAAGTTGACCGTATGTCGGATGTCCAGCATCAATTGACCGCGTGTTAGAGTGTGTCGAACACGTGTCGGAGTGTCCGACACCAACACAGAGGCTCTCAAAAAGTATCTGTGCTCTCTAGCTTTACATCATAGACCTCCTCTCATGAAGATACTCTACTCGTTTCAGATTATTAGTAAGCAAATCGAATAAGCAAGTCTGACATTGGAGCATGATTAGACAAATTTTGTTTGTTGCAAGTAAGCTTACAGAGTAAAAGAAAGGGAGTCGAGGTACCTGCCGTCCTTCATGGCAGACAAAAACCCTGAGAATCTCCGTGACTCCACTCACAACGAGCTTGATCACTCCGGTGTGGGTCTGATGCTTCCTTTGCCGCAAAGTTATCGGAGAAGGCCTCGCGATGCAGGCGATTCCCGCCATTTCTGGTCCGGAGGTTGAAGATGAAGATGACGGTGAGCTTCCAACGATTCAATAACGTAGGCAAATCTGATGGGCCCAAGGAGCGATGTCAAGAATGGGCCCGACTCACATGGGCCCAAATAAACTCAACCTCTCAGGGAGTCATTGTAGGGCCCATCTGAACGTCGCGATACTCTGGGCTCACGTAAGTAGGCCCAAAGGATGATTTGACCTCTCTTCTTCTAATCAATCAGCTGGCATAGCCACTCGACAAATTTTTATTTTGCCCTTGGCCTTAATTTCTTTTTATTTGTGTGTGTGGATTAATCATTTGAAGGTACGTTTGCTCAAATCTAAATGGAATCGTGGGAATTTGTCCATCTCCATTTATTATGCCAAACTTAAATTTTCAGGCGAAAAAATATTAGTGTAATTTAAGTTTTTCTTCGACTTCATGTGAAAGTTAAAGTTTTAAGGTGAGATGTTTCTCATCGATCACAACAAAAATAACAGTATTTTCTAGACCAAAAAAAAAAGAAGATCATATTTTGTCAATGAGAAAAATTAATGTGTAGTGTCAAATTTGCATACATACGTTTCTGATTCTAAATAACTAAGGTAACTTCACACGATTAATTTTGTAGATCAATCTTTTCAATTCCCTATAATTGATGGCAAAAAAAAAATATATCGCTTAACGTTTCTACCTATGTAGATATGTTATAGCAGAGTCTTCCCTAACTGTTGTCCTTTATGTGTGCCACCAAAGGATTGCACACAATTCAAATGGCCCTCTCCCACGTTGTATGAAAAGGTTTTGGTAGTTTCTCTGTAAAATAGCAGCTAACTAGCAAAAATTAGTCATCTACTTGGTGATTGAGTTGAATACTAACTTTACATCTACAAAATGGTAGCAGCTTATTGCAATTCCTAAAGAGCTGTCTAATCTAGTTTTCAAGTGCTGCAATACAAAACATACATGTTACAAAGTCTCACGACACACCGAATAAGAACAGCTAAAATTTTGTGACATGAGACTATTTAGTACAGTTTTCCGAAACAAGTTCAATTGTGGATGTAGCAGCTTTCAATTAAGCTACAAGTGTATACCAGATAAGCATTGTTGCGCTTAGAATCAGAAACTCTAAGTACTTTCTCCCCCAAAACAAAGATGTGACCATAGAAACTCAGGAAATAAAATCGAACCTGACTTGCAGTCGCAAATTTAGGGCTTCTCGAAGGACTGCTTCGAGCAGAGTGGAAAGCAAGTTGTCGACGGAAGATCAGACGAGAGGGCAGAGCTATTGCTTCTGGGTCGTGAGTCGGGGGACGGAGAGAGGTGAGCGAAATCGGCCGTAGGGAGAGAGCACAATTCGGCTCTCCAGTGCTGGTGTAGCCAATCCACATACCTCGTCCATTGCGAGCGGGAATCCTTCTCCAGCCCTCTAGCCCGCGCCTCTCCTTCTTCGCCGCGACGTCGGCCTTGCCCAGGTCCACCGAGATCTCATGCAACCGATAGGGCAGGCCTCGACCCCGTCATGATGAAAATGTCCTCCTCGATCTCCTCCTTCGACAACGATATCCAGAACTTCCTCTTCTTCTCCTTCCTCTCGCCCTCCCCCACGAAGTCTCGTGACCGCACGAATTTCGGCTGCGGCTGCAACTGCTGCTGCTGCGCGGCGTAATTCTCCTTGTCCCCGTCGAGCGCGCTGCCCGCGACGTCGTGAAACGCCTCGCCATTCCTCAACGACAGCGGAGGGTTCACCACCCTCCTCGGCCTCAGATTCCACGGCAGCCGCGTCACTTCGGCCTCCTCCGCCTTCTTGTCCTCACTCGCGCCTCCTCCGCTGGCCACGTGGCTCGGACACTCCCCCTCCGGAGGCGGGGGCCGCTCGTGGGGGTGGGGTGGGATGGGATGCGTTGAGAAAAGGAAACAGGGGAAGTGTAGCTCATTCTCTGCTCTTCACGAGGAGAGAGAGACAAAACCCAAAATATTTAAGAGAGGAGTGAGAAATTTTAAGCGGGAGTCGTCCTTTCTTCCGCCAGCCGAGCCGAGCCGAAGCGTGCCACTCCCGAGAGTTATTTCAAAGAGAGTGAGAAGAGAGAGGAGAGAGACAAAGCGCAGAAGATGGAGAGAAGAGAGAGCAAACGTGGCGGGCCTCGAAAACAGGTGTCGACGCGTGAATGGATATTGCGTGGCATTGTTAGGGTACCTAATATCAACATTATATGAGGTCTTGTTGTAGCAATTAATTCCAACAAGCTAGAAGTAGAAGTGAGTATAGGGTAGCGTAGCGGAGAGAGAGAAAATGTTCATTCATGCAGTGTTGCAGTGTGTTGCAATTTATATTTTATTTTATTATTGGAAGGTCAAGCCGTCTGAGGAATGTCAGGCTCATCCCAGCCGTCCGATCTCCTTAGTCCTTGGCAAGCCTCCTCTCGCTCGGATTATGGATACATAATGGAGGAACTTTTTTGACTTATTTGCTTTTTGCACTCAAAAAGACCAGCCAAAAGCGATCTTCCTTCAGCTCCCACCTCGAAACCACCCCATGGTGATCCTTTTCTAAATCCCGGAAACCATTCGTCAACCCTTAGCCAATCTTTAGCAATCTTAAGGTGCGCATGAACATGAACTCGCTGGAAAGACAGCCCGCACACGCGCCCCAAGAAACCTCCGCTGTCCAGAAAACTTTTCTCCGCTATCCTCGCCGTATGGACCACTATATTAATTCGAATTGGTATTCACGCGGTGGTGGAGGAAGGAGAAAAATAAGTTCAAGTTATTTATAAAGGTAATAGCAGAGAGACCTTTCCCATTAGAATTTTACTAGACAAAATCTTGTTTCATGACGAAACAAAGAAATAGCACGGAACACACACAATATTTGTATTTGTGTGCATATGTTTCCAATTTAAAAAAATTAAAAAGTCAGTTAGAGAGAGCAGACGTGCTGGGCCTCGAAAACAGGTGTCGACGCGTGAATGGATATTGCGTGGCATTGTTAGGGTAGAAGGTCTTGTTGTAGTAATTAATTCCAAGAAGTTAGAAGTAGAAGTGAGTGTAGGGTAGCGTAGCGGAGAGAGAGAAAATGTTGGTTCGTGCAATGTTGCAGTGTGTTGCAATTTATATTTTATTTTATTTTATTATTAGAATGTCAAGCTCCTCCCAGCCGTCCGATCTCCTTAGTCCTTGGCAAGCCTCCTCTCGCTCGGATTATGGATACATAATGGAGGAACTTTTTTGACTTATCTGCTTTTTGCACTCAAAAAGACCAGCCAAAAGCGATCTCCCTTCAGCTCTCACCTCGAAACCACCCCATGGTGATCTTTTTCTAAATCTCGAAAACCATTCGTCAACCCTTAACCAATCTTTAGCCATCTTAGGGTGCGCATGAACATGAACTCGCTGGAAAGAAAGCCCGCACACGTGTCTCAAGAAGCCTCCGCCGTCCAGAAAACTTTTCTCTGCTATCTTCGCCGTATGGACCACTATATTAATTCGAATTGGTATTCACGCGGTGGTGGAGGAAGGAGAAAAATAAGTTCAAGTTATTTATAAAGGTAATAGCAGAGAGACCTTTCCCATTAGAATTTTACTAGACAAAATCTTGTTTCATGACGAAACAAAGAAATAGCACGGAACACACATAATATTTGTATTTGTGTGCATACGTTTCCAATTTAAAAAAATTAAAAAGTCAGTTAGAGAGAGCAGACGTGGCGGGCCTCGAAAACAGGTGTCGACGCGTGAATGGATATTGCGTGGCATTGTTAGGGTACCTAATATCAACAATATATGAGGTCTTGTTTTAGCAATTAATTCCAACAAGCTAGAAGTAGGAGTGTAGGGTAGCGTAACGCAAAGAGAGAAAAGTTTGGTTCGTGCAGTGTTGCAGTGTGTTGCAATTTATATTTTATTTTATTATTGGAAGGTCAAGCCGTCCGAGGAATGTCAGGCTCATCCCAGCCGTTCGATCTCCTTAGTCCTTGGCAAGCTTCCTCTCGCTCGGATTATGGATACATAATGGAGGAACTTTTTCGACTTATTTGCTTTTTGAACTAAAAAAGACCAGCCAAAAGCGATCTCCCTTCAGCTCTCACCTCGAAACCACCCCATGGTGATCCTTTTCTAAATCCCGGAAACCATTCGTCAACCCTTAGCCAATCTTTAGCCATCTTAGGGTGCGCATGAACAAGAACTCGCCGGAAAGACAGCCCGCACACGTCCCTCAAGAAGCCTCCGCTGTCCAGAAATCTTTTCTTTGCTGGCTTCGCCGTATGGACCACTATATTAATTCGAATTGGTATTCACGCGGTGGTGGAGGAAGAAGAAAAATAAGTTCAAGTTATTTAGAAAGGTAATAGCAGAGAGACCTTTCCCATTAGAATTTTAGTAGACAAAATATTGTTTCATGACGAAACAAAGAAATAGCACGGAACACACATAATATTTGTATTTGTGTGCATATGTTCCCAATTTAAAAAAATTAAAAAGTCAGTTAGAGAGAGCAGACGTGGCGGGCCTCGAAAACAGGTGTCGACGCGTGAATGGATATTGCGTGACATTGTTAGGGTACCTAATATCAATATTATAGGAGATCTTGTTGTAGCAATTAATTCCAACAAGCTAGAAGTAGAAGTGAGTGTAGGATAGCGTAGCGGAGAGAGAGAAAAGGTTGGTTCCTGCAGTGTTGCAGTGTGTTGCAATTTATATTTTATTTTATTATTGGAAGGTCAAGCTGTCCGAGGAATGTCAGGCTCATCCCAGCCGTCCAATCTCTCTTAGTCCTTGGCAAGCTTCCTCTCGTTCGGATTATAGATACATAATGGAGAAACTTTTTTGACTTATCTACTTTTTGCACTCAAAAAGATCAGCCAAAAGCGATCTCCCTTCAGCTCTCACCTCGAAACCACCCCATGGTGATCCTTTTTCTAAATCCCGGAAACCATTCGTCAAGTCTTTGCCAATCTTTAGCCATCTTAGGGTGCGCATGAACATGAACTCGCCGGAAAGACAGCCCGCACACGTGCCTCAAGAAGCCTCCGCTGTCCAGAAAACTTTTCTCTGCTGTCTTCGCCGTATCGACCACTATATTAATTCGAATTGATATTCACGCGGTGATGGAGGAAGGAGAAAAATAAGCTCAAGTTATTTAGAAAGGTAATAGCAGAGAGACCTTTCCCATTAGAATTTTACTAGACAAAATCTTGTCTTATGACGAAATAAAGAAATAGCATGGAACATACACAATATTTGTATTTGTGTGAATATGTTTCCAATTTAAAAAAATTAAAAAGTGAGTTAGAGAGAGCAGACGTGGCGAGCCTCGAAAACAGGTGTCGACGCATGAATGGATATTGCGTGGCATTGTTAGGGTACCTAATATCAACATTATAGGAGGTCTTGTTATAGCATTTAATTCCAACAAGCTAGAAGTAGAAGTGAGTGAAGGGTAGCGTAGCGGAGAGAGAGAAAAGGTTGGTTCGTGCAATGTTGCAGTGTGTTGCAATTTATATTTTATTTTATTATTAGATGGTCAAGCTGTCCGAGGAATGTCAGGCTCATCCCAGCCGTCCGATCTCCTTAGTTCTTGGCAAGCCTCCTGTCACTCGGATTATGGATACATAATGGAGGAACTTTTTTAACTTATTTGTTGTTTGCACTAAAAAAGACAAGCTAAAAGCGATCTCCCTTCAGCTCTCACCTCAAAACCACCCCGTCGTGATCTTTTTCTAAATCTCGGAAACCATTCATCAACCCTTAGCCAATCTTTAGCCATCTTAGGGCGCGCATGAACATGAACTCGCCGGAAAGACAGCCCGCACACGTGCCTCAAGATGCCTTCGTTGTCCAGAAAACTTTTCTCTGCTGTCTTCGCCGTATGGACCACTATATTAATTCGAATTGGTATTCACGCGGTGGTGGAGAAAGGAGAAAAATAAGTTCAAGTTATTTAGAAAGGTAATAGTAGAGAGACCTTTCCCATTAGAATTTTACTAGACAAAATCTTGTTGCACGACGAAACAAAGAAATAGCACGGAACACACACAATATTTGTATTTGTGTGCATATGTTTCCAATTTAAAAAAATAAAAAAAGTCAGTTAGAGAGAGCACACGTGGCGGGCCTCGAAAACAGGTGTCGACGCGTGAATGGATATTGCGTGGCATTGTTAGGGTAGGACGTCTTGTTGTAGTAATTAATTCCTACAAGCTAGAAGTAGAAGTGAGTGTAGGGTAGCGTAGAGGAGAGAGAGAAAAGGTTAGTTCGTGCAGTGTTGCAGTGTGTTGCAATTTATATTTTATTTTATTATTGGAAGGTCAAGCCGTCCGAGGAATGTCAGGCTCATCCTAGCCGTCCGATCTCCTTAGTTCTTGGCAAGCCTCCTCTCGCTCGGATTATGGATACATAATGGAGGAACTTTTTTGACTTATCTGCTTTTTGCACTAAAAAAGACTAGCCAAAAGCGATCTCCCTTCAACTCTCATCTCGAAACCACCCCATGGTGATCCTTTTCTAAATCCCGGAAACCATTCGTCAACCCTTAGCCAATCTTTAGCCATCTTAGGGTGCGCATGAACATGAACTCGCTGGAAAGACAGCCCGCACACGTGCCTCGAGAAGCCTCCGCTGTTCAGAAAACTTTTCTCTGCTGTCTTTGCCGTATGGACCACTATATTAATTCGAATTGGTATTCACGCGGAGGTGGAGGAAAGAGAAAAATAAGTTTAAGTTATTTAGAAAGGTAATAGCAGAGAGACCTTTCCCATTAGAATTTTACTAGATAAAATCTTGTTTCATGACGAAACAAAGAAATAGCACGGAACACACACAATATTTGTATTTGTGTGAATATGTTTCCAATTTAAAAAAATTAAAAAGTCAGTTAGAGAGAGCAGACGTGGCGGGCCTCGAAAACAGGTGTTGACGTGTGAATGGATATTGCGTGGCATTGTTAGGGTACCTAATATCAACATTATAGGAGGTCTTGTTGTAGCAATTAATTCCAACAAGTTAGAAGTAGAAGTGAATATAGGGTAGCGTAGCGGAGAGAGAGAAAAGGTTGGTTCGTGCAGTGTTGCAGTATGTTGCAATTTATATTTTATTTTATTATTGGAAGGTCAAGCCGTCCGAGGAATGTCAGGCTCTTCCCAGCCATCCGATCTCCTTAGTCCTTGGCAAGCTTCCTCTCGGTCGGATTATTGATACATAATGGAGGAACTTTTTTGACTTATCTGCTTTTTGCACTCAAAAAGACCAGCCAAAAGCGATCTTCCTTCAGCTCTCACCTCGAAACCAACCCATGGGGATCATTTTCTAAATCCCGGAAACCATTCGTCAACCCTTAACCAATCTTTAGCCATCTTAGGGTGCGCATGAATATGAACTCGCCGGAAAGACAGTCCGCACACGTGCCTCAAGAAGCCTCCGCTGTCTAGAAAACTTTTCTCTGCTGTCTTTGCCGTATGGACCACTATATTAATTCGAATTGGTATTCACGCGGTGGTGGAGGAAGGAGAAAAATAAGTTCAAGTTATTTATAAAGGTAATAGTAGAGAGACCTTTCCCATTAGAATTTTACTAGACAAAATCTTGTTTCATGACGAAACAAAGAAATAGCATGGAACACACACAATATTTGTATTTGTGTGCATATGTTTCCAATTTAAAACAATTAAAAAGTCAATTAGAGAGAGCAGACGTGGCGGGCCTCGAAAACAGGTGTCGACGCGTGAATGGATATTGCGTGGCATTGTTAGGGTACCTAATATCAACATTATAGGAGGTATTGTTGTAGCAATTAATTCCAACAAGCTAGAAGTAGAAGTTAGTGTAGGGTAGCGTAGCGGAGAGAGAGAAAAGGTTGGTTCGTGCAGTGTTGCAGTTTGTTGCAATTTATATTTTATTTTATTATTGGAAGGTCAAGCCGTCCAAGGAATGTTAGGCTCGTCCCAGCCGTCCAATCTCCTTAGTCCTTGGCAAGCCTCCTCTCGCTCGGATTATTGATACATAATGGAGGAACTTTTTTGATTTATCTGCCTTTTGCACTAAAAAAGAACAGCCAAAAGCGATCTCCCTTCAGCTCTCACCTCGAAACCACCCCATGGTGATTCTTTTTCAAAATTCCGGAAACCATTCGTCAACCCTTAGCCAATCTTTAGCCATCTTTGGGTGCACATGAACATGAACTCGCCGGAAAGACAGCCCGCACACGCGCCCCAAGAAACCTCCGCTGTCTAGAAAACTTTTCTCTGCTGTCTTCGCCGTATGGACCACTATATTAATTCGAATTGGTATTCACGCGGTGGTGGAGGAAGGAGAAAAATAAGTTCAAGTTATTTATAAAGGTAATAGGAGAGAGACCTTTCCCATTAGAATTTTACTAGACAAAATCTTGTTTCATGACGAAACAAAGAAATAGCACGGAACACACACAATATTTGTATTTGTGTGCATATGTTTCCAATTTAAAAAAATTAAAAAGTCAGTTAGAGAGAGTAGACGTGGCAGGCCTCGAAAACAGGTGTCGACGCTTAAATGGATATTGCGTGGCATTGTTAGGGTACCTAATATCAACATTATAGGAGGTCTTTTTGTAGTAATTAATCCCAATAAGCTAGAAGTAGAAGTGAGTGTAGGGTGGCGTAGCGGAGAGAGAGAAAAGGTTGGTTCGTGCAGTGTTGCAGTGTGTTGCAATTTATATTTTATTTTATTATTGGAAGGTCAAGCCGTCCGAGGAATGTCAGGCTTATCCCAGCCGTCCGATCTCCTTAGTCCTTGGCAAGCCTCCTCTCGCTCGAATTATGGATACATAATGGAGGAACTTTTTTGACTTATCTGCTTTTTGCACTCAAAAAGACTAGCCAAAAGCGATCTCCCTTCAGCTCTCACCTCGAAACCACCCCATGGTGATCCTTTTTCTAAATCCCGGAAACCATTCGTCAACCCTTAGCCAATCTTTAGCCATCTTAGGGTGCGCATGAACATGAACTCGCCGGAATAACAGCCCGCACACGCGCCCCAAGAAACCTCCGCTGTCCAGAAAACTTTTCTCTGCTGTCTTCGCCGTATGGACCACTATATTAATTCGAATTGGTATTCACGCGGTGGTGGAGGAAGGAGAAAAATAAGTTCAAGTTATTTATAAAGGTAATAGCAGAGAGAACTTTTCCATTTGAATTTTACTAGACAAAATCTTGTTTCATGAAGAAACAAAGAAATAGCACGGAACACACATAATATTTGTATTTGTGTGAATATGTTTCCAATTTAAAAAAATTAAAAAGTTAGTTAGAGAGAGCAGACGTGGCGGGCCTCGAAAACAGGTGTCGACGCGTGAATGGATATTGCGTGGCATTGTTAGGGTACCTAATATCAACATTATAGGAGGTCTTGTTTTAGCAATTAATTCCAACAAGCTAGAAGTAGGAGTGTAGGGTAGCGGAACGGAGAGAGTGTAAAGTTTGGTTTGTGCAGTGCTGCAGTGTATTGCAATTTATATTTTATTTTATTATTGGAAGGTCAAGCCGTCCGAGGAGTGTCAGGCTCGTCCCAGCCGTCCAATCTCCTTAGTCCTTGGCAAGCCTCCTCTCGCTCGGATTATGGATACATAATGGAGGAACTTTTTTGACTTATCTGCTTTTTGCACTCAAAAAGACCAGCCAAAAGCGATTTCCCTTCAGCTCTCACCTCGAAACCACCCCATGGTAATCCTTTTCTAAATCCCGGAAACCATTCGTCAACCCTTAGCCAATCTTTAGCCATCTTAGGGTGCGCATGAACATGAACTCGCCGGAAAGACAGCCCGCACACGCGCCTCAAGAAACCTCTGCTGTCCATAAAACTTTTCTCTGCTGTCTTCGCCGTATGGACCACCATATTAATTTGAATTGGTATTCACGCGGTGGTGGAGGAAGGAGAAAAATAAGTTCAAATTATTTAGAAAGGTAATAACAGAGAGACATTTCCTATTAGAATTTTACTAGATAAAATCTTGTTTCATGACGAAACAAAGAAATAGCACGGAACATACACAATATTTGTATTTGTGTATATATGTTTCCAATTTAAAAAAATTAAAAAGTCAGTTAAAGAGTACCCAAGTACCCGATTTACCCTTGGTTTGCCCAGTTTGCCAACAAATACTGGTTTGCCAACAAATACTTGTCGCCAAAGAATCTGGTCTTCCTCAAGACAAACCGGGACGTGATGGATCTTGGTTGAAAGCAGAGGTAAAGACATGCAGCCCTTGTTGGACTACTTTTTATGGGGAGATAGATCTTACATTAACTGAAGAGGAAGTGATTCCTGAGACACCGGTTTTCCCCTCTACCGATGACTTGAACAGCAAATCATCAATAGATGGCAGCCAAGCCATTGTTCTTTATCATCCTACAATACAAACAACACTAGAATTATCACTCTCTACAGAACTTGCAGCACAGAAAAAAGGCAAACGCATCCAGCAGAATGTGGAACTACCGATAGAGCATTTAATGCATGATGCAGAGATGGGGATTACAGGAGCAGTCAAATTAGAGAAAAAAAAATAGACATCAAAAAAGTTAAAACAATTCACTCCATATGAGAGAAAGAGCAGCATGACAACCCTTGTGGACATGGACAAATTTCTGGAAACGCCAATTCAACTATGGGAAGGTGAAACAGCACGGGCTTTGGTGGCTAGCCCTAATAAGCCACCAAGAAAGCCATGAAGGTGCTAAGTTGGAACTGTCAAGGTTTAGGTTCTCCCTTGACAGTCCAGCACCTACGAGCCCTTGTGGCTCGCGAGAGACCTAACTTAGTTTTCCTTATGGAAACCAAAAATCAGTACCATAGGGTGGAACATATCAAAAGAAGTCTAAAATTCTCTTATATGTTTGTTGTTAATCCTATCGGCACAATGGGAGGCTTGGTGTTGCTTTGGGATGACTTGGTACAACTTACTATTGAGCATAGCTGCCAAGAGTTCATTGATTTTTCATGTAAAGTGACTGGAAATGGATATAAAATGCAGATCTCCTTCTTACATGCATCTACTGACTTCCATGAGAGAGTATCTCTTTGGAACCTACTTCATACTAGACATGGAGCGACAACAACACCTTGGCTTTGTATTGGTGACTTTAATGAGGTGTTATATCATTGGGAGAAGATAGGCCGACGATTAACACAAAGATTTCAAATGACGGCATTTAGGCACTTTGTTGACTCATGTTCTCTGATAGATATTGAAAGTAAGGAGTGCGCATTCACGTGGATTAACAAGAGAGATGGGGATGATTTAGTCAAAAAAAAGGCTTGATCGAGTATTTTGCAACCTCGAATGGAGGATTCTATTTCCCAGTGCCGAAGCCTTTGCATTTTCAGCAATCGGGTCTGATCATAGTCCCCTCTTATTATGTTTAAATGCAGGAGAACAGAAAAGACATAGATTATTCAAGTTTGAGGCTTTCTAGTTAGATCATCCAGAATGTGTAACTATAGTAGACAATGCTTGGAAGTCAGAGAATTGGCAGCAAGGAGATCTGGTACAGAAAACAAAAAGGGTAATCGAAGATTTGCGAAAATAGAGCAGGGCATCTTTCAAAAATGCTTCAAAACAGATTGACCAGCTAAGCCATCAGCTCATTCAGATCACAAACAAGGCAAACCAGACAGCAAGGGCAGAGGAATATAATACTAACACAGAGAAAATCGGCTCTTTGTGGCGCCAAGAAGAAATGTATCGGGGCATTCGTTTGAGAATTAACTGGTTAAAGTGGGGCGATCGGAACTCAAAATTTTTTCATGCTACCACAATTCAAAGGAGACAAAGAAATCGAATCAAGATGTTGAAGATTGAAGAGAATAGGTGGAGTCGAGAGCCTCATGTCATTAAACACCACATCACCACCTATTACAAAGAGTTGTATAGAACGGTGGGTCCTCGGCATTATCAACCAATTCTAGAGCATTGTCCAATTGCTGTTTCTGAGGAAATGAATGAGCAGTTAACAGCCCAGGTTACTATGGAGGAGGTGGAGCAAGTGGTTTTCCAAATGGGGGCAGCCAAAGCCCCTGGACTAGACGGATTAAGTGGTCTATTCTATCAGAGTCAGTGGGCTACTATTCAAGAAGATATATTTCATCTAGTGGATTCCTTTTTCAAAGAAGGCAGATTAGATACAGCCGTTAATGAGACCTTTATCACGCTTATCCCCAAGGTTGCTAATCCTGAAAGCATAATAGAATTCAGACCTATAAGCTTGTGCAACTTTAGTTACAAAGTTATTACAATGGTCATGGCAAATAGACTAAATCCTTGGCTCCCATCTATTATATCCCCGGAACAAAGTGCATTTGTAGGGGGTAGGCAAATACAGGACAACATATTTATTGTTCAAGAAGTCCTACATCAACTACGGGTTAGAAAGCGGCGTCGAAAATTCCAAGCCGTGTTGAAGCTAGACATGCAAAAGGCTTATGATAGAGTTGAGTGGGACTTTTTATGTGATTGTATGAAGAAGATGGGATTTAATGAGCAATGGGTGAATATGGTCAAATTTTGTATATCTTCAGCTCACTTCCGGGTGTTAATTAATGGCCAACCAGGGGATTCTTTCTCTCCAACTCGAGGTATTCGATAAGGGGACCCTCTCTCACCTTATTTATTCATTATTATGGCAAACGCTCTCTCCCACATGGTGACTAAGGCTATTATGGATGGGACCTTAAAGGGTATCAAATTAAACCCACATTGCCCTATCTTATCCCATCTATTCTTTGCAGACGACGCTATTTTCTTCTTGGATGGTACTCTTAGGGAAGCTCAGAATCTAGCTAATATTCTAAACTGTTACTGTTTTGCATATGGTCAGTCGATCAACCTGAACAAATCTGGTGTTTTTCTTGGGGCTAGCTATCCATAGGATTTAAAAAACAATAATATTGAGGGTTCCTATCCTAGAGAAAACTGGGAAATATTTAGGGATACCATCTGATTGGGGCCAAACTAAAAAACATATGCTAGATTGGATCATTGCACAGGTGGACAGGAAATTGGAGGGATGGAAAGAACAATTAATATCGAAGGCAGGGAAAGAGGTGTTAATTAAAATGGTTGTTCAGGCATTACCCCAATATGCCATGAATATCTTTAAGATTCCTCTATCTATTTGTCGAGCAATCGAAAGGAAAATCTCAGCCTTCTAGTGGAGACAGAATGCACAGCAAAAAGGTATTCACTGGAAGAGTTGGGAAGTGTTGAAGAAGAGGAAGGCACAAGAAGGAATGGGGTTTAAAGATTTAGTGGAATTTAACAAAGCCATGTTGGGAAAACAAGCCTGGAGATTAGAGAAAGCCCCTGAAGCCTTGTGGAGCAGAATATTTAAAGGCCTCTATTTCCCTAATGGTAATCTATGGACTGCTACAAGAGGAGCCAAACCATCTTGGGGTTGGCAAAGCCTTTTAATAGGCCGTGATGCCCTAAAACCTGATCTGAAATGGGAGGTCGGAGATGGAAAATCCATCAACTTGAGAGATGACCGTTGGTTAATGTCAGGAAGTATTGGGGGACCGGCGAACCGTGATGATCCTAAGTTAGTGGCAGATATCATTGAACCAACTACGTGCACATGGAAACATCAGATGATCACAGAGCTTTTTGACAGCCAAACCTCAGAGGAAATTCAAGCAACTACACTCAGCATATTTGCCAGACCTGACCATCTAATTTGGACAGGGCATAATTCAGGGGAGTACAAAACTAAAAACGGGTATCATAAACTACAAGCAGCCAACACAAGCAAAATAGAATGCCATGCATCCTCTTCATATCAAGTGCCGCAACAACTATGGATAGAAATCTGGCATCTACAGACGACACCCAGAATCAGACATTTTATGTGGAGTTTATGCAATGAAGGCCTTCCTACTAGAGCCAATCTATACAGGAGAAAGATTATACCTGAGCCGACATGCCCACTATGTTCCCAATTTCCGGAGTCCTCCGAACACCTTTTTGGACTTTGCCTGTGGACAAGAAAGATTTGGCAGCATCATTATACTGACATGAATGTTTCTCCAACCTCTATAACAAGAACAGACCGATGGGTGAGTGAATACCTCAGCTCTGGAATCACAGTAAGTCAAAAAGCTATTTTCGAGACCACCCTTTGGCTCATCTGGAAAGCCCGCAACGCTTTGATCTTCAACGGGAAGCGAAAAACACAAGAACAGATTGTTAATGAAGCCCTACTCTCTCACCAGCTTTACGAGAAATGGAACCCACGGACAAAAATAAAGAGATCAGATCCGCGCACCTAGTAGCCTCCAGCTACGGGCTCCTTGAAGATCAACATCGATTGCTCTTGGCTAGCCGAGAAATCAGAGGGATCGATTGCTGGTATATGTAGAGGAGAAGCGGGTGTGTGTATCAGAGGCTTTCCGCAGAAATTTCGAGCTCAATCGGCTCAAGAGGGAGAAACCCTAGCTGTCCAACAAGCTTTACTTTGGTTGAGAAGACAACGAACAGCTCTGACAGGACTCCCATCTGCCGCACGAACTCATCTCATCTTCTCTTCCCCCGTGTGTATATCTAGCGACTGCACTTACGCCGTGGAAGCCATTTTGGGCCAAACAGAAGTGGCATGGGCCTCTCGTCCGACTGTCCTGGACTGCAGAGAATTGCTGGCCCAAATGCTGAATGTTACATTGCGGTATGAAGCTCGGGAACCAACCGCGTGGCAGACTGGCTTGCGAAGTCTCACAATGCCGACTCTTTACCAAGTAACTGGGTCTCTCTTCCCCCGCTGGAGCTTTATTTTATTTTATGTTTGGACTTTCAGTCAAGTTGTAATTCGGCATCCCCGGATTAATCAATGAAATATCTTTCCGACCAAAAAAAAAAAAAAAAAAACAAATACTTGTCGCTTGAATCTAGATTTTGGTAATTTTTAGAGGGTATATACAAGTTTAAACAAATCAATTGGCATATAATCCATTTTTCATGATGATGAGTACTTAATGATATGATAATGAACTACCGGCTAAAAACTACCTATTCATTATTTCATTATTTTTTTGACTTCTATTACATAGCAACAAGAAGTTATTTTTCCTCTTCCTCGGATGCCATGAGGCGGGCCTTGGAGTTTTCATATAGGAAGGCATGACTACCTAACATGCCGGCCGTGGATGACGACGAAAGGGCAAGTAAGGGGAAATGAAAAAAAATAAAAAGAAAAAACTTTTCAAAAATGTTCTCCCCATGGATCTAGAAAGGAAAGTTCTAGAACCGTTCTCATGTTTGCAATTGAATTGATCCAATCCATAACAAAAGAATTTCCTAATCCTATTTGCATTAGGAATTTTTTTTTTTTTTTTTTGGTATTTTTCCTTGAAAAGTGCTCATTCATACATCATACAAATATGAAGTAAAGGAGAATTCCTATTATAAAGAAAAGAAAACTCTCTCTAATGATTAGAGCACATGGTGGATCCTAAATGTCATAAAGAGAAAAAGTTAAATGTATAGGACAATTATTGCTACTTAATTACGAAGAAAAATCCTCTCGTCAAATATTTATTTATCAATTAAAAAGAAATTTTGGGGGAGAACGCTTCTTAGTTTAGTCTAGAATTGGATTAAATTGAATTCACAAGAAATTTGATCAAAAAGTTTCATAAAACCAAAAAGTTTAATAAAATAGAGTGCCTACGGTGCAATATTAGGAAGTATTAGAAAGTATTAGAGTATATCCAACTCCACATATCCAACTGTTCTCAGAGACCAAATCCGTCCAACTCCAACAACATCATTAATATAATGGTCCATAGTACCGGATGACTTTAGTAGATTTTGGTCAATTGAAAATTTAGTATTTATTTGAGGTAACAAAACAAAATCAAGAATTCAGAAATAATGAATCGGCCTCACCGGCATACCCCTATTCACTCACCTCCTACTATTTACTAAGATTGATTCGTGATTAATGATAATCCAAATAAGGCATGGATTGGGAATGGGCTTGCACTCATGTAATAATACCAAAAATAATTTTCAAAAGACCAAAAAGATTAGAAAAAGTTAAACTCTTAAACTAGAATCCAAATGATGCCTAAGCATATTAGATTAGGTGAAAATAATTTCATAAAAGAATTTGTTTTAAAAGACCAAAAAACAAAGATAGAAAGTCAAATTGTTTAGACGGCTCTTCCTTCTCCTCTTTTTCTTAGCTGACCATACTCCCCATACTGCCCATACTGCCCGGACGTCCGACTACACTGGCTATGATTTCTAGACTACACGGTTAGAAGGAGCAAAAGTCTTGCTGTAGCTTGGCCCCTGCTAAGTCAGATCCAAACTGCAAAGTAAGGGCATGGCTTAACCTTAAGACAGCAAGTTTCCGGTCATTAGCGAACTAGAATTGGCAGGGAGAATTTGCATAAGCCGATTCATTCATCCTCAACCTCAACCATTCAAATTTATCCCAATGAAACACAAATAAAAAATCCCAATGCAAGTAAAGCTTTACGGCTCAGCAAATCAAGAAGCGTGAGGAGTTCATCAACAGAAGGAGGAGTATTGAGGAGGCCATTGCCAACCAATCTAAGTGTGCTGCCAAAGTCCTCTGGAATGAAGAAGATGACGCCATTTTTTTTTCTCTTTTTACTTGGGGTGGTATCACACGCTATACAGCTCAAACACAGAGAGAGTACTGCACTAGTATTCTCTTGCGGATTATAGGGAAAATAAAACTTGGCAATTCAGAGGAAGAAATGGTTTCCACCCATGCTATGAACTTGGTCTTATCCCTTGGGTTATGATCTAGCTATGAATTTTGGTTTCTTGCTTGGACTCTGACTGTGTGCTCTTTGCTATGGTGATAAAAAATGAACATTCATATCTTGGGAACTTAGGAGGACCAAACTTCCGTACCTAATCACTCTTAAATTGCACTCCAGATTTTGATTTTTGATTTTTCTGGTTTTCCTAATTATCAACCTGCTCAACAAATGGTATTTATATGTTACATATTGACGGACGGAGCCAATTTCAAATAAGGGCCTCATAATTTATTCATGCAGCACATTCCCCGAATGAAAAATAGAAGGGGACCGATGAAAAATAGAAAGGGACCGAGAGAGACTGCATGTCACCGTCGTGGACACAACAGTCCATCCATTTTGACTCATCCATTTTATCCATTTTGACTCAGGATAGGTCGAATTCATGACAGGACAAAATGCACGGAGGAAGGTCTAAAAGCTTTGTCTTTTATTGCCTTTCGCTCATGGCCCTCAAAAAGTTTTTCCCACGTGATTTTCTTTTGTGGAGGTATAGAAAACAAAAACAGTCAAAATTATATTTCATTTTTAACTTATAGTACTTTCATGTTTTTGGAAAATCGAAAAAATTAGTATATGAGTGGAAAATGTTACTTATAGCCTCATAAAACTAATAAAAAACATCCTTTGCACAACATAAAAATTTTTGCTTTTTGCTTTTTTATTTTTTACATCTATTTTTTTTATTAATGTTGATTTTTGATTTGACATTTATAAATCAAGTTAAATAATATCTCCTCCTCCTTCTTCTTCTCCTTTTTCTTCACCAAGTGTTATTGTAAATGAGGCCTCAAAAGTCAAAAGACCCAAAACCTCCGGACTAAATAAATGAAAAGAGGAATTAATCTGTCGCACCTACCGAAGTTCCTCTTTGAGTTTCGACGCTGAATTAATCTAAGATATTAAAGGTGTAGGGACCTCGATGGCGGCTGGGGATGAGCCTTACGTTCCCCGGACGGCTTCAATGGATAGGGACGTAGCTGTGAGCTCTACCGACGCGACCATCTTAGCCCATCGGCCTAGATATCTTCCTGTTGATTTATCTTTTTCCTCATCTCTTGTTCGATAATAAAATAAAATAAATAATATTAAAAAAGTTGAGCCTAGCGAGAGTACAACAGAAACGCAGCAACAAATTTCTTATTTCCTCTCCCCGATTGGACCCATCATTAATCGGGGAGAGAGGAGGAAGGAGAGAGATATTTATCTTCGAAATTGTTCTCACTATTTTATTCCTCACCTCTTCTCTCCTCTCTCTAGTTTTTGCTAGGAGAGTACTGCACTCCCTCCGCTACACTCCCTCTTCTTCGTGGCAATTATTAACCGCTAGCACACCTATTTTCTTTCCGTCCTTTTCTCTCTAAAAACTCTTTTAGCTGATGCCAAGCCGCATCCTTCACTTATATGTAATTTTTCTTACCGTCTTTTTCTCTCTAAAAACTCTTTTACCTCATGTCTCATAATGTCAAAATGCTCGTAGCTTCCCTCTTCATCATGGCAATCAATACTGGGTAGTCTTCCGAACAAGAAAAAAGATAATAAGGAAAATGAAGAAAATCCTGTTTCAACTCTACCCAACAAAAAATGGAAAAAGAGAGGGAACGAATTCTGAAATTGTGTTAGATTTTCCAGCTTTTCATTTCATTATAAGGAATCGAGACTATGGGATTATGAAAAGATTGTATTATTTCTATTTAAGACTTGATAGTAAATCCTCTACAACAAAAATGAGCCATTCTCTGCTCTAGATTAATGTTCTAGATTAAGGAGCTACCTGCTGCTTAACTCCCTATGAATGCAATCTCAAGCATATTAGCAGACACTGGGAATTTGTTCAAACTTGCCTGGAAACGAACAACAAAAAAGCATAAGAAACTCAAAACCGTAATGCTTTAAGGGTAGAAAAATGTGAAATAGTGAGCAACTTGAGCAAACTGCCCATTCCACACACTTTATTTCCTCCGGATATTTTCATCGTGCTTGCAGCAGTATGACTATGGCAACAGGCTGGAGGCTGATATGAGTTAGCACATTGCCTCAATTTGAATACTATTAACAACCCTGTCTGATTCGAATGTAATAAGACCAGAAAAAAAAATAATTAAAAGAAAAGCACGTTGGCACGATAGAAAGCCAACATCACGTCAAGGCCCATCAATTTTTATTAGGAGAACCCAATATTTAAATTTAAAAACACTCTCCCGAGCCACATTCTCAGCTCGGCCGGTGGCCGCCTGGCGCCTTTCCTCTGTCCTCCTCTGATCGTGTGCGTCCGGCGATTTTGAACGAGTCGTCGCCTGTGTTCTCCGACTTCGTCTCTTTGGGGCTCTGCTGCTTTACTGTCTGTCAGGTTCACCTGAAATCCGCCACGCGTCGTCCCGATAGAGGAGGTTTCTTGTCCTAACGAGATCACGATGAAATACGGTTATAGGGCAGGTGGGGGCTCTGCTGCTTTACTTTGTCAGGTTTGAATTGCCTTTATACGGTGATAAGTACAAGTTTGAACACCATTATTCCCTCGGAAGAGCAGGGGTCAACTTTGGGGATAGGGAGAGCAGTGGCTACTTATAAAGCAACAATCACTCGCGTTCCCTTTACTTTACCTCATACCTCACTAGCCTCTCCATTTTTCACCCTCTTCCCACCCTATCACCTCCCCATCTCCCGCGAGAGAGAGCTCGTCGTAGTTTCGAAACAATGATACCAGGCTTCTCAGGTAATTCTCTGCTTCGTGCGTTCATCTTGAAAGGGGTATGTGCAGATTTTACTCTCGCTCTTTCTCTCTCTGAGGATATGTTGCCGACGTTGGAGTCTTTCTGTGAAAAATTCCAGAGTGTTCCCTGTTCTTTGTCTTTCATTTTGCTTGGTGGTTAGCATGATGTGCGAGAACCCAGCTGGACCATTGCTTCTTTTTCTGAAAATCTGATCATGTACGCTGTCAAAGTTGGAGCCTTTCCTTCTCGAGCCTCCCTCTTTTTGCGAGGAATGACTATCGGCTGAGTAAATTACGGCTGACTTGTGATGTTCTCAAGTGTGTAAAGCATTGCTGTTCAAGGGGTTCTATTGCCCTTTCCCTTCTTTGTTCTTGTGGAGCACTGCCGTCACGATTTCTTTTGATTTCCAGCGTGCGTGAAAGGGGATGTAATCTCTCTGGCGCTTCGTCAATTCTGCGTTCATTGAGCAGAATGATCACATTGTTCATCTTATTTGTGTACTCCTGAAAATTATAATAATGATGAAATTATGGTTGATACCCTTTTTTGGCAAATTGCTAAACTTTACAAGAGGAGATTTCCCTCCGCTCGAGAAATTGCTGATCTTTTCCCCTGATTTTTCCTGTGGAACATCAGTGACTCCTACTAAGAAATTTGGGATAAATAATGCCCACTAATTTCATCCCCGGGTGTGGTATTTTTTGGTTCTGATCTTTCGTTGAAATTTCTGTGCATCCCCGGGTGTAGTATTTTTTGGTTCTGATCTTTCATTGAAATTTCTGTGCATGCTTGTTTCTTGAAGTGGTAAACCTCGAAGAAGGAATCCTTCTTTTCTTGTTTTACTTAAAGTTCTAAAGATGGATATTAATCTTCTCCCCTTCCCTATAGTGCAGTGCTTAGAACTCTCTCTCTCTCGGTGCCCATGTACACTATGGTGGGCATTTCCACTTTTAATTGCCTTTTTTGATATTTCCGAATTTCCAACTTCATTTAATCATTAATGATGTGTTTTTGGATAAAATGCAGGTGTCTCAAATTGCAACCTCTTCAAGAGTCGATTGCAAGATTATGCACAGAAAACGGGACTACCAACTCCACTTTATGAGACCATAAAAGAAGGTGCTTTACATGAATCTCAATTCAGATCAACGGTGACGGTGAATGGTGTCAAATATAATTCTTTACTTGGGTTCTGTAATCGGAAGGCAGCCGAGCAGTCAGCTGCCGAAGTTGCGCTGCTGGAGTTAGCAAAGTCCGGTGAAATCAGTGAAGGCATTTCTCAACCAGTTGTAAGTTCAATAGGCAGTACTAAATAGAATTAAATTGTAAATATATTTTATAGCATACCCATGATAATATAGGTGTTCTCCTTATTTTTGTAATGGAAAACAATTTTGCAGATTTAGTGCATATAGTTAGAAATGAGGAGCTGATTTAATATTATGATTACTGAGTAGTTTAATTATAAGTGTGCTGTGGCGCCTGCAATACCTCATTAAGAAATTGAAGTATTACTTAGCCTATTTCGATCATATTTATGTATCATGCACAAGAATTCCGCTGTACATGTGCATGCTTGATATTGAGGAGATGATTTGATTGTTTAGTGGTTGTGTATGATTATGTTTCTGATCCTTTTATCTTTCTTAGTTTGCGACTGCAAGATGGATTATGTTTCACCGTTTCCCTTGTGGCTGTTTTCTTTGCTTTTTCCTTTTTCTTTTTTTGGGCCAGATCATTCTTTGCATTTAAATTAGTTTGTGACCCATTTCTGTTTGGACTTGTTACGATGATTGTTCTTTGCAGCATGAAACGGGGTTATGCAAAAACCTCCTTCAGGAATATGCACAGAAGCTGAGTTATGCGATTCCCCGGTATGAATGCCGAAAGGATGAGGCATCAGGGAGAGCGCCTCTCTTTTCATGCACTGTTGAGGTTAGAGGAATCTGTTACACTGGTGACACTGCAAGAACCAAGAAACAAGCAGAGATTCAAGCTGCTCGAACGGCTCTTCTTGCCGTACAGTCGAGTACACCCACCGACTCTCAGCTGACGGTTCCATGCAAAAAGAGAGCGACAGAGACAGCGCCCTTCAATGTTCGACATTCATCTCCCGAGAAGTTGAGGATGAATCAAAATGGGGAGGATGATGCAGCCCAAGAACAGCTCTCTCTAAGAAGATCCGCTCGCATTCGAGCTAGACAAAACCCACAATGTTTCTAGTTTCCATTCGTATGTATGTGTAGGGACTTTGAAAGTAACTTTCATCTCTAGTTTCTAGGTTCTGGCCCCGTACGTTCTTTGGGGTTGTATACGAATTACCCCTGAATTCTCACTTTTTACAATTTACTCCCTGGCCTTTTAAAATCGGTGGCAATGTGCCCCAGCATTGACCGGTAAATTTTTCTTGCAGGTCTGGTCATCACGCCACTAGTTATGGAAGGCAATCATCTATATATGTGAGAAAAAATATAGGGACATTTCAGACATATTTTAGAACTATATATTCAGGGGCATTTGGCATTGACTTTTGTACAATTATCGTCGGAAATAGGTCGTGCGGTCTGCAATGTGCGTTTTTAATGACGAAGTCAACCCCCCATGATGATCATCTGCTCTCAGTATTCGGAGCTCAAAGCAAACTGTATAGCTTCTACAAATTTTTTGCCCCTTGCTCCACTCACTCCATTACTTTCGTCTACTTATTTACAGCTCTCTCTTTTCCTGCTAAGCTTGATTTTTGGCATATGAATCAAAAGGTGGCATATGATAACTATTTCAGTAAAATACATAACTCCAAAAAGCATTGAAATATTTACTTTAATATCAATTTTTTGTCAGTTTTACCCACCAAAAGATTGGCTTGTGAAGTCATCCTTGCCTTCTAAATTTAATCCCAGCATCATCCATGCAGTACTCGAGAAGCTTTCTTCAAGAAACTTCCAGTAAGATCGTCTCATCCTGCATCCGTTGATATGTGTATATTAGATATGTCCTTTCCTCTTATGGGCATCTTGGAGAAAGAGGCTATAACAGTCCTTAGTTATTTTTGTTTCTGAATATATACCATAGCAACTAGAAAGCATCGTGAATGTTTCAAATACATCGACATAATGGATTTGCTGGTACACCATCAAATTTTCATCATTTATTTACTTCAATATTTATGAAAGTTACTGCATTCAGGAAAAGGATAAAACGATTATTTTTACTCTGAGTGGCATAGGATTGCATTGTCAATCTTTTTTTTGCCCTTCAAAACCCCCCTTCTTCTATAATGCTTTCGTCGCTAGCTTCATTTGCTTGCAGAACTTTTAGTGCTAAGAAGTTGGGCATTTTTTGTGAAATTTTGGGAGTTTGGTCGCTGACTTGTCCTTTCAGAGATTTGATGGAAGTCATGAGTTTATGAGGTCTTGGTTCTTGTCATTGAGCCCTCTAAAGGACGTCGTTAGTAGTTTAACCACGTCGAAGGAGCTTCTGAAAGTTCTTTTTCGGTCGGTGGTCTCAAGAAGCAACATAAACCGACTATAGCCCTCGTCTCAGGCTTAGGAGTCGAGCTCGATCGTTCCATCATCCAGGTTGAGCAATTGATCCATGAAGAGAGGTCTCATTCTCACCAGATTGATTTCCTCATGAAGCATTTCGCAGAAGAAAAGGCGTCTTGGAGAAGAAAGGAGCGGGAACGAATCCGCACTGCCATTTCACATATGGCGGAGGAAGTCGACATGGAAAAGAAATTGAGAAGACAAACGGAGAGACTAAACAAGAAGCTTGGCCAAGAACTGGCTGGCATGAAGTCATCTCTTTCCAAGGCGATGAAAGAGCTCGAGAGTGAGAAGAGGGCTAAGGAAATATTGGAGCAGGTCTGCGACGTGTTAGCGAGAGGGATTGGAGAGGACCGGGCGCAAGTGGAA
Organism: Eucalyptus virginea; assembly: GCA_014182375.1. Taxonomy (NCBI): domain Eukaryota; kingdom Viridiplantae; phylum Streptophyta; class Magnoliopsida; order Myrtales; family Myrtaceae; genus Eucalyptus; species Eucalyptus virginea. The sequence continues at coordinate 28,489,680 of CM024515.1, forward strand.
GAATTGAAGAGAGAATCCGCCAAAGTTCTTGAAGAGGTGGAGAACGAGAGGGAAATACTTCAGCTAGCGGATGTTTTGCGCGAGGAGAGAGTGCAGACGAAACTTTCAGAGGCCAAGTACCATTTTGAAGAGAAGAATGCCGCCGTCGAAAAGCTGAGGGCTCAGCTCGAGGCCTACATGAGATCCAAAATGAGTAAAGATGAGAATTCTCCGAAATCAGAGAAAGCCAAGGAGCTCGAGGCGTTCTTGAGCGACAAGATCAATCTTGAATGCGCTGAAAACGAATTATTCTGAGAAAATAAAGAAGCTGATGGAGAGGAGTGCGAAGGAAATGAATCCACAGAAAGCGATCTTCATTCGGTCGAATTGAACATGGACAACACCACCAGGAGCTACAAGTGGAGCTACGCGCGTGACGATACTAATCAAGAGAACTTGAAATGGGTCTCGGTAGATAATGAGTTCAACTTCAATGGGAGGAGATCTTCATCCGACAAAATTCAATGGGAGAGCATCTCCTTAAGAAGAGGAAACTCTAAAGGGGCGAATCTTCACGACGGTGCTAGAACTCATGACAACCTGAATGGGTTCAACGCAGGGAGACTAATAGAGTTCTTCTCGCCGGCTAAAATGGACAGCAACAAGGAAGACGAAACCAGAAGAAACAGAGCGCTCGCAGGCCTGAAGGACCATCAGCTGTCGAATTTCGCCAATCCGATCAGGCCATGGAGCCAGTCCTTGCCTCTGCAAGATCACGGCATGGAGAGTTGGACCGTGGGAGAGTAATGAATGCGAAATCGAAGCGAGTCAGGATTAGAGTTTTTTTCCTTCTTCCTTTTGCGCTCATCTCCATGTCAGGCAGGGAATACTAGAAATTGCTAGCGAACGATGTCCTCGCGTTAGTCCTATTCGAGAATTTTGATACTATAATTGTATGTGTTGCTGGTCTAGTGCTGATGTTAAAAACCATCCCAATTCGCAATTTTAGTTCTTGCTGCTAAGTACCAGTTTGATGTTGCTGCTGTCCCAGTTTGCAAGACCGGTGTCATCTGCCTGAAAGAACTTAAAATGAACTTTTCCACGAGAGTTATGATCAACATGAGAGAATAATTCCACCTATGCTCTTCATCATTCCATGTGCTCCTTAACAACTCATTTTGTCATCAACTGGCCAAACAAATTCTCTGGCATGAGGGCCAGCATTTGTTATAAGACAAACCACCTGTTGAAATAAGACCAGGTGCATGGAACTGGAAAATATTGAAACGGCGAAACCCCAACCCCCAAAAAAAAAAACTCGTCACTGATCTACCGAAAGAAAAGATTGAATTAATTCATGAGAAAAGTCATTAATGTTCTTATTTCATTCCCAAGATACAGACTAGTTACAAGAGTCTTACTGCACAAGCTAGACATGTTTACTGTGCAACTGAAATATAACATTGCTTTCTCTACTATCAAGCAGGAAGTATTTATGAACTATGTTGCTTGCAATCAGAATTTACAATAGCCCACGAAGTCGAAAAAGTTGAACAAACAATCAGGAGTCCAAAAAGTTGAAACAAACAATCAGAAGGTTCTCACTGGGACCAACATTTGCTAGGCGTTATTTGCCATGATTTGGACCTGGCTCCGTGAAAGAAAACATAACCTATTTGTGAGGGCCTTCAGGCTTCCCGGATGTCGATGTAAAGGTAACTGGGTTACTCGGATGGTCCCTCACGGTCAGGCTAAGCACCTCAGGCCTCGAATAATGCCCAACCACATCAAAATCAAACTTGGCCCGCGCTATTTCTCCAAGGTCTGCACATCATTACACCATAAGTAAATCAAGCTCATGAGGAAAAACCTGAAGCCCTCACAACTAAAATGAGATCATAATCTCCTTGGTTAGCTAACTTCCAGAGATTTAAAGTGCACGCGAGCTGCAAGTGCAAGGAACATACCAAGGTCAGCTGAGATGAGTGCCTCAGCATCATAATTGGGTCCGGCAAAACATTTCCTGATGGAGATATAATTACACTGCCTCCAGCACATATGACAGAATCTGGGTTAAGATCGTCATCTGTTCCTGCAAAAACATACTCTGGTGGAGGCGGGTAGTCTTTCCGACGACAAAATTGGTTGGCTGATAAAACAAAACATCCACCCTCAAGAGCAATATGTGTCATAGATGCTTGCCAAATGTCCCTCGCATCAGCTGTCGGTGCACAATATATTTCAACACCTGCAAAATAAAGAAGACAGGATTTTCTCAATCCTTCCTGCATCAAGTTTAGCTAACATCATTCCTGTGCTAATTGTAGTTTCTATATCAAAATTATGGCTCATGGAAGCCCAGCCTCAACAGGAGGTACGAAGGTTTTGCAATCCAACAAGGCATTGACAGACAACAATCCATGGAATCACATTCTAATATGAATTGTGATGGTTAAACTTCCGAACATTACCCCAACACTGGTTCCAACGACATCAATGCAGGTAACGAAAGTTAGCCTGATCAGATAGATTGGACACCAATTTGACAGCCTAATACAGGCTTTAAAACTTATAACCAAGAATTCCAGGGTGGGAGAAATATCATTATCATATCCAACTGCGACACAAAAATCTAAATAAGAACTAAAAGAACATGGTTACTAAGCAAAATCAGATCTAAGAACGTAAATATGAACATGGTTACTAAGCAAAATCAGATCACCAGCTGCATCATGCAGCAAAGTTTCAGAAGAATGTGTGCAATTGTTGGCATGGGCATCTATTTTTAAATTCTATACTTTCCTTCAAGTACACATGGTCACGAAGAGCAGATATATGCATTTCAATGGAGATGAAAGAGACTGGGAGATGAATTCTAGTTTGACCTGGTCAAGCAAAAAACAAGCTGCAAACATGCAGAATAGCTAACCTTTAGCATACATTGCTGTCCTCAGAAGTGGCATTCTATTTTTCCCAGCAAATGGCCGCACCGATTTTCCCAATCGGCGTATCAAACATCGGAATGGTCAACCCATCACCAAATCCCCAGATGACACGCTCCAGAACCGTGGGCATGACTTTACAGTGCTTCCCAAGGTAACGACCTTGAGGATCAAAAAACAGGATTGTGCAATACAATGTATATCCATCTCTCTATCACCCCCATCACTAGGAAAACTTTATATTTTCCAGCCATCGCTGCTAACCAATCAACTTCAGGGCCTGCATAAGCATCAATCATGGAACATATGCGGAAGGCATGAGAAGAGCCGTGTGGTAGGATGGCACAAATGAGAGCGACATATTGAACAATCACATGATATACAAAGTAGCCATTTGAAGAAGCTCAGAAACAGAATCTTTCTAAACACAGAATATGAGTATCCAGGTTGCTCCAAGTTCATCACCCTACAGATAAAACAAGAGACTCTGCTTCAACACTGCGAATCTTGGAAGTCGACCCACTTTCTGCACTTAGCTACAGAGCTCAAAGAGAGGGCCAACATCGGAAACTACGAATCATTGCATCTGGGTGAGAACGAACTACCTTAAAAAACCCAAAAGAGAACCAACGCCCACCAACCATAAAAACATGGTGGTAAAGCTAGTACCTGGAACATCGATGGTGGAGGCGCGATACTTGCGGAACTCCTCCCTGCCCTTTGCCGTGCGATTGCCGATGATGACGCCGAAGGTGGAGCCGCGGGGGTAACCGCTGAGGAAGGCTTCGGGGAAGACGACCAGCTGAGACCCGTGCGAAGCTGCCTCGGCCAGCAGCCTCTCCGCCTTATCTGCCATCGCATCCCACAGAAGAAGCAAAGATAAAAAGGCGTCAAATTTACATCTCAGTTTCTCAACCATTTGCCAGGTGATGAAAAGGGCAGCTTTGCAGCTTAACGCTTTAAGTCATCATAAATCCGTATCAATAAAAAACAAGCCCTCAATTCATCTGGCCCGAGAGGGCTCAATGACAAGAACCAAGACCTCATAAACTCATGACTTCCATCAAATCTCTGAAAGGACAAGTCAGCGACCAAACTCCCAAAATTTCACAAGAAATGCCCAACTTCTCACCACTAAAAGTTCTGCAAGCAAATGAAGCTAGCGACGAAAGCATTATAGAAGAAGGGGGGTTTGAAGGGCGAGGATGGGTTACCGCAGGACGAGAATGAGCAGCGAGAGGGTCGGAGAAGGTGAAGGAGCGAAGGGACATCTTCGCGATCTCCGAAACGGCGACGTCGCGAACGCCCGGCACGTCACTCGTCAAGAACTCGTAACCGGCCTGGAAGGCGTCCCGCCAGAACTAGGGCAATCTACTGCTCTTGCTCTGCGTGTACACATCCCACAAATCTCGTAACCGGCGTCGACGCTGCTCTGCAGGTGGTTGCAGAAATGGGATCCCCAAATCTCGGCCGCCCAAGAAGTTTATTGCGCGAAGGAAAGCGGCGATGGAGCGAGCAAAGAGCGAGCGAGCGCCGGGCGACGGCGCGGAACGGCCGCTTGACAAAGGCAATGCCGGAGCAGCAACAACGAGCGCGGAGTAGCAAACGAGATTCAAAATTTTCGAAAGAACCAGAGAAAAGAGAAATTCTTCTTCTCGGGAGGAAAGAGGCGCGAGGGAGAGAGACAAAACCCAAAATATTTAAGTGAGGAGTTAGAAATTTTAAGCGGGAGTCGTCCCAGCCGAGCCCAGCCGAGCCGACCCACCCGCCGAGAGTTATTTCGGAGAGAGTGAGGAGAGAGAGGAGAGAGACAGAAGCGCAGAACATGAACATGGAGAGAAGAGAGAGCAGACGTAGCGGGCCCCGAGGACAGGTGTCGACGCGTGAATGGATCAGAGCATCGATTGCGTGGCATGTACCTGGACCCCTTCTCCATATTATATTCATCCCCGCCGGCTCAGTAGCACCCCACTCCTCCTCTACTCTCCTTCCACCGCCGCCGCCGATGGCCGACGCCGCCGCCACCCGCCCCACCAAGATCATCGCCGGGGCCGACCCTTCTGGCGCTCTGCTCAAGGACGCCCTCGTCACCCACCTCCGGGAGGCCCTGCACGTCGAGGTCGAGGACCTCAGCACCGGCCCTTACTACTCCATCGCCGCCGACGTCGGCCACCGCATCTCCTCCTTCGGGGGACCCGAAACCCACGGCCTCGTCGCCTGCGGCACCGGCTGCGGCGTCTCCATGTTCGCCAACAAGTTCCCCGGCGCCTTCGCGGCGACCTGCCTCTCCGTCGCCGACGCCGTCAACGCCCGGTCCATCAACAACTCCAACATCCTCGCCGTCTCCTCCGTCTACACGCCTCCCGAGCCGGCCGTGGAGATCCTCCGCGCCTGGCTGGACATCCCCTTCAAGTCCCCCTGCCCCGCCAACGGCGACCGGCCCTGGAGCGACGACATTCAGGAGTTCCTCGACCGGGCCCTCGTCGAGACGCCCAAGATCGGCGTGCCGGCCTCGGAGCTGGACGAATCCGCCTCCTGCGCGATCTGTTGCCTGGTGAAGCGCCGGGAGCTGAACCCCATCGACATGATCCCGGGGGGGTTGATGAAGATACTCCGCGAGACCCCGACGTCGGCGATCGTGAGGTTCAAGGCCGGGAGCGTCGAGCCCGCGCACCACCACACGTTCGGGCACGATCTGGTGGTGCTGGAAGGGAAGAAGAGCGTCTGGAACTTGACCAAGAAGGAGAGGTACGACCTGGTGGTCGGGGACTACCTGTTCACCCCGGCCGGGGACGTGCACAGGGTGCAGTATCACGAGGAGACGGAGTTCTTCATCAAGTGGGATGGCCACTGGGACATGTTCTTCGATGAGGATCTGGAGACTGCCAAGAAGGCCATCGCCGAGGAATCATCGGCATCGTCGTTACCTTGATTTATATGTTTCTCTGTTCTTGCTGGTACCCATTCCCCGCAAAAGAGAGTCTGCCATGGGGGGTTGTTCTTGCTGTGTGTAGTTCATGTGATATGTCAAGAGAAGGATGATGTGATCTTGTGAAGTTGAGGCATGTCTGAAGCATATCTGTAATTAGCTGAAGTTTGGTGTTGCAGAGTATGTAAATGCATGGAGCAGAGACTTTTTCAGCTGATATGTTTCCATGAGTGGTTGAGTCTTGAGTGATGGTTTTCTCTGTTATCGGTTTAGACTGGAAGAAACAGACTGTTTTTTTATGAAATAGGCTCACCACATTGACTTGAATTCCACATTTCACCATGAATAATGTGAATATTATCTTGTTTTGGGCAAATACATATGTATTTGCAATCACAACTACATGAGGTTAGTGTGGTTTTCAATGAATTCCAATTTACCAAACTGAGATGAATTTGCTGGACTAAGAAAAATTGGTCATAGGAAAATTGAACTCGGAGTTAGGAGGGTTATGAAGGAGAGAAGGAGATTTGTAAGGTTTCCCGCCTGTTTGGTATAGCTGTGGCCGAATTGGAAACTGCTATAGTCTTCAACATGAGGCTATTTAGTATGGTTTTCAAAAGCGACTTAAATTGTGATTAAGGATGTTGCTACTTTGATGAAGCACTCGACAAACATTTTGTTGTGGTAACACGGTGTGAAGTAGATAAGGAGATTTGTAAGAGTTTGCACTTGTTCGTTAAAGTTGTGGCTGAATTGGAAACTGCTATAGTTTTCAACGTGTTATGGCTACGAAATGTTTGCTGAATGCTTCATCAAAGTAGCAACACTCTTATTCACAATTGAAGTCGCTTTGGAAAACCATACTAAACAGCCTCATGTACTGACGTGGTGATGATTTGTGAGATTTGATTTGTATGTTTTGTTAATGCATTGAATGAGCATAGACTTTTTTAAGCTGATATGTTCTGTGTGTGGCTGAGTCTTGAGTAGGGGTTAGCAGTGGTCTAGGGTCGACCCTGGACCGACCCTGGACCGGCCCAACCCCGCGGTCCCGGGGTCCGGTTCCCAAGGGGATTGGGTCGGTCCTTGGTCCGAAATTCCAGGACCAATACTATGCGGGAGTTGGTCCTCGGTCCCAGAGTTTTGGGTCGGTCCAACCCCTGGACCAACCCTGTATATTATATTATTTATAATTCTTTTATATATTCAAACCTAAGTAAAATGTTTGTTATATTATATTATATTGAGATGTTCTATCAATAGCACTAATAGTAATTTCAATTTAAAAATTTTGTTGAGTATTAATTATGTGTCGTTTGTTTTGTTTTCAGGTGTATAGAAGTTCAAAATGAATTAACAAGATGTGAAGTTATATATTTATGGTTTATTTTAAGTATTTTGAATTTTTTATGGTTTAATTGTATTTTACTAATGAATTTCAGCTGTACTTTACTTTTCAATTTGTGTCAAATTGTAGAAGTTTTTGAAGAATAAAGTAATACTGCAGTTGCTATGGTGATTTGTTAGTCAAGTGATGTAAAGCTCATTTTTTGGTTGAGTGAATTCTACATGATCAAATGCACAAAAACGCTTTTGCATATGATGTTATGAATATTAAAGATACATGATTACAAGAACTTTTCATCTTGTCCCATATCTCGATGAGTGGTTAGCAGTTACGGAATTTCTATTATTGTGTCATCTTAAATTTGCTAAATATGTATTAGTATTTATAGTTTAGTTGCACAATGCCGCATTGTCGATGGATGTGTAATTTGAATTTGTAGGTTTGCTTTTTTAGGGAGTATAAAAAATAAGACGAAAAAATTATCGATCGGTCCCGGGTTGACCCTGGAACCGGACCGAACCCATTGGGTTAGTCCGATCCTTGGTCCCGTGCTCAATAGGGTCGATCCTTGGTCCTAAAAATTGAGGACCGACATTGTACGGGTTGGTCCTAGGGTTAGGGGGTGGCCCGGACCAACCCGGACCATGCTCACCTCTAGTCTTGAGTGATGATTTTCTCTATTATCGCTTCAGATCGAAAGAAATAGAATGCTTTTGTATGAAATGGGCGCACCCCATTGGATTGAATTCCACATCCATGCCACCAAAAATGTGAGAGTAATCTATCTTGTTTGGGCCATTCACCTGTGCGTTTAGAATCACAAATCCACGAGGTTAGTGTTTGCTCTTAGTGAACTCCAATTTACCAAGCTGAGATGAATTTGATGGAGTAAGAAAAATTTGTCATAGGGAAATTAAACTCAGAGTTAGGAGGGGTGTGAAGGAGAGAGAGTTGTATGGTTTCGTGCCCATTCGGTATTCCCATAACTGAATCGGACGCTAAATACCAAGCTTTGCTTTGAAAGTGTTGCAGCACTGACATGTTTACTGAATACCTTATCAAAGTCGCAACATCTTTAACTTGTTTTGGAAATAGTGTACGAAACAGTCTCATGTCAAAAAAATTTGGTTGATGTTGGGTCTGTTGTGAGACTTTTCTAGCTCATATGTTTGGCAATACATATTTGATTTTGCAGCACTTGAAAACAAGATGCGACAGTTCTCTAAGGATCGTAATGCTGCTAAAGTTCTGTAATTGTAAAGTCAATATATAACTCAGCAATTAAGTAGATGATAAATTTTTGCTGGTTAGCTGCTATTTTATAGAGAAAGTACCAAAACCTTTTCATACAATGACGGAAAGAGCCATTTGAATCCCATGCAATCCTTCTGTGGCACGCACAAAAGACATAGTTATGGATGTCAAGCGAATTTTTTTTTTTTTAACATCAACGTTAGGCAATTAGAGAAATTGATCGACCAAATTAATCACATGAAGTTGCCTTAGTCATTTAGAGTCCGATGCGTGTTTGTGCAAATTAGGTGCTAGACATTACTATTTTTTTTTTTATTGGTAAAAGATCACTGCTGCTTCTTTTTTCTGTCAAAAAATATCGTTATTTTTGTTGCGATAGATGAGCATTAAAACTTCGACTTTTATGTGACATCAAAAATAAACTTAAATTACACAATATTTCATCTGAAGATTAGATTCGACTTTTATGTGACATCAAAAATAAACTTAAATTACACAATATTTCATCTGAAGATTTAGTTGTTGCATAATTGACTAGAGATGGATAAATTCCCACGACTCCAATATATTTAGATTTTAGCGCACATGCCTTCAAATGATTAAATCCACCCAAAAAAAGGGCAAAATACAAACTTATCGAGTGGTTTACCTGAGCTGATTGATTAAGAGAAGAGAGGCCAATCTTCTTTTGGGCCTAGCCATGCGAGCCCAAAGTACCACGACATTCAGATGGGGCCCACGTTGATTCCCTACGAGGTCGATCGTTACATTCAGATCTATGCGAGCTTTGCTTGGGCCTAGCGAGGGTCACCGGCCCTTTCGTGGGGCTAACAAGGCTCGACTGTGTGACGTGAGCCCTTACCCAGGGCCAACAATGGCCAGCCACCCCCGGGCAATGGGTGGTGGTCGCAATGCCCAGCCATGATCTTTGCCCCTTTTTTTAGTTTTTAAAACTATTTTATCTTTCTTTTTAGTTTTTTACTATTATTTAAATAAGATTTAAGAAAAAAAGTAATAAAAAATGCTACGTAGGAAAAAATAATAATTTAAATATGCCCTAATAATAATTTTTGTTAGACAAATTGATGGTGTTAACAGAAAAACTCAATTGTACCAATTTAACTAGTTTTAAAACTTAATTGCTCTTTTTGAAAATTTTAGGATTCAATTGCATTTTTGTAACAAGTTTTAAGATTTATAATGCACACATCCCAAGAAAAATAATCCACATTTCACCATCAAAAGATAGGGTTTCCTTTCTCCCTTTTTTTTTTAATATTTTTATATTTACATTCTAACCCCTAATTTATTAATTTTTTTAAAATTGATCACATTCGTGTCGAAATCACATGTTGGAATTCCAAACTCGCATGTTGCTGGCGTATTGGGAAATTTGACCGTATATCGGATGTCCAACATCAATTGACCGCGTGTTAGAGTGTATCGAACACGTGTCGGGGTGTCCGACACCAACACATAGGCTCTCAAAAAGTATTTGTGCTCTCTAGCTTTACATCATAGACCTCCTCTCATGAAGATACTCTACTCGTTTCAGATTATTAGTAAGCAAATCGAATAAGCAAGTCTGATATTGGAGCATGATTAGACAAATTTTGTTTGTTGCAAGTAAGCTTATAGAGTAAAAGAAAGGGAGTCGAGGTACCTGCCGTCCTTCACGGCAGACAAAAACCCTGAGAATCTCCGTGACTCCACTCACAACGAGCTCGATCAACTCCGGTGTGGGTCCGATGCTTCCTTTGCCGCAGAGTTATCGGAGAAGGCCTTGCGATGCAGGCGATTCCCGCCATTTCTGGTCCGGAGGTTGAAGATGAAGATGACGGTGAGCTTCCAACGATTCAATAACGTAGGTAGATCTGATGGGCCCAAGGAGCGATGTCAAGAATGGGCCCGACTCACATGGGCCCAAATAAACTCGACCTCTCAGGGAGTCATTGTAGGGCCCATCTGAATGTCGCGATACTTTGGGCTCGCATGACCGGGCCCAAAAGATGATTTGACCCCTCTTCTTCTAATGAATCGGCTGAAATAACCATTCGATCAGTTTGTATTTTGCCCTTGAACTTAATTTCTTTTTATGTGCGTGTGTGGATTAATCATTCGAAGGTACGTTTGCTCAAATCTAAATGGAATCGTGGGAATTTGTCCATCTCCATTTATTATGCCAAACTTAAATTTTCAGGCGAAAAATATTAGTGTAATTTAAGTTTTTCTTCAACTTCATGTGAAAGTTAAAGTTTTAAGGTGAGATGTTTCTCGTCGATCGCAACAAAAATAAAAGTATTTTCTAGACCAAAAAAAAAAAAAAAAGATCATATTTTGTCAATGAGAAAAATTAATGTGTAGCGTCAAATTTGCATACATACGTTTCGGATTCTAAATAACTAAGGTAACTTCACATGATTAATTTTGTAGATCAATCTTTTCAATTGCCTATAATTGATGGCAAAAAAAAAAAAAAATCGCTTAACGTCTCTACCTATGTAGATATGTTTTTATAGCAAAGTCTTCCCTAATTGTTGTCCTTTATGTGTGCCACCAAAGGATTGCACACAATTCAAATGGCCCTCTCCCACGTTGTATGAAAAGGTTTTGGTAGTTTCTCTATAAAATAGCAGCTAACCAGCAAAAATTAGTCATCTACTTGGTGATTGAGTTGAATACTAACTTTACATCTACAAAATGGTAGCAGCTTATTGCAAGTGCTGTCTAATCTAGTTTTCAAGTGCTGCAATACCAAACATACAAGTTACAAATGGCGCGTTTGGTAACGTTTCTGTTAAAAAATTGTTCCAGGGAACAGAAATAGAAAAAAAGTGTTTTTGTTCCGGGGAACAATTTTTGACTAGAAATGTGCGTTTGGTAAACTTGTTCCAGGAATAAAAAATTAATAGAAACACGTTTGGTAAATTTATATTCTTTTTTTGTTTCTTTTGATTTTTTAATATTTTTATTTTATTTTTATTTTTTCCTTTCTTTTTTTTTTTTTTTCTTCTTTCGGCCGGTCGCCGGCCTCCGACGACCGGCCGACGGGGCCGGTAGCCTCGCCTTAGCCGGGCGAGCTCGGGCTCGCCAGATCGGTGACGCTCCGGCGAGGTCGCCGATCCTCGATGGCGTCACCGGCCCTCGACGGCCGATCGCCGGCCATGGCCGAGCCAAAAAAAGAAAAAGAAGAAGAAAAGAAGAAGAAAAAGAGAGAGAAGTGTTTCTTCAAAAGTGTTTCTAGAACAAGAAACAATTTTTTTTTTGTTTTCATTTATATTCTTTTTGTGTTCCGAGAACAAAAATCAGATTTTGAACAAAAAAGCAAACAAACGCGTTTACATTCTTTCTTTTTTGTTCAGGAACAAAAAAACAAAATTTCTGTTCTTAAACAGAAAAAAGAAACGAAAACATGCAGCCCCAAAGTCTCATGACACACCCAATAACAGCAACTAGTGCGTTTGGTAGAACATTTGTTTAAAAATTGTTAGGAAATAGAAATAGAAAAAAGTGTTTGTTAGGGGAACAATTTTTGAACAAAAAAAAAAAACGCGTTTGGTGAACTTATTCGGGAATAAAAATGAACGAAACACGTTTGATAAATTTGTATAATTTTTTTATTTCTTTATTTTATTTTTCTATTTTCTTATTTATTTTTTTTTTTTTTTTTTCTTTTTTTCTTCTTTTGGTCGGTCAGGCCTCGCCATGGCCGCCGATCGGCCGACGAGGGGGCGGGCCTCGCCCAGCCACGGCGAGGCTCGCCGGCCCCGACGAGGTCGTCGGCCCTCGCCGGCCCTCAATGAGGTCGTCGCCCTCGACCGGCCAAAGAAAAAAAGAAAGAAAAAAAGAAAAGAAAAGAAGAAGAAAAAGAGAAAAGAAAATGAAAAGTGTTTCTGAATTTTGTTCCAGAAATAAGAAACAACTTTTCTTTTGTTTTTTGTTTCTGTTTCAAATGTGTTTCGGGAAAAAAAATAGTTTTGGAACAAAAACGCAAACATACGCGTTTCTGTTCCTTTTTTGTTCATAGGAACAAAAAAACAGAAATTTTTATTCCTAGGAACAGAAACAAGTTGCAAACAAACGGGCCCTTACAGTTTTCCGAAACAAGTTCAATTGTGGATGTAGCAGCTTTCAATTAAGGCTGCGCATGACAACGCTTTCTGTTCAGGGAAGATTTTTTTCAAAAGTAGTTCTTTTCTATTTCGCTCCGGAACAATTTCTAAGTAAAAGAACCCGTTTGATAACGACACAAAATTTCTACTCCTCGAATAGAAAAAGAATAGAAATGCGTTTGGTAACGCAACAATTTCTTTTTGTATTTATTCATTTTTATTTTTGCCGACGGATCGCCTCCGCCGCCGCCGGCCGGCAACGGCGGGCGGCGACCGGCGGCGACCGACGGCGGCAGCAGCGACCGACAACCGGGCGGCGGCCGCGGCCGCGACCGCGGCGACCGAGCGACCGGCGGCGGTGGCAACCGGCGGCGGTGGTGGTGGGCGGTGGCTCCGAGCGGTTGACGATGGTCGCGACAAGAAAATAAAATTAAAAAAGAAAATCAGCTTACTTCTAAAAATTGTTCCGGAAACAAGAAGCAACTTTTTTGCTTCTCAAAACTGTTCCAGGGAACAAAACGGAACAAAAAATTGAGAAATTGTTCCGAGAACAAATGTTTTACCAAACAGGTTTACGTTCTTTTTTTGTTCCGGAGAACAAAAAACAGAAATTGGGAGAAACAAGAGCGTTACCATGCGCTACTAGCTACCGGAGTATACCAGATGAGCGCGAAACCATAAAAATCTCCTTGTCTCCTTCACACTCCTCCTAACCCTGAATTTAATTTTCCTATGACAAAAATTTTCTTACTCCAGCAAATTTGTCTCAGTTTGGTAAACTGGAATTCATTGAAAGGAACCCTAACCTCATGGATTTGTGATTCTAAAGACAAGCAAGACAACATTCACATTTCTGATGGTGTGGATGTGGGATTAACGCCGATGTGGGTTTAACGCCAATGTGGGGCGCCCATTTCATGCAAAAACATTCAGTTTCTTTCGGTCTAAACCGATGAACCGAGAAAATCATCACCCAAGACTCAACCACACGTGGAACATATCAGCGGAGAAAGTCTCTGCTCCATGACTAAGCCCAAAAGAAGATTGGCCTCTCTTCTTCTAATCAATCAGCTGGCATAACCACTCAATGAGTTTGTATTTTGCCCTTGGCCTTTAATTTAATTTTAATTTTTAATTTTTAATTAATTATTTATTTATTGCGGATTAATCATTTGAAGGCATATGTGCTCAAATCTAAGTATAATGGAATCATGGGAATTTATCCAGCTCTAATTATTAAGCAAAACCTAAATCTTCATGCGAAAATACTAGTGCGGTTTAAGATTATCTATGACGTCATGTGAAATTTAAAATTTTGACATGAGGTGTTACTCGTCAATCGCAACAAAAATAGTGATATTTTTTCAAAAAAAAAATCATTGATATTTAAGCAATGAAGAAATTTAATATCTAGCGCCTAATATGCATACATACGTGTTCAATTCTAGATGACTAAAGCAATTTCACATGATAAATTTGGTCGATCAATCTCTTTAATTGTCTCTTGTCAAAAAAAAAAAATCTCTTTAATTGTCTAATATTGATGGCCAAAAATAAAAAATAAACACTTAACATCTATACCTATGTAAATATGTTACAGTAGGGTCTTCCCTGACTGTTGTCTTTTATGTGTGCCACCTAAGCATTGCTCATCATTAAAATGGTCATCTCCTCATTGTATGAAAAGGCTTTGGTACTTTCCTTGTAAAATGGCAGCCCACCAGCAAAATTAAATGCTCTGCTTAACTGCCAAGTTAAATATTGACTTTACAGTTACAAATCTGTAGCAGGTTATTACAATTTCCTAGAGAAATTGTCTCAAGTGCCGCAAAATCAAACATGTATCACCAAACATACAAGTTTCCAAATATCATGACACACTCAACGACTGTTAAAATTTTCCCGACCCGAGAACGTTTAGTGCAGTTTTCCGAAACGGGTTCAATTGTAGATAAAGATATTGCGACTTTAATACAGTACTCAGTAAACATCTCAATACTAAAATACTTTCAAAGTTAATAGCAGCTTCCAATTAAGCCACATGTACACCGAACGGGCACAAAACCTTACAAATCTCATTCTCTCCTTCACGTCCCTTGGAACTCCAAGTTTAATTGTCCTATGACAAATGTATCTTACTCCAGCAAATTCATCTATAATGAAACATGTATTACCAAATATAAATCATCACGACACACTCAATGAAAGCTAAAATTTTCCCAACACGAGATTGTTTAGTACAGTTTTTTGAAACAAGTTTGATTGTAGATAAGGATGTTGCAACTAAGATAAAGTAATCGGTAAACATCTCAATGCAACAAAACTTTCAAAACTGATAGCAGCTTTCAATTCAGCCATAGGTATATCAAACGGGCAAGAAACTTCACAGTTCTCATTCTCTGTTTCGCATACCTCCTAATTTTGAACCCAAATGTCCTATGACAAATGTTTCTTATTCCAGCAAATTCATCTAAGTTTGGTAAATTTGCATTCAATGCGGTGCGCCTGTTTCATTAAAAAATGCGTTCTATATCTTGCAATCTATACCAATAACAAAGAATATCATCACTCGGCAACGGAACATGTCAGCAGAAGATTCTCTCTGCTCTGGCATACACTCTAAAAAAAAACAGCGCAACAAGACAGCCACCGTGGCAGACTTTATTTATGGGGCATTTAAACAAGAACAATGAAACTCACAAAACAAGCTAATGACGACGAAGACGATGACGACGACGATTACTCGTCGATGGCCTTCTCAGCAGTGTCGAAGAACATGTCGCACTGGCCGTGCCACTTGACGAAGAACTTCGTGTCCTCATGATACTTCACCATGTGCACATCCCCACCGGGCGTGAACAAGTAATTCCCAGCCACCAAGTCGTACCTCTTCTTCTTGCTCAAGTTCCACACGCTCATCTTGCCTTTCAGCACCAGCTGTTCGTGCCCGGACGTGTGGTGGTGCGCCGGCTCAACGCTCTGAGCCTTGAACTTCACGGTCGCCGATGTCGGGTTCTCTTGGATTATCTTCACCGATCCCCCTGGAATCATTTCGAACGGATCCGGCACCTGGGGATTCGCCAGGCAACAGATCGCACAGGAAATGCAACCACCCGGCTCCGAGTCCAGCACACCGATCTTAGTCATTTTGATGTGGAATCGATCGAGGGATTCATGGACGTCGTCGCTCCAGGGCTGGCCGTTGGAGACAGGGCAGGGGGACTTGAAGGCTGTGTCCAGCCAGGCGAGGAGGATGTCCTTGGTGGAGCCCCCGGTGAGGGGGGAGACGACGAGGATGTTGGAGTCGCAGATGGAGCGGGCGTCGACGGCCTCATCGACAGAGCGGCAGCCGGTCGCGGAGGCCCCGGGAACTTGTTGGCGAGCATTGAGCCGATGGAGTCGACGCCGCAGACGACGAGGCCACGGACCCCGGATCCAACGGAGGAGGAGACATGAAGGCCGACGTCGGCAGCGATGGAGTGGCCAGTGCCGAGGTCGACGACCTCGATGCCCAGCTCCTCGCGGAGGAAGGAGACGAGGGCGTCCTTGAGCGGAGCGCCGAAGGGAGTGGCGCCGGCTATGATTTTGGCGGGGCGGGCGGTGTTGGTGGTGGGGGTGGACATGACTTTGGCTACTGAGTTGCGTCGTCCGTGTGGTCGTATCGTCGAGAATACGATTTACAAATACGATCCTGCGGAGTGGGGTTAAAGTAATATGATCGGTCGGTCCGTGATGGCGTTTTCCAGCTGGTCTGGCCAATTTGATGAATTCTACACCTCTCTTTTTGAGAGTTTTTGACGATATAGCTTTGGTCAAAAAACGAATCTTTAACTCGATCTTCAAAGCTTTGTTATCGTTTCGGAGCCTGAAACCATACATTCGGGTCCTTCCTTTTAATTGCCATCTAGCGTTTTTCTGATTTTTTAATTTATTTAATCCTTTGCGGACCTTTAATGTTGTGAAAGGAATTTCATTTGTTTAGTTGAAATTATGATAGAACTTGCTCGAACAACAAAACGCCGTACCGGGGCCACATCGTCAGGCCGCTTTCTTCCTAGGAAAATTCGATGGATTTGCCACTTCTGCGGTGCATTGTGCCGCTTACAAAATTGAACAAACAAAAAATATTTTTAAAGACAGATTCCGGTAAAATTTCTTCTTAAGATTCTTTGCAATAATTTTTCCCAGTTCATCTTTGTGGACTAAAACAACTGAAAATCTTGGGCAACCTATTTTCTTGTTCCTCTGCAAAAGGCCTCTTCACCCACATCTTTACATCAAAGACCTCCTCTCAAGAAAATACTCTACTCGTTTCCGATAATTAGTAAGCAAATCTATTAAGCAAGTTTGATATTGGAGCATGATCAGACAGATTTGGTTCGTTACCAGGAAGCATAGAGTAAAACAAAGGAAGTCTAGGTACCAGTACGCATGATCTCCTCGACTCCGGCGCAGCAGCATCGCGGGCGACAGCGTCGATGGTTCAGAGAGAGAAAGGGCCAAAAAAGAAGAAGAAGAAGAAGAAGAGGGAGCTCTGCAGATTGAGAGATCGGAGCTCGAAGAGAACGCGGGCGGGGAAGTGGAAGCTGAGAGTAACCATCGAGCGCAGAGTTATCGGGCAATGCCCCGCGACGCAGGCGATTCCCGCCGTTTCTGGTCCGAAGGTTGAAGATGAAGACGACGATGAAGATGGGCTTCCAAAGATTCAATAACGAAGACAGATATAATGGGCCGAAGGAACGGTGTTAGGAATGGGCTGACTCATATGAGCCCAAAGAAGGTTGACCTCCCGGGGAGTCAACGTGGGGCCCATCTGCATTTCGTGATAGTTTGGGCTCGCATGACTAGGCCCAAAAGAAGATTGACCTCTCTTCTTCTGATCAATCCAGCTGGCGTAACTAACCAGTCCATGAGTTTGTATTTTGCCCTTTTTTGGGTGGATTTAATCATTTGAAGTCATGTGCGTTAAAATCTAAATATAATGGAGTCATGGGAATTTATCCAACTCTAATTATTATGTAAAATTCAAATCTTCAAGCAAAAATACTAGCTTGGTTTAAATTTATCTTTAACATCTTGGGAAAGTTGAAATTTTAACGTAAGGTATTTCTCATCAATTGAAACAAAAATAACGATATTTTAAGCAGTAGTGATCTTTTACCAATTAAAAAGAGAATAATGTCTAGCACCTGATTTGCACATATCCATGTTGGATTCTAAATGATTAAGGCAACTTCACGTGATTAATTTGGTCAATCAATCTCTTTAATTGCCTAACATTGATGGCAAAAAAAAAAAAAAAAAAAAAATACCTATGTAAATATGTTCATCATCTATACCTATGTAAATGTGCCGCGAAGGGATTGCATAGGATTCAAATGGCCCTATTCCTCATTGTATGAAAAGGTTTTGGTATTTCTTTGTAAAATAGCAGCTAACCAGCAAAAATTAATCATCTACTTAATTGCTCATTTGAATTGACTTTACATTTACAAAACTGCAGCTGCATACAATCCCTAGAGAACTGACTCACCTAGTTTTCAAGTGCTGCACAATCAGAAATATATGCCAAACATACAAGTTCGAAAAAAGTCTCATGACACACCCACCATCAACAAAAATTTTCTGAGGTGAGACTGTTTAGTATAGTTTTTCCAAAACAAGTTCAATTGTGGATAAGGATGTTTCAACTTTGATAAAGTATTCAGTAAAAATCTCGATATTGCAACACTTTCAAAAAGCTTGATTCGTGACACCATACAAATCCTCCTTCTCTCCTTCACACCCCTCCTAACTCTGAATTTAATTTTCCTATGACAACATTTTTCTTTACTCTAGCAAATTCACCTTAGTTTGGTAAATTGGAATTCATTGAAGGAAAACACTAACCTCATGGATTTGTGACTCTAAAGACAAGCAAGACAACATTCGTATTTATGGTGGTGTGGATATGGAATTCAAGCCAATGTGGTGTTCCCATTTGCTACAAAAGCATTCATGTTTCTTTCAATCTAAACCGATAACAAAGAAAATCATCACCCAAGACTCAACCACACGTGGAACATATCAGCTGAGAAAGTCTCTGCTCCATGACTAACCGCTCAATGAGTATGTATCTTGCCCTTGGCCTTCATTTCATTTTTTTTTTCTTTTTTGTGGATTAATCATTTGAAGGCATGTGTACTCAAAACTAAAAATATTGGAATCATAGGAATTTATCCATCTCTAGTTTAAAGCAAAATGTAAATCTTCATGTGATAATACTAGTGTGGTGTAAGTTTATCTGTGACGTCAGGTGAAAGATAAAATTTTGACATGAGATGTTACTCGTCAATCGCAATAAGAATAGTTATATTTTTTCAACAAAAAAAAAAAAAAAAAATCAATGATATTTAACCAATGAAGAAAATTATTATCTAGCGCCTAATTTGCATACATATGTTCAATTCTAGATGACTAAAACAACCTCTGATTAATTTGGTCAATCAATCTCTTTAATTGCATGACATCGATGGTGAAAAGAAAAAATCACTTAACATCAATACCTATGTTATTTATGTTACGGTAGGGTCTTCCTAAGTGTTGTCTTTTCTGTGTGCCACCTAAGAATTGCTTATGATTAAAATGGTCCTCTCCTCATTGTATGAAAAGGCTTTGGTACTTTCCCTGTAAAATAGCAGCTCGCCAGCAAAAGTTAATTATCTACTTAACTGCCAAGTTGAATATTGACTCTACAGTTACAAAACTGCAGCGGATTATTACAATTTCCCAGAGAAATTGTCTCAAAATCAAACATGTATCACCAAACATAAAGTTTCAAACATGTATCACAACCACTTGACAAGTGTAATATTCCAAAACGGGTTCAATTGTGGATAAGGATATTATGACTTTGATACAGTACTAGTAAATATCTTGATATTGGAACACTTTCAAAGCTGGTAGCAGCTTTCAATTAAGCCACAGGCACACCGAACGGGCACAAAACTAAAATTTTCAGGACATGAGATGACAAATGTATCTTATTCAAATTCATCTATAATGAAACATTTTACCAAACATAAAAATGAAAGTTCAATAGTTAAAATAAGAAATTGTTTGCAGTTTTTATGACAAAAGTACCAAATTCATCTTGTATCACGCAAACTAAAATTTTCCCAACACAAGATTGTTCCATATAGTTTTTTGAAACAAGTTCAATTGTAGATCAGGATGTTGCAACTATGATAAAGTAAATGGTAAACATCAACGATGCCAATTCAGCTATAGCTTCCAATTCAGTATATTGAATGGGCGTGAAACATCACAAATCTCATTCTCTCCTTTGCACACCTCCTAACTTTGAATCCAACTGTCCTATGACAAATGTTTTAATTTAATTTTGGTAAATTTGCATTCATTGAAGACCACAATGACCTCACGGATTTTGGATTCAAAAACAAGATGACACATTCACATTTTTGGTGGTGTAGATGTGGACATCAAGAGCGCCTGTTTCATGCAAAGGCACTGTGTTTCTTTCAATCTATGCCCATGACAGAGAATCTCATCACTCAGCAACAAAACAAGTCAGCAGAAAACTCTCTGCTCTTGCAAATCTTCTAAACCAAACAGCACAACAAGACAGCCGCCATGGCATACTTTATTTATGGGGCATTTAGCTAGAACACTGAAACTCACAAAGCAAGCTACTGACGTTGATGACGCCGCTGCCACCGATTACTCGTCGATGGCCATCTCAGCAGTGTCGAGATCCTGGTCGAAGAACATGTCGCAGTGGCCGTACCACTTGATGAAGAACTCCGTGTCCTCGTGGTACTTCACCATGTGCACATCCCCACCAGGCGTGAACAGGTAATCCCCAGGCACCAAGTCGTGCCTCTTGTTCTTGCTCAAGTTCCACACGCTCATCTTGCCCTTGAGCACCACCTGGTCGTGCCCGGACGTGTGGTGGTGCGGTGGCTCGACGCTCCCGTCCTCGAACCTCACGATCGCGGATACCGGGTTCTGTGCGATTATCTTCACCGATCCCCCTGGAATCATTTCGAACGGATTTGGCACCTGGGGATTCGCCAGGCGACAGATCGCACAGGAAACGCAACCATCCGGCTCCGAGGTCCGCCCACCTATCTGGGCCATTTCGAATTGGGCTCGATGAAGGGATTCCTGGACGCCGTCGCCCCAGGGCTGGCCGTCAGAGGCAGGGCAGGGGGACTTGAAGGGAGTGTACAGCCAGGCGCGGACGATGTCATAGGCGGGGGCCGGCGGCGTGGAGTTGGGGGAGACGACAAGGATGTTGGAATTGCAGATGGACCGGGCGTCGCCGACGGAGCAACAAGCCATCGCGAAGGCGCCGGGGAACTTGTTGGCGAGGATGGAGCCGACGGGGTCAGAGACGCAGACGATGAGGCCGCGGGCCCCGGATCTGTGGGAGGAGGAGACGCGGCGGCCAACGTCGGCGGCGATGGTGAAGCTGGTGCTGAGGTCCTCGACCTCGATATCGAGGTCCTCGCAGAGGCGGGAGACGAGGGCGTCCTAGAGCGAAGCGCCGAAAGGACTGGCCCCCGCTATGATTTGGTAGGGGCGGGCGATGGCGGCGGCTATGTTTTTGAGGGGGGATATTGAACGCGAAGGGGCCGGCAGCAGAGTGGGGGGGGGGGGGAATCAGCCATTGACGGCGGCGGTTGAGAGCTCGGGGACGGCGGAGGATGTCGGTGACAGACAGCGGGAGGGAGTTTTTCATTTTATATCTTTTAGACGAGGGTTGGGTTGGGCTTGTGAATTTTATGGTTGGTCGGCGATTTACAAATCGATCCTGGAGGTGGGGTCTGGGTCCGTAAAGATCAAGAAGTTCTGGGCGTTTAATCCAGCTTGTTTGGTCAATTTCGAATTCAATTTATTTCTACTGCTCTCTCTTTTAAGAGTTTTGACGCGACAATATAACGATAAAAGAATCTTGAAATTTGATCGATCCATTTAAAAGCTTTAATTTTTGACTTGTTTTGGGAACTGAAACCATCTATTCGAGTCCTTTCTTTGAACGATTAAAATGTTTTTTGTGATTTTTTTATTTTTTTTTATGACCTTTAATATTGTGATGGAATCTTCATTTTAGTCGAAATTAGGTTGGAAATTCAATGGATTTTGGGTTTGCAACTTCCGGTTTGTTTTTTTGAAAAATAAATTATTTAAACAAAAAAATTTTGAGAATAAGCACTTTGCTTACAAAATCGAATGAAGAAAAAATATATTTAAAGACAGATTCCTATAAAATCTCTTCTTCAGATTCTTTGCAATAATATTTCCCAGTTCATCTTTGTGGACTAAAACAACTGAAAATCTTGGGCAACCAATTTTCTTGTTCCTCTGCGAAAAACCTCTTCGCCCACCTCTTTAAATCATAGACCTCCTCTCGTGAAAATACTCTACTGGTTTCCGACAATTAAGTCAGCAAATCTACTAAGCAAGTTTGATATTGGAGCATGATCGGACAGATTTGGTTTGTTGCTAGGAAGGAAGCATAGAGAGTAAAGGCAAGGAAGCGAAGGTACTGGTAAGCACGATCTCCGCGACTCCGCTCATGGCGAGCTTGATCAACTCCGTCACAGGCAGTATCACAACCGACGAGCTATATGAGAGTGAACATCGTCGATGGTTTAGAGAGAGAAACAACCAAATTGAGAGATCGGAGCTCGAAGAGAACGTGGTGGGGGAATCGGGCGCTGAGAGTAACCATCGACCGCAGAGTTATTGGAGAAGGCCCCGCAATGCAAGCGATCCCGCCATTTTTGGTCTGGAGGTTAGAGGATGAAGATGACGCTGAAGATAAGCTTGCAAAGGTTCAAAAACGAACACAGACGTAACGGTCGACCTCGTAGCGAATCAACGTGGGCCCCATCTGAATGTCGTGGTACTTTGGGCTTGCATGGCTAGGCCCAAAAGAAGATTGGCCTCTCTTCTCTTAATCAATCAGCTCAGGTAAACCACTCGATAAGTTTGTATTTTGCCCTTTTTGGGTGAATTTAATCATTCCAAGGCATGTGCGCTAAAATCTAAATATATTGGAGTCGTGGGAATTTATCCATCTCTAGTTAACTATGCAAAATCTAAATCTTCAGATGAAAAATTGTGTGATTTAAGTTTATTTTTGATGTCACATGAAAGTTGAAGTTTTAATGTGAGGCATGGCTCATCGATCGCAACAAAAATAACGATATTTTTTGACAGAAAAAAGAAGCAGCAGTGATCTTTTACCAATAAAAAAAAAAAATAGTAATGTCTAGCACCTAATTTGCACAAATACACGTCGGACTCTAAATGACTAAGGCAACTTCATGTGATTAATTTGGTCGATCAATTTCTCTAATTGCCTAACATTGATGGTAAAAAAAAAAAAAATCGCTTGACATCCATAACTACGTCTTTTGTGCGTGACACCAAAGGATTGCATGGGATTCAAATGGCCCCTTCCGTCATTGGTTTTGGTACTTTCTCTATAAAATAGCAGCTAACCAGCAAGAATTAATCATCTACTTAATTGCTGAGTTATTTATTGACTCTACAATTACAAAACTTTAGCAGCATTACAATCCTTAGAGAACTGTCGCATCTTGTTTTCAAGTGCTGCAAAATCAAATATGTATTGCCAAACATATGAGCTACAAAAGTCTCACGACAGGCCCAACATCAACCAATTTTTTTGACATGAGACTGTTTAGTACAGTATTTCCAAAACAAGTTAAGGATGTTGCAACTTTGATAAGGTATTCAGTAAACATATCATTGCTGCAACACTTTCAGAGCAAAGCTTGGTATTTAGCTTCCGATTCAGCTATGGGAATACCGAATGGGCACGAAACCATACAAATCTCTCTCCTTCACACCCCTCCTAACTCTGAGTTTAATTTCCCCATGACAAATTTTTCTTACTCCAGCAAATTCATCTCAGTTTGGTAAATTGGAGTTCACTGAGAGCAAACACTAACCTCATGGATTTGTGATTCTAAACACACAGGTGACTGGCCCAAACAAGATAGGTTACTTTCACATTTTTGGTGGCATGGATGTGGAATTCATTCCAATGTGGTGCGCCCATTTCATACAAAAGCATTCTATTTCTTTCAATCTGAACCGATAATAGAGAAAATCATCACTCAAGACTCAACCACACATAAAACATATCAGCTGAAAAAGTCTGCTCATTCAATGCATTACCAAACATGCAAGTCAAATCTCAAGAATCATCACCACATCAATGAAAACTTTTCGACATGAGGCTATTTGGTATGGTTTTCCAAAGCAACTTCAATTGTTAACAAGAATGTTGCTACTTTGACAAAGCATTCAGCGAACATTTCATAGTTGTAACATATCGAAAACCATAGCAATTTCCAATTCAGCCACAACTAGCGAACAAGCGTGAAATCTTACAAAATTCCTTATCTACTCCACACCGTGTTACAACTATGAAAGGTTTCAAATGCTTCATCAAAGTAGCAACATCCTTTATGATGATTTAAGTCGCTTTGGAAAACCATACTAAATAGCCTCATGTCGAAGACTATAGCAGCTTCCAATTCAGCTGCAGCTATATCGAACCAGTGTGAAACCTTACAAATCTCCTTCTCTCCTTCACACCCCTCCTGACTCCGAGTTCAATTTCCCTATGACAAATTTTTCTTACTCCAGCAAATTCATCTCAGTTCGGTAAATTGGAATTCATTGAAAACCACACTAACCTCATGTAGTTGTGATTGCAAATACACATGTATTTGCCCAATACAAGATAATATTCACACTACTGATGGTAAAATGTGGAATTCAAGCCGATGTGGTGAGCCTATTTCATACAAAACAGTCTGTTTCCTCCAGTCTAAACCGATAACAGAGAAAACCATCACTCAAGACTCAACCACTCATGGAAACATATCAGCTGAAAAAGTCTCTGCTCCATGCATTTACATACTCTGTAACACCAAACTTCAGCTAATTACAGATATGCTTCAGACATGCCTCAACTCCACAAGATCACATCACCCTTCTCTTGACATATCGCATAAACTACACACAGCAAGAACTCCCATGGCAGACTCTCTTTCGTGGGTAATGGGTATCAGCAAGAACAGAGAAACATACAAATCAAGGTAACGACGAAGACGATGATTCCTCGGCGATGGCCTTCTTGGCAGTCTCGAGATCCTCGTCGAAGAACATGTCCCAGTGGCCATCCCACTTGATGAAGAACTCCGTCTCCTCGTGATACTGCACTCTGTGCACGTCCCCGGCCGGGGTGAACAGGTAGTCACCGACCACCAGGTCGTACCTCTCCTTCTTGGTCAAGTTCCACACGCTCTTCTTCCCTTGCAGCACCACCAGATCGTGCCCGAACGTGTGGTGGTGCGCGGGCTCGACGCTCCCGGCCTTGAACCGCACGATCGCCGACGTCGGGGTCTCCCGGAGTATCTTCATCGACCCCCCCGGGATCATGTCGATGGGGTTCAGCTCCCGCCGCTTCACCAGGCAACAGATCGCGCAGGAGGCGGATTCGTCGGGCTCCGAGGCCGGCGCGCCGATCTTGGGCGTCTCCACGAGGGCCCGGTCGAGGAACTCCTGGATGTCGTCGCTCCAGGGCCGGTCTCCGTTGGCGGGGCAGGGGGACTTGAAGGGGGTGTCCAGCCAGGCGCGGAGGATCTCCAAGGCGGGCTCGGGAGGCGTGGAGACGGCGGAGACGGCGAGGATGTTGGAGTTGTTGATGGACCGGGCGTTGACGGCGTCGGCGACGGAGAGGCAGGTCGCCGCGAAGGCGCCGGGGAACTTGTTGGCGAACATGGAGACGCCGCAGCCGGTGCCGCAGGCGACGAGGCCGCGGGTCTCGGGCCCCCCGGAGGAGGAGACGCGGCGGCCGACGTCCGCGGCGATGGAGTAGTAGGGGCCGGTGCCGAGGTCCTCCACCTCGATGTGCAGGGCCTCGCGGAGGTGGGTGACGAGGGCGTCCTTGAGCGGAGCGCCAAAAGGGTCGGCCCCGGCGATGATCTTGGTGGGGCGGGCGGCGGCGGCGGGGGCGGCGGGGTCGGCCATCGGCGGCGGCGGTGGAAGAAGAGTAGAGGCGGAGAGTGCTGCTACTGAGCCGGCTCGGATGAATAATATGGAGAAGGGGTCCAGGTACATCCGGTGTTGTGAGGCAGGGAGCGAACGGACTCGACTGTTCACGATATTATTCTAAGTGATTATTTTACCA
This sequence comes from Eucalyptus virginea, assembly GCA_014182375.1. NCBI lineage: Eukaryota > Viridiplantae > Streptophyta > Magnoliopsida > Myrtales > Myrtaceae > Eucalyptus > Eucalyptus virginea. The sequence continues at coordinate 28,515,484 of CM024515.1, forward strand.
ATGATAGAACTGCAGAGGTACGGTCCACGCAAGATGAACAGTTTCTGATGGCATTTTCTAGAGTTTCTTTCTTAGAGACGACCGTGGTTTCATAGGAGATGAAATAGATTCGATTCGATTTCAAGTTCTAGAATACACAATATAAATGTTATGTTTTAAAAATTGGCAAACGAGTTTTGATAAATAAAAAATGAAACTTAGAACTTAGAAATTTTTTTGTGTTTTTCTTATTTTATATTTTCATGCCATCTTACAATATGTCATATCAATATATAATTTTAAATTATTAGTCTGAGCTTCCATAACTAGGATTTTAATTTTATTAATGTTTCATAATTTTCAAATTTATAAATATGAGTTTTAAGAATATAAGTGCAACTTGAATAAATCCTAAAATTAACCTTGAAATCTATGATATTTTGAAAACCGATTTAAGAGAGAGAGAACCTTAAAATCTATGATATTTTGAAAAGCGATTCAAACGGGTAAGTTTTAGCTAGAACTGACCTTGAAATTTATCATATTTTGAAAACCGATTCAAACGAGTAAGTTTTAGCTAGAACCTGAATCGACCCTACACCTTAGCCCCAAGTTTTTTTTTTTGTCAAATTAATTATACTTCTCTATATCCACACTTTACAAATAGACATAAAAAGAACTCTGAGAGAGAGAGAGAGAGTTTCATGATCAAAGTAAAGCAACAATGAAAGGATGCCAAGAAATAATAGACTTATTTTCTAAGTGCTCAATAAACTTCGTGTGAGGATGGGTCTCCATTCTGTGTGGGCTTACGTGTGGAAAAGGAGTCCAAGAAAATTATTTTAGTTTTCCTACACCATAAAGCCTTTTTAATGAAATGACATGAATATGAAGAAAATTTTACTAAAAGGGAATTGGATTGCATTAACTTTGATATTATATTAGAAAATTCAATTCAAAATTTTTAAATTCATAGATGAAGGAAGACAAATATAAAAAGCATTTAAGATCCATTGTCAAGTGATAGGAGACAATACTTTAACAATCGATTGTGTCAACCTATTTCAAATTTTTAAGATTAACGTGAGCATAAACAAGCATGATCACTTATGTGAATGGATTGTAATTACGATTTTATCAATTGAATGCCTTCAAATCAATTGTTAAACAATCAAATACTTTAAAATTGACACGAGAAAGGCATGATCAATACATCGTCTTATTGGCGTAGATATGTCAATTGAATCGTTAAGCAGTTTCCATAGTTACGATCAAAATGACTATGATCTCGATATACATATATATTGTGCTTCTAGAATGACCTCTGGCTAAAAACACTAACAATAGAAACCTGCAGTAGACTGATATAGATTGGGAAAACGTAAGACAGAAGTGAAATAGAATCAATACAATGCGAGAAAACGTCTTCGTTTTGCTTTGTGTTTAATTTCCACTTCCTTGCCACTACATGGACCGACCGTGCGCGTCCGTGTCTCTTGCCATTTCCGTTGTCGTCAACTGTCGAAAGCTCGAGCTGGTTCTCATCATCATCCGATCTTTGGCTCCCCGCTCATCTTTGCCGTGCATTGCCTCTGCATGTTCACTTCACAAAGGTGCCTACAATTTTTCATCAACTCCTTGTTGTTGGAGAAGTGGGATTATCCGCATTTCTCTCTATGGACTCGATGATTGTCTGCCGGTGCTTTTAGATTTGCAATTTTCGGGAAAAGGGTGTTTTGTTATTGCGTGATCAAGTCGTTCTTGTGCTTCAAAGATTTCAGGTTATGTCAACTTTTCATGGTGGCTTTGGTCTTTCACTTTAGTTCTCACCGGGCTTTCGCGGCCTTACTCCGGTCTATGATTTTTTTTTTTTTTTTTGCTTTTGTCTGTGTCTTTTGTAAATTCTCTCTCTTTTTGATCTACTATGGTGATGCCTTTTTGTGGTTCCAAATTTGATCCATTGCTTTGGGCTACATCTTGAGAATGTCTTCGTTTTCTCTCTCGGTCAATGTTGCTTGTCAGCGGCAGACGTTTTGGGAGCTGGGGCTGTGGAGTGAGGAATGCAGATGATATGTTTGATAATTTGCCTCTTCGTAGTCATTGCTCTTGTGCAGTCAGACTTAGAAGCGCTTTTGGAGCTAAAGAAGGGGATCCTGAAGGACCGCTCAGGGCAAGTTCTTGATTCATATGATTCCAAGTCCTTGGCCTCTGATGGGTGTCCCCAGAATTGGCACCATGGCACGTTTAGTGAAGGTCATGTCACAACCGCTTTTTTCTTGGTTATGTGGGCCTGATTGGGAAATTCAGCTTTGTTGCTGTTTCTGGCCTAGTCACGTTCAGAATTTGTCAGTATCTGAAAACCAATCGACAGGGATTGTCTCAGAGGTTAGCTCAGGCTTAGATCAATTGAAATACTTAGATTTGCACGGTAATGGATTTTCTGGAGATGTCATAAAGCTGCTCTCTGTAGCGTAGAGTACGCTGATCTGAGCTATAATCAACTCTCCAGTTTGCATGACCTTGTGCTTGGCAGTTCTAGTTTCGTTTCCTTGATGTACTATCAGAACGTCAGCTCCAATTCTTTAGTAGGGGAGCTTTTCTTGCACGATGGAACGATACATATCAAAAGTTTGGAGGTGTTTGATGCTAGTAACAATAGGTTGGTGGATGAAGTACCCTCCTTCAACTCTGTAGTCTCTACTCTGTAGTCTCTTCGGATTCTCTGGCTCAGAAACAACCAGTTGTCAGGTTCTTTGCCGCAAGCACTGTTACAGGAGAGTTCTATAATTTAGTCTGTGCTGGATCTTGGTGATTACCAGCTTGAAGGTATCTCAGATCCACCAATTTAATGCACCTCCTGTTTGATGTGAGTTTCTTTTGCTTTTCTCCAAATTCTACAGCCTGATTTTGTTCTGTCCATTCAGAACATTCTGTGCAGGGGATGATTAGATCTACAGTGAAGCTAGATATCTTGCCACATGAAAATGAAATGTTTCTTTGGTTATGACAAGCTTAATTCCTGAAAACATTCAAAAGCCTTTGCTGGATTTCACCCCTCAAAAAAGAAAAGGAACCCTAGAAGTTTTTGTATGATAGGCAAATTTTACAAGTCTCTGCATCTCCTTTAAAACTTGAAGAAATTGGAGAAACTGTCCTAAATTTCTAACGCTTTCACAGCCTGTAGCCATGTTTTGTACCATAACCAACCCCTTTCATGATAATTTTTGGGAAAAGTAACTTTGATTGAGATGCACTCTGCATGTTTCCATGGAGTTTGCATTTGGCATGTTATTCTGAAATGATCATTTTTCTAAAAGCACCTATATGGTTCCTATAATTATTGCCATTGCTCTTGCCATGCGATAATGTACTGACACAAAATCTTCATTCCAGATCTCGTAGGGGGCCCTCTTCCCCAAGTCTTAGGCACATATCCAGAATTGAAAGTAATAGGTCTTAGCTTCAACCAACTCAGCGGAACCTTTTTTCCTAGTTTGTTTAGCTCAACCATATTTGTTTAGTCTCTGATCAGAACTTCAGCCTTTGAATTATTGATCTGTCAACTAACTCATTAAGTGGCTCTCTTCCTTGGGAAATCAACAGATTCCGCAACTTAGTATATCTGGACCTTCCACCCAACTACTTTGAAGGTGGCCTTCCCAACAATCTGCTTGATGAACTTCAAGGATTTAATGTGTCTTACAATAATTTCTCAGGCAATGTGCCTGAAAACTCAAGAAGATTTCCTGATTCACCATTGCATCCAGGAAACTCTTTGCTGGTTTCTCCTTATGCACCAAAATCTCCGGAGGGGCTGCCAGATAGGACTGAGTGAACTCGGGACACGTATGAGTACTGCTGCTAAGATTGCCCTTATTGCAGATGGTTGGAGGTGCTTATATGATAGCTCTTCTAAGCTTCCTTGTCTCTTGCAGCAGAAAAAAAACAGAAGGTGAAGATTTGAAAGAAAATATATGGAAAACTGGTCATTCTCTAGGCGATTCTGCAGCTAATCTCGAATCATTTTTCCAGAAGATATTGAAGCCCCATCGTCCTCAGTTACTTCAAATCCAGATCAGCTGCCATATGCTCAGATGGGCTTTTTTCCTCAATCAGAATCAAATTCATCAGTTGCAAAAGTTAATGTGGATCTTAGCTATATTGAAAGAATAGATGAACTGGTTTCTTCCCATATATCTCTGTTATCTTCTTCAAATCCATTGCCTTCTAACGAACCCAATGTGCTCAAGGTTGGTTCTCTGAACTAGTTGGATGGTCACTTGCATCTATTTGACAGGTCCTTTATCTTCACAGCAAGAGAACTTTTGTGTGCTCCTGCAGAAGTCACGGGAAGGAGTTGTCATGAAACATCATGTAAAGCTACACTTCATCCCGGCCAAGTTTTGGTTGTCAAATGGTTGAGCAAAGGAATAGCAAAAGGAAGGAAAGACTTCACTAGGGAAGTCAAGAAACTTGGGAGCATCAAACTTCCAAATCTATTTCCTATAGAGGGTTACTATGGGGGGGGGGCCAAAGGAGCATGAAAAGCTTATCATATCTAATCATATCTAATTATATCTATGCAGCAAGCGTGGACCTTTATCTTGAAGGTAACCTTGCCCATCTTTATGCCTGACTTGATATTAGACCGTTAATATGTGATCCAAACATTGCCATGGTCTTGCCATTGATACACATGTTTCCATGTCTTAAGTATTTTAGGTTGTGATTCTTAAAGCTTAAACTGGCAATGAACTGTTGCTTAGAAAAGCAGAAGTAGATAATCCAAATTCAAATTGTTTTTTATATTGAATAAACTGTAATTCTCTTTGCATGATGCTCTACCCTTATTAAACTTATGGTCTATGTGAGAGATTAGTCAGATCATCTTGGAGGTCTTAGTGCTGTCTTACTATGTGCACCATCTTCTGCGAGTGAAGGAATTGCAAATGAAGTGCATCTCTAGAAATGTAGAAGATGGTCATCAGGAGTCAGACATGTCATCCACAGAAGAGCACCTTAACCATCTCGACATATGAAGCAAAGCTAGTGCAGAATGACAATTTTCAACTGGCTAGGTTTTTGGTCCAGAACGTAGTTATAGTGGATTTGATGAACAGAATGACTTAGTCGGTTATACAGAGGGTTGGCGCTTATCCATTAATTTTTTTTATGCTCGGGCAATATAAAATATACCCTTATCCTAAGAAGTACCGATACTCTCTGGGAACCTTTGTAAACCTTTGTATCATGTCTAACACGTTCCGACACGCGGTTAACGAGTGTCGAAAAATCCGACATGTGATCAACTCTCCCCAACATGTTCCGACACATGAGTTTGGAATTATGACACATGATTCTGACACGTATGGGATTAATTTTAAAAATTTTCAATACTTGAAAGGGTCAAAATGTAAATATATGAAAAAAAAAAAAAAGGGGTAGGGATCTTGGCCGGGCACCGCTGCCACCATTAGAGGGAGGCCAACGAGGCAAGGTCCTAGGTGGCGGAGGGGGGACCCTCGCCGGCCTAGGCGAGGCCATTGTCGGCTAGGTAAGGGCCAGTAAGGCTCGCCCAAATTTGGGCAATGCCTTGGTTGAGGCCTGAGTGAGGCTTGCCTAGATCTAGGTGACGCCGCAACCTCACTCGAGCCTAGCGAGGGTTGCCGGCCCTCACCTAGGTGTAGGGAGCCTCACCGATCATAGGCGAGGGCCGGCGTTGCCCAAATCTAGGTAAGCGTTATCGGCCCTAGCCGAGGCATCACTTAGATTTGGGTGAGCCTCACCCAGGTGACCTTGCTTGGGTTGGTGAGGGCCACCTCCCCTCCACTACTTAGGGTTGTCAACCTCACTCACTCCCTTTGACGATGGTGGTGGCAACGGTAGCGATAGTGGCATGCCTAGCCATTACTACGACCTTGCTTTTATTTTTTTTTCATTATTTAGAATTATTTTAGCTTTTTGAAAAGTTTTTTACTATTCTTTAAATAATATTTTAAAAATTAATAAAAAAATACCGCATAGGATAAATAAATAAATTTAAAAATACCACAAGACTTGTAATGCACATATCCCTATATTTAGTGGAATGTGCATTGCTTATTTATTTATTTTTTTTCAAATTTTATGGATTATTATAATGGAATGTAGTTAAATTTGTCAAATTAATGTTGGATTAATATTTTTAGTGTAAATTAATTATCAGCTCTTTTTTTTATTTATGCATTCATATATAACATATATTTAATATATAACGTCTCGAAATGTGTCGGAATTCTCTATTTTCTAAAAATGATATGTCGGCGTGTTGTGACGTATCTTGTATCTCATCGGTGCTACATAATCTTTATTTATTTGGGAATTGAAGTGGTTCATCGTCATCTCACTTTGGAAAATCCTATTGGCATGGATCGAGATAATGCTGAATATAACACTGGAAACAATTGAATGTGACTTAGCATTGATTAAGAGCACCTACAAGTCCATGGCATACGTTTGAAGGGCTTTGCAACAAAGACGGATCCAAGGAAACTATCGCCCTCGTCTCTCGACACAAGGCTTCGGATCACGGTATATGTGGTGTGTTGCTTGAACTTCCTGCATAACAAGAAGGGACTACCGCATAGCAACCTCAGGTCAACTAACATCTTGTTAGAAGCTCAGGACATTAATGCCCTCGTTATAGACTATAGTCCCCACAGATTAATGATGATGTCTGGCACCACCAAGCGGGTACTGTCACACCCCAAATCCTACAAAGATGGGGTGACACGGCCATCCTTCCTTTCGAAATATGTAGCCTCAAACTATATCCAAAGTTCACTTCAAAGGTCCCCTCGATAGCACTCTTATTTTCCTAGTTGTTGACCAATGAACTTGGAAATGTTAGGAAAGAGAAGGGTGAACGACTATACCTAGTGAGTGGTATATATTAAATCATACGAGTTGTTTCATTATCACAAGCTTAATACTCATTAAAATCATCCATAATCATCAATGATTAAGTCCATTAATTAAAATCATCAAAATTGCACATTAGTGGTCTATTTATGGATCCATCTCATATCAAAACACACGCCCATTTGATCAATCTCATAACCCATCACATCTCAAAGCCCTAGAGGTGCCTTCCATGAGACCACGTCATTGTGTAACACTTAGTCTTTGAGTAATAAGAGCTTTAGAGGTGGCTCTCACGAAATTACGTTGTAGAGACCACGTCATTGTGTAACACTTAGTCATTGAGTAATACAAAACTCTAGAGGTGGCTCTCACGAAATTACGTAATAGTGTAGTAGTTAGTCCTTGACCAACGTATATCAAGTACCAGGCCCTAGAGGTGGCTCTTACAAAATTACGTTATTGTGTAGCATTTAGTCATTGACCAACATATATCAATAGTACAAGGCCCTAGAGATAGCTCCCACGAAATTACATTATTATATAGCACTTAGTTCTTAATCAACATTTATCAATAGTACAAGATCCTAGAGGTGACTCTCATGAAATTACGTTAATGTGTAGCAATTAGTCCTTGACTACAAAGCTCTAGAGGTGGGCCCCGAAGTTACATTATCGTATAGCACTTCATCGTATACCCATTTATATCATAGTTGATTTTACAAGGCTTTCACAAATTAATTCTTTCCACAAAACCAATATAAAATCTGCAACATACTTTCTAGAGCTTTCATTGAACCATACTCCCAAGTCAATGTAATTCTTTCACTAGAAGGTTTCACAAACCAAAAATATATTGATTTGCATACCTTTATTGAACCATACATTTCACAAGGCACATCTCACATTATTTTCATAATCTATTTCATAAACCCGTGACATTTCAAAACGCATTTCATAAACATTTCTCAAATTGTTATAGAACTCATATCATAAACCAAGTTCATAAATATATATATATATTTGCAATACCTTTCCTAAAAATTTCTCAAGCTATTCACAGTTACCAAAATAAAGTAAATGCCAAAACCCCTCATTGGGTTCACAGTCATATTGAGTACAATCCATCATCCTCTAATATTAGAAATCAAATTCAAAAACCAATCTCATAAACCAAGTAAATAACTTTTTGCAACATAACCATCTGCCATTTCTCATCCAATTCTCAAATCATTTATAAACCTTTCCATAAAATAATAAACATATGCAAACTGTCACGACACATTTCATAATACGTTTCTCAAACCGTTCTCAAATAACCAAAAAGTAATGAATACTCGATCTCACTTTATGCAACAAAATGCTCTTTTCAATTCAATATGTATGTATATACATACTTCAAGGCATGGGTTTTATAAACCCAAAGAAAATATAGCACTACTCACCTTAAATGAGGCTCCCTCGAATCAACGAACTTGTATTCATATCATATAAGCAAGAAATAATATCAAAATCAAGTAAAATGCTATATTAACTAATGACTCAACTAAACTATATTTAGTCATCAATAAAATGACACCTATGCTTTAATAAATCGCATACTTGAAGCGATTATTCAAGCCATCCGTGATGTGGAACTTGAGCGTGAAAGTTCGTCGCGCCATAACTCTTTCCACCAAACCCTATTTTAAACATATTTATAGTTAATAGAAAGCCCATCAAACATATTACAAGAATCCTTACTTGACCGTCCCAAAATCAAGCGGAAAGCCGACAAAAAATGGGCCCGAAGTTGCTGGACGCACTGTTCATCACGTGGAGGAAACGGAGGAAAGGCAAGATCCGTAAAATCTTACAGCCCCACAACATTATAAACTATAATTACTATAAAAATATGCGGTTCATCGATTTGGCCGCTCAATTTTTTTAAAATTCCGAATTTGAGTCTTAAACTTGGAAAATACTTCGGTTGAACGAATGAGGGGGCGCAAGCGCTTACTAGTTGACTCCGCTCGACGAGTCGTCCACGGCGTGCACATGCCGACCCCCCTTTTTCTTCTTCCTTTTTCTCTCTCTCTCTCCTTTTCTCCTGTCGGTGCTCTCAGCCGATGGTTACATTTTCCCCTTAATAACACTTCTTTTTATGTTTCCTTTTCATCATTTCCTCTTTGTCTTTCCAAACCTATCGACACGCTCTCAGCCGATTGTCCCTTTTTCCCCTTTAGAACACTTATTTTTATTTTTCTTTCTGTTTGTTCCCTCTTTTTTGCTTTTCAAACCTATCTTTTACTGGTAGACGGCACCGCCAGGCCAGGCAGGTACTACTCTCTACAATGACATGCACTCCAATCACGTTTCGGTTACTCAGTTTATCTCTGCTCTTGCACTCAATAAATTGAGGCAGTGCGCACAAACAAAGCAAAGAGAAATCAGCAAATTAAAGATCCAGAATAGCTGCAAAAAGAAGAGGGAAGCATAGCTGGGGTGATCTATCCATGACCAGGATGAAGCTTGGGTGAATAATGCGAAACGAAGGCCCAGCTCCAACTTCATCTTGATTCTTTGTATTGTGATATAATTTAGAGATCATCATCATCATCATCATCATCTCCTCCTTTTATATCAACTGTGTGCTTTATCTCTACTTCTTCATTTTTTCTCATTTCTATCTAACTAATAAGCCAAAGTCGTGACTATGTATTAGTTTAACCCATATCTTCGATTGAAACCCATAGATTCACAAGTCAATTCGATTAGGTAGGCGAGCTAGCCATGTAGGTCACGATGATGGGAGAGGAACTTACTCCAAGAAACTTTGTCAAGGATGGCAAGGTTTTCCCGAGGACGGATTGGTCCATAGATTGTTGAGAGATATTGATGAGGTAGTAGCGTCTTCTTCCATGGCTTGCAATTTACCACGTCATACATGTTAGCATTTGAAAATGGTTGATATCATGAAAAATTCAAAACTGACATATATGTGACAAATTTATTTCAAGTTAATTTACCTCAAATTCGTAAACCCGTGATAAGTTTATTATCTGTTCTTCCATTAAATTTTGCCTTCAAATTACTAAGTTGGATAACATGTGGCAGTTGACAAGCATACCAACTTAGGGTTTTACATTTTGTTTGTCATAAGTGTACTAGTTTATAGTTTTTCATGCTATTAATCCAATTTAATAAAAATTAATGGAATGTAAATTTGTCATAAATATATAAGTTTGGATTTTTTGTAATAAAAAAATTATTTTATAATAAATTTGTTATAGGTGTACTAATTTGGATTTTTTTAATGATATTAACCCTCTAAAAAAGTTAGTAGAAATGCATTTATTGAATAATATCATGTAAAATTTAAGTCGGACATAAACCGTGAGAGTATCTTATAATTAATTATTTTGAAAAGTTTTGACACAAAGCAACGTTCAGAAAATTTTAATACTAAACTGGATGTCAGATCATAGTATGAGTAATTGTATTTTGTAGACTAAAACCTAGTCAGGTGTATCTTGATCACACTACGGTCATTTTCTTAGGAAGTAAAATATTTTGCTCTCTGAATCATCAGAAATCAAATTTCATGATTCAGAATTTATTTACGATTTTATTTTTCAACTGTCCTCCTTATCTTGCTATGGCCACAAACTAGTCCTCCTTTTCTTTACATTATATAAGCTATTTTCACTCCATATACGACTAAATCCACCTAAATTTCCCTCAATTATTTAATTTCAATTTAAAATGATGCTCCAAATTTATTTATTTATCCTTCCATCTTTTTTTAGCTTTTTCTATTTATGTTGGATCTAGTTGATATAATTAAAAATATTACATGTTTTTTTTTTTTGTTTATTGTTGGTTTGCCATGAATATTAAATGAATTATTATTTTTTTTTTTAAATTTTACTTTAGCTAGAATTAGGTTTGTCGAAGAGAGAAATTTCTATACGATGTCAAGAAAATTTATGAATTGATTTTTTTTTTGGTCAATAAAATTTATGAATTGATCGTCAAGTAGAATATACAAAATTTTGGCACAAACCCACTTTTTAACACGGTATTATGTTTATAAAATTCCTATTTTTGTTATGTACATCTTTTTCACTGGTTGTCTTTTACATAGTTATACGTTTAATAGATTGATTGGATGAAAAAGAAGAAATCGCCATCAAAGGTTTTTAAAGACAAAATCACAGTTCCGTTCCGCAACGTGAAACTTGAAAGACGGTAACAAAATTAAAACAAAGCTTTGCACCAAATAATAATCTCTTTTAAACTGTCGGTGAATTATTATTCATTTTGGATTAACAAAAGTTAATATCATTCATGGAGTATCTACCGGAAAATATCAAAATACCTCAACGTCCATAACTTTTTCATACCGATGATTTTTGGGTTTTGAATACTCCTATAACGTCTTCCATGGAAGAAAACACATTGTTATATAGAAAATAGATAGGCTGGAAATAATTTTTAGACAATAAATCAAAATTAGAATTAGGAGGGACAAGGAATAGATAAGTTAATATAAGAGCAACGATGAGGAAGATATCAGCTTTTATTTTCTAAATAGCAATAAGTTTAAATACAGAAAACCGTAAAAGGAAAATAACTAAGTTAAAGGAAACCGTGCGAATATGAAAACCGATAAGACCAATCTTGTCCATCTAGTAAGAGAGAAGGGGATTTAAGTAGAGATGAATTTAGCACCTTCCTCCAATCTTATCTTTCTTTGTCCCTAAGAAGTATTTGAGAAGACAGCTACCAACGTATGTCCAGATAGAACTCAATGCTATTGTAATAGCAATCGGTGAAGCTTTTCGCTCACAACCATTTTTTTCCTTGTAAAAAAAAAAAAAAAAAACAACAATATTTTTCCCAAACATTGCATGATAGTCTAGTTTTATTACAGTACGTCGTCCGACCTCTCGCTCACCCCTCTCCCTTCTCTTCCAGGACTTGAGAGATCAGCTTTGCCTCCATTTTCCACTCAAACGCAGACTTTGGTTCACAACCATCTGCATTGCGGTTCAATCCTCCTTAAGGAGATGGAATCGAACATTGGAGAGATGCTTCTTAGCACCTTCCTCAAGGTGCTCTCCAACCGGTTAGTCTCTGGCGAGCTGCTTAGCCTCATGCAGCGCGAGGGACTCCCCATCCTGCTGAAGAAATGGGAGAAGGAGCTCCGGCGAATAAACTGCGCTCTGGAAGACGCGGAGGAAAAGCAGTTGACTGGTGATGCTGGAGTCAAGTTGTGGCTTGAGGACCTCCAGAACTTGGGCTACGACATCGAGGACTTACTCTCTGACTTCGATGCTCAAGCCAGGCAAAAGAAGCAGAAGGTGGATTCCAGGAGGGCGAGCAAGACACTTCTGGTCGTGCCGAGCTGCTTCACTCCCAGAGAGTTCGTGCGTGACCAGAAAATGAGGTCCAAAATAGAGAATATCGACAGTCGACTGCAGGAGATTATCAAGCAGAAACATAGCCTGAGCCTGAGAGAGAACGACGCCAACCAGCTGGCGTCCAACCGAGGCCAGCGGCGGCGTCTCACCACGCATGTCCCAGAGTCTTGTTTTGTAGGTAGGGAGAAGGAAAAGATGGAGGTCCTTCGATTGTTGATTGAGAAGAAGAAGGCATCAACAACATAAATGCGATCCCGAAAATGATTCCCATAATAGGGATGGGAGGGGTCGGTAAGACCACTCTAGCTCAGCAAGTCTATTGCGACAATAGAGTCGCCAGCTATTTCGATGTCAAAGCATGGGCTTGCGTGTCTGATGACTTCGACATGGCTGCTATTACAAGGAGGATTTTGGAGAATATCACTGGTTTGTCTGGCGAAGGCAACGACCTAGACCGGCTCCAGGAGAAGTTGTGGAAAAATCTGTCTGGGAAGAAGTTTCTTATCGTTTTTGACGATGTTTGGACGAGAAGTACGGAGAGTGGACTGATTTCCTGAAGCCTTTCCAAGCTGGAGCTGAAGGGAGCGTGATCGTCCTTACAGCTCGTAACCTCAGTGTTGCTTCAATGGCCGGTGCTCCGGCATACCCTCTGAAGGAGCTGCCTGAAGATGCTTGCTTGACTTTACTGGCCTATCACGCTCTTGGCGCCAAAAATTTCGACCACCACACCCCTCTTAAATCATTCGGTGAGAAAATAGTGATGAAGTGCAAAGGCTTGCCGTTGGCTGTGAAGATGTTGGGCGGACTACTACGTACCGACGTCAATTCCCCCCAGTGGGAAGCTATATCCAACAGCCGAATTTGGGATCTAGCAAAAGAGAGAAACGAGATCCTTCCCTCTTTGAAACTCAGCTATCACCATCTCCCCCCTCATCTGAAGAGATGTCTTGCTTACTGCGCGATCTTTCCCAAGGATTACGAAATAGAAAGGGATGAGTTGATCCATTGGTGGATGGCGGAGGGCTTGGTACACAGAAGCGAAGGAGAGAACCTCTGGAAGACAGGTCTTAATTATTTCAAGGAGTTAGTATCGAGATCATTTTTTCAAGAATCAAGCAGCAACAGTTTGTGGTTCTCGATGCATGATCTTCTGAATGACCTCGCAAAGTCAGTTGCTGGCCTGACACACTTTAGCTCACGGGGGTTTGAGTTAGAGAGCAATGAGAGTAATGCATCTTCAGCTCGTCATGCATCCTTCATTTCGAGCTACGGAATTGCATCCGAAAGACTTACGGTGTATCACAGAATGAAGCGACTAAGAAGCTTCATCTCATTGCAACCGCGACCCAGGAAGTTCGCGATGTTGCATTTGTCCCAAAGCGTGCTAGGTGACTTGCTGTCCGACTTGAAGTATTTGAGGGTGTTTTCGTTGAGTCATTATTGCATCAACGCGATACCGGACTGTATAGGTAAATTGAGGCATCTGCACTATCTTAATTTATCTTACACTGAGATTGAAAGGCTTCCTGAATCCATCGGTGGGCTGTTCAACCTAGAGGCTTTGATATTACGGGGTTGCCCATACCTTGCTGGATTGCCTCAAGGTGTTGAGAAGCTGATTAATTTACGATATCTCGACATTCGAGAAACCCGGAGCCTACAAACCATGCCACGACGTATAGGTAACTTGGTGAATCTTGAGATTTTGTCCAAGTTTATAGTGGGAACAGAGAAGGGGCGGAGGTTAAAGGAGTTAAAACACCTTGAGCAACTTAGAGGGGAACTGTTAATCTCTGAGTTGCATAGGGTAAAAGACGCTGGAGATGCTAAGGATGCTAATCTACATATGAAGCGTGGAATTGACCGGTTAATCATGAAATGGAGCGAACCCCTTGTAGATTCGCGGAAGGCAGAGCTTGAAATGAAGGTCGTTGACTTTCTTCAGCCTCATAAAGACCTTCAAGATCTCACAATCTCCTACTACAGCGGCATTGAATTCCCTTTCTGGTTGGGAAATCCATCGCATCTCAACATGGTCTCTTTGCGCTTGTGTGGCTGTCGTAACGTTGGATCATTACCATCACTCGGGCTGCTATCCTCCCTGAAAGAACTGCACATCGAAGGTCTGGATGCTGTGTGCACGGTGGGCTCCGAATTTTACGAAACTATAGAGCCTTTTCCATCCTTAACAACTTTGGAGTTCAAGGATATGTCATTCTGGCAGGACTGGACTCATTTTAATGGCGCCGAAGAAATAGAAGTGCCGTTCCCTTGTCTTCAGCATCTAATGGTCCGCAATTGTCCCATGTTGAAGGGACGATTGCCCGAAAAAATAGATGCCCTTGTGAGGCTTGATATCGATTCATGTCCGCTTCTGGATGCCTCACCTGCCGTTAGTCTTTCGTCTCTCCACGAGCTATACTTCAGAAGCTGTAACGAGGTGACTTTTAAGAGCTTGGTTAACATGACTTCTCTAACCACTCTTGCTGTCGAAAATGTCGAGGGGCTCGCTTGCTTTCCTCTTGGGTACACAAACTCCTTGACCAAGTTAGAGAAGTTAGAGGTAAGAAGATGCAAAAACCTGATACACTTGTGGCAGGACACAGATTATGCTCAGAATCTTGCTTGCCTGAAGAGCCTAGATGTCACAAGTTGCCCTCAGTTCGTATCTTTTATAGCTGGAGAAAGTGATAAAGAGTTGCCTAGCCGCCTTGAAGCTATGAAATTGAGCGATTGTTCAAACCTAGAGAAACTTCCAAACAAGATGCACAATCTAGCCTCTCTTCGTAGCTTGATCGTTCTTAACTGTCCAAAACTCCGGTCCTTTCCAGAGACCGGTTTGCCAGCATCTATGACATCATTGACCGTTGAAAACTGCCAGAATCTCCAGCATTTGCCCATAGGCACTAAGATTGGCAATGAGACGTCTCATCTGAGAGAATTGAGAATCTACGGATGCGATTTGCTGCCCGCATCACCATTCGGCAAGGGTGGACTACCGGCGACTCTCAAGGAACTTAAGATTCATAACTGCAGGGGAGTGAAGTCACTGGCGGAGATAGTTTCAGACTCGGGCCACCAACACCACGTCCAGTGGCTTGAAGATGTAAGAATTTTCTATTGTGAGCAATTGGGAAGCTTGCCCCGGAGCCTGCACAAGCTCTCCCACCTCACTCGCTTGACGATATTTGGGTGCGCTGCTCTGGAGCTGGAGCACTTCCCTCCACTTCCGGCCAGCATATCCGAGTTCAGCCTCTGGAGTTGCCCGAATGTAAAGTCTCTACCTGATAAATTACATCACCTCACATCCCTCCAGAGCCTATATATTGTCGATTGCGAGAACATCAAATGCTTTCCCAGGGGAGGGTTGCCTCCCAATATAGAGACCTTCGAGGTGAGGGTCTGCGTGAACATGGAGCAGCATATGGGAGAGTGGGGCTTGCACACACTCGCGTCGCTCCAATCTTTATGGATCGACGGGAGTGTTGGCGGACTTGGAGATATGGTGTGGTTTCCTCCAGAGGGTGATGGCAATGACCATGATCTCCTCCCTTCCTCTCTCACCTATCTTAATCTCTCTGACATGAGGAACCTAGAGAGTCTATCAAGTGGCCTCCCTTGCTCTCTCCAGCGCTTGTACACTCGTGGATGCCGGAAGCTGAGGTGCTTGCCCAAGGCCGGCCTCCCTTCCTCGCTTGAGCATTTGTCCATCAGCGACTGCAAACTTCTCGAAGAGCGATGCTTAAAGCACTCCGGCAACTATTGGCACCTCATCAAAGGAATCCCGACCATCTACATAAACAATGATCTGATCTCATGAAGAATTCCACCCACGTCTTTATCTCCCATTTTCGGTATGATTTCCACTACTGGCATTGGTAAAAATATGCATTAACTTTTCCCATGTAAGCGCTTCCATTTCATTCTGTTAGATTTTGGTGTTATATTTGGCATTGACTATGATGTGAAGGTATTGTATGTGTGTGTATGAGATTTATCAGCAAAGGGACAAATGGAAGGAATTTATTGTATTATAATGGTTGGTGCACATGAGGAAGCTAGCTAGGTACATGGGATTTACAGTTGAGCTGACTGATCTGTGTACAATATGTGTCACACCCCGATCCTCCGAGCGCGTGTCCATTCCTCCTTGGTCAATTAATAGCGACGTCCCCAAATACGTTGCCGATCCGTTCAGTTAAATACGCATGCGGAAGCAGATATGAAATCCCCAAACAACAAACAATTGGGATAGAAGAGCAAGACTAAAATTTTCAAATCAAGGCAAGTCTTTTATAGACAAACTGGTTAATTACAAACTTAGGCTATTTACAAAAATGTCGATTTAACAAAAAGGGACTGTTCTAACACCCACTAGACATGATTATCGATTTTTCAGCCTCCACCTTCCAAACTCTAGGGCTGTTGGTCCTCCACAACCGCCATCTAAGGACCTGAATTTGTTATCCTACAATGGGATGAGACTATGTCTTATCAAGTTCAATCCTCCTAAGACCCGATTAGGAAGAAAATACGCCATAAGGGCTGCCTAAGCACATTTATGAGTCAGAGGGCTTATCTTAACCTTAGTTCCTTCCTATAGGTCAATACAATTTATATTTCATCGAATCAATTCACCACATTAAATTATTCAATCATATCGAATCATCGATTAATCAACTTAGTCGATTCCATGTCAACATGACCATTCTTCGGTCATCTCAATCAATACTATCTATGAATCCGACCATAGTTCTAGGACTACTCATTTTAGCCAATATATAGATAGTATAGCTCACTAGAAGCTACGATCTACTGATCTGATATATTCATTATGTTCACTAGAAGCTACTAGATCCACTAATCTGATATATTTGTTATACTCACCAAAAGTTACCAGCCATACTCTCATGATATGCTGAAAATAATATGTGCTCGCCAGAAGCTGCCAAATCCACTGATCTGCTATTCTAAGGCCATTTTTCTATTTTTATCTTACTCAATAAAATATACAAGGGGCTCGGCACCAAAAATTTATGAGTGTAAGTTTTTGGTGCCGAGCCCCTTGTATATATTGGTTCTTAGCTTAATATATTCTTACCTTACCAAATAAATAAATAAATAAATAAAATTACATGTGTGGGTACACGGTCGGCCTTAACCAAAATATCATAATTTCATTTCCATAAATTCCACCATTTTATATAGTCGACCAAAATATTTTTGGCATTGTAAACCGATACCCAGTTATTTTCAACTCAATTACCGAAATTAAATGAATTTAAGAATAAATTCCAAAAATAGAAATCATGCATAATCAGCATAAATTAGAGCTCAATTAGATAAACAGATCACATCATTGCAATCAGCATAAAATTTTGGTCTCCGACTATCCTGGTCTAATTTCGGAAAATAAATAAATAAATAATTAATTTCGAAAATTAATTATAAAAATTCACACTTAGGCCCGAAAAATCTAATTAAATACCGAAACGAGTCCGGAAAATTTCCAAACCATTTTAGATAAATTCTAGAGCTTGTCTAGGCCCTAATTGCACTAAACTCTAGGCTCTAATTGCACTAAACTATCCATCTAACATGCATCGATAATCAACTAATTTACTAAACCGTTCTAATTATCCACTAAACTAAGTTTAGTCTAAACTAAACAATTCTTAAATGTCATTAAATTACTAAGTGAGGATTAAAGAGATAAACTCACCCGTTTAACGAATTGCTCGGTTCAATTTGATGGGGACGCGACGAGGCTCGATCCTCTCCAAAGTGGCGACGGCAACGGGGCACGGCTCAGGCCCGAAAAATGGCCAGCAAAGCCTCACGGTTTCTGCTCGGGTTCCTCAGCTGGCGGGCTGATTTGCATGGCTGAGTTCACGCGGGACACCGAAGGACGGGAATGAAGAACAAAACCAGAAACTGTTCGTCCAAGCTGCAGGCGGCCGAAGCCAGGGAAAATGAAAGAAAAAGGAACGAAGACCGTGGGGGTGGGTGTTCGCAGGAGCCAAAACGGAAAGATAGAAAACAGAGGGAGAGAGAAAGAGAGAGAAGAACGGGGATGGGGATGTCGGGAAGAGTGGAATAATTGAGAGAGAGAGATGAGATAACATTGACAAAAGTCAATGAAACGGGGAAGCAAAATGGAAAACGGCAGAGAGGGCTGTCGGTGGGGGTTTCGCGCGAGTGAGAGGGAGAGAGAGAGAGAGAGAAGGGGGAACGTGGGCGGCTAGGGGGATAAGGAAACAGGGAAAAAAATAAAGAAAACTAAAACAATTTTCAAAAATTCTTGTCCCACTTACTTTTGTTTAGTCCAATTTAATCCCTAAAAATTTCCTTGCTAAAGTACTTGATTTTCACTTGCTTTCTTGCACCCAATTTTCCTCAAACAACAAATCTCGAGCAACAAAAACTGTGATTTCCTTCAATTCCGAATCCTAATTTATTTTTTTTGAAATCCAATTTTTGAACAAACAAATCGGTTGAGGTCCAATTTGAATTAAAAAAAAAAAAAGCCTAAACAACTTCTATTCACCAATTCACTCACACCATATGCCAAAAATTCCTTCAAAGTGGCCAATCCGAATTTCAATTTGTTTTCCAAATCGTTCGCAACGATTTTCCGTAAAAATTCTGAACTCTCTAAAAATTCCTCGAAAGATGAGTCAACGTTCCAAACATAACCTATGACATGATATGACTTTCAATTTCTAAAATCGGATTCAAATTCACAGTTAATTTCAATTCGGCGCGATTTTAGCATGACCTAGGCTACCAAGTAACTTTCAAAAAAATTTAGTGCAAATGACTTATGGTCGATTTTCTTCGAGCCATAATGAACCCATTCGACACATTGGCGACGCTCGGTTGTCGTGAAAACCTCAAGGATTCAAATACGGACACATGGTACCAAAACGATAAAAAAAAAATCAATCTAATGTCGATCGACGAGAATTTTACAATTTAGTGGAATCACTCACATTTAACCACATATTTCAGTCAAACCAACTTATCTCTGATTTCTAATCGATCTTTACTGTGCCATAATGATCTCAGCAAATGAGCACGGTTGAGCAACCGATTCCTGATCGAATTCTCAAATCTATTGCATTAAAATTTAGTAATGGCTTCTCCAAATAGTCAAATTATCTCGAGAGTGATCAGCTCTGAGAATAACCCTATAGACGCATCGATGAAATGCCCGATTAATTTAATTAAAAGCAGAAGTGAAAAATCCGGGATGTCACAATAAATGAGCTCTACGAGCCTATTTTCCATCGACATACTCGGCAAATTATCCATGCTTGCACCAAAGATACTTTGTTCAACTGCGTCTGTTATCTGCATGCTTTAACCGTGGACAAATTAAGAGTCCAGTAAAGTTGAAGTGGCCAGTTCTCAAGTGCCACAGCTATGAATCATTAATCTGAGTTTTTCTGGTTAGATTTCTAGCAATTTCTGTGTCAGGGATATCTGTTTCGATTGCATCCATCTTGTACATGCTTCAGCCATGGACAAATTATTAGCCATTGCATAACAGTTCTTCTAGGAGCTTCTAGATAACTGTAGTTCAGAGAATTCTAGGAAACTCTACAAATTGGATGGACAATTTAACAGCTACGCATGGTTTCGACAAACCAACCCATTTTTGCTGAGAGGGGATGACATTTGGGTGTGTAGAATTCGGACTATTCAAGCTTCTTTTTTTTTTTTTGGAAAATGTGGGTGAAAATCGTGACAATGCAGAAATAATCTAGCCACAAATTCGTCTGTCGGACTTGAGGAAATCAAATGGGGGCAGCCAAATTTGATGCTATCGTTTCTGTTGTCATCTTAGACAGATTAGCGAAATAATTAACTTTCAGCTTTGGTGAGCAGGGTCATACCTTTTACACAGCGAGACGGGCTACTTCGGCCAAAAGCAGATGCAGAGAGATGGCCTCAGAGTCCGGCGTCCGGGGCATTTGAATCATTTAATGACTTCCTCGTGTTCTAATTGGATGAAAAATCCAATGTTGTTTTTCTTTCTGTCATTTTTCCAATCCTATGTAGCTGTTAATGTTTTGGCTGAGTTTCCTCAAGCTCAGAACGGTGTAGTTTCTTGCTGCCACATCAGACAAAATAACTAGAAAAATTGAAAAAAAATTGAAAATTGGAAATAGAAGCAAATATGAAAAAAAAAAAAACAGAAAAAAAAAAAAATCAAAGAGGATCACCGCGGTGGGGTAGTGGGGGAAGAGGTGGCACTACTATCTCCTTTTCACAGGTGAGGGTTGATGAGGATTGCCTGGGTCCTTGTGAAGGCGGCTAGCCTCGCCACATCAACCTTGATGCTGGTTGGTGGGGGCTTGCTTGCCTTGACCGGATCTGGCCATGGCCAAGGTGGTGCCACAAACTCCGCTATAGAGCGAGGGTGGGTCAGCCCTCAAGACCCCGTCCCCGGTGACTTTTGAAGACTCAATGCTCTAGTAGCTCCCTATTATTTTGTTGTCTCAACTATAGCTCCATTGGATCTAGCGATCGCATGCTTGTGCTCCTTGCGCCACTATTCCTACTCTGCCTCTTTCTCTCTAAGGGCCAAGGTACTCACTTGTGGACAGCTCGACAGTAGATGCCCTCGCCAACGTGATCAACGTTCCGCTAGCGTGAGCTCTGAAGAAATTGCTTGTGAAGATTGGACCAACCTTGCTTGACATTGACAACCATGATGCCACCATTATGCAAGTGAGGGTAAACTGATAAGATTCATAACATATTATATATATATTGAGAGAGAGAGAGAGAGAGAGAGAGAGAGAGAGAGAGAGAGAGAGATTTTTATTAGCATATGTTCTGAGCAGACAAATCATCCTAAACAATTGGGATGATTACATAAATGGTCCGTGATTATTGACCCCATGTGCAATGCTATTCATATACTTTTAATTTTTTTGATATGATTCCTGAACTTTTGGTAAATCCCTAGATTATATAATAATATTCTATGTTGTCATTCCTTCAATTCAAGTCACCGAAAAAATATTAATTATTTTCATATAATTTAAGGAACTAAATTGAACATGTACCAAAAATTTAAGGATCACACTAAACAAGTTAAAAGTTCACAAATGAAATTACGCATTAGACTAAAGTTTATAGATCACATGATATTAATTAGAAGTTCATGGAGAATATAATTAAGGACCATCTATGTCATTTTTCTTGAAAAAGTAAGCCATCATAAAATAAGGAAAAGAGCTCCTAGTTCTCGTCGTGTGGAACATGACTTACTATTTAATATTAGTCTACTTTGACCCCAAAAAAAAAAAAAAAAAAAAAAAAAATACTAGTCTACAAAAAGTGTGGAATATTGTTGTGCTATAAATGATATTAATTTTCTTTAAGGGTGATGAGTAGGGGTGTGTAAAAAAATTGAGAACTGCTAGGAAACGAGTTAAACTGGCCTAGGGATCGGGTCAATTCCCAATTCTAATTTGAGGTTGGGACACGGAATGCCATAACTTGGCACGGAGGGACACTTAAGTGCCATTGTCGGAGTAAAATGGAACACTTAAGTGCCACTCCGGCGAAAATCCGGCCAACTAGGCGACGTGGCAATTTTTCGGCGAGTTTGGTCCAAAACGGCGTCGTTTTGCACGCCGACGTGGCGGAGAAAATGCAAAACGACGCCGTTTTCGTGTCCGACATGTAAATAATAATATAAAAATTAATTAAATTAGATTTAAACTTAATTTTATTTAAAATATTCAAAAAATTAAGAAAAATTAGATAATAATAATAATTTAAAAAAAAAAAAAAAAAAAGAGGAGGGAGGTCGAACGAGGCGGGCCGAGGGCCGAGCCCTCGCCGCCGCCGGAAGGGCCGATGACGGAGGGAGGAGGGTCGGCCGGGGTCACCAGCCCCGGCCGACCGACGGCGAGGGCTGCGAGCCCTCGCCGGATCACGGCGAGGGCCATGACCCTCGCCCGGACTGGGCGAGGGCTTGCGGGCCCTCGCCGGCCGGTCGCCCGGCCTCGCCGGCCCCCGGCCGGGTGGCCCGGCGACCCGGCCGACCCTCCCCACTCCGTCGCCGCCCTTCCGGCAATGGCGGGGAGGCGGCGAGGGCCCGCGAGCCCTTGATGGAGTGGGGAGGGTCGGTTGGGGTTGCCGGGCCCCGGCCGGGGCGGCAAGGTCGGCCAATCGGCGGCGAGGGCCCGCGAGCCTCGCCCGGATCCGGGTTGAGGGTCGCGGCCCTCGCGTTGGTCGGCGAGGGGGTCGGCGACCCCGGCCGACCCTCCCCCTCCGTCGCCGGCCCTTCCGGTGACGGTGGGGAGGCGGCGGCGGCGAGGGCTCGGCCCTCAACCGCCCGTTCGACCTCCCCCTTTTTTTTTTATCTTAATTTTTAAATTTTTTTTTAAAATTTGTCTTAATTTTTTAAATTTGTCTTAAATTTTTAAATTTTTTGAATATTTTAAATAAAATTTAGTTTAAATCTAATTTAATTAATTTTTATATTATTATTTACACGAAACGGCGTCGTTTTTGCATTTTTTTCCACCACGTCGGCGTGCAAAACGACATCATTTTGGACGAAACTCACCGGAAAGTTGCCACGCGGATTTTCGCCGAAGTGGCACTTAAGTATTCCATTTAACTTTAAAATTGGCACTCAAATGTACCATTTTGAAGTTATGGCACTTAAGTGTCCTCCGGTGCCAAGTTATGGCATTTGGGCTGTTCTTCTGCCGTTCTAATTTACTGAAATTGGTGAGTATCGATTTGATTCCTGAGTCCTCTCACCTTAATCGAATTAGTATATATATATATATATATATATATTTTAAAAAATATATCCAGCTCCTCTTTTCCCTTTTATTTTCTCTTTCCTGCCTCATGTCTGCAACATTCTACATTCACTCTCTCTTTCACTCTCGGCGACTGATCCTTCTCCCTTTGTGATTTTCTCTTTTTTCCCGCATTTTCCTTCTCCTTCTCGCGGGCCAATCCTTTTATAAAAGTTTCTGCACACGAGTGGTATGATTAAACACTCATCAGTCATCACTTAGAAGGAGTGGGTTGCCACTGAGCTGGCTCGGATATATATAATATGGAGAAGGGGTCCAGGTACACCCGGTGTAGTGAGGCAGTGAGCGAACAGCCTGGACTGTTCACGACATTTTTCTAAGTGATTGTTTACTAATGATAGAACTACAGAGGTACGGTCCACGCGAGATGACCAGTTTCTGATGGCATTTTCTAGAGTTTCTTTTTTTAGAGATGGCCATGGTTGCAAAGTAGATCTAAGATTAGGAGATGAAATCGATCCGATTCAATTTCAATTTCTAGAGTACACAAGATAGGTTCCATGTTTTAAAAATTGGCAAACTAGTTTCAATAAGTAAAAGATGAAACTTGGAATCTAAAAAAATCTTTGTGTTTTTTATTTTTATTTTATATTTTCGTGCCATCTTATGATATGTCATATTGATACATAATTTTGAATCATTAATCTGAGTTTTCATGACTAAGATTTTAATTTTGTTAATGTTTCATAATTTTCAATTTATGAATATGAGTTTTAAGAATATAAGTGCAACTTGAATAAATCTTGAAGATCGACCTTGAAATTTATGATATTTTGAAAATTGATTCTAACAAGTAAGTTTTAGCTGGAACTTGAATTGACCCTACATTGCTCACCCAAATTTTTTTTTTTTTTTTTTGTCGATTTAATTCTACTTCTTTGCTTTCACGCTTTACTAAAAGACATAATAAGAACTTGAGAGAGAGAGAGAGAGAGTAAATTAATTAATGATATACATTTTAAGTTTGTTTATGATCAAAGTAAAGCAACAATAAAAGGATGCCAAGAAATTACAGACTTATTTTCTAAGTGCTCAATAAACTTCATGTGAGAATGGTTCTCCATTCTATGTGAGCTTATGTGTAGAAAAGGAGTCTAAGAAAATTGTTTTAGTTTTCCCACACCATAAAGCCTTCTCAGGGAGATGATATGAATATAAAGAGAATTTTACTAATGGGAAAATTGACTGCATTAACTTTGATATTATGTTAGAAAATTCAACTCAAAAAGTTTAAACTCATACATGAAAGGACATCACGTATGAAAAGCATTTAAGACCCATTATTAAGTGATATGAAATAATATTTCAACAAATGGTTATGTCAACCTATCTCAAATTTTTAACCTTAACGTGAACATAAGCAAGCACAATCACTTAGGTAAATGGATTATAATTAGAAGCTTACCAATTGAACATCTTCGAAGCAATTGTTAAACAATCAACTACTTTCAAATCGACACAAGGAACACACGATCAATACATCGTCTTATTGGCATAAATATGTCAATTGAACCGTTAAGTGGTTTCCATGGTTACAATCAAAATGGCAACGATCTTGAAACACTAACAATAGAAACCTGTAGTAGACTGATATAGATCGGGAAAGCGTAAGAGAGAAGTGAAATGGAATCAATACAATACGAAAAAACGTCATCGTTTTGGTCTATGTTTAACATCCACTTCCTTCGCAGTTCGCACTACGTTGTACCGACCGTGCGTGTCCGTGTCTCTTGCCATTTCCGTTGTCGTCAACTGTCGAAAGCTCGAGCTGGTTCTCGTCATCATCCGATCTTTGGCTCCCCGCTCATCATCGCCGTGCATTGCCTCTGCATGTTCGCTTCATAAAGGTGCCTACAATTTTTCATCAACTCCTTGTTGTTGGAGAAGTGGGATTATCCGCATTTCTCTCTATCGACTCGATGATTGTCTGCCGGTACTTTTAGATTTGCAATTTTCGGGAAAAGGGTGTTTTGTTATTGCGTGATCTAGTCGTTCTTGTGCTTCAAAGATTTCGGGTTATGTCAACTTTTCGTGGTGGCTTTTTGGCGGACCTTTTAGCTTTAGTTCTCATCGGGTCTTTCACTTGGCTAGCTCGCGGCCTTACTCCAATTATGATTTTTTTTGCTTTTTCTGTGTCTTTTGTAAATTCTCTCTCTCTTTTTGATCTACTTTGGTGATGCCTTTTTGTGGTTCCAAATTTGATCCATTGCTTTGGGCTACATATTGAGAATGTCTTCGTTTTCTCTCTCGGTCAATGTTGCTTGTCAGCGGCAGAAGTTTTGGGAGCTGGGGCTGTGGAGTGAGGAATGCAGATGATATGTTTGATAATTTGCCTCTTCGTAGTCAATGCTCTTGCGCAGTCAGACTTAGAATTTTGGAGCTAAAGAAAGGGATCCAGAAGGACCGCTCAGGGCAATTTCTTGATTCATATGATTCCAAGTCCTTGGCCTCTGATGGGTGTCCCCAGAATTGGCACGGTGTCACGTGTAGTGAAGGTCATGTCACAAAAGCTTTTTTCTTGACATTGTGGGCCTAATTGGGAAATTCATCTTAAGTTGCTGTTTCTGGCCTCATCATGCTTCAGAATTTTTCATTATCTAAAAACCAATTGACAGGGATCATCTCAGAGGTTAGCTCAGGCTTAGATCAATTGAAATAGTTAGATTTGCATGATAATGGATTTGCTGGAGATGTCACAAAGCTGCTCTCTATTTTCTGTAGCGTAGAGTATGCTGATCTGAGCTATAATCAGCTCTCCATTTCGCTTGACCTGGTGCTTGGTAATTCCAGTTTCCTTTCCTCAATTCACTATCTGAACTTTAGCTCCAATTCTTTAGTAGGGGAACTATTTTTGCACACCGGGATGCTGTTTTTAACAGTTTGGAGGTGTTTGATGCTAGTAATAATAGGTTAGTGGGTAAAATACCCTCCTTCAACTTTGTAGTCTCTTCAGATTCTCTAGCTCGGAAACAACCAGTTTTGGGTTCTTTGCTGCAAGTGCTGTTGCAGGAGAGCTCTATGATTTAGTCTCTGGTGAATCTTAGTGATAACCAGCTTGAAGTTATCTCAGATTCCAATTTACTGCACTCCTGTTTGATGCGGGTTTCTGTTGCTTTTCTCCAAATTCTCTTGCCCGCTTCATTCAGTCCATGCAGAATCATTCTGTGCAGGGGATGATGTTATATCTAAAGTGAAGATAGATTTCCTGCCACGTGAAGATGACATGTTTCTTTAGCTATGACAAAGTAATGTTTCTGAAAACTTTTAGACGCATGTGTTTGGATTTTTACTCTTTGAAAAAGAAAAGGAACCCCTAGAAGTATGTTAGGCAAATTTTACAAGTCTCTGCGCCTCCTCTGTAAGTTGAAGAAATCGGAGAAACTGTCCTAAAAATCTAATGCTTTCACCATCTGTTTGATATGTGTTGTACCATAACCAACCTTTAAAAAATAATTTTGGGAAAAGTAACTTTGATTGAGACTCACTCTGCATGTTTCCATGGAGTTTGCATTTGGAATGTTATTCTGAAATGATTGTTTTTCTAAAAGCATTTATATGGTTCCTATAATTATTGCCATTGCTCTTGCCATGCGATGATGTACTGACACAAAATCTCTGTTCAGGGGAGGTTTTGATTAATATTACAAACTGGAATGAAGGTGAAGCCTGAATTTCTTAATGAGATTAGCAAATGTGCCATGTGAATTTGGTTCTTGGCTTTCACAGCTTTTTATGTGCTACACAGATTATAGTTAGCAAAACAAAATTTCCAGGTTTCTTCACAAAACTGAATCTGATTGTAACACTTATGGTAATTCTGATGTCATTCATCATCTTGGCAGGCCCAGTTGGATGTGTTACCTCTGCAACTTTGAAGAAGTTTAATTTATCTTCAGACTGTCGGGCTTGGTACTGTCTGTATAGGGCATTGTGCCACAATAGACTTGAGCATGCTCTCTGGCAATTTATCATGAATATAGAGTTGGGGAAACTCTGTGGAAGGAGTTCCAACTCATTGACAGGAACATTACCTATCCAAACTTCTCAATTTTTGAGACTGACTTCATTCCAGATCTCGGACAATTTAGTGGGGGGCCCTCTTCCCCAAGTCTTAGGCACATATCCAGAATTGAAAGTAATAGGTCTTAGCCTCAACCAGCTCAGTGGGATCCTTTTTCCTAGTTTGTTTAGCTCAACCAAATTCACTGATCTTAACTTATGGTTCAATCCCTCTTGAGGAAAATTTAGATCATTCTTCTGTAGTTTCCGATCAGAACTTCAGCCTTTGAATTATTGATCTGTCAAGTAACTCATTGAGTGGCTCTCTTCAACTACTTTGAAGGTGGCCTTCCCGATAATCTGCTTGATGAACTTCAAGGATGTGTCTTACAATAATTTCTCAGGCATTGTGCCTGAAAACTTGAGAAGATTTCATGATTCAGCATTGCATCCAGGAAACTCTTTGCTGGTTTCTCCTTATGCACCAAAATCTCCGGAAGGGCCGCCAGATAGGATTGAGTGAACTCGGGACACATATGAGAACTGCTGCTAAGATTGCCCTTATTGCAGATGGTTGGAGGTGCTTATATGATAGCTCTTCTATGCTTCCTTATCTCTTGCAGCAGAAAACAAATGGAAGGTGAAGATTTGAAAGAAAATATATGGAAAATTGGTCATTCTCTAGGCGATTCTGCAGCCAATCTCGAATCATTTTTCCAGAAGATATTGGAGCCCCATTGTCCTCAGTTACTTTAAATCCAGATTAGCTGCCATATGCTTGGATGGGCTTTTCTCCCCAATCAGAATCAAATTCATCAGTTGCAAAAGTAAATGTGGATCTTAGCTATGTTGAAAGAATAGATGAACTGGTTTCTTCTCCTATATCTCTGTTGTCTTCTTCAAATCCATTGCCTTCTAACGAACCCAGTGTGCTCAAGGTTGGTTCTCGGACTAGTTGGATGGTGACTTGCATCTATTTGACAGGTCCTTTATCTTCACAGGAGGAGAACTTTCGTGTGCTCCTGCAGAAGTCATGGGAAGGAGTTGTCATGTAACATCATGTAAAGCTGCACTTCATTCCGGCCATGTTTTGGTTGTCAAATGGTTGATGGAAGGAATAGCAAAAGGAAGGAAAGACTTCACTAGGGAATTCAAGAAACTTGGGAGCATCAAACTTCCAAATCTAGTTCCTTTACAGGGTTACTACGGGCGGGTTAAAGGAGCATGAAAAGCTTATCATATCTAATTATATCCATGCAGCAAGCATGGACCTTTATCTTGGAGGTAACCTTGCCCGTCTTTATGTTTGACTTGATATTAGACCTTTAATATGTGATCCAAACATTGCCATGGTCTTGCTATCGATAGACCTGTTTCCATGTCTAAGTATTTTAGTTCGTGATTCTTAAAGCTTAAACTGGCAATGAACTGTTGCTTAGAAAAGCAGAAGTTGATAATCCATATTCTAATTTATTTTTATATAATTGAATAAACTGCAACCCTCTTTGTGTGATGCTCTACCCTTATTAAACTCATGGTCTATGTGAGAGATTAGTCAGATGAGGTCTTAGTGCTGTCTTACTATGTGCACTATCTTCTGCAAGTGAAGGCATTGCAAATAAAGTGCATCTCTAGAAAACGTAGAAGATGGTCATCAGGGTCAGACATGTCATCCACGGAAGAGCACCTTAACCATCTCGACATATGGAGCAAAGCTAGTACAGGATGACAATTTTCAACTGGCTAGGTTTTTGGTCCTGAACATAGTCATAGTGGATTTGATGAACAGAATGACTTAATCGGTTATACAGAGGGTTGGTTCTTATACATTAATTTTTTCTATGCTTGGGCAATGTAAAATATACCCTTATTTATTTGGGAATTGAAGTTGTTCATCGTCATTTCACTCTGGAAAATCCTATTGGCATGGATTGAGATAATACTGAAGATAACATTGGAAACAATTGAATGTTACTTAGCATTGATTAAGAACACCCACGAGTCCATGGCACATGTTTGAAGCTCTTTGCAGCAAAGATGGATCCAAGGAAACTATCGCCCTTGTCTCTCGACACAAGGCTCCAGATCACTGTATATATGGCACGTTGCTTGAACTTCCTCAATAATGAGAAGGGAATACCGCACAGCAACCTGAGGTCAACTAACATCTTGTTAGAAGCTCCGGACTTTATGCCCTTGTCACAGACTGCAGTCTCCACAGATTAATGATGCTGTATGGCACCACCAAGCAGGTACTGCACTCTGGTGCCCTTGACCACCTGAATTCACCAGCTCAAGTAAACTGTAGCCATTATGGAAGAGCCATACTTATGCACTCCGGGTCATATTGTTGGAGCTTTTGATCAGAAGCAGTTCAGGGGACCCGGTATAGGTCAACCTGACGGACTAAGTTGGGTTGAAAGGAAAAGGCCACAGCAACGACTGCTACCACTGTGGAAATCTGGAGGCATAGGGCACAGAGAAGTGAGTACTTACCTGGAGCAGTCTATGAAATGTTGGAGGTGGCTCTGAGATGATCCTTCCAGCGTCTGACAGGTCTGACATTAGTAAGACAGTTTTTTGAAGATCTTATTTCTCTACGGCCATTATGCGCACGCCAAGCTAATTGATAAATTTGGTCATTGTTACTTCCTGTACTAACTCTCATTCTTGTCTATTTTTGGTTCTTCCACTTAATTCATATTTGGTCTTTGTGTTTAATTCTTCACTTGATTAGGTCTAGCATATCTAGTTCTTGCCAAGATTTCTTTTTTGGTATTCTTCCGGAGAAATCATCCAAAAGCTGCATCTAGATGTAAAGGGGATAATCATCATTCTTTTTCATATTTGTGACCGTTTGCTTTTTACTTCTGAACCATTTGTTGGCAATGTTTCTGCCAGAACAGCCGAGCCGTTACTTATTGCACTCCTTTCCATTGGTCCTGTAACTCGTGTTTCATCACTTTGCTAAACAGACAATGTAGGACCGACAATCTACCGTGGAATTTTCTTTCTCCTTCTTCACCTCATCATTTTGTTGCAGAAAAAGTCACACTATCTTGATCAAGCCGGTGTACCATTTCGCTCCAACCGTCGCCGAAAATTTTGCAGAGTGGAGCTTTATCTCGGCCCATAAAATTGTCTGTGAATGCAGCTGGACTCCTGGTTCTTTGGAACTTCGTGAGACTACTTGTTCATTTGGATTGCGTCAGTTTCTTCCTGAAAGTGTTGGGCCGGACAAGCACATACAATGCTTCAACAAATGTGACACTCAACACAGAAACAATCATATTGACAACTCTTTTCGTGAAAATCGGTTGATTTGGGCATAAACCACCCACCTCTTTATTTTCCCTTTTTTTTTTTTTTTGCTGATTTTGAGAAAATTTCAAGAGCACGCAACATGGCCGAGACATATTGACCCGCATACATGAGGCATCTGAACGCAATAATGCACACCAGCATGATTGTGCGTGTGACAATGCATGATCGAGTAAGCTGATAAGTGCTCATGACCTGCTTGTGTATCGCATCCAGAGGAAAAGAAACATCAACCTAGTTAAGTAAGAGCTTGTTAATGAAGGCACTGATTCCGCATTTGTTATTGGTTCTTTTGTTTCTGTGGGAGATATTACAATGGCTACACGTTTGGGATCTCAACTTTTATGGTCCTTGCTTATTCATGCATAGGAGCTAGAAGAAGCTTCATTTTGACGGACCGGACAAGCTCTTAACTT
The DNA here is from genome assembly GCA_014182375.1 of Eucalyptus virginea. Lineage (NCBI taxonomy): Eukaryota > Viridiplantae > Streptophyta > Magnoliopsida > Myrtales > Myrtaceae > Eucalyptus > Eucalyptus virginea. The sequence continues at coordinate 28,546,360 of CM024515.1, forward strand.
AACGCCATGAAATTTTTTGCCCCAAATTCTTTGGAGAAAGTGACGGTGGGAAAGTCAATGACCAAATTGTTCAACACTGGAGACAACAATGGCATTGAACAGAGTCAATAGAAAGGGTTAGTTCTGTCAATTACAGCGAAATTATTGTGATTGAGCAATCTCAGTCTAGGATATACCCAAAAGGAAGGGAAATGAAAGGATCAAGAACTGGGATCAAATTGGAAGATTTTCTTGTTGGCTGGTTCTAAAAGTTCGGATTCTTCTTATGGGTGCTCAAGAAAAACTCACTGATTGACACTCGACAATGATATGCACTCCATTCACGTTTCGGTTACCCAGTTTTTCTCTGCCCTTGCACTCAATAAATTGAGGCAGGGAGCACAAACAAAGCAAAGAGAAATCAGCAAATTGAAGTCCCAGAATAGCTGCAAAAAGAAGAGGGAAGCATATCTGAGGGTGGGAGTCAGGTGACATCTTGATTCTTTGTATTGTGATATAATTTAGAGATCATCACTATCATCATCATCTCCTCCTTTTATATCAACTGTGTGCTCTATCTCTACTCCTTAATCTTTTCTCATTTCTATCTAACTAAAAAGCCAAAGTCGTGACTATATATTAGTTTAACCCATATTTTCGATTGAAACCCATAGATTCTCAAGTCAATTCAATTAGGTAGGCAAGGTAGTAGTGTAGGTCGCGAGGGTGGGAGAGGAACTGACTTCGAGAAACTTTGTCAAGGATGGGTTTGAGCTCGAGAGGATGGATTGATCCATAGATCGTTGAGAGATATTGATGAGCTAGTAGCGTCTTCTTCTGTGGCTTGCAATTTGCCATGTCGTATATGTTAACATTTGAAAATGGTTGATACCATTAAAAATTCCAAACTGATACATATGTGACAAATTTACCTCAAATTAATTTTTTCACTATTAAAAACCTCAAACTCATAAACTTGTGACAAGTTTACCCTTTGTTATTCTATTAAATTTTATCGTCAAATTATTTAGTTAAATGACACATGATAGTTGACAAGTATATCAATTTAGGTTTTACCATCCATTTGTACTAGTTTATGTTTTTCATAGTATTGATATAATTTAATAGAAATTAATGAAGGATAAATTCGTCACAAATATACAAATTTGGGATTTTTATAGTAAAAAAATTAGTTTATGATAAATTTGTTAGAGGTGTACTCAATTGGAATTTTTTATGATATTAACCATTTTAAAAAGTTGCACAGAAATGCGTTTATTGAATAATATCATGTAAAATTTAAGTTGGACATAAACCATGAGAGTGTCTTATAATTAACGATTTTGAAAAGTTTTGGCACAAAGCAACGTTCAAAAAATTTTAGTGCTAAACTGGACGTCAGATCATAGTATGAGTAATCGTATTTTGTAGACTAAAACCTAGTCAGGTGTATCTTGATCATTCTATGGTCATTTCTAAAGAAGTAACATATTTTGCTCTCTAAATCATCAGAAATCAGATTTCTTGGTTCAGAATTTATTTACGATGTTATTTCTCAACAGTGCTACTTATCCTGACATGACCACAAGCTAGTCCTCTTTTCTTTACATTATATAGGCTACATTCACCTTTATATGACTAAATCCATCAAAATTGCCCTCGATTATTTAATTTCTATTTAAAATGGTGCTCAAATTTATTTATTTTTCCTTTGTTTTAGCTTTCTATTTATCTAGTTGACATAATTAAGAATATTACATGTTTTGTTTTTGTTTATTGTTGGTATGCCATGAATATTAAATGAATGATTTTTTTTTTTTTAGATTTTACTTTAGCTAGAATTAACTTTGTTGAAAGAGAGAAATTTCTATGCGATGTCAAGCAAATTCATGAATTGATTTTTTCATATCGATAAATTTATGAATTGATCGCCAAGTAGAATATACAAAAATTTTGGCACAAACCCACTTTTTAACAGTCTCATATTTATAAAATTCGTATTTTTGTTATGCATATCTTCTTCATTGGCTGTCATTTACATAGATTGATCGGATAAAATAAAAGAAACCACCGTTAAAGATTTTTCAAAACAAAAATCACAGTTGCATTCCACAACGTGAAACTTAAAATAATGGTAAAAAAAAAAATTAGAACAAAGCTTTGCATCGAATAAGAATTTCTTTTAAATCGTTGGTGTATTATTATTCATTTTGGATTAACAAAAGTTAATATTATTCATGGAGTGTCTACCGGAAAATATCAAAATTCCTCAATGTCCATAACTTTTTCACGCCAATAATTTTTGGGTTTTGAATACTCCTAGAACGTCTTACATGGAACAAAACACATAATTTTTACATAGAAAATAGATATATTGGAAATAATTTTTAGACAAATGAAGTCAAAATTTTAGACAAATAATGTCAAAATTAGGATTAGGAGGGATGAGGAATAGATAAATTAATATAAGAGCAATGATGAGGATGAGATTAGCTTTTTATTTTTAGCAATAGCAACACTTAACCTTGTTTAAGGAGTTAATATGAGGATTTGAACCCCCACCTCTCCTTTCAATAAGTTTAAGTGTTAATACCCCGAAAAACCCCAAACTAGTACATTGTGACAAATTTACTTCCAAACTATTTTTTGACACCAAAAACCTCAAATTAGTATACATTTGACAAATTTACCTCAAACTGGTACATTTGTGACAAATTTACCATCTGTTAGTTTTTATTAAATTTTATTATCAAATTATTAAGTTAAATAATATATGATAGTTGATTGATATACCAATTTGAGATTTTACGCTCCGTTTATCATAGTTTACAATTTTTGTGATTTTTTTTTTTTGTATTAATCCAATTTAATGGATGGTATATTTGTCACAAATTTATCAGTTTTGAGTTTTTCGCGGTCAAATAAATTAGTTTGGGGTAAATTTGTCATAAATGTACTAGTTTAGAATTTTTTATGATTAATTGGGGTAAATTTATCATAATTGTATCGGTTTAGGATTTTTCATGGTCAAAAAAATAGTTTGGAGAAAATTTATAACATGTGTACTAATTTGGTTTTTTCAGGATATTAACCCTAAGTTTAAATACGGAAAACTATAAAAGGAAAATAACTAGGTTAAGGGAGACCGTGCGAATATGTAAACTGATAAGACCGATCTTGTCTATCTAGTAACAGAGGAGGGGATTTAGGTAGGGATGAAAATAGCACCTTTCTCCAATCCTATCTTTCTTTGTCCGTATGAAATATTTTAGAAGACAACTACCAATGGTATGCCCAGATGGAACTCAATGCTCTAGTAATAGCAATCGGTGAAGCTTTTCGCTCACAGCCATTTTTATTGTCCAGCAAAAAGGTCAAATGACATTTTCGTTGTAATGAGAAAAAAACAACAATATTTTTCCCAAACATTACATGATATTCTAGTTTTATCACATTACGTGGTCCGACCTCCCAGGACCTGAGAGATCAGCTTTGCCTCCATTTTCCACTCAATCGCACACTTTGGTTCACAACCATCTGCATTGCAGTTCAATCCTCCTTGGGGAGATGGCAGCGGCCATTGGAGAGATGCTTCTCAGCACCATCCTCCAGGTGCTCTTCGACAAGTTAACCTCAGGCGAGCTGCTTAGCCTCATGCGGCGTGAGGGACTCCGCACCCTGCTGAAGAAATGGGAGAAGGAGCTCCGGCGAATAAACTGCGCTCTGGAAGACGCGGAGGAAAAGCAGTTGACTGGTGATGCTGGAGTCAAGTTGTGGCTCGAGGACCTCCGGAACTTGGCCTACGACATCGAGGACTTGCTCCACGACTTCGATGCTCAAGCCAGGATTAAGAAGCAGAAGGCGGATTCCAGGAGGGTGAGCAAGACACTTCTGGTCGTGCCGAGCTACTTCAGTCCCAGAGAGTTCGTGCGTGACCAGAAAATGAGGTCCAAAATAGAGGATATCGACCATCGACTGCAGGAGATTATCAACCAGAAAAATAGCCTGAGCCTGACGGAGAAGGAGGCCAGCCAGTTCGCATCCCACCGAGCCCAGCAGCGGCCTATCACGACGTGTGTCCCAGAGCCTTGTTTTGTAGGTAGGGAGAAGGAAAAGATGGAGGTCCTTCAATTGTTGATTGAAGAAGAAGAAGGCATCAACAACATAAATGCGATCCCGAAAATAATTCCCATAATAGGGATGGGAGGGGTCGGAAAGACCACTCTAGCCCAGCAAGTCTATCATGACGCCAGCTATTTTGATGTCAAAGCATGGGCTTGCGTGTCCAATGACTTCGACGTGGCCGCCATTACAAAGAGGATTTTGCAGGTTATCCCTGGTTTGTCTCGCAAAGGCAACGACCTAGACCAGCCCCAAGAGAAGTTGTGGAAACATCTGTCTGGGAAGAGGTTCCTTATCGTTTTGGACGATGTTTGGACAGAGAAGTACGAAGAGTGGACCAATCTCCTGAAGACTTTCCAAGCCGGAGCTGAGGGGAGCGTGATCGTCCTTACAGCTCGTAACCTCCGTGTTGCTTCAATGGCCGGTGCTCCGGCATACCATCTGAAGGAGTTGCCTCAAGACGTTTGCTTGGCTTTACTGGCCCATCACGCTCTTGGCGCCAAAAATTTTGACGACCATCCCCGTCTTAAATCATCAGGTGAGAAAATAGTGATAAAATGCAAAGGCTTGCCGTTGGCTGTGAAGATATTGGGCGGACTACTACGTGCCCCACGTCGATCCCCACGAGTGGGAAGCTATATCCAAAAGCCGAATTTGGGATCTACCAGAAGCGAGAAACGAGATCCTTCCCTCTTTGAAACTCAGTTATCACCATCTCCCCCCTCATCTGAAGAGATGTTTTGCTTACTGCGATTTTTCCCAAGGATTACGAAATAGAAAGGGATGAGTTGATCCATTGGTGGATGGCGGAGGGCTTGGTACACAGAAGCGAAGGAGAGAACCTCTGGAAGACAGGTCTTAATTATTTCAAGGAGTTAGTATCGAGATCGTTTTTTCAAGAATCAAGCAGCAACAGTTTGTGGTTCTCGATGCATGATCTTCTGAATGACCTCGCAAAGTCAGTTGCTGGCCCGACGCACTTTAGCTCACGGGGGTTTGAGTCAGAGAGCAATAAGAGTAATGCATCTTCAGCTCGTCACGCATCCTTCATTTCGAGCTATGGAATTGCATCTGAAAGACTTAAGGTGTATCGCAGTATGAAGCGGCTAAGAAGCTTCATCTCATTGCAACCACGACCCAAGAAGTTCGCGATGTTGCATTTGTCCCAAAGCGTGCTAGGTGACTTGCTGTCGGACTTGAAGTATTTGAAGGTGTTTTCGTTGAGTCATTACTGCATCAGCCAGGTACCAGACTGTGTAGGTAAATTGAGGCATCTGCACTACCTTAATTTATCTTACGCTGAGATTGAAAGCCTTCCCGAATCCATCGGTGACCTGTTGAACCTAGAGGCTTTGATATTACGGGGTTGTCCATACCTTGCTGGATTGCCTCAAGGTGTCGAGAATCTGATCAATTTACGATTTCTCGACATTAGAGAAACTCAGAGCCTACAAGCTATGCCACAATGTATAGGTAACTTGGTGAATCTTGAGATTTTGTCCAAGTTTATCGTGGGAACAGAGAAGGGGCGGAGGTTAAAAACGCTGGAGATGCTAGGGAAAACACCTTGAGCAACATGAAATTAAAAGAGGGGAACTGTTAATCTCTGAGTTGCATAAGGTAAAAGACGCTGGAGATGCTAAGGATGCTAATCTACGCATGAAGCGTGGAATTGACCGGTTAATCATGAAATGGAGCAAATGGATAGAAGACACTGGAGATGCCCTTGTAGATTCATGAAATTGAGCAAACGGAACGCTAGGGATGCTATTCTACGCATGAAGAGCTTGAAATGAAGGTCGTTGACTTTCTTCAGCCTCATAAAGACCTTCAAGATCTCACAATCTCCTACTACAGCGGCATTGAATTGCCTTTCTGGTTGGGAAATCCATCGCATCTCAACATGGTCTCTTTGCGCTTGTGTGGCTGTCGTAATGTCGGATCATTACCATCACTCGGGCTGCTATCCTCCCTGAAAGAACTGCACATCGAAGGTCTGGATGCTGTGTGCTCGGTGGGCTCCGAATTTTACTCCGAATTTTACGAAACTATAGAGCCTTTTCCATCATTAACAACTTTGGAGTTCAAGGATATGTCATTCTGGCAGGACTGGACTCATTTTAATGGCACTGAAGAAATAGAAGTGCCGTTCCCTTGTCTTCAGCATCTAATGGTCCGCAATTGTCCCATGTTGAAGGGACGATTGCCCGAAAAAATAGATGCCCTTGTGAGGCTTGATATCGATTCATGTCCGCTTCTGGATGCCTCACCTGCCGTTAGTCTTTCGTCTCTCCGCGAGCTATACTTCAGAGGCTGTAACGAGGTGACTTTTAAGAGTTTAGTTAATATGACTTCTCTCACCACTCTTGCTGTTGAAAACGTCGAGGGGCTCGCTTGCTTTCCTCTTGGGTACACAAGCTTCTCGACCAAGTTAGAGAAGTTTGAGGTAAGAAGATGCCAAAGACCCGATACACTTGTGGCGGGACAGAGATTATGTTCAGAATCTTGCTTGTCTGAAGAGCTTAGATGTCACAAGTTGTCCTCAGTTCGTATCTTTTATAGCTGGAGAAAGTGATAGAGAGTTGCCTAGCCGCCTTGAAGCTATGAAATTGAGCGATTGTTCAAACCTAGAGAAGCTTCCAAACAAGATGCACAATCTGGGCTCTCTTCATAGCTTGATCGTTCTTAACTGTCCAAAACTCCGGTCCTTTCCAGAGACTGGTTTGCCAGCATCTATGACATCATTGACCGTCGAAAACTGCCAGAATCTCCAGCATTTGCCCATAGGCACTAAGATTGGCAATGAGACATCTCGTCTGAGAGAATTGAGAATCTACGGATGCGATTCACTGCCCGAATCACCATTCGGCAAGGGCGGACTACCAGAGACTCTCAAGGAACTTAAGATTCATAACTGCAGGGAAGTGAAGTCACTGGCAGAGATAGTTTCAGACTCGGGCCACCAACACCACGTCCAATGGCTTGAAGACGTAAGAATTTTCTATTGCGAGCAATTGGGAAGCTTGCCTCGGAGCCTGCACAAGCTCTCCCACCTCACTCGCTTGACGATATTTGGGTAGCCGCTCTGGAGCTGGAGCACTTCCCTCCACTTCCTGCCAGCGTATCCGAGTTCAGCCTATGGAGTTGCCCGAATGTAAAGTCTCTACCTGATAAATTGCATCACCTCACATCCCTCCGGAGCCTATATATTGTCGATTGCGAGAACATCAAATGCTTTCCCAGGGGAGGGTTGCCTCCCAATATAGAGACCTTCGAGGTGAGGGTCTGCGTGAACATGGAGCAGCATGTGGGAGAGTGGGGCTTGCACACACTGGCGTTGCTCCAATCTTTATGGATCGACGGGAGTGTTGGCGAACTTGGAGATATGGTGTGCTTTCCTCCAGAGGGTGACGGCAATGACCATGATCTCCTCCCTTCCTCTCTCACCTATCTTAATCTCTCCGACATGAGGAACCTAGAGAGTCTATCAAGTGGCCTCCCTTGCTCTCTCCAGCGCTTATACACTCGTGGATGCCAGAAGCTGAGGTGCTTGCCCATGGCCGGCCTGCCTTCCTCGCTCGAGCATTTGTCCATCAGCGACTGCAAACTTCTCGAAGAGCGATGCTTAAAGCACGCCGGCGACTATTGGCACCTCATCAAAGAAATCCCGACTATCTACATAAACAATGATCTGATCTCATGAAGAATTCCGCCCACGTCTTTATCTTTCAGTGTGATTTCGACTACTGGAGTTGGTAAAAATATGCATTAACTTTTCCCATGTAAGTGCTTCCATTTGATCCTGTTAGATTTTGGTGTTGGTATTTGACATAGACCGTGATGTGAAGGTATTGTGTATGTGTGTACGAAATTTATCAGCAAAGGGACAAATCGGAAGGTATTTATTGTATTATAATGGTTGGTGCACATGAGCAGGCTGGCTAGGTACATGGGATTTATAGTTGAGCTGATTGATCTGTATACAATATGCGAGCTCTACGAGCCTATTTTCCATCGACACAATCAGCAAATTATCTGTGCTTGTGTCACAGATACTTGCTTCAACTGTGTCTTTATCATCTGCATGCTTTAACCATGGACAAATTAAGAGCCCAGTAGAGTTGAAATGGCCAGTTCTCCAGTGCCACAGCTATGAATCATTAACTTGAGCTTTTCTGGTTAGATTTCTAGCAATTTTTGAGCCAGAGATATCTGCTTCAATTGTGTCTATTACATACATGCTTCGGCCATGGACAAAATATTAGCCACTGCAGAACAGTTCTTCTAGGAGCTTCTAGATAATTGTAGTTCAGAGAATTCTAGGAAACTCTACAAAATGGATCGACAATTTAACAGCTTCACATAATTTCAACAAACCAACCAAGTTTTGCTGAATGTGGGATGACATTTGGGTTTGTCTGCATTAGAATTCGGATTATTCATGCTTGTTTTTTGTTGAAATTGTGTGTGAACATCATACTAGCTGCAAATCCGTCGGTTGGAATGCAGATTATCAAAAATAATCGGCGAGACAGGCTGCTTCTGCCATCATGACAATGCGATCTTATGTTGATTCAAGGATAGCCACAAATCCGTCTGTTGGTCCTGAGAAAAATCAAATGGAGGCAGCCAAATTTGATGCTGTCATTTGTGTTGTCATCTTAGTCAGATTATCAAAATAATTAGCTTCTGATGCTGGTTAGCAGGGTCATATTTTTACTTTCTTTCTCAGTCTAAAAGTCAACTTCATATCACAAAGAAAATATATTTGATAAAAAGAATACATGATTTGAAGAAAAAGTAATATATTCTTTCCCCTTTTATTTACTTTCTTTCCCACTTGAAAAGTTTACTACTTGATGAGAATTCCCGAATGAAAATCATAAAATGGATTTAAAAAAATATAATACAACAAGTTGAATGTATATTAAAATTGAAGATTTGGCATTCAAAATTCTCAGATGAATTTTATACTTCCTTTTGTTTTCTATTTTTGTGTTCATAAAAAAAATTGGCATGAACAAAAAGTTCAACATCAAGAGATCATTTTCAAAACTTGATATCAAAAGATATATCTAAGACGATGAAATAATTATGTTCTACTCAGAAATCACTATCAACTTATGACATACGAAAATTTGAAAAAAAAAAAAAGTTACGGGAAATAATAAAGCTTTGGCATTGAAAACTAAAGTGAAGATAAATTGGTCGGTTTTTTCACTGTAACAAAAACGATCGGTTGAATGTCGAAACAAACTAAAATGTTTGCAATAGGAATTTTTCATTTTTTTTTTTTGGGTCGAAGTTTGCAATAGGAATATGATAGGTGGCCTTTTCACCAATTATTTTCGCAAAACTTCAGATCGCTCATATATTGAAAATAATAATTAATAATGATATCTACACAGAGTGATCAGTCTTGAAATAGAACGAAAATCGGAAATAAATGAGTAAAGTGAAGGAAGTGATTTAGTGAGGGTGAAAATTATTGGATTTTATAAAAATCTTTCTGTAAGTGCAAGTTGCAAGGCAGTACCGGAAAAGCATACTATTGAAAAGCAGATACTATCATGACACCTAGGGGATGCCGCATTTTGACACTTTTTCGTTCTACATGTCCATATTCCACGTCAATCTTCTTCGATAATGTTGCTGAACAGTAGGCTCATTTGAGTGGATACAGTGTAAAGAAAGCGTCCTTAGCATCATATCTCATAACTATATAAAGAAGAAACGGCGCAATGTAGGGATTCATAATGCTTCAACCTTAAATGAATGGTGGTTCACGGAAGGACTAATTTGAGCAAATATATAGTTTAGGGATCGTGTTAGCCCAAAAAAAAAAAAAAAAAAAAAAAAAAAGACGACATTGAGCATATTGGAAAAGTACAAGGATTGGCAATTCCATTTGTCGGTGGCTAACAATACAACCTAGAGGGGGGTAAATAGGTTGTTTTCGAAATTGACTATCTTTCATAGAAATTAAGTAATCACTAAGTAAAGATCAAGTCAACATAATGTTTAGAAAAGTCGTGAAGCAACTATGTGTAAATATGAGTAAACAGACGAAAACAGTTCCACATAGAGAACTGTAGTGGTTTGGCTTTATCCATAAGCCTACGTCCACTCTTTAGACTAGCATCTTCAAGACATGCTGCATTACACTAATAATTTACTTAGAAAGTTAAAATTGACTTGCACTTATCCTTTACAAGATATATATCTTTATCAGGACTAAGTTGTAGCCCTTACTCTTATACACTTAATCCTTTGCACAATTATTAAACAACACAAATGTGAAAATAGTACAATAGAGAGCATACGGCTAAGAGAAACAATAGGAAATAAACTTCTTGTTCTTTTTTAAGTAACACTCACTCTCTTATGGCTTCTGAGGTCTCCAATTTATAGTCACCTTCACTTTGTCTGTTGAAGATGGATTGGATAAGCATATGGCAATTGGGGAGTTTCCATTGACTGTTCATGGATGGAACTGCTCATACAGTTATTTTCCTTAAACCTTTGTAGACTACCCAAAAATAGCAACTACTGTAGTCTTCTCGCTGCAAACCTATCAAACGACCTAGCTGCTCTACTACATGTTTTATCAAGATTATTCTACTGTGCAAATCCAAAACCACAACGATTACTTAGCTGATCGAACGAACATCATGAGATGTACTTGGTTGTTACAGCACCATCTACCCAATCTTTATAGCTTCAACACAAACATTATCAACTGTTGATCTTTTAGGTTTACCGATACCGATTGTCATATCATGACATTTTGCGAACTTCTTTGCAATGAATCATATCATAGATATTGTGCAGTCCTTTGGTCCAAACATTTGGATGCACCATAGCAAATATTATATTAAGGATAGTTTAAAATACCATCAAAATTATTTGAAGATATTTCTCCAACACCATTATCTCTAAACTTTTCGCACAAGCCTTATTAAGAGAGTTTTCTAAAGGATCTATTATATACTTGGGGTGTATTGTTTAACTTAATGATTTTTCACATGTTTACTAACTACACATTATTTAATCAAATCTAATTCTTTTTTGATATGTTCCTAAAATATTCGATACTCCTCCCACCATATCGAGGGGAATAGCTTCCCTTAAGAAAGTAATCTACAAGCCCCAAAATCTATTTCCTTTTCCACCTGTACTATCTTTTCTAATGTGATGTGACTCTAAAAAAGAGTAATATCGTGCAAAAAGTTTAATTTTCACCATGGACCCTTGACGCTAACGCAAGTATCGATTCTTTCATTTAATGGGCATGGAACGCAACAGGACACCTATCTTCAATTTGATTTGCATGGCCACGTGGTCCAATTACAAAGAGAACTAAGAAAATATCGTCAAAGTCCACAGAAAGATTATTCTTGCCAACTTAGAGGAAAGTATTGCTCCAGTGGTCTTCAATGGTAATGCTAGTTCTGAATTTCTGACTAAAATTTGTACTGAGGCGTTTGAAGTTTGATACTTGAATTTCATTGATTTGGGTAATAAGACTTGTAAAAACCAAGCATTTGAATCATTTAATGACTTCCGTCATGTTCTAATTGGATGAAAAATCCAATGTCGTTTTTTTCTTTAAATTCTTTTATCCAATCCTCCGCAGCCGTTAACGTTGGGACGGAGTTTCCTCGAACAGAAAACGGTATAGTTTCTTGGCGCCACGTCAGACAAAATAATTTGAAAAATTAAAAATAGAAGCAATGAAAAGAACAAAATCAAAAGGTCAAAGGGGATTGCAGTGGGGGGTAGGGAAGGGGTGGCACTATTGCTTCCCTTCACAAGTGAGGACCAATGAGGATTGCCCAGGTCTTTCCAATGGTGACTAGCCTTGCCATGTCACCTTTCATGCCAGTTGGTGAGGGCTTGCTCGTCCTCACTGGATCTGGTCAAGGCTAGGGTGGTGCCACAACTGCCACCATAGAGCGGGGGTGGGTCGACCCTCCAGGCCCCGTCCTCAATGACTTTTGAAGGCTCAATGCTCCAATCATTCATTATTACTTTGTTGCCTTAACTTGCGCCATTGGATCTAGCGTGACCTCTATAGAAATTGCTCGTGAGGACCGGCCCACCATCGCTTGACATTGACAACCATGACGCCACCACCGTGCGAGCGAGGGCAAGCAGATGAGATTCGCAAATCCTATATAAATCGAGATTTATCAACATTTGTTCTAGGCAAACAATTCTTCTACAATAATTGAGATGGTGACATAAATGGTTTGTAAAATTTAACTTAATATACAATGTCATCTTTGAACTTTTAATTTGTCTAATGTGATCTCTGAATTTTTAGCAAATGTTTAATATAGTCCCTAAATTATATGAAAATATTTGATTTTTTTGGTAACTTGAATTAACGAATAGACAACATTGAACATATTTATACAGTTCAGGGACTGAATCAAATATGTATAAAAGTTTAAGAATTACGTTGAACAAATTAAAAGTTCAGAAATTACATTACACATTAGACTAAAATTCAGGAACCACATTAAATAAATTAAAGTTTAGGATGATATTGCACATTAAGCCAAAATGTAGAGATCATTTGTGTCATTTTTCATGAAAAAATTAACTATCGTAAACTAAGGAAAAGAGGTCCTAGTCCTCATCGTGTGGAACACGACCTACTACTTATCTTTAGGAATAATTTGAAATATAGTTCTGCTATAAATTATATTAAGTTCCTTTAGGGGTTGTGAGTGGTTAATTATACAACTTGTGTGCTTGAAACTTTTGATTCTACTTGCTCTTGTGAGTCATCAGTTTCCATTTTATTTTATTTTATTTTTTTATTTATTTATTTTATTTTTATTTTTTTTGCGTCAAGGTAGGGAGAATCTTTCAATTTTTACTTTCACTTATCTGTCCAAAGCCAAGAAGTTGAGCTTCATGAGGGAATGAATTGTTAGGATTAATACAACGAAAAATCTTAAACTAGTATATATGTGATAAATTTACCTCAAATTAATTTTTTTATCACCAAAAATCTCAAAGTGGTACAAATTTAACCAAAACTAATTTTTTTACCATAGAAAACCCCAAACTAATATATTTATGATTAGGAGTATGCAAAAAAAATAGGGAACCGCCCAGAACCGGACTAGACCTATCCGAATCGGCTATTGCTCAAGAAGCTAGTCCGGTTATCGATTCCAATGTATTAGAATCGGTGGGTGTCAATCCGATTTTTGGTTCTAGGTGTGGGGTCGCCCATCCGCCCATCCAAATCAGACTAGCAATAAATTTATATTTAATTTTTAAGAAAAGTTTCCTACCAAAAAATAATTTAAGAAAAATGAAAATACTAAAACCCTTAATTTGGAGCTCAACACCCATTAACTAAGTGCTTGTCTCGTCCCATTCTTACCTAGTCTAAGTCATCTCACTTTCTTTCACTCACGGCCTCCACTTTCAAACTCAACACCCATCGACTCGTAGCCTCGACTCTCAACTTTTAATATGAGTTTAATCATTTTACTAATATTATCACTAAGAATATAGAAGTTCTTTGTTTTTTGCTTTACTTTAGCTTGTTGGAAAATGTCACACAAAGTGGGTGAAGTTTGGAGGGATTGGTTCCATGAACCCACCAAGGATCTGGACCAGGATGGTGGTCCGGTTCTCAAGAGGATCCGTGGAATCAACAGGCGATTTGGAATTGATCCTTAATGGGCGATTCCCGGTTCTAGGGTGGGAACTGCCCACTCAAATCATACTCACTCTTATTTGTGACAAATATATCATTTGTTAGTTTCCGTTAAGTTAGATTAATACTACAAAAAATCACAAATTAATACATTATGACAAATGGATGGTAAAATTTTAAATTGGTTTATTTGTCAACTGTCACGTGTCGTTGAATTTAATAATTTGACAATAAAATTTAACGGAAATTAACGGAGGATAAATTTATCACAAATATACTAACTTAGTTTTTATTTTGCGTAAATTTATGTTATATGTACAAATTTAGGATTTTTGTGGTATGAACCCTAAATGTCAAGAAGTCATGTTGGTCTCTAAGGATGCCTTGGAGGTGCTGACACATTGCCCTGTCTACTAATGGCACCTGTAATTGTTTATTTTATTTTTTTCACTTTCTTTCACATTTCAAAAGTCAACCTCATATCACAGAAAAATATAAGAAAAACAATACATGATTCGAAGAAAAATTAATAATCAACTGCTGCGTATAGTTTTTCGCCTTTTATCGACTTTCTTCCCCACTTGATAAGTTAATATATTCAGAATAAAAATCATAACCTGGATTGAAAAAAAAAAAATTATAACTAAACAAGTTGAACGTATGATCGATTTTGTTTTATATTTTTGTCTTCATAAATTATAGTTGGCATGAGAAAAAGTCAATATTAAGAGATTTTTTTTCGGTAACTTCTCATCAAGAGATAGATCTAGACGGAACGAAGAAACAATTATGCTCTACTCAGAAATCGATTCAACTTATAGTGTACGATTATGTACCAAAGAAATCACAGGAAATAAACATGGTTCAATATAGAAAAATAAAGCAAAGATAATGGTGTGTTCTTTTCGTAGAAAATGAGCGATTTGAAAATATAATTTTTAAAAAAAGATTGCTTTTATCATTTTAAAAGATTAGTCAATACAAAGTGTTTTCATCCTAAAGAACAATCCATGCCCAACTATTTTCATGGGTGATGAAAAAAATTTCCATTTATTTATTTTGTAAGCAATAAAAGCTATTACTTTTTAAAAAATATCTTCCAAATCACTAATTTTCAGCAAAATAAATGCACCTAAAATGATTTGCTTTTTTTCCACTGTAACAAAAGAGATTTGTTCAACATGGAGACAAACTCAAATGTTTGTCACAGGAATTTGATTGGTGTCCCTAAAATAAATCAATAACGACTAGTAATCACTCTTGGAATAGAACGAGAATTCGAAAATAATCATGGGCTAATACCACCGAAAATTTTAAATTGGCATATTCGTGTGACACATATTCTAAATTAATTTTTGTGTCACAAAAGCTTCTAAAATGATACATCATTGCCACATTTACTTAAAACTAATTTTGATATCATAAAAAATTCCAAACTAGTTTATTCGAGCTATATTTACCCCAAACTGATATCTTTCTTTGTCTAAGTTGCATTTACTTCAAACTAATTTTTGTATCATAAAAATTCTAAACCGAAACACCCACGTTACATTTATCAGAAACTAATATACTTGTGTCCCATTTACTTGAAATTATGGTAAATCTAGGATTTTTGGGGGATAAATGTGGGATGAGTGTGCCGGTTTGATGGGTGTATTGAATTAGGATTTTTTGTGACATGAAAATTATGTTGGGTAATTGTAGTATTGTTGCACCAGTTATGGATAAATATTACACGTGTGTATCGTTTCGGAAGTTTCTGTGATATGAAAATTATTTAAGATTGTTGGTGATATTAAGTCAATGATTAATAAAGCGAAGGAAGTGATAAAGTGAGGGTGAAAGATGATGCATTTTAAGAATATCTTCGGTAAGTGCAAGTTACATAGCTGTTTTAGGAAAAGGATACCTTCGAAAAGCAAGACACTATTATGGCACCTATAGCCCTAGATGATACCCCATCGAGCATCTAACACTTTTTTTTATTCTCCATATCCATATTCCTCGTCAATCTTCTTCAATAAAGGCTCATTTGAGTGGATACAATATAATGAAAGTATCCTTAGCATCATATATCATTTCTATCTATCTAAAGAAGAAACAGTGTAACAATGGAATTCATATAGTTTCAACCTTAAAAGTTGTGGTTAACGGAAGCACTTATCTGAGCTAAAAAAAAAAAAAAAAAAAAAAGCATAAAAATGATATTGAACAAATTAAAAAAAAAAAAAAAAAAAAAACAGTCATGGGTGGCGATTCCATTATTCATCAATTTTTTGCACAAACATTATTTAGAGAGTTTTCTAGAGGGTTTTTTATATAGTCGGGCATATTACTTTCTGTTCTTCTCCCACTGTAGTAAGAGCAATGATAATCCTTATACGAAAGTGATCTACAAGCCCCAAAATCTATTCCCTTCTCCACCTGCACTATCTTTTCTGACGGGACATAACTCTCAAAGATTAACATTATGTAAAAAGTTTATTCGCACAATGGACGCCTCGATTCTAACGCAAGAATCGATTCTTTCATCTAATGGGCATGGAAAGCAAGAAGTTGCCCATCTTCACCTTGATATATGTGGCCACCGGTTCCAATCACAAAGAAGAAAATATCGTTCAGGTCTACATCGGGGTTATCCTGCCAGAGGGTAGCCTTGGACAAGAAGCGAGTGTTAAAGAAGTAAATTGCCTCGTTGAAGATTTCCGATATATAAAGCACAAGTGGTTCATCCTTCAGGGCAAGAGAAAAACTAAAAGCTTGTTTGAGTGCAAGGGCTTGTGCTTGAGGAGGAGAAACGCGTAAGGTAAGAACCCACACCACTCACGAGTAATCATAGAGAAGCCCGTTCTTTTCCTGAGATAATTTTGCTTTTGACAACTCCAGGCTGAGGCGTGAAGGTAATCCTCCAATTGTATTGCCTTTCGAGACTTGGACACAACTTGGATCTGCTCAAAGGTAATTTTCTTTCTTTCAAACTCAAAGTGCATGACAGCAATTTCATCTCTGCATTGCTCCTCTAATCTACTACAATTGACAGGAAAAAAAAAAAAAACAACGTTTGATTTCCACTCATTTCAGAACACCTATCATCCTTTGAAGCATGCAAATATTACATGGGATATTCATAGGTGACCTTTTTCGACATTACCATCACATATATTTCTTATTTTTCATTAAAAAACTTGTAAATGATTTTCTTAGTACCATTTAAAATCTTGTTTAAAATGATTTAGACACAATGAAGAACGGACTTTCATCAATAAGTGTCCATAACGCTGAGATAAAGCCTGCTAGCAACTGACCTTCTCTCATGTGCAAACTTGAATGAAGCCGTATAAAGAATGTTTGTAGAAACGGAGGAACAAGATGAAAATAAAAGATTGCAGGAAAAGTGTAAAGTAAATTGCGAGAAAAATAGATGATATTATGAAATGTGGAGATAAACATAGATTATAAACTTGCTTGATTGTGGACAGAGAGAGCTTTAGAATCCTAAAATACTGGTATTTATAGAGCCAACACTAATCATTTAAGAAAAAGAAACACATCATGAGCTTTTCCTAGTAACTTGCCCCAGCTTCTCTGTACATGTGCCCATTTTGTTGTTTTTAGGTTCGCCAATTCTTTTTCCCCCTTCTATAATAATCACCCCTTAAAACATGGGACGTTGGTACGAGAATGCTTTTGCTAACTACAAGCCATTCTCATTTGATAAATTCTTCACTTGGGCTGCACGGCCAAGATAAAAAGGGCATCTCTAAAGCCACAACTTCTTTATGCTTCTTGGCCAAATTCATCAACTTAATCAATTCTTTGAGGCTACAAAACAACGCACGATCAAAGTGAGGTCAATAATATCAATAATATTATTGAAAGAATAGAAATTGAGAAAAATTGATAAGATAGTAATAGAACTAAGAAGGTATCTAAGAAAAAAAAAGCGTAATCAAGTAAAAAAGAAAAAGTCCTAAGTAAGGTCAAATAACAAAAATTGGATACTCATTTTGTATTTTTAAATGGTTTATTAATGCAAAAAATGATTAATAGAAAATATTTAAAAAAACCACCTTAGATTTCGAACAATCACTTTCTTTTATAAGTTGAGGACACCATTTCCTACAATTATATCTTTGTTAAATATTTTCTACATGAACTAACACTTTGAATATACTTCTTCTTCTTTTTTGTCATAAAACCCTTTGAATATACTTAACGAGTCTCTAATGTTTGTTGGTTGACCTTTTCATTATTGAGGCCTTTTTCCTTCTTATTTAATTTGAGTTTATTCTTTTCTTTTCTAAAATATCTTATTTAATTTTATCAAAGTGGCTATATTTACCAAATTTTAACAATTTTTTAAAGTTCAATATTATTACTATTATATATTATTTGTATTTTGGTTAATTTAGTTTTCTTCCATTTTCTATATTTTAGGTTTTTACAGCAAGGTAAAAGAAAGATTTCTTTCAAAATATGGGATGAAAAAAATATTTTTAGCTCTAAAAAATCATGGGCATTGCACATGGAGATTATAATGGAGAGTTAATGATTGTAAGTCCGTGGGGTGTTATGTAACAATTGAAAGCTCGGGAGTAAAAACATGTACTACCCTCAATGTTCAGGACGGTGTTATGTGCTATCCTCTTTTGTTACAAACTAGCGTATCTTGCTTATCAACTACTAAAAAGAAAGTTATCTTTAGGGAATCGAAACTTTATGGAACTCTTCTTTTTAAATGGAGACTTGCTCATTTGTGAGCAAATTTACTTTGCTCCTGTGAACTAGGGCAAGGTGGTCCTAGAAATTCTTGTTTTTGATTTTCTTATATTGGGAACTTATCACAATTCAGTCTAACTTGTCGAATTGCAGATTCAACTTAGCTAGGTCAAGGGACCACCATTTGTTATTATTTCTTTCTATTATGAAGAAATGATGACAAATGCCAATTTTAATAGTTTACCTGATTTTTTCAACAAATTCTTCAACCCAATTTTACTATACAGTCAATTTCTGTTTTTTTTACTCAATTTTGTTGGCAGATTTTTCGACAATAGACCTGATAACGATGTCATTTTTTTTTTTGACTTCAAGATACTTGATTAATCGTTTTTTTGACTGCTAGTTAATTTTCGGTCTCCTTTGGTTTAAATAATAATTTCCCATACAAAAAAAAAAAAATTATGCTCTTGAGGATGCGTCTGTTTCAAGAAAAAGTAGCAATTTGTAAAATATTTTTTAAAATTTGATTGTTTATATCGTTTAGAAATATTAGTTAAACAACAAAAATTTCATTATCAACAGTAATTTGTGCATCAATATTTTTGTTGGCGATATATAAAATTCTTTGACTAATTTTTATAAGTGATATAAACAATCATTTTTAAAAAAAAAAATTATTGCTTTTTTGTAAAATAAATGCACTCGAGTCAAACAAGACTTGCCCCCAAGCATCAGACTGAGCCACTAGTAACGTGTCAATTCACTCGACTTCAAAATATTAATCATGATCATCCGGTTCTTCTAGGGACTAAAATAATCGATTGACATTATTTCCTCCATTTTGGCCTATGAAAGCATTTTGACTTAAAAGATCCGTATAGTAAACTAATAATTAAACCATTTTCACTCATGCAAAAGTTTTGACCAAATTACTCGTACACATGATTTTCAAATGGGACAAGAATTACGTGCTTGGTCGGCTTACCCCACCAAAAAGATTTTCCCATTAACTCATTAGCTTTTCAAAGTCACGGGCCGCATAAAAACTTTTTCCACAAAATACACAATTAACTTCACGCACGCTTTCACAAACTCGCTCATTGTGTCGCTATTCTCATTGTATTATCACTTTGCTCGTCTTTTCTTTTCATACATCGAGTGATTATCTCTGTTCTTCGTTCAGTTTCCTTCGCAACCATTTGCTTAAGCAAATACAAAGAGGAGAGAACAACAAAGGAACAAAAGAGGGGGAAAAAGGAATTTCTAGAATTTAAAGAAGAAATTATGGCTGAGGCATGTGCTACCTCCGGTGCAAATAATCTTGCATCGAAACTTGGTGAGTACCTGATTGCTCCCATTGGACGTCAATTTGGGTACGTGCTGTTTGCTACAAGAGCTATGTCGAAGATCTCAAAAATGAGTCAAGAAGCTGGAGACTGCGAGGGAAAGGGTGCAACGCTTGGTCGATGAAGCTATGTATAATGGAAAATCTATACACACTGATATTAAGAATTGGCTGGAGAGTGTGGAGAATAAGGCTAAGGAAGCAGAAAACCTTGTTAAAACAAGGTGAAAGTGCAAAAATTTCTTGCTTCCGTGGGTGGCTTCCCAACCCCATGGTGCGCCATCCAATTGGCAGGAAGGTGAAGAAGATGACTAAAGTCATTCAGGGACTACATGAGAAAGCACAAATAGTAACTTCCAGAAGGTCTACCATGAGAATACTCCAATAGGAATTGTCGCTGCTACCACTTTGCTGCAAGATCTGTTGACAACAATGAAGATATCCTGGAGTCGAGGGCTTCAATCATAGAGGATGTAATGAAGGCTATAGCTGATGACAAGGTTTGAGTGTGATTGGGGTGCATGGACCAGGTGGGGTTGGCAAGTCCAAGCTTTTGGAGGACATTGAAAGGCGAGTTAAGGAAGAAAAGCTATTTGATGTGGTTGCCAAGGCAAATGTATCACGCAATCCAGATCTAAAAACAATTCAAGGAGAAATCGCTTATGCTTTGGGTCTAAAGCTAATGAATGAGGAAACTGCTCGTGGGAGAGCAGATCTTTTATGTAAGAGGATAGAGAGTGATTCTAACAAAAACATTCTCATAATTTTAGATAATTTGTGGAAGAAGTTAGACTTGAACGAAGTTGGAATCCCTTGTGGGTATGATAATAAAGTAAGAGGCTGCAAGCTATTACTAACGTCCAGATATCGAGATGTTTTGCTCATTGACATGGGCTCTGATCAAGAATTCCGACTCGATGAGTTAAAGGATCAAGAAGCACAAAGACTTTTTGAAAGAACAGTGGGGGACAAAGTTAACAATCCTGAGTTTAAACCCTTGGTAGATGGAGTGGTCAAGAATTGTGGAGGCTTGCCACTTTTGATTGTTTCATTGGCAAAAGGTTGAAGCACGGAGATTTGGCCTGCATGGAGGAATGCTTTGGCCAATATAGAAGGGTCGGATGTAAAATCAATAGTGGAACTAAATTACAATGACTTAAAAGATGATAGGATCAAATTATTGTTCTTGGTTTGTGCTCTATGTGAGGGGAGTATTACCATGAGTGATTGCCTTGTCTACTCCATGGGGTTGGGTTTATATAAAGAATTCAGCAACACCATCAAAAATGCTAGAGAAAGGTTGATTATGGATCTACGTAGCCTGCGAGACTCTACTTTGTTACTAGATAGTGATGACATGGAAATGTTCCGAATGCATGACATATATGTTGACATGGCTATCTCCATTGCCCCCACAGCGGAATGGAGCACCTTGGTCACGAGAAAGGATTATGGGTTTAAAGAATGGTCAAAGGATGAGCTCAGAAAATGCACCGCGATATCCTTCCCTTTTGTTGGCATTGATGACCTTCCTGAAAAATTGGACTGCCCAAACTTGAGGATTCTTCTCTTATGCGAACACAACCCATCTCTCAAGATTCCCAATTCATTTTTCGAATCTATGGAGAAGCTCCAAGTCTTGGACATTACTGGCTTATCTTTCACCTCTCTACCTTCGTCGATTGAGTTCCTTGAAAACCTCAAGTCGCTATGTCTTGATGGTGCCATCTGGAGGATGTGACTGTTCTTGGAAAGCTGAAAGGATTGCAGTTCCTAAGTTTTTAGATCTACAATCACTCGGTTGCCAAAAGAAATAGGTGAACTAACAGAATTGAGATATTTGGACTTGACAAGGTGCACCAGGCTCAATGTTATCGAACCTGGCGTGCTCGGAAGCTTGGTTAATTTAG
Organism: Eucalyptus virginea; assembly: GCA_014182375.1. NCBI lineage: Eukaryota > Viridiplantae > Streptophyta > Magnoliopsida > Myrtales > Myrtaceae > Eucalyptus > Eucalyptus virginea. Next base: position 28,568,120 of record CM024515.1, read on the forward strand.
AAGAACTGTACATGGAAGATAGTTTTGATCAGTGGGAGGCCGAGGATGAATCTCCGCGAAGTAATGCCAGCCTAGCTGAGTTGAAGAACATGAAAAAGTTGAGCACTTTGTACATTGCCATTCCTCACTTTGCCATTCTCTTGAGAGACCTGCCATTTGGGAAATTGAACAAGCATAAAATCCAAATTGGGGATGTTTGGGATTGGTCGGATGAATGCAGAGAATCCAAAACTTTAAAGCTCAAGCTGAATTCAGGCAATCTTCTTCATGAAGAGTGGTTGCAGAGTTGTTTGCAGAAAACAGAGGATCTCCACTTGGATGGATTGCAATATGGCAGCAATAGCATTCACAATTTGTGCATTGAAGGTTTTCAAGAATTGAAGCATCTTCACGTGCAAAATAGCCCCTCATTGCATATGTTGTTCACTCCATACTGAATGTCCAGTGCATTGCATTTACGAGGTTGGAATCACTTTTTCTCGAGAATTTGAAACACTTGGAGAAGATTTGTCATGGCTATCTTGCCCCAGAATCCTTCAGCAACTTAAAGACTGTGAAAGTGGATAACTGTGGTGAAATCAAACATTTGTTTCCTTCATCCTTGACGAGAGTATTCTTGCAGCTCAAAGAGATTGAGATAAACACATGCCACTTGATGCAGCAAATTGTTGTAGATTCTGAGGCAGATGAAGTCGAAGATGAAATAGATGATGATCCCAAAGTGAAGTCATGCGATTTGCAGGTACTGACATTACGAAATTTACCAAGGATGACAAGCTTCTGGAAAACCATGGACCATTCAATTGTTTTCTTCAATGGGCAACAGGTAAATTCATGCTTTCTAAAATAGTCATGGTTTTCTTCATCCGAACCATCCTAATTGAGCTACAAACATGGACTTTAACTTCATTTGAATATATTAGCCATGGAAATATACTTGGTTGGGTTAGCTTATTACTCAATTAACGGTACCAACGATAACGAAATGTAACGAAAGTCAAATTAATAACATCATCAAAGTTTCCGACTTTTATAGCCTTTTTTTCAGTTTTTTCCTTTACCTTTCAAAGGCATTAGTTGAAGTCCCACACAATTTTTTTGGAAAAAAAAAATTGAAAAAAAAATTGACTTGTTAGAACATTTACTTCGTAGATATAGTATCCAAGAGTTTTGTGCAATTTTACAAAGTAATATGCATTTTTCAACCAAATGACACAAAATTTTAGTAATAGTTCGCTGTCTAAGAAAGTCTCAACAAAAATGAAACAAAATTTCAATGATATTTGTATCGTTTACTACTTTGTGTTGAAAAGTATTGATTTTATTAGAATGTGATTACATAAGTATTTGATTAAAAAACACATCAAAGTATTGACTTAGAGTTATATCAATTTATTTTTTACATGTGAAACTAATTGATGAGTACTGATATGATACTTTTCCCATTTTGAAGTAAATGAAATTTACTTTATATATAGGGTAATAGCACGTAGAAAAATTGGATAGATAATTTTTTTTTTGAGCTTTTGTTTTCCAGAATAAATGAGAGAAATAATTATTTAATTTTTCAAAACGGAATTGCTATAAATGTGAATGAATAAAAACATTTATATAGTAGTTAATTACACCTCACTTTATTTGTGTTATGTTCTCAACGTAGTTAAAGAAGCACCATATGATGTATATATTTAAAAATATTCTTAAGTCTATCGTTTCTTAATAATAGAATTATACATGTATATGCACACGTTTATGAATACATTCAAAACTTATGGATACATTCAAAACTTGTTGGAAGTATATACTACCTATATAATGTGCATGACTCTATATAGAATTCTATTATATCCTCTTGATTAAAGGGAAAAAAAGGTACTAGAAAAAACTTTCGATGGTGGATTTTAACATAAAGACTATGTCACAAATAACATCTAGATTAATGAATTATAAAAGTTAATTGTCTAGTGTCTGTCTCAAGTACATGAATATTAAAGTAATTGAGACGATTAAGTTGCTTCTTTTTTCAATTGTAAAAAGTTGCGGTAAGAGAATGGACCTTTATGGAAATGCGGTTCTACACAAAGTTCCGTCATATGAACTTTTTATACAAATCTCCATTGATGGAACTATTATGTGACTACGAAATGAAAAACCTAATATAATATTCGATAGGCCAATTTGTTTGTTACACTCGGTACATTAATGAGATAGTGCAATAGTCAATTTTTTTTTTCTAATTTATGTAAACTATGGACCTTTTGTGGTGATCAAATCTATCACAAATCTTCATTCTAACCACTTTTCTAATATTACTAGTAAAATTTATGTGTCTTGCACATGTTTAAATTCTTTTTGTGTAACATATTGCTTGAAAGTATCAATTAGAAACACATCTAGCATTCATTTGTGCACTGTCACTTAGATTTAACAAGTTCTGTAACTATTCTGTTAGTATAAAACAAAAACAAAAAAATGGAAATCCTTTCTTTAAATAATTTCTGTAATTATGTTGATCATGTGACCCAAACCGCAAAAGTTATTTACTAAATTAAGTAATTCTTTTTCTTGGCTACTTGACTAAAATTTTCCATATAAATTAACCTTTTTTTTGACAAAGAAAGATATCTTAGATCCTTCTATATGATAAAATTAAATCCTTCATTGAAATTGGCTTTGATGTTCCATATGGTGATGTTATGACCAGTTCATGGATCATATAGTTATGAATCCTTTTCTTTTCTTTTCTTTTCTTTTCTTTGGCCAATGTGGCACAATTCCACATCACATCCATACTAGAACTTCAGCCCGTGCTATGCAAGGCGACAACAAAATCTTTCAACGACTTTAGTATGTCTCATAATTTTAAAATAAAAGAAAAAATTACTTCCAATCTTCTGATAAGAGAATTTTTTTTAAAATACTTTGGGAAAAAATGCCACACTGAAATTTGAGCAAATCAACTAGAAGAATAGTTTTTATCTGTTTGTCAGTTTAGTTTATCATTATTTGATAAAAATAATTGAAAATACGTCTGTTTATATTGTCTTTTAATATCACTACACCGCTTTTTCTTCCATTATCTTTGAATCTATTTTATGAAATAATGTGGATTTTTATTTTTTTCCACGCAACTCGTGTTCATGATTTTTAGTTATAAGCACTGTCATGCCATTATGTGGGGTCATCCACGCCTCGCAGCTAAAAATGCATATGCCTTTATACGTTGTTCTCCTGGCTTTGAAAGGTTTCAATGCCCCGGTTGGAGTCCTTGACACTGTCTGAACTTCCCAAATTGAAAGAGATATGGAGCTCTCAATTACCCTCAAATATGTGCAACCTTAAATTTCTGAAAGTAAAGGAGTGCTTGTCCCTCTTGAGCATCATCCCATCAAGTTTGCTAATAAAGCTACAAAATTTGGAAGCCATAACCATTGAAAGATGTCAGTTAATACGAGAAGTATTTGACCTTGAAGGGTTAGCAATTGGAGGGGATGACAAGATTCTATCGCAATTGACCAAATTAACCTTAAGTGACTTATCAAGTTTGGGATGTATATGGAACAAGAATCCAAGAAGAGCATTGTATTTCCAAAACTTAAGGGCACTGAAGGTGCAAAACTGTGAGAACCTGAGGTTTCTTTTTTCTTCTTCCATGGCTAAAGCACTCAAGCAAATAAAAGAAATAGAAATAGCAAGTTGTAAACTGATGGAGGAAATTATGGATGTGCAAGAAGAAGAATCAGAGGAAGCTACAACCACCAACATTGTAGAGTTCCCTCTATTAACCTCTCTGTCTCTTGACAAATTGCCTAATCTCAAGACATTCTTTTCTGGAAAGTATCATGTTCACTGTCCATCCCTAACAAGACTGAGGATATCTGGATGCCCCAAAATGAAGATATTCTTTTCATCTGAAGGACAGCAGCAATTGATGACAGCTACTACAGGTTTACAACAAACGTTTGGTCGTATCAATTCTGGCTCGTCCTTGCCGGCCTTCTTCAATCAAAATGTGCATACCTATCTCTGGAATTTTCTATTTTATGTTTATTATAGAAATTGTTCTTGGTAATTTTAGTCTCATTGCCAATGAGGCAGTTGAAAACTCTTATCCGTCAGCATGTCCCGCAAAGCCTCTTGATAATCCATGCATATGTTGTTTTCTTTGACAATGGTATAGACTTGGGTAACCAACTTAATTCTTGAGAATACATTAACCTGTTTGAGCATATTCGAGCATCTAAATCAGGACTTCTAGGAGTTCATAGTCGAGAAACTAATATATAGGCCTCGCATACAGGTTTTTTTCCCAAGCTTGGAGGAGCTGACGCTTTTGTCCTTGTGCGGGTTGAGGAGGATATGGAGCAACGATCTTCCTGAGGAATCATTCAGCAAACTAGCATCCATCACGGTTGGAGATTGTGAAAACCTAGCTCACATTTTTCCAACAACTTTAATAGAGAGGTTCAAGAGCCTGAAAAAGATTGAGGTCTTCAAGAGTGCCTCTTTGGAAGCATTAGTGGAACATGTTGCTGTTGATCCTAAGAAAAGGCAAAAAGGTTTAGTCCTCTTAGTAAAAGAGGTGAAGTTGTGGCACCTGCCAAGGCTAAATATGCTTGTGAATGGCAGCACCAAAGCAACGTTGAGTCTTCCTAGTCTGACGAATTTTAGTTTAAGCACTTGCCATGGTTTGAGACATCTCTTCACAGATGACACAGCCAGGACACTTGAAAAACTTGAGATGCTAGACATTTCTGCTTGCGATAACATGCAGGAAGTAGTTGCCTTGGAAGAAGGTGAAGAGCAAAAATTGAAGGCAGTGAACTTCTCTCATTTACGTATATTGAAGCTTAGTTCCCTTAAGAGCGTGATTAGTTTCAGCTCAGGAGGTTGTGCATGTGAGTTTCCCTCATTGAAAGAGTTTACTGTTGAAGAGTGTAAAGCTGTGGAAGTGATTGTAGGAGATGCCAGTTGCAATAAACCAAAGGACAGCACTTCAACACAGCAACCGCTTTTGCTGCTTGAAAAGGTTTGCACTCATTCTTTTTAATGGCATATCTAGTTTCTTGTCCCGATGGTTTGAGCTAGACAATGAAAAGGTCAGTGGGGTTGACTTCTTCTAAATTATCAATTTATTTTACAAATCTTTGGCTTTGATTTAATAAGAAAAACCTCAAAGCAACCTTTTTTTTTCAGTATGAACAGATTGACACGTATATCAATTCATTTTCATGAGTCTCCAAAACTTAATGTGTTTTTCTTTCAGTTTCAATTTTTAGACTAATACTGTAATTGAAGTACAAATATTACTAAGAGGCTAAGCTCGAATTAACATCTTGTTTAACTAGTCTAGAGTCTAGACGATCCTAAAGAGTTGGCTCAAATCCAAATCTTACTCACTAAAAGATCAAGGAACTCCTGTCATTATCCCTAAGATCGACTATTATGATGACGTCAGGACACTTATTGCACGTCCTAAAACTTATCTATGAGATGCAATTGAGTCCTAAATCTTTATAATAATAAAATGCAATCACATTCTGAACCTCTCATTTGGCATAATTAAGTCTCAAATTTACGCAAACAAGAGCACTTAAGGTTGCCACATAGACAATCTAAGGTATTGTACCCTAAAACAACTTGACTTCGCCTTTTCAGAAAGGTTTGGAACTTCAGTGAATCAATAGCAAGGCTTAGGACTTAACTACATTTTATGGAGATTCAGGACTTTCAATACACATGTACTTCCTAATTATGACTAAAACTACAAGTACTTAACTCAAAAATTTTCTCTTTGAGGTCAAAAGTAGTCAACTAAATCAAATTATAAGCCGAGGAGCTTTGGTGTTAAATGGAATGATGGACTCGGCAAATTTGTAATCGTCGCTCCCCATGAACCAATATTATCCATGCATGGCAAGGGAGTTGCTGCTACATGCATTATGTGCAAATAAATTAATTGCACTGACGTGGAATCCATAATTTATTGGCGGTGTCATTCAGTACCTCCAAAAGTTTGAAGAGCTTTTTACAAGGTGTATGATACATATGTTAGCAACTGATAGTATAGAATGAAAGTGAATAGCAAAGTAGGTTTATGATCATAAAAATTAAAGAGAAATCATATAGCAAGAAAGGAGGGAAAAAACTAGAGAGAGAAGAGAGAAGATGCCAATTCAGGCGAGGAAGCAAAAAAACCTAATAGGCAAACTTATTCAATCAATGCTTTCTCCTGAATGGATTTTAGGGGGTGGGATCTGCTTTAAAAAAAAAAAATAACGTGCATCTGGTCTTCTTTCCTTTCCATTCTGTCAATAATCTTCTATTCCGTGATTTTGCTTATTTCTGAAATTAAAGTTCTCTCTTTTCTGAGGAGGAGAAAGAATTGGTGTTGATGAATTCAAATGAAAAATAACAGGTTGAGTTTCCTAATATGGAGTTGATGAAGATCTTGCACATGGATAACGTGGAGAAGATATGGCTTGATGAGCTTGCTTCAAATGGTTTTAGCAAACTCAAGACACTGATAGTGGAGTATTGTGAGAAACTTTTATCCATATTTTCATCTGAAGCTATTCTAGCAAGATTTCGAAATCTAGAGAAGTTAGTTGTGACCGGATGTGGTTCTTTAGAAGGGGTATTTTACGTCCAAGAGTTAAATATGAGCAAAGCTCACCCTGCAAGCAATTTTCAATTAAGAGAATTAAATCTGGAACAACTTCCAAAAATGAAGTACGTGTGGACTGGACATCCTCATGGGACTATTACATTTGAACACTTGCGGTGCTTGAATGTTAACAAGTGTGAGAGTCTCCAAAGTTTATTTCCAAGCTCGGTGGCAAAGAGTATGGCACAGCTTGAAGAACTTATAGTATGTAGTTGCGGGGTGGAGGAAATCATAGCGGAGGAAGATGGAGGAGTAGGGACGAGCGCAAGTGATCTCTTCTTTCCGATTGACCTACCTAAGATTGATGAGTTGCCAAAGCTGAGAAGCTTCTTAAGGAATAGTCACACTTCACAATGGCCACTCTTGAAAAAATTGCTAGTGAGACACTGCAACAAAATGAGGTCATTCTCATTTGCTTGTGAAATCCAGAGCTACCCAGGTACTACTTCCAATGGGAACCGACCTGCACTCTTTTCTTTTGAAAAGGTAAAATCCTTAATTATCGCTCTCTACCTTTGTCTTCATTGGCTTATGTGCATATCTCAGGCTTCTTGTTATTTCGGTTGAAATTGAAATTGTCAGACATTTCTTGCTTATCAATGCTCACCTAACCATACTTAAAATTGCTCACAAATATGAAGATGGATCAGATTTTAATTTTTTTTCCAGTTCATATTCTTTGTAATGTGTTCTAGTGATCCCAGTTGATACGTTGAAAATAAAAACTTTTTATTGGATTAACTTGCATATATAATCATGCTTCTGATGATCCATTCTCATCTTATCTAGTCCGTTATGTTAGCGGAGTGTCTAATGGCAGGGATTTGCCAATTCAATTTAAGTTGACATTCCTCATTTGCTAAAATTAAAAAATGCTAGTATCATGCCTGACTGATTGCCAACGTCTCGTAGCTCTAAAAACATAACAGAGTTCCATGCAGGGAAATCCTGAACATAGTTGGTAACTGTTAATACCACGAGTAACTTGCTTAACTGTCACCTATTAGTAACTTACTAACTAGTTTTGACAATTAACAACATTTATTTAAGCTTAAAAAATTACCAACTCCTCTAGTAATCTACCAATATTCACTTTTGTGGGTTACCAATGCCTCGAAAGTTACTAACTTTTTATATAAAATTACCAACTTTAATTTAATTGATGCATCAATATTCTTCACATTATACATATCAACTAAATTTAGTCAATTACCATTATATTATCTACCTACGTTGATTATTGTGATTAACTACACCTTTGAAGTAATAAATTTTATGTAGAATTACCAACCTTGATTTGATTGTTGTACCAACATTCATCACATTAATATATCAACTTTTGTCACTTACTAACTCTACATCTTGTTAGGTTTTGAAAAGAACAAACATTTTTCCAAAATTTCCAACTAGTTTAATAATCTACCAACATTTATTCTTGTGGTTACCAACATCTTTATAGTTACTAACATTTATTTGGATTACCAACCTTAATTCAATTGATGTATCAACATTTGTCCCACTAAGATACAAACTAATTTTAGTCAATTGCCAACTTTTTATCTTGTTAGGTTTTAAAAAGTGCCAATATTTCTTTATCATGTTATCGTGCTTACCAATTTTTTAAATTACTAACTTTTCTTCAAAATTATCAACCTTAATTTGTCTAACATACCAGCTTATTATAAACCGATTTGATGCTACATTTCATTCAGCTTTGGAAATGGACCTTGGAGAAATACAAATGCCTTTGGCCTAAAGAGTTTTGGGGAAATGCAAATTACGTTTATTAAAAAATTATTTGCAAAGCTACTTCGGCATAAAGAGTTTTTGGCAAATCTTTTTTTGCAAATGGCTTTTGGTTTAATTTTTCTTTTTTATTAAAAATATAAAACTCTTTATTGACTCTAACGAAGGTGAGGATAGTTTTGGAGCAATGAGGGTTAAAACCTAAAAAAACTAAAGAATTTGTAAGGGTAGTTTTGGGAAAAAAAAAACTTGCTTTAACATTTGGCCAAATGCTAAAAACCCAAAGTCAGTCCCTAATAGTATTGAGATTTCAGTTTTTCCAAGGCCAACATATGGCTGAAAGCCCCTTGGAAAGACTTGCTAAACACTCTAGCATTTCCCCAAGGACTTTGGAGATTGAAAGCCCGTTGGGAAAGCATAACCAAACGCAACCTGAGTCACCTACCAACCTTTAATCTTCTTACATTTTGAAAAGACCATTTTTTCATCATATATTCTAAATTACGAACTTCTTTAATAATCAAGCACTATGTACACTTGTGACTAACCAACACCCTTTAAAATTGCAATATTTAATTTGAATTTGATAACCTAATTTGATTGATATATTAAATTAAGATAGGAGCTGATTTTAGTGATGTAGGCTTTGAAAAGTATCAATATTTTCTTTAAAGTTTCAAGATCACCAACTACTTTAATGATCTACCAACAATGTTTATAGCATTAGATTATTAACACGTTTGAAGTTAATTACAGTTATTCAAAAGAAATCAATTTTAATTTGATTTGTATACAGGCGATGTACCAACACGTGACTAATTTCTTTGTTTAAAGCGACAAAACGCTAGAAACGTATGACTATTTGGGGTTATGTACTTCTGGTTTGTTTCCTAGCTTATCCGACATTTCCTTTTGCTATTGTAAGAATGAACATTCTGTTTTGATCATTTGCTTTTTTTCCATTAAATTTGTGAAATATAATCTGTATCTTGTCTTATCACTCTTCCGCCCATGTCTGTCAGTTGAATTCTTTTTTACAAATGCACTAGAAATTATAAAACTTATTTAAAAGTAAAAGTTCTAAAAATTTTAAAAAATGCAATTAAGTCTTAAAATTTATCAAATCAGTACAATGAACTCTTTTTGTTAATTTCATCTAATTTGGCTAATAAAAAATGCCAATGTGACTTTTTTTATTATTTTTTTCTATTTTACATGGCGCAGACATGGCTAAGACGACATCGTTTTGGTCCATATATAATTTTTAATACAAATTTTATTTGAATTATATTAAAAATAATCTTACTTTAAAAAAACACAAAAAAAAAAAAGGAAAAGACTAGGCTATCACCGGCCCCCACCACTAGTAGCCCTCGACTAGATCTAAATGAGGTCTTGCAAGCCTTTGCCTATGGTCAATGAGGGTCGCCAACCCTAGGGCTTGGCGGCCCCCTTGACCATGCCCCACCATCGTCACCTGTTATCGACGATCATAGTTTTTCTTTTTCTTTTTTTATTTAGCTTTTTTAATTTAATTTAAATAAATTTTGATTAAAAATAAGATTTTGGATAAAAGGAAGTCATTTTAGTCTTATACTTTATGTTTTAAAACCACGTTATCATTACATATGGAGAGAAAATTAAAAAATAAAATCACGTTAGCATTTTTCATGAGCCAAGCTAGACGAAGTTAATAGAATGACTTTAGTGCATTAATTTGACAGGTTTTAAGATTTAATTGCATATTTTTAAGATTTTAAAATTCAAATGCACTTTTATGATAAGTTTTAAGACTTTTGGTGCACTTGTTTGAATTTTTTTTTCTTTTTTTGGCCAATGTGAACCCATGCACTACTTATGATATATATAAAATAGATATGAAAGCTGCAGCTTATAAAACAGAGCGCAACATATTAATACAACTATCTCTCTATTGAAAGACATCTGCTTACTCTACAAGTAACATTAAGTTCTTTTCAATGGACTTGTTGAAATGCATATCCGTTTATTTCGCCTCTTGGATTTAATTAGTTGACAATTGAAATGATTGAAGCATCAATTTTTTTTGTTGACTAATAACTTTTTTTATCCAATTTACGAGCCATGTTTTGATTGAATTGAGTACACCACTAACAACAAACATTTCTTTCATAAAGGTCATCGATGCTTGTTCGTTTGGCTCCAAAAAGTATTTTTTTTTCCCTACATGGAAGGATATATTAGTCATTAGGCCGGGCTGTGGCAATAGTTGTGATATGGACCTTTCGGGGCCTAATTAAACAGATTCTTGTAGGTCATTCCACAATTAGAGAATTGAGATTAGCAAGGAGGATGTTGTGATGGTGCCGCGGCATTACATCTTTGGCAAACTCAGAGAGCTGATTTTAGGATGCTACCACAGTGAAAATGTCGTCTTTCCTTCCAACTTCCTACTCCAGAGATTCCCCAATCTAGAAGTGCTTCATGTGAGCTGTAGTTCCTTTGAGGAGATATTTCCAGAAGACGCATTTGGACATGGGGGAGAGAGTTTGAAGGCACTCAGAAATCTGAAGCAAATTGGGCTAAATAAGCTTTGTCACTTGAGGCGCATCTGGAAAGATGGCTCCTTGATGGTTAAAATTCTCAAACAGATTGAATATCTTTTCATTTGGCAATGCTCTAGTTTATCAATCGTTCTTCCATCTCCGACTTCATTCCAGACCTTGACAAAATTAGAAGTAAATGATTGCACTAGTCTAGTTCACATGGGGACTTGCTCAGCAGTGACAAGTTTGGTGAGCCTCACTCGGCTAATCCTACTAAATTGTGGCTCAATGGAAGATGTGGTTACAGATGATGGAAATGGAGCAGAGCAGATCTCCTTCCCCAAGCTGCATATGTTGGCACTTCATGGTTTACCAAGCCTTGAGAGCTTCTCCCCGATGAATTGCACCTTCAGGTTCCCATCATTGGTGCGTATTATTGTGAAGCAGTGCCCCAAGATGTATATATTCTGCAAGGGTGCCTTGAGGACATCAAAACTAGATAAAGTACTCCTCTCTCAAGAGGATAAAGAAGGGTGTTGGGAGGGCGACCTTAATACCACCATCCAAACCTTATTAACAAGAAACGATCCGCACCGAATCCAATAAATCAGGTAAACTCTTTTCTAATAACAGGCATTATTGTAGAAATTATCCCACATCTAAAGAGTTTTTCTTCAGTTTAATCCTATCCCGAGTCTCCCAAATAAAAACCACAGTCCAGGAATAATTCCAGATACTATTGCGGATTATGAAAGGCGACAAGAGGGTGGTGACCGCTGAAGTTGTCATCAGCAAGTCCTTCAAATACTTGAATCTTTTTGTTCTGTCTAGTTTCTTCATTCCTGACATGTTTAGTCCACCAAATGCCAGCTCCAGTTTTATCCAGCTTAGAACTTCAGTAAATTTCCTATTTTGCCAACTGATCTCGAGGATTGGTCGCAAATCTCCAATCAGTGACCAAGCCTCCAAAAAGGAGGGGGGAAAGGGAAATCTCTTCCTGGATAGTGCAACAGCAGCCTTCTCATCATTTCCTTACATTTCTACGATTTAATAGATGGAACATTTTATCAAATCATGGAACTCGATATGCATTCTTCAAAAGCTGTCCAACTGAAACTATGTGCCACTCTGTATCATGAACCAAGTCCTTTATGTGTTATCCCTGATTCTCTCGAATACTGAATTCTAACTATATTTTGCAGTTGTTGGAAACCGATAAGATGAGAAATTGGCTCGTCCCACGCAGAAGAAGTTGCATTCAAGCCCTTCAGTTTTTCCTGATCTTCATCATCATCTTGCGCAGTGGCGAAATTCTCAAGGACTGCTTGGACCTTTTCTTTTATATTTCTTCTTCCCTTTTATTCTGACTTAAATGACAAGTTATCCTATGGAGAATTTGCTTACTTATCGTTTAGACATTTCGAGGATTTGTAATGTAATGCTACCAGCACACGCAGCCATGGACTGCCATTTTCTTGGCGATCTGGCATGGAGGAATAAATTTCTTCATCCTCTCAACTGCAGCTAATAGATTAGCTTTGACCACGCAAAAACTTCTGTGAGCGCGTGACATTTATTTGCTTAAGGCGGTTCTCAATCTTTCGTCCATCACCATAAGACGGCATTCTAGGCATGATCACGTTGCTGCTCTTTGCATGTAGATGCAGGAGGAGCTCTGTTCCTGTACCACAAGCTTGTCATCCACCTCTTTCGCGGATGCTTTTTTGCAAATATAATGGAACTTCACCGGAATGACTTGATTTTGCCTTTGGACGCCTATCCCAATCAATTCACCACGCTTTTCTTGCTGTTGTCTTCCATTATAAGATATTAAATCGAGAATAAGGCATTGATCACCAACATATGATACACGCAATCTCTCGGTTTGGAATTAGGTTCAACCCATCCAAGATATACACGAATACAGGATTAAAGATCCACGGAATATGGTAAGATGCTTGGCAGGGCAAAATATGCCAGGATATAACAGGACTTAATATCACATTTATAAGTAGTAACTCAAGATTATTTTTCCTATCAAGTGACTTTAGTTATTGTAATATTTAAACAAGTCCTTTGATGGGGTCAATTGCTAGATGTGTGATGTCGCATCCATATGTCCTGATTACTCTTATAAAAGTTAAGACTAACTCTCTTTTACTTCCTTATATTTATATGTCATCTCTCATGGGAAAACATGAATTTGAGATATTTCATTGAGAGCATGAAACTCGGGATAGGGTTGAGTCATCCGAGCATATTCATGCTCTCGTCAAAGTGTAATTCCATTTGCCATGCCTGTAACAAAACAATTGATTAATGAAACACAAGGCAACTAAAGACTTAAGCGGATGCTGTTCTTGTCATGATCAGGCAGACACAAATTCTTGAAGAGGACATTGTCCTTGTAGCGAGTCTGGCGAGAAGATGCTTGAACCTAGGTGGGATGAAACGACCGACCATGAAAATCTTTCATGCAGCTTCTACATCATTTGAAAATGGGATGAGGTCGATGCAATTTCAAAAGGAGAGAATGTCCATCCATTGATTTATACATGGTAAGATCGTGAAGTGTTCTTTGCATGATTCCTCTACAAGTTAGGTTATAGTATTTTGATTTGGGTATAAGTTCTGAAACTATCCTTGGTTTGTAGCACCATAAGTCAAGAAACTAAAACTTCCATTTTGCAATAGAAGCAATTGGCGATGTTCATGTTGTTTCTCAATGTGATATTCACGTTAACATCGTCGAGCAAGGAGAATCCAACTCCTCAAATTTTTTATTCAGTGTCTCACCCTCTTACCTATGACAAGGATTTGCTTGTTTAAATTGGTAGTTGACCCAAGGCCTTGAATTTGGCCCATGACAAGAATTGCCTCAAACCCAACATATCTTTGGGACCAGCTCTGGGCATTGGTCAGTGCAAAACCGTAACCAAGCCCAACAGAAGATATATGTTCGGATAAATTAGTTTCGGATAAATTAGTTTCGCTGTCATTAAACTTCTCCATTATTTTTCAATTGGATTAATACCATGAAAAACCTAAATTTACTTATGATAAATTTATCTTAAATTAATTTTTGACCACCAAAGATTCCAAACTAATACACTTATAATAAATTTACTCCAAACTAATTTTTTAACCACCAAAAACCCTAAACAAGTAAATTTGTGACAAATTTATCCTCCATTTGTTTATGTTAAATTGGATTTATACCATAAAAAAAATTATTAACCAGTATACCCGTGATAAATGGAAAGTAAAACCCCAACCTGGTATACTCATCAACTACCACATGTCATCTAATTCGACAATTTGATAATAAAATTTAATGAAGCTAATGGATTATAAATTTGTCATAAGCATATTAAATTGGGATTTTTTATGAGGTAATTGAAATAGGTGGGATTTTTCATTGTATTAACCATTTTTGATTTAACCACTGTCTTTTCAAAATTATTTAATCAAGTCATCATAGTTATGATTTATTTGGGGTTGCTTATCACTTTACTAAAGATGGTCCGACAGTGGATTTCACTTGATTCGTTAAAAACGTGCTTTAACTACCGTCAACTACTCTCATGTCCCCGTTTACAAATTTTGACAAAATAAGTAAATTCTACTTTTTAGTCTCCCAACCCAATGCCAATCAATTCAAGTTAATAGTCTCCAATTAGGAGTGATCGGTTCCCGATCCGATCTAATTCCACTTAGGAAATGAAAACAGGAGAGGGAGGACCGACTCCCATTATTAGGACTAGGGACTAGATTGGACGATCCTAGGACTGGGAACTAAACCGAACGGACTGGTCCGATCTAGTCCAATAGAACCGACCACTCAGCAAAAAAATTAAAAATTAAAAAAAAATACTACAATTATTACAATTTTAGGGTTTATTGCTATTTTAAGAAATTAAAATATATTTTTAAAAAAAGAGTCAATTTGGACTGGTCCGCCCCCCTGGTGGAACTAGTAATTGAACTAAAAATACTAGTTCCATTTGTCCGATCTGATTCAAGTAGTTCCAGGTCTCGGGGCTTCGATATGCTCACCCCTACTCCCAACCATGCCAAAATTACATTAGTTGCTTGATCAAGATGGCAATTTTTTTCCTACATCATAATCCAACACCGTCCAACAACGACAACAAATTGAATCGGTCGAAATTGTTGCTAGATGGAATTTGATTAGAAAATTTATGCAAGTTCAAGAATTTATAGATAATTGAACAAATTAAGAACTTGATTGAAAAAGCCCCATAAATTAGAACGATCAAAAATAAGATTTTATCTAACGAAAAATGACTCTAGTAACCCAAACTAACACTATCATAAAAATCGAGTGACCTCATCTATAGGAGTTTGAGTGATTACTTTTGTAGCTCATGGGCATTTGGCCTTATGTTTGTGGATAATAACCACCATGACAATAACTAGCCAACATTCATATTGACATGGACAACCTACTCTTGAGGTACTAAGATCCAAAGAAGAACGGGCATGAGAAGCTTTTTCACAAGAAGAACGACGATCTTCCATCATCATCATCATCCTCTCTTTTGGGGATGATTTGTTTTGCAAGTCATTGTTTTTAGTAGTAGACAAAGCCCATGAATGACCATCAAAGCACATGAAGAGAACATTTTGCTGCAATTGCCACTTTTTTGGGGGAGGAGAGAGGAGAGAGATGGAGCACATAGGAATGACAGTCACTCATCGACAAGAACTCCTCTGAAGGTCGACAAAAAGATAGCGACCTTGTCTTCCTTCGACCTTTTTCTTCTCTTTTCTTGTCTGGCATGAGCTCTCCCTACTTAATTTTACCCTCATCATTCATGTCTCCTCAACACCCCCCCCCCCTTTCTCTCTGTGCGCGAATATTGTTGCGGATTTGACTTCATGAATCTTGGAATGATGGGTTTTCTTGATTCTCGATTTCCCTCCCAAAGAAAGGAGCTGAAGAAAGAAACCCGAAAGCAAAAAGTGGGAGAAAATGAAGGGAGAGAAAAGGGGAAGATCAGGTTTCAGTTCGTGAATTGTGGAACTTCATTGATTATTTTTTCGGGCATCTAGCTGAGGAGTCAATTGGACGGCTACATAACGTTGCTTTTCGATATGAATAATGGGGAACGGTGAATTATGCCCTAGTCAATGTACTTTTTGACCAAGCGTAAAACTTTAATGACTCAGCTTCAATGTCTCAGTCTTGCGCAAACTCTGCTCAGCTTCCGGTCAATGCCTTGTCGCTAAGTAGCACTGTTTATCCCTTTAGGGCCATCGCTGTTCTGAAGTGGTGATAAGTATACGCCACATCGACCTAACAAACATTGGAAAGAAAAAGAAAGATGACGGAACCAGTGGAAATGGACAATAGCAGTGATACTAATGTTGACGGAGGTGGCGACCGTCGCGATGTTCTGATGGGTCTTATGATAATGGTGGTGATAGTAAAATGGTGCAGCGGACATGTTGATCGCTGTTCTAGGTTTGTTGGAAAGGGGCGGTGAGCTCAAGATGGTAGAGATGATGGCTCTAGAGGAAGGTGGAGGTAGTGGTTTCGATAATGGCGGCACTAGGAATTTAGAATGGTTATTATGGTAAGAGTGGATGAATCTACAGCTCGTTCTGCATATATACACATATAAGAAAGTGAAGTTTATTGAGATGTTGAGTTCTTGTATAAACATGTTTATATATCAATCAAAATCAATGATTAAATTTCAGGTTGCAATATTACTTCAATTTTATATCATAACCATCAAAATTTTATACCAAAACGCAATACAAAACCGAATTAACTTTTTTGTTGGGAAAGGGTAAGAAGTTTAACTGTGGTTCTAAATGTGGTATTTGGTACTTAATATTTATTGGTTCAAGACGGAAGTGGATAATTCAAAGAAGGGAAAGACGATGGAGAATCTAGAATGGAGAGACAAAAGAATATAGAGTGAATCGGGGAAGAATTTGGGAAGAGGAAAACTAAATTTCATTGTTCCGTCCATCATGCAAAAAGAAAACGAATGGAAAAAGTTGTAAAACCAATATTTAGGACGATATTGCAAACTAAACCCTAATCACAGCAGTTCTCATGGGGAACTGCTAAGAACACAGTTCTCATTTTTTCACTAAGTCCAATTTTTGGCTGCAATGTGCATTAGGGATGAGCATTGAAATTGGACTAAACCGAATTGACCAATTAGAGACAAATTATCGTTTCTAGCTGTGGACTGAACCGATATTTTTTTTTATAGAATTCTTGGTATTACAAAACATTTCTTAGAGTTCGTTCATTTCGTGGAAAATAGGCCATTTCCAGAAAATATTTTCTCAGAAATCATTTTAGGAAAATGACTATATTTTCCGATATTCGGCTGAAACCTGAACTTTGAGTGAAAAATATTTTTCATATTTTGTTAGCTAATTTAATTATTTGAGAAAAATTATTCAAAAAATTGAATTTTAATATTTTTAATTGACCAAAAAATTAGTTTTATTTTTTATATTTTTTAAAAAATGGAATTTTTAATTATTTATATTTTTAAAATCGAAATTTTTATTATTTATTATTTTTTCTTTTTCTTTTCTTTTTCTTTTTCCTTTTTCTTTTCCTTCCTCCTTCCTCCTCCTCCTCCTTCCTCCTTCCTTCGATGACAATGGCCGGTTGCCCTAGTAGTCAACCAAGACCCGATCGCTAGATCTGGCGAGCTCGAGGCTCGACCGACCTCACCTAAGCTCACCGGAGGTTTGCCGGGCTCTGGCGAGCCGCAAGCTCACCGAATCTGGCGGTAGAGCTCAAGCTCGCCCGGATCGGAGCCCGAGCCGCCGAGATCCGGCGAGCTCGAGCGAGGCCCGAGCCCCGCCCAACGAACATCGGCGAGGCCAAAGCTTTGCCCCGCCGACAAGGCTCCACCTCACCCAATCTAGCAAGGCCCGAGCTCGCCAAGCTCACGCGAGCTCAGCTTCCCTAGATCAGGCTAGGCAGAGCCTCACCAGCCTAGGGCGAAGCTCAAGATAGCTTGCGGCCGCCACCTTCGTGGCCGACGGCCAGAGCAACTGCTGTCGTAGCTAGTGATCGGTCAAGGCTAAGGAAGAAAGATGAAAAGGAAAGAAAGAAAAAATAAAAAATAAAAAATAAAACATAAAAATAAAAACAAAAATGTGTTGGTGAAAGAAGTAAGGTGGAAAAACTTATGGAAAATATTTTCCACTTTGAAAAGTTTCTCATCTTTGAATGTTGTTTTTTCCAATGATGGAAAACATTTTCTTGAGTAGTTTATTTTCCGTAAAACGGACACCGGAAAATCTGGAAAACGTTTTCCTGTTAGTCATTTTTCGCGAAATGAATGGACCCTTAAACATGGTTAGGGGGTGGTACGTGTAATTTCCCATTCACTTTGACTTGTATAGACTTTTATGGTAAAAATGATGGCCCAAACTTCTTCTGTTCCATGTTTCACGGTGCAATCAACTTGCTGATGGTCTATAAGATGGAATTTGAGTATTGGGTGGATATTTGACTGTTCCTAGACCTACCAGGGAATAGGGGGGAAAACAGAAGAAGAAAAAACAGAAGAAGAAAGAAATCGGCGCCAGTCCCCGATTTTACAAACTGATATTGACCCTACTAGACCGGTTCCCGATTCCACTCTTACAACACATGCCTATCGCTAACTGCCCTCACAATTTTAATTGCTTTAGCATATCCCATGAAAATAATTGAATATGTATACTTTGTATAAAGTTAACTTTTGAATTTGGTGTCGGCTCTAGAAATATTCAATATACCCATCATATATTTGGTAAAATCTAAGATACGATTAAAATATTTGAAAATCTTTGAAAATCTCATTTGCCCAGCATAATTTACTTGATATCCAAATCTTACCTCTTGTGCTTCATCACTAGCTCGTCAAACCCACCCTCTTCAGCTCCCTTTGATTTGTCTCCTTCGCCGCCGGCTTCACTAGATTTACTGCCAGGCCGTATTCCTTTCTCAATTTCATTGCATTAATGGCCATTCAAACGCCAGCAAAGACGAGCCTCAGGTCGCCGAGGATGACTGATTTGAGTTTATCATGGAAAATTAAGGGATTAATTGAACAAATTGAAAGTTTAAGAAACATTCAACATTCAAGAATAATTCAAAGATGATATTGAATGAATTCAAAATTCAAAATTGACATTACACATTGAGTTAAAGTTTAGACTAATAGTGTCAAGTTCTCTTAAAACTTATTTAATTATTTCTGAGTTGTTCACAAATTTCAACCTCATCCTTGTCATTCTGAGTCCACACACGAATTTAGTCCCTTTCTCATACGCCGCTTTGACCCCATACTTCCAAAATCCTCTCACTCTTTTCCTTTCATTTTAATTTCAAATTCCCCCTCATCCCAATTACTTTGGTCTTCCGTCTTGATCATCTATCTCCACAGAAATGGCCATGCTGCAGTCACAAATTAACTTAGCTATATTTTATGTGTTTTCTGGAGAAAAATCTTCCATCAATTTATTTGCATAGCACTAACGATAACCAGGTGACGGTTCAAGAAAGACTTAAGTTTTCTCAATGGTATTTCCTATTATGCATAATAATGACCGGGCTCAGGTAATGACCTTGGTTCAAATGGTAAGGATATCTATTTTCTTGGCCAAAAAATCTAATGTTCAAATCTCCATATTTGCTCATTTTCTTAAAGTGGTTTCAGGTTTCCAAATCAGTGTCTCGGATAATAATCGAATATATCAATAGCAAGAAAGTGTCACATCCGATGATGATTTGTCACCAAAAGCACACCTGATATCGGTCAATGCAATTGCAAGCTACAGATTTCCCATAGAATGAAAATCTATCAGGTTACTTCAGATTGACTTATTATCATGAAAAGGAGAGGAATGCTTTATGTTGCGGAAAATCTAGCGATGCAAACTTCCGGTAGTGAATCTCCACCAAATCTCATGGCCAAGAATGAAATCTTCAGCAAATCTGCTACTGTCTCGATCGAAATCGGTAAAGAGGAATTTAACTATAAATACAAAATATGCAGCCAAAATTGGAAACAATGTCTTATCGGTGTGATCCTTTCTTTGAACGAATGTGTGCCTCACATATGTTAGAGATTTGATTTTGTTAAATGACAATTCGCTGGACAAATTACCGTGCTTAACTTTCAACGTAATCTTTTTCTTTTTCTTCGAAAAACCCAAGAAAACCAAAATTATTACCCACAAAATGAAAAAGGAGAATAAAAATTCTTGGGATCGTGACATGGTTTAGGAATTAAATTGGTGCATCAAACAACATGCCCGAATAACACACATTTTATATATGCTTTATGACAAAAGATGGAGTCCGAGACATCTGAAGAGCCAAAATTTAGCACAAAGGGATACTTAAATGCCAAAAGTTAAGAAAATGACACTAAAGTACCAAAATCAAAGTAAAATAGATCAATTAAGTGCCAACGGTGAGAAAATCCGATCAAACGCTGATGTGATGATTTTCTAATGAGTCAAATGCAAAATAACGTCATTTTGCATGCTGATGTGGCTAAACAAATGCCAAAAAACATTGTTTTTTTTTAGCAGTGCCAAAATGTCATCGTTTTGGGTTAATATGAGTTAAAAATTAGTATGAAAAATAATTAAATTAAATTTTAAAAAAAAAAAAGGCAGGAGGTTTAGTCGGTGGTTGAGGGCTAAACCCTCGCCGCCACTACTGCCCCACCCCCCAATCACCAAGAAGGTGGGGGGAAGGTCGACCGGGGTCGCCGAGCCTTGACCAAGGGCTAGCAACCCTAGCCGACCGATAGCAAGGGCATGCGAGCTCTCGCCTAAATTTGGGGCGAGGGTTGCGGCCCTCCCCCAGATCCAGCGAGAGTTGTCGGCCCTCATCTAACCGAGCCAAGGGCCACACTCTTTTTTTAAAAAAATTAATTTAATTAATTTTTACATTAAAAATGGAATTGTGTTAAAATGACATCGTTTTTGTGTTTGTTTCTTTGAGTTAGCCTTCCGGTGAGCCATGTAAGTAAGCAAAATTTATAAAAAAATTACTATTACTAGCGAGATTCACCGGATGTAGCATTCAAGTGTCACATTTTTAAAATAAAATGGCGCTTAAGTATCACTTTCCTAAATTTTGATACTTAAGTGTTCCATTGTACCAAGTTTTGACACTTGAGGTATTCTTTTGCCCAAAAGATGTGTTTTTTTATGAATTTTGTATCAATATCTAAAAGAGAGAGGGAGATTAGTCAAAATACTAGATTATTTATATTTTGATGGAAAATTTCCTTTTGAGATTAAATAAAAGATACTGAAATGTAAAGTCGGGAACATTATGGGGATTAATTCTTGAATCGTTGGGTTCATTAACTTGGGATTAGGGTGCAAATCATTTAAGGGTTTGAATGTTTTGGTCTCAAATTACCATGAATAAGCGGACAGACAAGCGTCCGAAAAGTACGTGCGATATCAAGTCTCTTTCTCGTGAAAAATGGCCAGAGTCAAGGTATTAGCGTGTCTTCCAAGTTGCCAACTTTTTTCCATTCACTCAAGCTGACCCTGAGGCCATAGTTGACCAGGTTTGTTCACTCATTCAGATGCAATCTTCTGCTTTCTCTGTCATACCAGGAAATTCTGCCCGCAAGGGGCAGGGCGGCCCGGCTTGCGTCCCAACCTCCGGGCTCACGGTAATTGAGGAGGTCATGTTTACGCCTCACGCTGGGATCATTCCCCGCAGTTGCGGGACAATGGAGTTTCATCGTCTCGCTTTTCTGGTTTACCACTCGTCCTGAACTTAACTTTAATTTAAGCAACTCATTTAAATTTGAATGTCATGCTATTTTTCCAATCATTAATAAAAGAGTAAGGGAACATGATTATCAAGTACTAGTCCAACAGAAAAGGAGGCTCAATTTATTGTTCACAATGCGGGACACTTGTTTCTACAAACGTTTTGTCTTGCTAAAAGTATAAAAAAAGTCATAGATTTAATTTTAACTTGGTCAATTTAATCTTAAACTTATTCGGTCGAAAATCGTTAATGTGAATGTCGGCAGTCTAACATACTATTGCCAACATTGATATTGACATTTTTAATAAAAAAATTACTTTTTAAATATTTTTTTCCTTTCTTATTTTTCTTCCCCTTTTTTTTTGTCGATGGTTAACTATAGGTCATGCCGGTAAGGACTAAACTTGCTTGGGCGAGGGTAAGCACCGGCAACCCCCTCGCCGGATCTAGCAAGCCCTCATGTAGGCCATGGTAGCCTCACCGATCCTTGTCTACACGAGGGTTGGCCTCCTCAATGCGAGACCAAATCCTGAACCATAGTTCTTTTGTCTCCCTCTCTCTCCAGCTACCTGATAGGTGCGTCCCTATCATAGTTGTAGTTGAGTCACCTCTCGACTTTGTCTTCAATCCCTCCTTCACTTTCATAGACCTCTAGCTTCGCTTGACTTAGGGTTTCTTTTCATCTCGTTTCTGTCATCTCATCATCGTCGAAAGGATGGACACTCTTTCCCTGTGGAAACCCAGCTTCGCAACTTCTTCCCTCGGCCAAAAACTGTACCCTCGCCTAGGCGAGGCCCGACGAGTCAAACCATTGCCCAAGCGACGCATGTTGAGGGGCACCTTGCTAGTGCTCGCCATCACCTAGGCGCAACCAGCCCTTGCCGAGTCACTTGTGGCCAACCACTCGCCAAAAAAAGGGGAAAATAAAGAAGGAAAAAAATTGTAAAAAAAATATTCATGTCAGCACTAATCGTGCAACATAAGACAACCGGTGTCCACATAAACAATTTATGACCTAAATTGGCCGGATGAATTGAATTAGTACAAATAAAAAAATGTTTAAGACTAAATTAATCCAATTAAAATTTTTAGGACTTAAATGGTACTAATACTATTATCTTCTATTATTCCACATCAACTAATTTTAAGAAAATTAGCCCATGAGACAGTTCTTTAAATAATTATGTAACATAGAAAACATTATAAATAAAAAAAATGTCGAGTAACCGTAAAAAAAGTGGTACTAAGCTCTTCAGGGCACAAAAATAAATAAATCTAAGTCGATACCTTGCAAGGGCATACCGGCCTATCTCTTGCCCCACGGCCAGGCAAGTTTTCAATCTACTAGGTAGGGACGGGAAACGTGATCCCCATCCTCGTTCCGCCTCGTGACCATTTTTTATCTCCTCCTCGAGTTACAAAGCACAATTTTTTAACCGTTTTAACGATCGGATGGTGTCCATATGCAACTTTTATGTGCCTCAATTAGTTGACCTCTTCGGACAATCTAAAAAAAGCTTGGTGCATTCAGAATTTGAATGCCGGAGTGCATTCAGCAGTGCTTGAACTTAAAACTACAAGAAGTTGAGCGAACTTTTTACCATCTGAGCCTGGAGGGAACCCGCCCTTTTAAGACCTTGTTGAAATGGAAAACAGAATCTTATTTTAAAAAAAAATAATAATAATAATAATGATAATAATAATAATAATAATAATAACGTATTTACATTTTATTCAGGTTTTAGAACAATAATTAAAATATAGTTATTTGTGATTTTACTCAATTTGGTTCTAAAATATTTTGAAAATGAGGTAAGGATAAAGTCTATGAGTTTCAATTTGTTGTGCTACACCTTTTAGCTTTTATATGATGATAGAAATAGATTTTAATTGATATAAAGAGCCATAGACCTTAAGGATAACCAATTCCCACTCCCGATCCCAAGAATTGGGAACCCAATCAAACCAACCGATCTAATGCGGTCTAATGGAGCCTATCACTTGGCAATTCTGCCTCCAAATTTCAAAATTATGAAGGTAAATTCTTCCCCCAAAAGTGACATATAATGGACTAGGTAAATCTTTTCCCCAAAAAAAAAAAAAAAAAAATCTTTTCCCCAAAAAAACACTTGACTTGTTGCTATTTTATAATTTGTTGCTATTTTTACGAAATTAAAAGATAAAAAAAAAATATGTATATCCAATCTGGTTCATCAATCGATTCCCCTAGAACAAGGAATTGGACCAAAGATCACCGGTTCCAATTTTATGGAACTAGAAGTGGATGGTGCCTCAAGAAACCGCCTAAAATCACCAGTTCAAGTGGTTTCTAATTCAATCAAACAATATGCTCACCCCTAATAGACCTAACTTGCAAAACAATACAAGATTATTTAACTAACTAATAAACGAGGAAAGAAAGTCATAATTTAGCTTCCGGTGGAAGATGGTGAAACAGTAAAAAGACAATTTGTCTCCCTCCTCTTTTTTCTTTGATGGACTTTTCGCATAGGTGTATCGGTTTGCTTTTTTACTTTTCTAAAATAGTGATCTTCTATGTATGCAAAAGATCTGGCAGATTGAACTTGAGCACGGAGATTTCAAAACAAAATCCATGAATATTAACAAAAGGTTGCTCTATAATTTAATTTTCTGCTTTTATTATACTTTTATTTCCCTTACATATTTGGTTAATATCAAACATAAGATTATGGTGTCTTTTTCTTTCCCTGCATTTATCTACTAATTACATTATCATTTGGGGAATATTAAAAAAAAAAATCCTAACATTATTATATGAAATGTCAGTTCAATATTGAATCTTTGAATTTGATCAATATAATCCTAATTTTTTCAATAATTTGTCAAAGTGGTCATTTTACTAATTTTGATCGAACACCATTAATGTTAACCAACTGAGACTGACATGGACAATATTAACAATTTTTAAATAAATTTTCTGATTTTTTTTTTTTTTCTTTTCTTTTCATTTTTATTTTTTTTTATTTTTTTCTCCCTCCGCTAGTCCACAGCTTTGACAGTGCCCAGCAACCACCAAAAAGAAAGAAAGGTAAAAAGAGAAAAAAAAAATGTGAAAAATTATTTAAAAATTATTAGTATTATCCACGTCAGTAATAGTTGTGCCACATAAGACAGTTGGTACCTACATTAAGTTTTTTTTGCCAAAATTGATTGGAAAAGCTTTATTGATAAATGATCAAAAGATTTTAAAATTACATTAATCAAATTGAAAAGTTAATAATTGAATTAACATTGGTACAATGGGCTCATGACTTTTTAATAATTATTCATTATCATTTGACAACCTTCTCAGCCTATCTCTTAAATCACATCTCCTTTAACTTATATTACTAACTATTCAAAGCTACGAGCATAATATGTTTGCGACATTGTGTGGGCTACCTAACTAGTTTAAAAATGGGAGTGATTTATATCTTTTCATACCAGTTTATCCATTTTCTTTGCTGAAGGAACTTTTGAATTCACAAAGCAGAGCACCTTTAAGAATTTTCCAACAAAAGACATTTTAATTTTGGCAAAAAAAATAATAACATTAATGCTTTTCAAATTATAGATTCTATTTCTTGTAATTAGATCTGTCAAAATGGATCATAAATCCATTTCTCAATCCATATTTAATGGGTTATATAAGTTAGTTATATTCAATAAGTAGGTTATAAATGGATTTAATATGGGTATTAAATTGTTCCACAATTTATTTAGATATAACCCACCTCTATAACTCTCTCTTCACTATCCTCGCCTTCACTCATGCTCGCTCAATCCATGCTTTCACTTTAATTTAGATACGAGTTTTTCTAAATATATAAAGAAGTATTAATAATATAGATTTTTGTCGGATATGAGTTGAGCACAAGTCAAAATGGAAATCAGTAAAAATGAATTAAATTAGTCAATTTGGAGTGGATTATTTTTAACCGATTCTTAAATTAGTCAATTTAGATTGGATTATTTTTGACCCGGTTCAAGTCCTTCATTTAATAGGTCTACTTACAACCTCTTTGCGGGGCATCTTTCCTTAATCCTTGCTGGGCAAATTGGTGATGAGTTGCCATCGTGCTTGCATTTATGACCTTGCTACTGGGCCCCCACCCCTAGACCCCAACTAAGGTTTCCTCTCTATTTATCTATTTATTTTATTTCCCTTTTTCTTCCTTAGTACTCACTCACACCTCATCTCCCCCCAAAAGAAAAACCTAAAATGAATATAATAAAAATAATAAAAAGGAGTCCCTTCAAAAAGAAACTCATGATAATGAATACCCAACTCAAGATTCATGAAAACAGCAGCACCTCTTCATGTGCTTCCCCATTATAACTTTAACCTCCCCGAGTCCCACGTTATTAATGTCTCCGTTACGCTTCAAACATTTCTCTCTCTCTCTCTCTCTCTCTCTCTCTCAAACGCAACAGAGACGTGCTTGTGCTGTGACTGACTTGGGCTCTCTTCACTGTTTGCATGTGGGCAGATGTCAGGTAAAAAAGCAAAGTCCATGATAGAGAAAAGTGAATAAGAGAATATCACAGAGCGATGGAGAGAGACAGAGGTGACTTTTGTTCTTGTTTTCTTGCTTTTTTCAGTGAAGAGCGGTCTTTAAAAAACCAGTCTTTTTAAAATAACAGAAAGAAAGAAAGAAAAACCCAGTCTTTCCAGCAATTCCCAGTTGCCATGTATCCTTAACCGATTCTTCCCATCTCTCTCTCTCTCTCTCTCTCTCTCTCTCTGCCTTTCACATCCGTTGGATTATTGCAGCTGTCGCTATCTCGAGGGGCATATATTTATTGAATTTTCCTCCGTCGTGCATTTTATCTTCCTGTGACTTTGATTTCCCATTCACATTATTTCGTACTTGGGTGTTTAAATTTAAAACCTTTTTTGTTTGGGTCTTCCTTGCTTCCTTCCCCCTCTTCTTTCCTTCCTCTGTGGAAAATGGGTTTTGGGTTTTCTTTCTTGGGCAAGTTTTTTTGACAGTGAAACGAGTCCACTTTTTGTCTGCTCTCTCTCTCTCTCTATCTCTCTCGAAATTTTTTTCTTTACTCTTTTAACATTCCCTAAATTTGTCCTGTAATCAAGACGTGCGCTCTTGTTGTTGTTGTTATTGTTCCCTTTTGAACTCCTCTTAGATTGATGGACGGGCGGAGGGGTGTTTGGAGACATGCATCAGAGGCCGTGTGGGATTCCAGATCGACCCGGGTCTTGACCAGATAATGTCCGAGCGTTCGTGGGATGAGTTTTCTGGGACTGTTCTCTCTTGACCAAATTTGAGGTGAGGGTCGCCTCGTCTTCTGACTCTTGTTCAGTCTTTCCTCGGATACCCTGTTGATAATATCTGAGATCTGTTCTTCTATTTTTTGTGTATTTGTCTTGTCTTCTTGTTTGCGGTTGTGTCGGATGCGAAAAGTGGGACATCGAGTGACTGTGAAAGAACGCAGGAGGGATTCCGAGGTTACTGAATTGTGAAGTGTTCTCTGCTTTTCTATGTCAAAATGAGAGATTTCCCTTCTTGTTTTGGTGAAAATGGAGTGCAAGTTGCCGATTCTTCGTCTTCGAACGCCGCGAGAAATGCGCAGAATTTGGTCACTCGGGTTTACCAGTGCCGATTGCGCGGCCGCTCTTGTTTAATCACCATTACATGGAGTAAGCACATGATGGGTCAAGGCCTGAGTCTTGGGATTGACGATTCCTCGAACCAGTGCTTGTGTAAGGTGGACATAAAGCCTTGGTTGTTCTCTAAGAGAAAAGGGTCCAAGAGTTTAGAAGCTTATTCCTGTAAAATCGACATATACTGGGACCTTTCCTCAGCGAAATTTGGATCTGGGCCCGAACCACTGGAGGGGTTCTATGTGGGTGTCATCGTCGATCGGCAAATGATCTTGCTTTTGGGGGATTTGAGGAAAGAAGCTCTCAAGAAGACAAATGCTGTGCCAGTGCCTTCGAATGCTTATTTTCTTGCGAAGAGAGAGCATGTTTTCGGCAAGAAGATGTTTGTCACGAAGGCGCAGTTCTGTGATAATGGTCAAACTCATGACTTGGTAATCGAATGTGACACGAGTGGTGTAAATGATCCGTGTCTCCTGATTCGCGTAGATAGTAAGTCCGTGATGCAGGTGAAGCGACTGCGGTGGAAGTTTCGGGGAAACCATACCATTTTGGTTGATGGTTTGGCAGTGGAAGTTTTCTGGGATGTTCATAATTGGCTGTTTAATCCATCTAGTGGAAATGCTGTTTTCATGTTCAAGACATGCCTATCAGCGGAGAAGTTATGGAATAGCCAGCCCTTCTCCGAGCCGAATGCGTTGCAGTGGTCCTTCTCGCAAAGATTTTTAGACTCAAAGTCCCAAGGCCTTAGCTTCTCGCTGATTTTGCACGCATGGAAGAATGAGTAGATAGGTTGAGGAAATCCTCGCGGAATACTGACAAAAGGAGCTTCTGAAGAGTTGTTTTTGCCCCACTCTTATCAATTATGTGATTGAATTACACCTTTAATTTTATTGAAATGGGTCCATTTATTCTCTCTTGTTTTCTTTGTTTTTTCTTTTTCCCAGTCTCTTTTCTCCTGTTGCTATTTTTTCGCTTTTGTGTGAGTACTCAAATGTTACTCAAGCAATTTAAATAGATTAGTGGAAGTTTACTTGTTCGGAGTTGTCTGTATATTCCTCAAGTACTTTGGAAACTTTTGTATAATCTATGAAGCTTTAAGTTTCCTTGCAGAAGTACTATGGTAATGGTTGCCGTTCTTTTGCCTTGATTGTGTGCTCTGGCATACAACAAAATCAGTAAGTACTACCTCAACAAAGTTAATATACACATCAGCTTTTAAGCAAACTCAGATCTTATTCCCTCCTTTTTTGTCTAGTGAAAGTTATGATACTTCGGGCTGTCCTGGCAATCCGAGTGATTTTGCAGCCACAGTGCTTAAGCTTGCTTGGAGAATTTACATAACCATGCCTGTGGAATTGAAGAGTCTGTCCATTGTGTTAGATATTTCTGACACATTAAGACTAGTTGCACTATACAATATTACTAGTACAGAACATGACATGAAACAGATCAACACGTCATTTCTCTTGTACATTATTGACATGTCATCTAGCATTTGTTGCTGGATAGTAGGACGTGGAAATGTTAATTGTAGGGAAAAGGCTTTGTTTGGTTTTATAAAGCAGATTATCCTATTTCCGTAGAAGTGCTTCTCTCTTCCTCTTTTCACCCCAATGAAGCACAATAGCATTTGTAATTCTCATCTTGCTTCCCCTGAAACACATCAACTCAATAGTCCTCCAGCCATATCATGTAAAAGGCATTCAGTTTAGTTTTCAGAAGCAGAACTCTGATACCAGAATGGTGACTCATTTAGTAATTGCTCTCTGAGTTAATACTGATATTGGCTTACTAAGCTTTATAATTCGCAGAGTCTCTGTAAGTTTATCCTATTCTTCCTCAAGTAGGGTGGTTTTCTTATGCCATGCTATATTAGATTTTAATTCTCCTATATTGTTTGGAAAACTTCGAATAGCCATGAGGTGAGGGCATTTGCCACGGGAAGCTCCAAAAGTCAATTGGCGAAATGCAGCTTTACTGAATGGTATGTGTAGTTTGTAGTTCACTTAGTTTGCTGAACGTGTTAGTGCTTGAATTGCCATTACTACGGAGGAGATTGGATTATGTTTTTCTTCCTCAACAAAGGTGTTCTGATTGGTCAATTTTCTGGGCAACTAGTTTTTGACTGTAGAAATATATAGTTGTGTGCAAATTTCTCAACCTTGGTGATGTGCGTTGTGAATATTGAGAATGGAATGCTGTTTGTCATGTTCCACTGTGTTGTCTTTTCGATTGATAGCTACCTGATGAAAATCTTTCCTGCACTTGACCTTCATGGACTGGTGTAATCTTAGCCTTCAGATCAGTTGGTCCCACATGGGAGGCACCTGATCAAATGGCTTAGCTTCATTGCATCCACATGGACCCAGGTCCACCCAAGGGAGACTGTCTCGTTTAGTTTAGTAGGGATGGGTGCTTTGGAATATTCTTTCAGTTTTGTTTATTATGCACCATGATGAGTCATCATAATTTTCCAGCTGAAGTCCTTCCTCTTGATGAAAATCCTTTTGTTCTTTCTTCATGTTCTCTTTCTCTGACCGTTTGTCAAATCTAATCTTTGGCATTTTTCCCCTCTTTACTAACGTTTGTTGGAGATTTCAAAGTTTGAATCCTTCTCTGTATTCATTGTGGTATTGTGGGGTTTGCTCATGTCTATGATTATGAGCAAAACATCATCTGTCTATTTGTTGAACTCCCTTTCAATAGGGGGATTCCTGAGACAGTTTGAGTTCGAATGATGCGCCATATTTTGGCGAGGGAAAGTGAGGCCAGTTGTTTTTATCGTTGTTTTTGTCGCTGCTGCTGTTGTTGTTATTGATGATGTCTGCTTGTCTTATTTGGTGCATAAGAATTCTTGGATTCATCTTGCGTGCACTGGGATAATTAGTTTGTCGCAGACCGAAAAGCTTGTTTTGTATTGTCTACTTCAGGTGGATGTACTAAATCTATCTATGAACTAAATTAATGACCACTGTTGTATTGGGCCTGACCGGTTCTCAGGTTGCTTATTAGTAGGATTTATGATTGTTAACTGCATTCCTCAGTGATCTTTCTGGGGTTCAGGTTCCAGATGTAGAATCAAAATGAGGCAAGAAAGGAGCTCTTTTAGTTTTGCTTAGTAA
This sequence comes from Eucalyptus virginea, assembly GCA_014182375.1. Taxonomy (NCBI): domain Eukaryota; kingdom Viridiplantae; phylum Streptophyta; class Magnoliopsida; order Myrtales; family Myrtaceae; genus Eucalyptus; species Eucalyptus virginea. The sequence continues at coordinate 28,598,625 of CM024515.1, forward strand.
AATCAATGTGGTTTTTGAGATCTTGAACGTCTCAAAGGTAGCATTGGCATCTGGTCAAAGGAGCAAAAAAGAAGGGAATTGGGAGTGAATCTGGGTGTAGGGCAGAACCTAGATCCAGGTTTTAAGCACAAGCTTTGATTAAGGGTTAAGATACAACCCATTGAAAAAGAGGGCACAAGGCATTACTACAATGCGTCGGACCTTTTTCTTTGGAGCTTTCTTTATTTTTGTGTGCAGGGCCAAACCTCCAATTATATAATGAAAGGGATATTGGTAATGAGTGTTTACCGGATCTTGTTTAATATAACTTAAGAGGAAACAAAAAGGCAAAAGGCCAAATTGGCTCTTTCAAAAAAAAAAAAATGTGAGGTCAACGTAGGGGGTAGCGGGTCTCGAGATGAGAGAAGGAGGGAAGAGAAAACAGAATGAAAGCTGCGGCTCATCGGTTCTGCGCCCACATTCCGAAATGCGGGCGCAGACGAATAAGAGAATTCCCCTCATTAATGAGGCAATAATCCCCAAAAAAAGATTTACTATGATCCCCAAAAAGAAAAAAAGAAAAAAAATCGTTTTTCGACACATGTGTCTCCTAATTAGGATACGACAAAAAAAAATTCAAATTATGTCCATTATCACATAATAATCCTCAACTTTTTTTAAAAAACGAAAAAATTAAATTTTAATTTTATTGTGGATATATTTGTCATATCAATATAAGTTCGGAGTTTTTTATAACATAAAAAAATTTGAAGTATTTTATGGTATAGTGGGTAAGTTTTAAAATTTTTAATGACAAAAAAGTTTTGAATATTTGTGTTACAATAGACATAATTTAGAATTTTTCGTGATAATAATCACTTATAATTACTTACTTGAAAGACCCTATTTATCAAACATGGAATTAGTTACGTGTGTAATGCAAACTAATCTTGGATCTCACATTGATCAATTTCACTTACGGTGTGTAAAATTAACCAAATATTATATATAATAGTATTCTTTATTTCCATGACTCGAATAGCTTGAGCAAAATTTGCTTTTTTATTCTTGAAACTATTTGCCTTTTGCCCGAACTTTGCCAAACCTTTTTAAAAGGGTTGATATTATTAAAATCTTACATTGATATCATCAAAACAACTACCTCAAATTGATTTTCATCACACAAAAATCCAAAACCAGTAGTCCCAAACACATTTTTCATAATTAATATTCACTTTACGGAAAAACCATAAATCAGTTCCCTTAACTTAAATCTACTTTCTAAAACAATTTGGGGTCTGAAATGGAGACTATATCTGGATCTAGAGTACCCATTTGAATTTTATTTTTTTTACAAGACAAAATTTTGTACGGGGTTATGAGGTACTGATTTGCGGTTTTGGTAAGATGAAATTAAGTTTAAAATAAAATTAACAATAGGTACCAATTTGGAACTATTAATGGTATTATGCTTATTGACATGTTGCATATCTTATGTCAATGAGAAAACATTTTACCCGTAAATATCCCAAAACTGATTTTTGTTTGCTTTTAATTTTTCTCACAATTATGAAATAATATTTAAAGTGCGTTTGTTTTACGAAATATAATATTTTAAAAATTTTTTTTAAATGATTATTTATATCACTTACAAAAATAAATAAATGAATCATGTTCACAAAAATATTTAGATATAATTTATTGTCAATTAATAAAAATATTTTCATTGAGTAATTTTTTCAAGCGATATATACGTTCACTTTGGTAAAATTAGTTTTCAACTCGTTAATTTTTCGCAAAATAAACGAAGCAGATCGCGCGGCCAGCAGGTGGAACAAAAGCTCGTGTGGTGTCGCAATCGTATTTGGAACCCATCGATACGTGTCGCGTAGATAGGGACTCATGAGCTACGGTTAAGCTAATCGCAGCCGTCGGTTTGGTCCGCGTGGGTTCACGGGATGGGTCCCCGCCGTTCGCCCTCGGGACCAAAGAGGCGGGGCCTAGCTAGCACGGGCTGTGGCTACACCGCCACAGTGGCAGTCTTGATATTCCTCGCGCATTCCCAGGCAAATGTTATTTTGTCGGGTTTGAAATTCATAATTCTGAACTAATTGAAATAATTCAAAAAGAAAAACTTATTAACATAAGTTTAATTTTTGGGTGCTCTTTTTGCTCGTGCCTCTAGCAAAGGAGGGAGGAATTATAGCTAATTGCGCTTGTCTTCCGATTTTTAAGCCGTGATTAGCGTTTATCTTTATGTCCATATATGCATATATAAATATTATCATATATATATTTTTTTTGTAAAGGTAAAGATAAAATATTATCATATTGGTCTGCCAGAAAGAGATTCTTTTGACCTCTTAAATTAGTTCAAAATCAAGTTACGGTAAATAACTTGATTTATTTTTAAATGAGTTCATATGCTATTTTTGTTATTTGTCACTTAAAAGTGAAAACTGACATTGATAGCCACTCTTGACTACTTTTCACCATCTAAAAATAGTTAATCAATTGTGACACAAGTAAAATAAAATAAAATAAAAGTAATCACATTATTTTAATGAAAAAACTATTGAATATTTGAAAATATTTAATGGGCACCATTGGCCTAATCTAACGTAAATAGTGCACTTGATCTATGTTCATTAAGGAAGTCTCCATACGCTATTTTTGTTATTTATTGCTTAAAAGTGAAAATTGACATTGATAGCCACTCTCGACTACTTTTCGCTATCTAAAAGTAGTTACTCGATTGTGACATGAGTAAAATAAAATAAAAAAAGTAATCACATTATTTTAAAGAAAAAACATTCAATAGTTGAAAATATTTAATGGGGCACCATTGGCCCAATCTAACGTAAATAGTACACATGGTTCTTGTCTCATGAGATGTTTCTTAAATAGGAACGTGTTACCTAATACCTATTGCCCTAAATTCTTTAACAGCATTTAATGAAATTCTAATTGCACGTATATCTTGAGCACAATCTATTCATTAAAAAAACACAAGTTCTCTTTTATTTTGTCTCTTAATAAGTAGATTAAAAACATTTTTTTGAATGAAAAACCTTAAACACAAGTTCTAACTAGATGAAAGGTGTAATTAGACAAATGATTGAATTGTCACGAATCACCCTTTTGAATATTCGTCAATTGCTACTTAATTTAGCACAAACCAACTTGAGTTTCGAAAGTCAAAATTTTGTAAAGTACTTTGTAAAGTTAAATTCGTTTCAAATTTCATATAATTTAGGGATTTTAATATATATCAAAAGTTCAAGAACGACATTGAATAAATTGAAAATTTATGGATTAAATTAAATAAATTAAAAGTTAAATGACTAAGATAATTCATGCCATTTGCCCTATTGCATAAAAGGGACCCTTAAAACTCGCACCATTCAATATTGCCATGCTAGAGTCTAATACTCGAAGGCATGAGATCCAACAGAAAGACCCAATCCAGAAAACTTGATGGCACCGTCCGAGCTGGCGCTGCTCCTAGTGGCGTACAACTGTATTATGCCTTTTTAATGGCCATCCACCTTCGCCCTCCAGTCCACAACTCCGGTTGCCAGGTCCCTCTCTTCGTGATAGGTTACCATAGTTTATTTCGAGAATACTTTACCAACAAAAATTATTAGATATGATTTGAGATTTCTCTAGAATAATTTTTTTCTATTTTAGAGATAATTATGATATTAATGTCGATGATTATTCGTATCTCTCAAGATTGTATGTATATTTTCAATTGATTATGCATATCTTGATTGAAAATATTATCTTAAAATAATTTTTAGTAAAGTTAATAAATAGGCTAATGTATTTTTATTAATATGTAAATTGAAATATATACAAATTTCACATTTTTCTCTTCTGATTTATTAATTTTAACTAAAAAAAAAAAGAGAGGGGGGGAGATTTGCAACACAAATGCGTTGCCAACTACTCGCATTAATTACAACAATGTACAACAATGCACACTTCTCTAGCAATATTTTAAAGAATTCAAGAAACCCTAACAAGCATGGAAAATCTACGACCATGACACAAGCATCATGAAAATTACTTGAATGGTGAAATAGCTTCATAACATAGGTTAGGCATTAGGCATACACTTACCCTACGATCACATGTCTTATACGGGATATCCTTTAATTCTGATAAAAGGTCCTCCTATTCTTTCTCAATGTTAAAGATAATTAGGGGTTGTCTAGGATAATTTTTCTATCTTATAGATAATTATGATATTTATGTTGATTATCTATATTTTTCAAGATTTCACGTAAAATGCATATATGTCTCCCTTTAATTATGCATATCTTGATTAATATAATATCTTTATTCTTCATTAATATGTACATCAAAACATACACAGATTTCACATTTTCTCTCTTCCATATTATTATTTTTAACTTGGTATCAGAGCCTTCTTTCTTAAGACAATCCCGATGCATAACGCACACGATGCACCCATGCATCCCATAGCAAAATAAATCCATCCCACATTCAACAATGTTCACTTTGTATGAACAAGTCTCATATTAATCTTGTGAATAGTGACATTTACTTTCTACTGTATTTCCTATTTTTCTATATAGGGAAACAAGTTTGCTTTTTCATATGGACTTCCAACCATATTAGTTTGTGTACAAACTACATGGCCAAAATAATTTCTATACTTCAGGTCCATAAATGTGAACAATTACTCAAAGGCCGCGTTTGTTTGCAAGTTGTTTCTATTAAGGAACAAAAATTTTGTTTTTTTGTTCCTGGGAACAAAAAAGAACATAAACGCGTTTGGGTGTGTTTTGTTCCAAAATTTTTTTGTTCCCAAAAACACATCTGGAACATAAACAAGAAACAAAAAAAAGTTGTTTCTTGTTTCTGAAACAAAATTTAGAAACACTTTTTTTTTTATTTCTTCTTCTTTTTCTTCTCTCTTTTTTCTTCTTCTTTTTTCTCTCTTTTTTCTTTCGCCGGTCGCCGAGGCCTCGGCCATGGCCGGCGATCGACCGACGAGGGCTGGCGGCCTCGGCCAGCCACGGCGAGGCTCGCCGGCCCCGAGGCCGAGCCTCGCCGTAGGCCGGGTGAGGGTCGGCCCGCCTTGGTTGCCTCACCGGCCGGGCGAGCTCGGCCTCACGGATCCGGGCGAGCTCGGCCTCGTTGGGGGGTCGGCGAGCCTCGCCGTGGGCCGGGCGAGGTCGCCAGCCCTCGTCGGCCTGGTCGCCGGCCATGGCGAGGCGGGCGACCAGCCAAAAAAGAAGAAAAAAAAAAAAAATAAGAAAAAAGAAAGAAAATAGAAAAAATAAAATAAAAATATTTAAAAATAAAAGAAATAAAAAAAATTATACAAATTTACCATACGTGTTTCTGTTTATTTTTATTCCCGGAACGAGTTTACCAAACGCGTTTTTGTTCAAAAATTGTTCCCTAATGTAAACACTTTTTTCTATTTTCGTTTCCTAGAACAATTTTTAAAAAAACGTTACCAAACGCAAAATGTATGTTAAAAGCATAATACTTGGTTGTAACATGACGTAAATCGTAAGGATTTCTAAAAGATCTGGGATGTCATAACTTGGCATATCATTCACAACTTGTATTATTTTATACTTTAGCTTCTCAAATTTATCTATATTGTAACCACTTGACATCTCCCCATAGTGCTCCGCATTCGAAAAATCCCCCAAGGTAGATGGAACTCGCTGAGCAAACTGCTACTTTAAGTTTGAGATTACAATTCTCTTAACTCAATTTTAGGTGCAAGATGGATTTTCCATTGGATGAATTAACCAAGAGGAATTCTTACTCACACACTTCCCACAAGCACAAGCTTTCGTTATAATATGGAGAGGCAACTAGAGTAACGTGACAGCCAAGAGAAATTTTTACTTATACACATTATTTTGCAAGCACAAACTTTCATTATAATTATGGAGAGCAACTGGAAGAGCAACATGGGCTAGTTGATCTAGCGTTACTTTACCTGTGGGGCTTTCAAAAAAAATTTCAAAGATAGTCTTACTAATTTCTAAAGGCATTCTTTCCAAATCAGCCTTACTAATTTTAAAGTCAACCTTTTTACCATGCTCATGAGGATTGTAGAGAGAAAAACTTTATAGAGAGAGAAGTTCTAGATTTGTATTGAGATGATAGAAATGAAGGAAATAGACCCTATATATACAGGTACTCCTTTGATTATAACCATACATCTCTCATTAATCTAATGGTGGAGATTCTATCTCCCAATCTATCAACTACCCGCATTATTTATAATAATGTGCATTTCATATAGGAATAATGACACAAATGGTTCACGAACATTGGCTTAATATGAAAGGTAATCCTTGAACTTTAAATTTGTTCATCATGGTCCCTAAACTTTTGGTGTTTGTTCAATTTAGTTCCCGAACTAAGTAAAAATGTTTGATATTGTTCTTCCATTAATTCAAGTTTAGGGACAATATTGAATATTTTTCATAAAAGTTTATTGACTAGATTAAACATGTACTAAAAATCCATGGACCACATTAAACAAATTCAAGGACTACATTACATAATGAGATAAAGTTTAAAGATCACATTAAACAAATTGAAAGATCAAGAACCACATTGCACTTTAGATCAAAGGTCATGGACTATTTGTGTCGTTTTCCCTTTCCCATATTGCCTCGCCTCTAGGAGACTCACCCACTAGTCTTGGATTAGTTATTTCCTACTAGATATTCTATAAGAACACTAATACAAGCAGAGTAATATTAAGCATACACTTGATCACATATCTTCTTCGGGATATACTTTAGATCTGATAAAAATTCCTCCTGTTCTTTCTCAAAATGTTCTTTTCCAATTGGACCTGTGTTACCTAAATCCAAGATGTTATTTTCATTATTGACTTTAGAAAAAGCCTTAACACGGAATGAAGAACAACTTTAATAAAACGCGAGACATCCTTTGCATAGGAATATTAATTAGAACAAGCCTCACATGCTGAAATTTCTGAGAGATGTAAAACCTAATAGTATGACATTAAATTTTAATACCTAAGAACCATAGTGATGCTCAAATAGGTATTGTCAGCAAAAGAAATCCCCCCCCCCCGGGACACACAAACACATATAATTTTGATAGTTTTCATCTTTCATTTCTATTAAGAAAATAAATTTAAGGTGCATTTGATAAATATTCTATTTCCAAAAATAATTTCTGCTAAAAATAGTTTTTTTTTTTTTTATTCTATTCTCTGTATGAGTTTATGAGCATTCAAAGACATTTATAATTGCATAAATTTCTATTCTCAAAGTAGAAAAATAATGGAAATACGTTTAGTATGACCCTCAAATATTTTTGTGACATAGCATTTCTTTTCATTTTTCAATAATTTTATGAAAATTTTATTTTCTTTCTTTTTCCTTCTCTTCTTCTTCTCCTCTAGCTTGTCACTGGCCAGATGAGAGCTGGTAACCTCGCCGGCCCTCGGCAAGGCCGACCTTGTGATAGTTGGGTGAGGTCGACCCTTGATTGTGGCTAGGCAAGGGGCTGAAGAGGTTGCCAAACCTCATATGGCCGGTTGCTAGCCCTCGCCATGGCCATAAATCGACTAGAGGAAGAAGGGAGGAAGATAAAAAGAAAGAAAAGAAAAACAGGAAATGAAAAAAGAGAGAAAAAAAAATGAAAATGGTTTGGGCTAGTTTTTGAATTGATTTTCGAAAATAAAGAAGTGACTTTTTTCTATTTCTTGATTAGGCTCTATAACAGCACTGGTGAAAAGCAATAGCAAGTTGGGTTGAAATAATTTAAAAGGATTATTCAAGTGATAAGCATATTCATAGCCATTTATACTCGAATCATCACACTTACTCATTCTCTTTGTGCCATCTTTAAGATCTCGAATTTGCACACCATTGATAATTTACGCCGCATGATGTAGAATTACATGATCGCCATTGTTCGATGGATATTAATTCGGTTGGTCCCAAGTCTTGTTATTCCGAGGCATGGGATCCATGGAAAAAGGAAAAAGGACCCAGGTCCACGAAAAATTTGATGGCATCATCCGAGCTGGCACATCAAAAGCAAAAATTGGAGGGGAAATTCCGAGAAAATATTGGATACCTTCTAGTGATAGACACGCAGGACTTGTATAAGTCCACTAAATGCTCGACACGTGTAATCCGCTGGCCCACGTTGTAGAAAATTTCAGACTTTCTCTCTCCCCTCTCTCCACAGTATTTAGTGGACTTGTGCAAATCCGACGTAGTTATAACTGAGGGACCTGATATTTTCTAGGCAATTTCATCTTTTGATGCTTCCGTCCCTGGTGGGTGGTCCAGGTGGTGTGCAGCTATATCATGCCTTCACCAAATTACCCAAAGACCCCTCTCTCCAGCCCTTTATTGCGCCCCCAACCTCCTTCCTATCACGGCCAACTCATATGAGTCTTTCCTTGACCCAGGATCCGATGTCAAACCGGATCTGTCGCCGGAATTCATCATGAATGACTATCGACATCGGTCTGGTATCTTGAAGCTAATGGGCTTAACATTATGGTATCAGAGCCAAACCCAATCGAAAGTGTGAGGTTCGGGGATGAATCACGCAAAAGCTGGTAGGCTTGTAACAACCTAATTCGTTGAGAGTGAGAGTGATCACAAGGATTTTGGGGTTCAGACAAAATGCAGCTCCGACTTGAGGATGGCAAAAGGGGTATAAATGAATCAAATCCCACATCATCTGGGTATGATGAGGTGAAGTAGAATATATAGTTGGCATTTGTCTTAACTTGCAACCAGGTTACATCGCACAATTAGGTTTCGATAAGTTGGACTTGGGTGAATGCAACATTGTCGTCACAGTTGCACCACCACCACGACAACATAGGGAAGAGAAAGAGAAAGAGACAAAGTGTAGCTTCGACTCGAGAATGGCGAAAGGGGCATAAATGAATCGAATTCCACATCGTTTGGGTATGATGAGGTGAAGTGCGGCATAAATGAATCGAATTCCACATCGTTTGGGTATGATGAGGTGAAGTGCAATATACGGGTTTCAATATGTTGGACTTAGGCGAATGTAGCATCGTCGTCACAGTTGCACCACCACCACAACAACATAGGGAAGAGAAAGAGAAAGAGAAAGAGAAAAAGCTTGGCAAGGTCACAAGGTGTCGTCCAAGCACAATGAGGGTCCAACAACACGAGAGAGAGAGAGAGAGAGAGATCTGGAGTTGCCAAACGAGTGTGGTATGGCCTTGTCCAAGGCACAAGCCTCGAATATATGAAAGAGGGTTGCGGAAATTGCGAAGTTAGCACAAGCGGCAATTTACACTTCAAAGAATCGATGTAGACAAAATAAAAGTCATGATTTAACTTTACTACTCTCCAAAAGCTCAATGATAATAGTGTCTTTATTACTTAAAGTAGGTATGGATTATTACTACTTTTTGCATTTGAATTTTCTCGATTATAGGCTCAATTTCTTCGAGCCATACATTTTCTCCATTTTTCCAGAGTGTCCCAATCAGTGATAAGCCAGCATTCTAATTAGACTCTGCAATGGCATTGAGGAGTAGCAATAAGAAGTAGGGGCTGAATTAGCTAAATGATGTCATGTAACGATCTTATAACTATAAGATAATACAGTCCGTAAGCCAATGCTATTTAGCTTGCTTACTATAATGCGCCTATGGATACACAAATACCATAATGTCGCATCTATTGATATGTCAAGGCGATCTAACATCGCTTGTGGGGGATATACTTATCTTCACAGGAGACTAAAATCATCTCATGAGCATAAGCACATTTTCTTTTAGGAAGTCGAAAAGGTCGTGCAACGGTGAATCATCACATTTGCACATTCTCTTGGATCCGCGTGCACAGAACGCGACGGTCATATTCGGACGTGGAGACTAACCCGGGTGGTAGAAAGATCCGGCACCACTCGAAACCGGAGCCTTGGATTCTAACAAGGCGTGGGGAGGATCCGACAAAAAGACCCGATCCACGAAAATGCGAGGACGCCATCTGAGCTGGCGCATCAAGAAGCAGAAATTGGGGAGGGGGACATTGCCTTTTGCGGCTGGTCCAGGTGGCGTACAGCTGTATTATGCCCTCTCGCCAAATTTACCCAAATGCCCCTCCTCCGAGCCTTTTATTACACACCCCCAACCTCCTACCCGTTGCCGTTGGTGGCCAGCTTTGGATGAGAGCCTTTCTTCGTCCGCCGCATCCATCGCCATAGTCCGTTCGGCGAGTTCCGTGCGAATTTGATTTTGATTAATATTACGAAAAATCTCAAATACATATATATATATATATAATGATAATTTTGTCTTCAATTAATTTTTTGATTATAAAAAACTCTAAAATCGATATATCTATGATAATTTTACCATATATTAATTTCTGTTAATTTTACTGTTAAATTAATGAGTTAAATAATATGTGACAGTTGACGAAGATATCAATTTGTAGTTTTACTCTCTATTTGTCACAGATTTATCAGTTCATGGTTTTTGTGATATTAATACAATTTAATGGAAACTAACGATAGATAAATTTGTTATAAATATAACAATTTATAGTTTTTTATGGTTAAAAAATTAATTTGGGTTAAATTTATCACATTCATACAAATTTAAGGCTTTTTGTGATAAAAAATTAGTTTAAGGCAAATTTGTCACAAGTATATTATTTTGAAATTTTTTTAGTATTAACCTCATAGATTTGCACTTGAGGTGATGTTATTCGATTGACTATCAACATCGGTCTAATTTGCCGAATCTGTCCCTTAACCATCTCCTTGAACTTTTTATTAAGCACGTCTGATTCACATTGAGTATAAGTCACACAAGCCAAAACTTCCTCAGCTTTTTAGAGTTCGGGATTGTCGGAGTTCAAAGTGACGACATTTTGATTGGTGTTTTTCATTCGTGAAAGCATTGCGAGGAAATTTACACTTAAGAGGGTAGAAAATGCTAATAAGTTCTATTTATGAATCTAGATAGGCGATGGAGGATTGCCCCCTTTTTTTAATAATATAGTACTAAATTTAAATGGTTTTTGGACTTTTGCAAAATATTCAATTGGAATTTTAAATTTTTTTGCTTATCGAGTCCCTGAATCATATTTATTTTACATAGAAATAAGCAAAAAAGGAAATGTAAAACGTGGCCAATACATTTCCTTTCTAAGTGCTGCGCAGGAGTCACAAGTGGTGTCTCTTTTTAACTTTGGCCGGACACAAATGATACCTTAAAAAGCACTAATCAAACATTTCTCAACTTTTATTTTTATTTTTTGGGAGGAGAGAGGGGAAGGAAGGTTGAAGAAATTGTGTAGTGCCACTGAGCCCGACCATGGTTAGGTTCTGATGTACCGAACTTAGGCATGCAACATGATTGTCACAGTTGCATCCACATAAACATAGGGAATAGAGAGAGAGAGCCACGAATCTATGGACCATCATCCAAATAGGTTGGTAGTGCCATTGAGGACCAAGCACAACGATGGTCCATAAAACGTCATCCTAGAGTCCGAGCGAATGCGACATGGTAGGGGTGTCAGTAACCGAACCGAAAATTGAACCAAACCGAACTGAAAAATTCGGTTTTTTCGGTTCGGTTTTTCATTCGATTCGGTTTCATTAAAAACCAAAATTTTTCGGTTCGGTTCGGTTTTTATCGGTTAACCGAACCGAACCAACAAATAAAAGTGGAGAAATAAAATAAAAAAAAATCAAAAATTTTTCTACCGTTAACACCCTTAACTACAACATGGTTCTTGTTGCTACATCACGACAACATGCGTGAGGGGGTGGGGGAGGGGCACCATTCAACTTCTCTCACGAAGTTTCGACATGATCGAGCACTACCTTTTGAGGTAGCAAATATATCTGCGAAAGAGAGGAGGTATTTAAGCGATGTGGGACATCTTTCACCAAGTTTTCGACATGACCGAGTATCGACTTTTGGGGGAGCAAATACAGACGCAGAGGAGGGTACCTAAACGATCTCTTGCATATAAACTAGCTTATGAAATTTGATTATTGTCGATTACATATTATATTCATGCAAGAGATAGGATAAGCTCTTATACCATGTTTGAAAATTCAATTCGAAAATTTAAATCGATAAGTGAATGAAGATTACATTAATATGAAGATTATTTAGAACCCATTCTCAAGCGACATGAGATAATTCTTCAATAATATGAATGAGGCTAGGGAAATTGTGAGGTTAGCCAAGCCACAACTCATCCACAATTCATTTATGTGGAAAAATGACGATGTAAAAATAAAAAAATACACTCCCAAGAGTTGGTGTAGACAAAACAAAAGTCGGGATTTGATTTTAAGACTTTGCAAAAAGTTCAATAATAAACAATGCCTTTCATTACTTAAATCTACGGTCGCTGTCTTTATTAACTGACTTTGCATAATGAATTTCTCGATCATTAACTCAATTGTCGTACATTTTCTCCATTTTTCCACCTCTGTTCCAGTCAGCGATTTCACCCTCGAAAGACAGCGACCGCTCACCCCATACTAGCCCCGCAACCGACCGTTGGTCCGCCCCTCCAACGGTCACTTCGGTCTCAACCGAAACAGGCCAAAAACCAGACCGGAGGCCATCGAACCTCGGCCGGAGGACAAAACCGTAAATCCGCATCCGAAACGGGGGCGTCTCCCTCCCGTTATTTCTCCGTCCGCGCGAGGGCACTAGCGTCATATCGCCCCGCTCCTTCTCCGGCACGAAGGAGAAGAAGAAAGCGAGGAGAGAATACCAGACAGTGGGAGCCAGAGAGAGAAAGCAAAAGCAACCTCTAGAGAGAGAGAGAGAGAGAGAGGGAGAGAGAGTTTCAGATTTTCAAGCTTCGTTCTGGTCGGTATCTCTGGGCCAGAGCTTCTGCTGCATTTTCTGAGGTTTCGAGCGAGCCGAGTCATGGCCGAGTCGAGCGACTCAGTGTCCGTCGACGTCGACGCCGTACCTTTCGAAGGGAAGGTAGGTAGAAGCTAGCTCGAGTAGCTTCCACTTCAAGCTCTTGGCATTATCTTTCTCAGTGATTACTTCATTTTGCCCTTCGTTTTTTTTCTTCGGGGGGGATTTCAGGAGCATGCGGTGAAGACGAGCAAAGGTTCGGTTTCCGTGTTCGTCTGCGGCGATCAGGAGAAGCCCGCCCTCATAACGTATCCCGACGTCGCTCTCAATTGTACGTTCTTGCCCCTTTTCGGGCCGCTCGAGCTGTTGTTGCTAATGGGTTGATGCGTAAAATTAGTCATAGAGTCCCCATTGTTGCTGTGAGTTCTTTGCCCTGCGCCTGAAATTCGTTTCCTATTGTGGATAGGATTAGTTCGAGTTGTGTCTTGTCGATCCGACTTGATTGGTGGAGCTAATTGTCGCCCGAAATGACGTGTTACCTTTGTCCAATGAGGGGTTTTGGTGTGAACTATGATTGGCTCGGTTTATGGGAACAATTCTTTGTGGCCGTTGATCGATGTGGGGACTAACGCGATTTCGGGGCTTGCCGTGTTATGTGCAGATGTGTCGTGTTTCCAAGGTCTCTTCTTTTGCCCGGATGCTGCTTCTCTGCTGTTGCACAACTTCTGCATTTACCACATTGATGCTCCTGGGCATGAGGTTAGTGTTATTGTGGCATTTATGTAAGTACGGTGTCGTGTGTGTGTTTCTATGATTTGCGTTGAAGTCTGCATACTTGCTGGTGGTTCTAATAGAGTCTCTGTTGGCCAATGCCATTTGATGAAGAGGTATTGCAGTTGGGTGCTGATGTGATTTCTTCGGACGCACCGATTCTCAGTGTCGATGACCTTGCAGACCAGATTGCTGAAGTGCTTGACTTCTTTGGGTACAATAACATTTTAGTTTCTCTAGCTTTTCTGTTACTCTCCTTATGACATGTACGTGACCGGATGGATAGTGTCTGTGCTGATTTCCTCTAAGTCAAAACCTACCCATAAGATTGCATGAAAAGATTATTCCTATGGATAACCATACCATACCTACGCTTGCTTGAAAAAGATGGTGTTTTTGACTTTTATCCTTATATGATATCATTCTTTAACATTGTTTAGTTGCTAGCTGGACCCCGAGCATGTCTAAGTTCAATTTAGGTCAAAAGTCAACAGCATGATTTCTGTCAAGTTTCCTCAAAAAGTAGCTCTAAATTAGATTCTGAAATTGGTTTGTGTAAAGGAGCTTTTTCACCTCTTCCAATTTCTCTTCTCTTTTGCTTGACTCGGAGTTTGTTTCAGGCTGAAGGAAGTTCTGTGCTTAGGTGTAACAGCCGGTGCTTACATCCTGACTCTTTTTTCAGTAAGTATTAGCATACCAAAGCCACTTTTCTGTCTTGTTTTTGTTCCTCCCATATGTCATTCGTACATTGATATTATTATTTCCTGGACTTGCCAGCTCAAGTATAAAGAGAGGGTTCTTGGTCTGATTCTCGTTTCCCCAATTTGCAAGGCACCTTCATGGACTGAATGGCTTTATAACAAGGTTCTAGCCTCAATCACCTGGTCTTTTGCGTCCGGATAATATAATATACAGTCACTGCAGTAAGGATGAACACTAGAAGATTACTACCGCAAGTTTTGAACAAAAGAGTTTTTTGTATCCAACAATTTTAAATATAATCTAGGGCTTTTTATCTTATTTGTCCGTTGTGCAGATCTAATTCTATATATTCCAATCTATGAGGTGGATTATCATTTAATTCTTCATATGCTACTTGGAAAAGAGGTAGCTGTCGAATGTCAATTCGTCCTTTTCACAGAGCAATCACATTTGTTTCCTGGAAAAAAGTAATTTACAAGCAACCTAGTTACATCCTCTGCGGTTGGTGCTCTGGAAATAATTGACTTTTCTGGCACAAGAAAGTTGGAGTATGAACGAGTTATTGAAGATGTTATCTTTTGTAGGTGTTGCTGAACCTCTTGTACTTCTATGGCATGTGTGGTTTATTGAAGGAGTTTCTTCTCCAGCGGTACTTCAGTAAGGTATTTTTACACTTTGTTAGTGTGAGAAGCAATGGATAGCTGCCTATGCGGGCTATTCTTTTCGACCATTTAAGTAACGTTACAATACTCCAATAGGAAATTCGCTGCAGCATGCACGGTTCAGAATCTGACGTCGTTCAAACTTGTCGAAAGGTATGCAGTTTCCAGCCAGATGCTTGTTTTTGGGAACTGATCAGTTCATCTCTGTCCTTGTTGCAGAATTACGTTTTCTGCCAATTGGTGGATCGATACAAATCTTATGAAAATGAAATCCTGAGATAATTGAGATTTTGCATTATCACAACTTGATTTTGAATCGGGTATGTAGCAAAATATATTGAAGAATTTGTTGGAATGAAGCTAAATGCCTGCAAAGTTGTTTGTTGTGCAGCCGTCCTTACTTCTCCAGACCTTTATGTGAATCTCGGGATTTATGTTTTGTTTCTTGAGTTGATCCTGTGTGAGTTGTAACTCTGGACTTGTGACAGGCTTAGTCCTCATGTGTTCAGTTTGTTGATGAATACAAATCTATTTATCAATAGCATGAAGTTCTTTTGGGATTATGAACTCATTATCGTCAGCTTATTTTATACCGGGATTTATTTGGCTGACTCAGTTTATGTTGCGTTGTCATTTCAATGCTTAAATATTGATGCACAACTGAGATGCGCTCAATCTTCTCATGTGCCTGCAGTTGCTGGATGAAAGACAAAGTCTGAACGTCATGCGCTTTCTTGAGGCCATGAATAGGTAAGTGGCAGACTGATAAACTGGTGCTCAATGCATCTAAACATGATCTATATAGGACTACTGTATTTTTGGGTTTCAAGTAGCTGTGCTGATAGTGCATGTGACCAAAGTTAAATGCACTTTAGATTAAAAGTTTCTTGTCAAACTGGTAGCTTATAATAATGTCATTGTTTGAATCAGAACCTGTTTTTAGACGTAGAACTAGTGATTGATCTCGAATCCCTAATGACATGAAACTGCCTCAAACCAATTATCAGGACTATGACGAGTTGCTTCTAATCATGATGGTTAATCTTCTGGAGGATGTGATGATATTTTCTTCTTTGGCAATCCGTATCTTTCAGTTTGTACCTTTTCTGTCGACCCAAAGCACCATATAGTGCATAATCTGGATCAATGCTTGAAGACACAGAACAATGTGAAAGATGAGCTATAACCTAGTCTCCTCATTCAGCAATCAGACTTGCTTTACATTCCCCATCTTTGTCCCTGTGCTAAGAGTGATAACAAGCCTCCTGTCTGGATAACTTTGGCAGATTGATTGATCTGTGGTTGCAATGTATGTTCGTACATGTGGAGTTGTGATGCCATGGGGCATTTCTAAATCAAGAAACTATTACTTTTCAGTGAGACCCATAATCTCTGATCCCTATGTTTTCAGGAGGCATGATCTGACAGACAGCTTGAAGAATTTGCACTGCAAGACACTCATTTTTGTGGGTGAGAGCAGTCCATTCCATGCTGAATCAGTGTACATGAGTGCCAAAATGGACAGGAAAGTCTGCGCTCTTGTTGAGGTAGTGTTCTCACATTGTTGTTTCTTTAATATTCTCTTTGTTGTTACTAAAGATTACCTATGGACTTTTAGACATGTTCAAAGGTTTTAGAAAGTTGGAAAATGATCATACAATATCTTAGTGAAGCACAGAAGTGAGACCAGCTGAGAGGAGCTGATTTGGAACCCATGGCTTTCATCGTCTGAGATCATCTTCAAACTGGTGGTTGACATTTTAGCTTAGTTTGTTTTTAGCCCAGCCGGTTTAATGGGTTTCCTCTCTCTTGCATAAGCAGGAACCAAAAGAGATGAACTTGCATTTAATTGTTTTTTCATTGGTGCTCACCAACTTCCTCTGAAGATAGTCATTTCATTTTGGCAGGTTCAGGCTTGTGGTTCCTTGGTGACAGAAGAGCATCCTTATGCAATGTTGATCCCGATCGAGTTCTTTCTTATGGGATTTGGCTACTATAGACCACCGCATTTTGTATGTTCTCTAAACAATGAATCGAGTCCCACTAGCCCCTCAAGCCAATCTTGCATAGCGCCAGAGCTTTTGTCACCTGAGAGTCTGGGGATAAAGCTCAAGCCGATCAAGACACGTGTAGCTAGCGAGGTCTGATGGAAGGGAAGACAGAAAAAAGGAAGATTGTAGTTTAGTTTCTAACTGTTTGTTGCAGCATTTGTAGGTGCTTACATACCTGGGGGATGAATATTCTTTCATTTTGTCCATACTCAAATGGAAATTGTTGTATCCATTCTTCAACATCTCATGTATATAGAAGTACGGCAACATTCTTTTAGGAGTTGAATTTGTATACCGACAGTGACAGGCAAACTCCTTGTACACTTCTTCTACGTTTAAGGATCATTTTTTATGCAGCTTGTTTGAAAAATTCTTTCTTCATGTGAAATATAGCCAGTGAAGTTTTTTCTTTGCACGAGCGGCCTTCAGATGGAGGCATATGTTGGTTCCCAATTCAAGTATTTATGTGCACGCCTTCTTGATTCCTTGCCCACTTATGTAGAGAAAGAAAACTCCCTTGGAGTACGGTAATAGATCATTATAGGCTATTCAAGAGCGTGGGTCGTGATGGCATGCGGCTCGAGGCATCATTTATTTTGTCTACATTGTGTCTTACCAAAAGCCGTCGACTATGTATCCTTTATTCATTGTTGGGACCATAAGTGTCACACGGTAATAAATTTTAACTAGTTTTAAGTACCAAAGGGCATTGCACGAGATCAAATAGGTAAATTACTGAAAGTGCTCATCCTTAAAAGCTACAACAATGAAAATAGGGAAGAACACTTTGCTTGCACAGTCTAGGAGTGTCAATGGATTGGGTTTCTATGTTACCTCTCTCAAATCATAACAGATGTATGTTATCTCTAATCCGAATCCAACCTGAAATGCATAGGATCGGAACCAAAAACCCTAGTCGGGTTGGGTACAATGTAAATTGGACACCACCTGAGTGTTAAAACCCCAAAAAAGAAGAAGAAGAATTGTCCAAAAAATAGGCTAGGCATGTTGCAACTTGTATAAACAGAATGCCAAGTAATGAGTAGATTGGAGTCACGTTAAAACCCATTTACAAATCCCCCACATTAATTCACATACTAAATTTCAAAATCACAATCAATTTCGCCATATTTATTGTTACTTTTTTCAAGATTCAATCAACAATCTCTTTGGAACCCTGAGAAGCCCACAAGGCTAAAAGATTCGTAGGGTTTGCCAAATTTGTATGATGTGTAAATTATATATTACAACTATCAATTCGCCTTAAACACCTATTGCTTGTTACTTGTTAGTTTGATGTTGGATGGTATAACCGATCAAAGATCTTCTTTTTATATGATGGACAAAATTTCTGAAATGTTCCTTATAATGCCAAAATGTCGTAGCTTCAATTACTATCTCCTCTCCCCCAAATTCGACCCTTAATTTATCATGCTGCAGTGAGAAAGAGAAACCACGATCCTTATTAAAGATGCGATTTATATGAATCACGAAAACATCTACGAGAAATTTGCGGTAGAAATACAAATAAAGAGAACCACACACATAGTTCCTTCAAAGCCCTAATTTTGATAGACCACGAGAACTCACATTTTGTCCATTCAATTGTGTGAAGAGAACCGCAGTTTTCCTTTTCTCGTCCTAAAATATCCCCCACTTCCTATTTTTAATATAAAATATTTGGGTGGACATTATACATTTAAGATCCGTATCGTATAATTTATGTAAAATTTCACAATAAATGTAATCAATTTTAATTAGACCTTTCAACACCTAGGTCGCAAAAACCCGCGATTTTGCACTTTTTCTACACGTAAAATTCTAGGGTTTATACATATATGTGGGAGAGAGAAACCGAGAGTGAGGAGATATATATATATATATATATATATATATATTTTCAAAATAATTTATTAAAGAACTACATTAAGGCATCAGCAACGTGACGATGATCATGTGGCTTAAACATTAAGATGTAAATCTATCCATAATTTAAAAGCAATATCACTTTCTCTTTCCTCTCCATGAAGAAGAGATTTTTCTACGCTTCTGCGCGCCAGCTTTGAAGACCTTCACAACCGAAGCCTGTCTTTCCTCCGCGTCCATGGCGAATTTCTTTAGAGGAGAAACCGGACCGCTTGACGAAGGCCGACGATCGCCGTCTTCTTGAAACAGGAAAGAGTAGTCTCTGGAATACCTCAGTGTCGCTATTCTCTCCTCTAGACATCGAGGGCTAAGATATTTCCTCTTGATGTAGCTAGAGAGGCTCACGATTCCACGGCGAGATTTGCGCGGAGTTCTTGCTCTTCTCGGCACGCTAATTACCCTTTTTTCACCGGTCGAACGGTCGTACAGTATGAACTCGAACTCCATCTTCGATCAATTAAATCTTACCACAGCGAATTCACAATCTCAGTGAAATATGTTGAGTAAGGAGGAGTAGGAATGAGTTGCAAGGCTATCTACTTTAGAGATTATGTATTAATAAGAGTTGGTTCCTAATTCTAGTCGGTGAATCAACACTAGATCTACTAGGATTCTGCTTCCAAGAACCAATACGAACTCTTTTATCTTTCGTGTGTGTTGAAGATAATCATGGCTCCTGATTTTTTCCCTTTGTTGAGAACCCTTGCAACTGAAAGTTGGAGTATTATAAAGTCTTGTGACTTGACTGCCAAGCTTTATCATGCAAATTGATTGAGCCGCTTATCTAATTTCAAGCATAAGAAAGGTTATCCTCCAAACTCCTTGTACACGTCTACGTTTAAGGATCATTTTTTATGCGGCTTAATAGCCAGTGAAGTTTTTTCTTTGCACGAGCGGCCTTCAGATGGAAGCGTATGTTGGCTCCCCATTCAAGTATTTATGTGCATACCTTCTTGATTCCGTGCCCACTTATGTAGAGGAAGAAAACTCCCTTGGTGTACGGTAATAGAATCCAAGTTCAAATGCTTGTACAATTTTTGTGTCTAATGTCTCGTGCTGAGCGATCCAAAAAAAAAAAAAGGTGTCAAGTACTGGCCTCTGAATATATCATCTGATGTGTACTTCTTTTGGGATTTGGCACATGTATGTCAAAGTCAGATCATTATTAGTGATTCAAGAGCATGCGTCGTGAAGGCATGTGGCTTGAGGCATCGTTTATTTTGTCTACATTGTGGCTTACCAAAAGCCGTCGACTGTGTATACTTTATTCATTGTCGGAACCATAAGTGTCATACGGTAATAAATTTTAACTAGTTTAACAACCAAAGGGCATCGCACGAGATCAAATAGGTAAATTACTGAAAGTGCTCATCCTTAAAAGCTACAATAATGTAAATAGGGAAGAAGACTTTATCCGTACCGTCTAGGAGTGTCAATGGATCGGGTTTCTATGCTACCTCTCCCAAATCATAACAGATGTGTGTTATCTCTAATCCGAATCCAACCTGAAATGCATAGGACCATAACCAAAAACCCTAATCGGGTTGGGTACAATGTATCGTAGACACCACCTGATTGTTAAGACCCCAAAAGAAGAAGAAGAAGAAGAAGAATTGTCCAAATAATAAACTAGGCATGTTGCAACCTGTATAAAAAGAATGCCAAGTAATGAGTAGATTGGAGTCCAGTTAAAACCATTTAAAAATCCCCCATATTAATTCACATACTAAATTTCAAAATCACAATCAATTTCGCCATATTTATTGTTAGTTTTTTTTCAAGATTCAATCAGCAATCTCTTTGGAACCCTGAGAAGCCCACAAGGCTAAAAGACTCGTAGGGTTCGCCAAATTTGTATGATGTGTAAATTAGATATTACAACTATCGATTCCCCTTAAACACCTATTGCTTGTTAGTTTGACGTTGGATGGCATGTCCGATGAAAGATTTTATTTTTATATGATGGACAAAATTTCTGAAATGTTCCTTATAATGCCAAAATGTCATAGCTTCAATTATTATCTCCTCTCCTCCAAATTCGACCCTTAATTTATCATGCTGCAATGAGAAAAAGAAACTGCGATCCTTATTAAAGATGCGATTTTTATGAATCACGAAAACATTTACGAGAAATTTGCGGTAGAAATACAAATAAAGAGAACCACATACATAGTTCCTTCAAAGTCCTAATTTTCATAGACCATCGGAACTCGCACTTTGTCTATTCAATTGTGTGAAGAGAACCGCAGTTTTCCTTTTCTCGTCCTAAAATAACCCCCACTTCCTATTTTTAATATAAAATATTTGGGTGGACATCATACATTTAAGATCCGTTTAGTATAATTTATGGAAAATTTCACAATAAAAGTAATCAATTTCATTTTAAATTACACCCTTCAACACCTAAGTAGCAAATACCCGTAATTTTGCACGTATTTTTACGCATAAAATTATAGGTTTATAAAACATATACGCAAGGGAGAGAAAAAGAGAGAGTTCGGGAAACCTCTATATATAACTTCAAAAGAATTTATTAAAGAAAAACATCAAGGTATCAGCAACAAAACGATGATCATGTGGCTTAAACATTAATATGTATATCTATCCATAATTTCAAAAGCAATGTCACTTTCTCTTTCCTCTCCATGAAGAAGAGATTCTTCTTCGCTTCTGCGCACCAGCTTTGAAGACCTTCGCAACCGAAGCCTTTCTTTCCTCTGCGTCCATGGCGAATTTCTTTAGAGGAGAAACCGGACGGCTCGACGAAGGCTGACGATCGCCGTCTTCTTGAAACAGGAAAGAATAGTCCCTGGAGTACCTCAGCGTTGCTATTCTATCCTCTAGATGTCGAGGGCTAAGATATTTCCTCTTGATGTAGCTAGAGAGGCTCCCGATTCCACGGCGAGATTTGCGCGGAGTTCTTGCTCTTCTCGGCACGAGAATTACCCTTTTTTCGCCGGTCGAACGGTCGTACAATATGAACTCGAACCCCATCTTCGATCAATTCAAGCTTACCACAGCGAATTCGCAATCTCAGTGAAATATGTTGAGTAAGGTGGAGTAGGAATGAGTTGCAAGGCTGTGTACTTTAGAGATTATGTATTAATAAGGGTTGGTTCCTAATTCTATTCGGTGTACAACACTAGATCTACTAGGATTCTGCTTCCAAGAACCAATACGAACTCTTTTATCTTCGTTTGTGTTGAAGATAATCATGGCTCCTGATTTAAAGAATGGATGATAACCTTTCTTATGCTTGTAATAAGATAAGGGGCTCAATCAATTTGCACGATAAAGCTTGACAGTCAAGTCACAAGATTTTTATAATACTCGACTTTTAAGTCGCAAGGGTTCTCAAAAAGGGGAAAAAATCACCAAAAAAATAAAAACCCCACAAACTATGCATATTATAATATATTTATTCCAAACTTTTTTCCATAACACCAAAAGTCTCAAAATTACATCCATGTGATATATTTGCCTTCCGTCAATGAACACCATGAAAAATCTACCTACATGAATGTCGAAAAGCAAACGGTATTGACATGGCAATTATATGGCTTAAGTGAAATAAAAACGATATTAGTTTAACTGAAAAATTATTCGACTAAATATTGACGGAGGGTAAATATGTCGCAAGAAATAGTTTAAGATAAATATGTCATAGATGGCATAGTTTCGGGTTTTTGATATTACAAAGAAAAGTTCATTATGAACGTATCACAATTAGCATAGTTTGGATATTTTGGTAGAATTCTCCCCTTCAATAAAAATCAAATCTATATAACCAAGAAACTGAAAAGAATCCCAAAAGTAATCTGGGCCCGGGCCCAGATTGAGCTTAGCGCCTTGGCCCACTGAAAGAGAGATACAGGCTTTGTCCCACAAAACCGAAAGAAAGCCCAAATCAAACCTCCCTTCCCCTTCTCCTGCTCGCTTTCGCGACGGAAGTAAACCCTAACACTGCATTTCCTTCCATTCTCTCCTTCTTTCTCTCTACCGCAACAGATCAATCGGGAAGGAGCTTCGCAGCACCACCACCATGGTAGCGAGCGCGACCACGGCGCTGCACTTCACGTCCCTGTTGACAAGCCTGTCCGTGAGGGTCCACCCGCTAGTGATCTTCAACATCTACGACTGCTACGTCCGGTGCCCTGACCAGGCTGTTCGGGTCATCGGCACCCTCCTCAACACCAAAACTCTTAAAATAAAAATAAAAACTCCCCAAACTATGCATATTGTAATATATTTACTTCAAACTTTTTTCCATGACACCAAAAGTCTCAAAATTATATCGGTTTATTTGCCCTCCGTCAATGAACACCATGAAAAATCTGCCTTCATGGATGCCGGAAAGTAAACGGTATTGACATGGCAACAATGTGACTTAAGTGAAATAAAAACGATAATATTTTAATTGAAAAATCATTTGACTAAACATTAATGGAGGATAAATGTGTCGCAAGAAATAGTTTAGGATAAATATGTCGTAGATGACATAGTTCTGGGTTTTTCCAAATCAACCTTACTAATTTCTAAAGTCAGCCTCTCTTACCACTCTCACAAGAATTGTAGAGAGAAAAACTCTATAGAGAGAGAAGTTCTAGATTTTGTATTGAGACGATAGAAATGAAGGGAAAGAGACCCCTATATATACAAGTACTCCTTTGATTACAACCATACATCTCTCATTAATCCAATGGTGGAGATTCTATCTCCCATTCTATCAACTACCCGCATTATTTATAATAATGTGCTTTTCCTATTGGAATAATAGCACAAATGATTCGTGAACATTGGCTTAATATGAAATGTAATCCTTGAACTTTTAATTTTTTCAATGTGGTCCCTAGACTTTTAGTGTATGTTCAATTTAGTTTCTGAACTAAGTAAAAATGTTCGATATTGTTCCTCCATTAATTCAAGTTCAGGGGCAACATTAAACATTTTTTTATAAAAGTGTATTGACTGGATTAAACATGTACTAAAAATCCAAGGGCCACATTAAACAAAATTCAAGGACTACATTACATAATGAGATAAAGTTTAAGGACCGCATTAAACAAATTGAAAGGTCAAGAACCACGTTACACATTAGGCCAAAGTTCATAGACTATTAGTGTCATTTTCCCTTTCCCATATTGCCTTGCCTCTAAGCGACTCACCCACTATTCTTGGATTAGTTATTTCCTACTAGATACTCTATAAGAACACTAATACAAGCAGAGTAATATTAAGCATACACTTGATCACATATCTTCTTCGGGATATACTTTAGATCTGATAAAAATTTCTCCTGTTCTTTCTCAAAATGTTCTTTTCCAATTGAACCAGTAGCAGCTTCATCAAACAAGCTGCCGAAAAATCCAAGATGTTAATTTCATTATTGACTTTAGAGAAAGCCTTAACACGGAATGAAGAACAACTTTAATAAATCGCCAGACACCTTTTGCATAGGAATATTAATTAGACCAAGCCACACATGCTGGGAAATTTCTACAGATGTAAAACCTAATAGTATGAAATTAAATTTTAATACCTAAGAACCACAGTGATGCTCAAATAGGTATTGTCAGCAAAAGAGATCCCCCCCGGGGAGACACACAAACACATATTTTTGATAGTTTTCATCTTTCATTTCTATTGAGAAAATAAATTTAAGGTGTATTTGGTAAACATTCTGTTTCCACAAATAATTTCTGCTAAAAAATAATTTTTTTATTCGTTCTCGAACGAGTTTATGAGCATTCAAAGTCGTTTGATAATTATATAAAATTTATATTCCTAAATTAGAAAAAAGAATGGAAATGCGTTTAATATGGCCCTCAAATATTTTTGTGACATAGCATTTCTTTTCATTTTTCAATAATTTTATGAAAATTTTCTGTTCTATTCTTTTCTTTCTTTTTCCTTCTATTCTTCTTCTCCTCTAGCTAGTCACCGGCTAGATGAGAGTTGTTAACCTCGCCAGCCCCTAGCAAGGCCGACCTTGTGACAGTTGGGCGATGTCGACCCTTGACTGTGGCTAGGCAAGATGTTGAAGAGGTCGCCAAACCTCGTCTAGCCGATCACTAGCCCTTGCCATGGCTAGATAGCGGCTAGAGGAAGAATGGAGGAAGAGAAAAAGAAAGGGAAAAAAAACAAGAAATGAAAAGAGAGAAAAAAATGAAAATAGTTTGGGCTAGTTTTTTTAATTGTTTTCGGAAACAAAGCATCGACTTTTTTCTATTTCTTGATTAGGATCTATAACGGCACCAATGAAAAGCAATAGCAAGTGGGGTTGAAATAGTTTATAAGAATTATTCATGTGATAAGCACATTCATAGCTATTTATACTAGAATCGCCACGCTTACTCATTCTCTTCGTGCCATCTTTAAGATCTTGGATTTGCACACCATTGATAATTTACGCCGTATGATGTAGAATTACATGATCGCCGTTGTTCGATGGATATTAATCGGTCGGTCCCAAGTCTTGTTTTCCCCGAAGCATGGGATCCCTGGAAAAAGGAAAAAGGACCAGGTGGCGTACAGCTGTATTATGCCCTCGCCAAATTACCCAAATGCCCCTCCTCCGAGCCTTTTATTACACACCCCCAATCTACTTCCCGTTGGGGGCCAGCTTGGATGAGAGCCTTTCCTCGGCCGCATCAATCGCCATAGTTCGTTGGGCGAGTTCTATATGATTTTTTTTTTTTTTTGATGATCCAGGGAAACTCGTACAACCGGCAGCAAGCGGGCAAATCCTGCGACCGCACGAGGAAACCACCACCCCATGCAAGCATTTAAGGCACCAAGCACTTCCGCTGGGTTTCGAATCCCTCACTTTAAGGGCAATGATCAACGGAGTCTTATTCAGCGGAGCCACCGCGGCGGATGGTTATATGAATTTTGATATTGGGTAATACTATAAAAAATTCCAAATTGATATATATTGTGTGTGTGTGTGTGTGTGTATGTGTGAGTATGATAATTTTACCTTAAACTATTTTCTCCAAAATGAATACACTTGTGATAATTTTATCATTCGTCCATTTTTATTAAACTTTACAGTTATATTACTAAGTTGAATAACATGTGATAGTAAACAGGCATATCGGTTTGTGGTTTTACCCTCCGGTTGTCACAGTTGTATTAGTTCGTAATTTTCGCAGTATTAATCCAATTAAACATAAATTAACGATAGGTAAATTTGTCATAAGTGTAACAATTTGAGAAATTGGGATCCTTATTAAAAATTCGATTGATATGAATCACGAAAATATCTACGAGAAATTTGCGGTAGAAATACAAATAAAGATAACCGCATATATAGTTCCTTCAAAGCCCTAATTTTGATGGACCATGAGAACTCGCATTTTGTCTATTCAATTGTGTGAAGAGAACCGCATTTTTCCCTTCGTTCCTAAAATATCCCCTACTTCCTATTTTTAATATAAGATATTTGGGTGGACATTATACATTTTTGAGATCCGTATAGCATAATTTATGTAAAATTTCACAATAAATGTAATCAATTTTAAATTAGACCCAGCAACACCTAGGTCACTTTTTGTACACGTAAAATTCTAGGGTTTATAATACAAATACGTGTGAGAGAGAGAAAGTGAGAGTATATATATATATAATTTTAAAAGAATTTATTAAAGAACTACATCAAGGCATCATCAATATGACGATGATCATGTGGCTTAAACATTAAGCTGTACATCTATCCATAATTTCAAAAGCAATATCACTTTCCCCTTCCTCTCCATGAAGAAGAGATTTTTCTTCGCTTCCGGGCGCTAACTTTGAAGACCTTCGCAACCGAAGCCTTTGTTTCCTATGCGTCCATGGCGAATTTCTTTGGAGGAGAAACCGGACGGCTCGACGAAGGCTGACGATCGCCGTCTTCTTGAAACAGGAAAGAATAGTCCCTGGAGTACCTCAGCGTTGCTATTATCTCCTCTAGATGTCGAGGGCTAAGATATTTCCTAGAGAGGCTCATGATTCCACGGTGAGATTTACGCGGAGTTCTTGCTCTTGTCGGCACGCGAATTACCCTTTTTTCGCCGGTTGAACGGTCGTACAGTATGAACTCGAACTCCATCTTCAATCAATTAAATCTTACCACAGCGAATTCACGGTTTCAGTTAAATATGTTCAGTAAGGTAGAGTGGGGATGAGTTGCAAGGCTGCGTAATTATGTATAAATAAGAGTTGGTTCCTAATTCTAGTCGGTGAATCAACACTAGATCTACTAGGATTCTGCTTCCGAGAACCAATACGAACTCTTTTATCTTCGTGTGTATTGAAGATAATCATGGCTCCTGATTTAAAGAATGGATGATAACCTTTGTTATGCTTGAAATAAGATAAGCGGCTCAATCAATTTGCACGATAAAGCTTGACATTCAAGTCACAAAATTTTTATAATACTCAAATTTTAAGTCAATTCTCAAAAAGGGGAAAAATTTACTAAAAAAAATAAAACCCTCCAAACTATACACATTGTAATATATTTATTCCAAAAAATTTTCTGCGACACCAAAAATCTCAAAATTATATCTATGTAATATATTTGCCCTTTGTCAATGAACACTATAAAAATCTATCTATATGCATGTTAGAAAGCAAACAATATTGACATTGCGACTATGTAATTTAAGTGAAATAAAAATGATATTATTTTAACTGAAAAATCATTCGACTAAATATTGATGGAGAGTAAATATGTCGCAAGAAATAGTCTAAGATAAATATGTTATAGATAGCAGTTTTGGGTTTTTGATATCACAGAGAAAAAGTTCATGATGAATGTATCGCAGTTATTCCTTCAATAAAAATCAGAGTTCATATAGCCAAGAAGTTGAAAAAAATACCAAAAGCAATCTGGGTCTGGGTCTGGGTCCATAATGAACTCTGGGGTTTGGCCCACGAAGCCCAAATAAAATCTCCCCTCCCCTTCTTCTGTTCGCTCTCGCGACGGAAGTAAACCCTAATTCATTCCATTCTCTCTCTTCAGCAACAGATCGATTGGGAAGGAGATTCGCAGCACCACTATCATGGCGGCGAGCGAGACCACGGCGCTGCACTTCGCGTCCCCGTCGACGAGCCTGTCGGCGAGGGTCCACCCGCTGGTGATCTTCAACATCTGTGATTGCTACGTCCGGCGCCCCGACCAGGCCGTCCGGGTCATCGGCACCCTCCTCGGCTCCGTCCTCCCCGACGGCACCGTCGACATCCGCAACTCCTACGCCGTCCCCCACAACGAGTTCTCCGGCCAGGTCCTCCGCTTCTCTCCTTCGACTCTCCTCCGTTTCTTGCCTTTTTTTTTTCAAATAGCGTTCCGTTCATAAGCCTTGCGGCATAAAGCGAATATGGAGGCGTGGAATCGATAATTGTTCCTTGCGATTGCGTCGTTCTGGGTTGTTCGGGCATTATTCTATGCGAGATGGCTCGAATCGAGCGTCGGAGTTGGTTCCCCCTGTTTCGTTCCTTTGTGTGATTGTGTCTCTCGAGACTGATTGGAGTGAGTCGAGAATTGTTGCCCGTTTGTCGTTCGATAGAATGCCGGCGTTTCTTGGAAGGATGTTTTCTTGAACATGTTGAGCGCCAGGGTCTGTCGTAACTATTTGTGTTCACCATCCGCCGTCCGCAGAAAGAAAAACCAAAACTTTTAGCCGCGCATTGTGAGCTACTTGACCCCGATGTGTCTTTTAGTGTGCGTGCGAGAGGTGAGACCTTGATTCAGCGATTGGATTATGGACATGGTTGTTCAGATGTTGATAGGCTAGTGAATCTCCAATCTAATTCGCCTCTTATTCTCCTGATCTACTGAAAAATCATGTACCTTATTATTGGTTCGTGAGTTTCATGTTTCGGCTATGAATTTGTTACCATGATGGTCTTGCATCTCTATGAATTTGTACAAGCTGGATCGCTGTCCATTCACAGATATCATGGATGCTGCTTATGGATACTGCTTTTTTACTGAAGCTGAGTATATATGTGTGGATTGTAGGTTGCACTGGATATTGAGTATCATCATAACATGCTGATATCTCATCAAAAGGTGAATCCGAAAGAAGTCATTGTTGGATGGTAATTCTCATCACTATGTTGTTTTATTTCAGAGTTTGAGTTTTACTGGGATTGGTTTGGTGCTGATACTTGAGACAATTCAGAGTCTTTAATTATGTTATATTAGAACATCATATTTACAACACTGAAATAAGTAGTACCGTTTTACTGGAAGTCTCGTCTCTACTAGCACTGCACATGCTCTCTCGTGTATGCATTGTGTTGTACAAGCCTGCCTGAAGCTGCTGTGCTTGATCACCTCTTTGTCTACTTAAAGATGCCTTTGGAAGCGATGGATGAGTATTCTAGATTTGTTAGGTGGATATGGCCAAGATGAGGATGCTGCTTTCTAGTTTGGACTTGGAACAACATGAATTTGCTTACCCATCTGATTTTTGAAACAATTGTTTAAACTATGTGAATGGTCAATTTCTTGTATTATTCAGATGCTGAGTCTTTTAGTTGTTTTCCTTCTTCTTTATTTTCCCCACTGTTTGTTCCTTTCAACGTCTTAGTCATGAGGAATGATTCAATGATCCTGCCTAACTGCCCATGTCCTCTTTAAAAAAGTGCCTTGAGCTTTTGGATGTGCTTTATTTTGGAACTTTGGTTGCATGTGCAGGTATTCAACTGGCGATGGTGTCACTGGTGGAAGTGCATTGATCCACGAGTTTTATTCTAGAGAAGTTTCAAACCCTGTACACTTGACCGTTGATACAGGATTTAGCAATGGCCAGGCTTCGATCAAAGCTTATGTTTCTACTAATTTGACTCTTGGGGACCGACAGCTTGCTGCCCAGTTTCAAGAGATTTCTTTGGATCTGCGTATGGTGGAAGCAGAGAGAGTTGGATGTAAGTACTCGTAGGAATCATGTTCCATCTTTGGATACAACGTAATTATCTGACTAATGCTCAGCTATAATGATGCAGTGCCTGTGGGTGTTCCTATTAGACCTAAATTTAATGGGTTTTTGACTATTAATCAAATTTTTGGTGTGGTTTCTGACGGATGTCTTAGTGAGAGATAGGCAGAAAGCGTGGCTTTGGGTCGTAGATCAATTCTGAAAAACGGAATTATCTATAGTTTTAATGATGTCTAATTTGTTGTCCTGATGGTTAGATTGATGTGAATGTGTTCTATTATTTATCTTTTCCTGGTTTTTTGGTATTGTTTAAATGGGTTTTCTCATAGCAAATTTGTCCTGGCAGTTGATATCTTGAAGAAACAATCGGTTGATAAAATCCCAGGCGATTTGGAGGGAATGGAAGCTTCTATGGAACGTCTGCTAGCTTTAATTGATGACGTCTATAAATATGTCGACAATGTTGTGGTGAGAAAGTGACCGCTGGCTTTAGCACGTCTTCATTTTTTGCTCTTGGTGTAAGTCTGATGACTATTTTGCTTCGCTGTTTCCAGGAAGGCCGCACCCCTGCTGATAACAGTGTTGGAAGATTTATAGCAGATTCAGTAGCTTCAATTCCGAAAATGTCACCACTGGCCTTTGATAAGCTCGTGAACGACAGTATACAGGTAATCTGTTCAAGATTCACTTAAAATCTACTAATTTCTGAAAAACAATCTACTTCTGGTCCTGAATCTTAATACATGGCTGAACTTAGAATTTGTAGTCTATCACCAGTTAATGCTTGGACTAGCTTTGTTTTGCTGCCTTTCATACACTTTATTCGCATTTAATGTTCTTGCTACACCAGCCATATGACTCAATGCATTTGTTTGCTTAATATGTTACCAGGACCAGTTGCTATTGCTTTACCTGTCGAGCATCACAAGGACACAGCTCAGCTTAGCGGAAAAATTGAACACAGCAGCACAGATCCTGTAAAACCAATTCCGTACCCACTGTTGTGCCTGAAGGGAAATTCATCTGGCCTAGTCTTGTTTGTCGGAGTACGGTGACCACCATTAGGTTGCTGACGATTGTTTTTGGAAGTGATTGTAAGTCTTCTTTTAGTATTTGATTGAGGGGGGGAAGTTTGTGACCTTCATAGAGAGATGAGAGATTTTCAGTTTACCTGCGGTGGGGATCTGTCAAGCATCACACAAATTTTGGCGTATCGAAATTTCCTCCTATCCATGAAATATGCAACTTTGAGGAATTACTATGAAGTTAAATTATTTTCCGAACTTGTCTCTAGATGATGGAGATCTAATCAAATTGCACCAAAGATTGACCGTCATACGATAAGCGACGGAAGTGACGAATTAGTCATCGACATTGTAATTCTGGTCACGTGTTATGACATCAAATTCTGTAAAAAGCATACGAAATAAATCCAAGGAGCGGATCGAGATTATTGTGGTAGGGTACTCTTTTTAACTTGACGACCGTGACATGACACGAAGAAGTGAGCACGAAAGGCATAAATCCAGAGCTTCTGCTTGCAAGAAGGTGGCGGCAGATAGTGATTCGGAATTCAGGTTGGCGAAAATGGACGTGATTATGACCCAGCAATCGTCCTCTCGACTAATCGAGGAGGTGATTGTGCAACCTTTGGTCCCCAGAATCGTCGACAACTTCGATGGAGTCGCCAGGGACACTCGCAAGCTCCTTCGAAGGTGTTCGCGTTTCTGATAGCTACGCAGGTCGGGTTTCGCTGCTTTTCTTGCAATGGACCTGCAATTTCGGTGGCTTCGATATCATGTTTTACTCGGTCTTCGGAAATTTTTGTGCGAAGTTTTTCTTTCTGAATGAATTTGATAGGAGGAAAAAGACGAGGCGAGTCGAGAAACCGAGCTTCTGTTTCGCCCGCTGAGATGAAACGTGAGGAACAAGGCCCGACGTGGAGACTGATTATAATGTGATTTGAGAGCGCCAATCCTAAATGTAAGGCATGGTATGATCCGGGCATGCAAATGAGAGTGTTCAAGGATTGTTTTGGCCGAAATTTCCCTTTGATTCGGGCTTGACAATGGGAAACTCGAATTTCCTGAACGATGATGATCGGTTGAAACTGTAATTTTCAGTGTGACTGAAGCAAAACTGCGGGGCTGTGAGCTGTATGTAGTGTTGTATCTTCAAATTCTTTCTTGCTTATGGCAAAGGAGAATGGCAATTATTTGACTCCCAGGAACCACATTGATTCTATTTGCTTAAAAGAGCCCCTGCACATGATGCCAGGAGTGAGCTCTTGTGTGAGAAACAACTCTGTCAGTGGAAATTTTGGAAAGCTCAGACATGATTAGTTTAGAATGCTTGTACCTCCTCTAGTGTCGGGCAATCCTAAGGATAACCTAAATTTACTTTCCTGCTTTATTTTGGGAAGGTTCTATTTTAGTTTTTTTTCTCTTAGGGCTCTTCTTGATACAACTACCACCAACACTTGCCACAGAGGTGTCATCTCCTTGATTATGCTGTGCTTTCTTAGTGTCTCAGTCAATTCTCATCTTCAATGCTAGAATCTTCGAGACTGCGATAGCCCTCAAACTTGTTACTTTTCTTGTCAAGATCACCGGAAAACTTACTGCATCGAAGGGGTTGGATGCGCATCTTCGAGAGATCAGGAGTTATCTCAATCTTCTCATCGACGGAAGGCTTCCATTAAACCATGAGATTTCGTATCGTTTACAAGCTGGTTTTCTTATATGGACTATTTGGGATTTGTTTGCCCGTCGCCGGCAATTTGCTGTGGGGCTCTTCAAAACCATTACACATGTGCTGTTGAATAGGTATTGAAATCAAATTTTAGCGTCAGCTAGTTTGGCTGTCGTGGTGATTTCCTGTTTCGGCTTTACTTCAAATAGGAAAACCATTAACATGTGCTGAATTGAATATGTAGTTTTAGAAATCAGAAATAATTTAATTGCGTCAGCCTGCTTAGTTTGGCCCGGGCCATTGATCATGTCTATCCTAAGGACATGTTTGGTAAACACCATCTTTTCTATTTTAATGTTTTCTTGTTCTCTAAAATAGAAAAAGGACACAAATCCATATGTTAGCTAATTTTTCTATTCCCTATAATAGATAGTGGTTAGGGAATAGTTTTTGAATGAAAATAAGAAATAAATAAAATCTACTTCTTTGTTTTTTTATTTTTTTTTGGTAAGAAAAATCTACTTCTTTGTTTCCATGAACAAAAATGGAAAAATTTATTTTGAAATAGAAATTATTTTCTAAAGTAAAAAGATTATCAAACGCACCATAAATGAATTTATTCACTTTTTTTTTATGGCACCTCGCAAACCGAGTCAATAGTGGAACAAAAGTGAGCTAAGTCGAGTATTGCTTTCAAAAGACCTTGTGGATGCTTGTCCTTAGTACAAAGATACTAGATTTTTGGTAAATTGATTGCATTAATTGAACCTACATGGCTGAGTCAAAGCTAAATTAAAGATATGCTCGCTCAAGAAAAAAAAAAATTATTTGTGGGTAAGTATTATGGGATATAAATGTAATTTTCTTAATTTCATTAAATCCCAATTTCTAATTTTAAATAGGTTCTATTTATTTACATTAAAAAAAAAACACAGTTTTTCTTACTTTTCAATAGAAATTTAAAAATATCATCCAAATTTCAAAAGGTCATGACATAAAACAGGAAACTTTCACAAAATACAGATGTTAACAAATAAATATGTATTTGAATTTTTTCATCGTTATTGTAAATTTGATTGAATTATTTATGTTTGCTTTTTCTTATTTGAAAAAGAAAGACAAAAGAAAATGCGATATATGAATATGCAATATATATTATGTTTCCTTGTTCTATTCGGAGCAAGATTATTTTATGGATACACATATTTCTATCGAGAATCCAAACTCGAATTTTTTGTTTCAAAATTTAGATAAATAGGTCACTTGCGGTAGTTCTTCAATGAAGTGTCCAGCCGGGCTACATTCCTTATTTTACAATGTGCTCAAATCCATGTATATATATATAATAAAGGAAACAGAATATCTATTCAATACCATTGCCGAATAGAAAAGGGAAACAGAATATCTATCAATACCTCTTCATAAATAAATCCTCCTCCTCCGTTGTGACGGCATAGGGCGCAGAACAGCATGGACGAACTTCCGCGGGCCATCCTCTCCGAAATCCTCTCCAGAGTCCCGGGCCCGTCGCTGCTGCGACACCGACGCGTCTGCAGGCGCTGGCGGGAAGCCATCGACGATCCCTACTTCCGCAACTCGCTGCACCGCTCGAAAGAAGAAGTGGTTCTGTACCTCGAGCACGGAAAGGACGAGGAGATCCGTTTCCTGACGATGCACCAGGAAGCGGCGGCGACGTGGATGGTCGAGATGGGCAAACTCCCGAGACCGAGAGGCTACGTGATCAAAGGCGCCTGCAATGGCTTGCTCTTCTTCATGCACCGGACCGACGTCAGGAATAACGGCGAGCTCCTGATGAATCCCCTTACTAAAAGGATCCTGATATTGCGAAGAGCACCCGATCTTTCGCCGGACAGGTCTGTTTATGGGTTGGGATTGGATCGCTCTACCAACACGTACAAGATGGTGCAAATCGAGAAAACTGGCTCCGACGAGAAGACTCGCACCGGCACGGTCGTGGCTCGAATCTACGATTTCGACAAGCAATCGTGGAGGGCCGGCGAAGCCCCGCCGCTTCCTCCCGGCGCCGGTCTTTCTCGTGATTTCGTCTTTTCTTCGGGAGCTCTGAACTGGTTTCTGATGAGACGCCCGTCGTCGTCATCGTCGGACGGCCGGTTGACGAAGGCGATGCTCTCTTTCGACCTTACCAAGGAGGAATTCAGCTTGATCCCGATCCCGGACGTCTTCTTCAAAGGTGGCAGCGGCGACAGCGACTTCCCTATTTGGATAAAGCGCGACCCGCCGTGGGTGTCGCTGGCCATCTGCCGGCGTGAGACGCTAAGCCTTGTTTCTCTCAAAGCGACGTAGTGATGACACTAGAGAAGGATTTAAATATATTTACAATTCGATGTATCTTGATCGTTATAATTATATATATATATAATACTCGTGCTCACCGGTAGAATAGACAATAATCTTTTCTTGAGATGATATGTACATAGAGATTGATATAACAAATATACATTATCCTTCAATCTCCCAATTGTTATAAATGTATATTTAAATTTTCAAATTCACGAAGCAGTTTTTTTTTTTTTTTTGAAAATGCAAAGATACTAGATTTTTGGTAAATTGATCACGTTAAGTGAACCTACATGACCAAGTCAGGGCTAAATTAAAGATATACTTGATCAAGGAAAAAAGTTTGATTTTAAGTATTATGGGATATAAATGTGATTTTCTTATAATGTACATTCTTTTTCGTTAGAAATTTAAAAATGTCATCCAAATTTCATAAGGCTATGTCGTAAAATTGGAAACTTTCACCAAATACAGATCTTGACAAACAAATATTTATCTGAATTTCTTTATTGTCATTGTAAAATTAACGAATTTGTTTTGTTTGCGTTTGCGTTTTTTCTAAAGAAATAAAAAAGGATATGCGCTCGTATCTGTATGTGTGTGCATATATAATTTTGAAAAGATAGTGATGCTGAGTTTAAACCAAGATGAGGAAGGTGATGAAAGATATCGATCCATGCGTATCTCCATGGGGTGATCTTCATCCGAATAGAACGAGAAAACAGAAAATCTATCCATAAATCTGTTGATAAATAGATCCTTCTCGTTCCTTGTGATTGACATCCGGCGCTGAACAGCCGTCGCAGACGACGGCGGCGGCGGCAGGCGGCAGCGGCAGCGGCTCCGCTCTTCATGAGCATGGACGAACTTCCGCCGGCCATCCTCTCCGACATCCTCTCCAGAGTCCCGGGCAGGTCGCTGGTGCAACACCGGCGCGTCTGCAGGCGCTGGCGGGAAGCCATCGACGATCCCTACTTCCGCAGCTGCCTGCACCGCATCAGAGAAAGATTGGTCCTGTTCCGCGAGCACGGAAGGGAGGAGGTCCAGGTCCTGAAGATGCACCAGGGAGCAGTGGCGACGGCGGCGACGAGGATGACGCTGATAGATAAATTCTCAGGGCCGAGAGGCTACGTGATGCGAGGCACCTGCAATGGCTTGCTCTTTTTCATGCACCGGACCGACGTCGAGCATAACGGCGAGGTCGTGATCAATCCCCTCACTAAAAAGATCCTGAGATTGCGAAGAGCACCCGATCTTTCGCCGGAGATGTCGGTTTACGGGTTGGGGTTCGATCGCTCTACCAACGCGTACAAGATGGTACAGATCGATGCAATCTACTCTAACGAGAAGAGTCGCGCCAGCACGGTGGGGGCTCGAATCTATGACTTCGACAAGCGATCGTGGAGGGCCTGCAAAGCCCCGCCGCTCCCTCCCGGCGCCGGTCTTTCTCCCGATTTCGTCTTTGCTTCCGGGGCTCTGAACTGGCTTCTGCAGAGGCTCGCGTCATCGTCGGACGGCCCGTTGGCGAGGACGATGCTCTCTTTCGACCTTACCAAGGAGGAGTTCAGCTTGATCCCGATCCTGATCCAGGACGTCTACCGCAGTTTCCGCCGTCGCCGCAGCCGTCGTCGTCGCTGCCGCCACGGTGGACGCGACTTCCCTATGCGGACACAAATGGACAGGCGGCGGGGATCATGGACGGACCGAGGGATTTGCTGGTGGGAGACCCTAAGCCTTGTTTCTCTCAAAGCGACATAGTGAAGGCACTAGAAAAGGATTTAAATATATTTGCAATTTAGTGCATCTCCATCGTTATAATTATATAATAAATTTTCGTGCTCGTTAGTAAAATGGACAATAATCTTTTATTGATATGATATGTTCATAGAGGTCGATATAACAAATACATATCATCCTTCAATCTCTCGGCCGTTATAAATTTGTACTTAAATTTTCAATATTCACGAAACTTTTTATATTTTTTTTTTCTTTACATATTTCAGATATATACAGTTTTATCGATCATTTTCTTTTTACTTATTTTTCACTTCTTGCTATTCGTTTAATCTACTCTTACACGCAAATTCGTGTATAATTTATTCATGGCTTGAGACCCTAAGCCTTGTTTCTCTTGAGCGACATGGTGAGGAGACATTGGTTACACTGTAATTATTTTTGGTTTGGACTTTTTCCTTCCACTGATATCACTCTAAAATAAAGGTTAGTACCACGGAAAATTTAAAACTGCTGCATTTACGACAAATTTACCGAAAACTAATTTTTTGATCACCAAAAATCTTAAACCGATACATTTGTAATAAATTTATTTCAAACTAATTTTTAAACCCAAAAAACCCTAAATCGATACACATGTAATAATTAATACCCTTCATTAACTTTCATCAAATTTTACCATTAAATTTGCTAACGTGGATAACACATTATGTTGTGGTATAGTGATATAGCAAGTTCACATGGGATTCCATAGGATTTATCACAAAAAACTCAAATTTGTCACTTGTCACCGACAAATTTATCAAATTGGGGTTTTACATGGTATTCATCAAATTTAACGGCAAAATTTGACGGAAGCTAATGAGAGTAAATTATCATGTGTACATATTTGAGGTTTTTAATGATCAAAAAATTAATTTTATATAAATTTATTACTTGTGTACTAGTT
The DNA here is from genome assembly GCA_014182375.1 of Eucalyptus virginea. Classification (NCBI taxonomy): domain Eukaryota; kingdom Viridiplantae; phylum Streptophyta; class Magnoliopsida; order Myrtales; family Myrtaceae; genus Eucalyptus; species Eucalyptus virginea. The sequence goes on from CM024515.1 coordinate 28,636,223, forward strand.
TAGAGATTTATGTAGTAAAAAAAGTTAATTTAGGATAAATTTATTATAGAGATATCAATTTAAGATTTTTCATGATATTGACCTTTAAAATAAAACTCGAGCATCCATGGTTGCCTCTTTATTTTATTTTCAAGGATATTTCTACTGATCTCCATGAAACCTGTGATCGGTAATAATTAGAGATTGCAAATGATAAAAGAATGTAGAACCAACATAGTGGGGGAAAAGAACTCGAGAAGTAAACAGGATACTGGGAAAAAACACAAAAGTATCCTGTCGGATTCAATCGAAATCAAGCTGTACGTGCTATCCTATCCCATGCTGGTTTTGGAAGATTCCAAATTCACCAAATAATAAGTCATTCAAGCCATAAGATTTGGGTCTAAATCTAGGCACGACTACTTTGAAGCAAACCAAGCAATTAAAATCCTTACAGAAATAAGCACATTTCAAACACCACGAGAGAATTATAATTGCCGCCAAAAGCCACCATTTAAGCAGCAACATTACATTTATTTTTGGTCTGTCATACTTTAATTCTCAACTCACCCTCAAACTTTTATTCTATTTCTTTACAAAGCGTATGAGTTGAACCCCACACCTGAAGCTAAATCCTCCCCACTCTAGCCTTCTATGAAGATGAAGATTCATACTCCTCACCTCCTCTTTGGTGGTTATGACAAGATTACATGACTATTAGTAAACTTCTGCAAAATCACTTTTGAAAGTGGTAAATTCGTAACCTGTCGAATATGAAAAAAAGACCAGTGATCTAACATATAGTTATCCAAGTATAAAACACAAAAGCACTACAAAATATAAGCCCCACACCAACATCTTGATATTAGAAGAGAAAATTGTCCAAAAAGTCATAAATTTATAACATTTTTGTTAATTTAGTTCTAAATTTTTAGTTATTCCAATTGAGTCTATTCCGTCTATTTTGATCAGAAATCGTTAACATATATGTCAGTTATCTTATACAATATGGTCAACGTTGACGTGTATAATTTTTAATAGTATTTTAATATTTTTAAAATTATTTATTATTTTCTTTTAGCTTTTTTTCCTTCTATTTTCCTTATTTACTTTTTTTTTTTACTAGGGGTCATCGGCCACCAGACAAGGATCGAAAACCCCCTGCTAGTAGTTGGTGAGGCTTGCAGGCCTCCTTCATAGTTGGGCGAGGGCCACAAGCCCTTGTAATAGTTAGTGGGGTTGTTGGGCCTCAACTTGTGGCTAGTGGGCCCTTACTAGCCCTTAACCAAAATAAAAGAAGAAAAATAATTAATAGGAAAATTTAGAAAAAAATAAAAAATTGAAGTATTATTAAAAATTGTCTATCTCAAAGCTCGACAAGCATCCATGTCAACATGATATATTTGCTTACATTCCGGGCGAAGGTCATAATTTGCAGTGATTTCTAGCCAATTTTGAGAGAACATGTAAAATTTTTAAGACTTAACTAGCACAATTAAAATGTTTAAGATTATATTGTTAATAGTGTAATATGTCTGGAACTTTTTGGACAATTTTTCCCCATATTATAATGTTTGGAAATTTTCTTAATAGAAGTAATCAAGTATAAATTAGACCCCTCAACACCTAGGTTGCAAATGCCCTTAATTTTGCACGTATTTTTACACGTAAAATTCTAGTGTTTATAATACAAATGTGCAAGGGAGAGAGAAAGAGAGTTAAGTAAAATCCATATATAGTTTCAAAAGAATTTATCGAAAAAACTGCATTAATCAGCAACATAAAGATGATCATGTGGCTCAAACTTTAGAAATATACATCTAGATATAATTTCAAAAGTATGATCACTTTCTATATCCCTTTCACGAAGGAAGATTTTTCTGTGCCTCTGCGTGTCGACGCTGAAGACCTTCACAATCCGAAGATCTCAGCCGCATTCTTTCTTCTGCGTGAAGGCCTGCACGGTCGCTCTTTCGACCGACGAACGTCTGTGGTCGCCTCTCTCTCTCTCTTCAGCATCAATGACAGCCCATCGTGTGATTGAGCTCAATTCGAGCTCCATCACAGCGTTTAGCTTGGTGCATGCAGAATTGCTCAAGCTCGACGATAGATCTGTTTGAGTAGAGTTGCTGCTTTGAGATCGATGCCTCCATTTTCAAGCTAGGCCATGACAAAGGTGGAGGCTAACTTGTAGAGGTTGTGATGGGGTCAATTTGGGGAGTGGCGGTGTGATTCAGGGACGGAGATGGTGACGTTGATTGGCTATATGGTGGGAGATTGAGAAATATTATGGTAAAGAAGAGAAAAATTTTAAGTAATAATTGCACCACTCGATAGTGAAATGTGATATAATAAATCAATTAATATTGGGTATTCTCAATATTTAAGCGCCGATTAAAATGACATGCATATTGTATTTGGCAATGTAGATTACTTCACATAAAATACATTTCCATAGTAAAAGGGATAGTTTGATCTTTTAGTTAGAGGATTTTTCTCTAAAGATCCAACAATTATCAAAAACAAAGAAGTGTATATGATAGAGATGAGAGTATTTTTTAAAATTTTCTCAAATATGATTAAAGTAAAGGAAAATTCAAAAACCATCTTTCTGCTCTATCTTTTGGTTTCATTTTATATCCCTATTTTTATTTTTATTTTTTTGGAAGAAGTAGTGCTTTCATTCATTCATAAAAGGGGCTCTACAAGAGCTAAGACAAGTGAGTTCCTAAAGCCATGAATCTATCAATTTGTGTTGTCACTTTCGTTTGTTGCTAGGTTTCATATTTTAAATTTGTTTTTCAACAAATGGGACCCAAAAACTTCAACCCATTGACTGATTCATGAATGATTTGTGGAAACTTTTAGGAAACTTTTAGGAAACTTCTCGGAAACTTCTCGCATGACTCAAGGCATTGACTATATTTACTCAAAGGATATCCGGAGATTTTTCCCCATCCATAACGCCAGAGACTGAGAACTCATCATATTGACGACCCTCACTCGGATCCAAGCACACCCAAAGCAAACTTTCTTAAGATATCTGGTGTTTAGAGATCATACAATGGAGAAAGGGACGAGTTCATGGGCATCATCCGGATCTTTGTATGAGGTTTTTCTAAATTTTCGAGGAGTAGACACCCGTCATGGATTTACCGATTTTCTATACCATGGGATGGTTGGTGCTGGAATCCTTGTCTTTAGGGACAGCGAATCCCTCCATGTTGGCGAAGAAATTGGTGCTGAACTTCTACAAGCAATTGAGAACTCCAAGATTTACATTCCCATATTCTCTGCAAATTATGCTTCAAGTTGCTGGTGCCTCCGAGAGCTTGTGTACATGGTCAAGTGCACCTTGAAATCAAATGGGAACAAGGAGATTCTGCCTATTTTCTTGGATGTGGAACCTGCTGATGTCAAGTTGAAAACAAACTTGTATAATCAAACTCTTTCAAAGCGCCAGAAGACGTTGTGCAGTGAAGTAGAGTCATGGCAAAAGGCTCTCATTGCAGTGGGCAAGATAAAATGATGGAACTTGAAGAAAGATGAAAGGTAAATATCTTAAACTTTTTAATTGTTATGTAGATTTCCTCTCCCTCCCTAATCAGTTTGATTGCAATATTGTTGGTGAAAAATATAGTTTATTCATCTTGTCGAACATGGAATTCTCATGGGTAGTAGCCAATAGCGCCCGGCACCAATGTGGTGGTGGCACACCCTACTCATTCTAATTCTCTTTCTCCTCTCACTTTCTATCTCTGCCATAGTAGTCACGAATAGTAACATCTTGAGTAGCTTCACCAAGCCGCCGGCCAACCACCACTGCAACTCATCCATCAATCATCGCCATTTCTTTGTCGTCGGCCTGACACCAGGCAGCTAGAACCTGCCACGACCATCCAAACTCCCACCCTTTCTATCCTTCACTCACCGGTAAGTCAAATCCAAGTTGGGTCTAACATCACCTTGCCTATATCGGGCATTGCCAGCCTTGGGGGACCCCAAATCTAGTGTCTCCTAAAGCCGATGACCCCATCCTAGCGATCACAAGGCCACGACCCATGTGACATGAAGGATTGAGATAAGGCTAAGATGACCGGTTGATCAGGTGTGACGGTCAAGGACTCTAGAACACAATGGTGACGGTGCAGGGAGGCAAGTGATGTCAACAGTGGCATGATGGTGGTAGAGGCCGACGGTGATGGTGACTGTTGTTGGGGAGTGGAGAGAGATTAAAAAAATAAAAAGTTCTTAGCATCTAGATTTTTTTTTCTCGCTAATTTTCTCAACATGTGAGGGCAATTGAGTCACTTGAGGAGTAGCTTTTTACAACATAAAAGTTGTCCTTAACATGGTTGTTACGTCATGGCAGCCAAGTAGATTTGATCCAATCAATAATTGAAGCTGTTTTGGTTAAGCTGAATGTCAGATATAAAAATGTGACTGAGCACTTAGTTGGAGTTGATGATCATGTAGAAGCTATAATTAAGATGTTGGACGTGGAATCTGATGATGTGAAATTTCTCGCGATCCATGGAATGGGAGGTGTTGGTAAAACAACACTAACCAAAGTCGTCTTCAACCGATTGTCTTCTTGGTTCCAAGGCTGCAATTTCCTTTCGGATGTTCGAGAGTCATCGAACGACAGGGCTTGGTACATTTGCAAAAACAATTGTTATCCAAGTTCCTTGATCGTTGTTATATTGACCAAATTAGTGAAGTGGATCATGGAATTGACATGATTAAGAGGGTGCTTCATAATAAAAAAGTTCTCATTGTTCTTGACGACGTGGATGAAAACAAGCAGCTAAAAAATTTGGCAGAAAAAGGAAATTGGTTCGGTTCTGGTAGTAGGATTATCATTACTACTAGATACAAAAGTGTCCTAATGATTGACGGAGAAGCGACAAGTGAAGGCCCTATAAAATGTGCAAATGTTTTGACTTATGAAGTACAGGAAATGGAATTTCGCCATGCTCTTGAGCTTTTCAGTAAGCATGCCTTCAGGAGAGACTCTCCACCCGATGATTATGTCGACCTTTCAAAAAAAGTTGTCTCCACTTTGGGAGAGCTTCCTTTAGCTCTTGAAGTCACTGGTTCATCCCTTTCTGGTAGATCCAAAGAATTTTGGGTAGACACTTTGAAGAAGCTAGAAAAAGCTCCTTCCAAAGAAGTCCAAAAAACATTGATGATAACTTATGAAAGGTTAGATGATGCACAAAGGCAAGTATTTCTAGATCTAACTTGTTTTTTTGTTAATGAGGATAAAACCTACCCTTGCTACATGTGGGAGGACTGTGAATACCACCCGTACAATGCCATTGAAATCCTCTATCACATGTCCTTGATAAAAATCAAAGATGACAATACCTTTTGGATGCATGATCAAGGGCGGGACCTCGGAAGGGCAATCGTTCGTGAAGAGAATTTCAAAGAACCTCACAAGCGTAGTCGAGTGTGGAATCATCAGGAAGCCTTGAGCATTTTGGAGGAGAAAAAGGTATCGAAAGGGACTTACAACTTATTTTCCTACGAATTGTTGTATCCTATTCTTGAAAAAGGAAAAATCCATCCCTATTAGCGCTTGAAATTGTTTGCTTTAACCTTCACACGTGACTTCTTGGTGTTTCCATCGATAGGGAAGCAAGAAGATAGAAGCATTGTCACTTGGATCTCGTGGAGTCATCATAACGCCTAGTGAAGTTGCTAATTTACGACACTTGAGGTTCTTGGATGGGAATGAGATGTTCCTTGTTGGAGACTTCAATAATCTTCTCTCCAATTTAAGATGGCTTTCTTGGCAATGGTGCCCTTTCGAGTTTGTGGCAACAAACTTTCATTTGGTCAATTTAATCGTTCTTGACCTTTCACACAGCTATGTATCAGAGAAATGGATTGGCTGGAACCAAATTAGAGTATGATATGAGTCTCACTCCTTGTATACAAGTATCATTTCTTGTCTTTCTTTTTTTTTTCCTATAAATTGTTTCTTAATATATATCTTTTGCAGGTGGCAAGTAAACTAAAAGTACTAGATCTCAACAATTGCAACGACTTAATGAGAACGCCTAATTTATCTATGTTGGTGTCCTTAGAGAGATTGATTCTTGAAGGTTGTCGCAATTTAATTGAAATTGACCCTTCCATTGGAAAATTAAAGCTCCTCACTGCTTTAAACTTGAATGGATGTCACGCTCTTGAAGGGTTGCCTTACAAAATAGGATGTCTAGATGCTTTGACGGAGATTATCATGCCTCGTTCGTCGTATGCATTCAAACTTCCGGAGACAATTGGTAATTTGAAGTCATTGTTGACCCTTGATGTATCACATAGGTGGATCTGCATGTTGCCAGACTCAATTGGAGGGCTGGTGAAACTTAGGCGGTTGAATTTATTTAAGTGTTTAAAGATAAAGAAACTTCCAGACTCGGTTGGCAATTACAATCATTAGTTGAGTTGGATTTGTCATCAACAAGTTTGGGACACCTACCTAATTCAATCGGCAATCTAAAGCAATTGACAGTACTTAGGATGAGCCACATAATTGGGATAACAAAATTACCAAGAGCGATTGGGCTAGTGGAGAAGCTTGAAGAGTTAGAAGCTAGTGGATGTCACCACTTGACCGGCGAAATCCCTCAAGAAATTGGGAGGTTGTCTCGTTTAAGGATCTTAGACTTGTCGTTTACACGTATATCTAGATTACCCACCACTGTGCGTTACCTCTCTAATCTCCAAACACTTAATCTAGAATCACGTTCTAAGCTTAATGAGTTGCCGCGACTTCCCCCAAGTTTGAGTTGTCTAAGGTGGGCCTTTGATACTCTCAAGTTCTGCAGAAACAGGACACATGTGATGGAGTGGGACTCTGCTTATCACTCTAGCATCATACCCCTATATGAGGTGGAAGAACTAGCATATGGCAAAACCCGGCGATTCTGGCCTCGGCTGCTGTCTTCTAGTTTAATAGAGTTTGAAGTTGGAAATATGTCAATTACACCACGGACGGATTATTCCCTTTTCAGCAACTTTGTCAACCTTGCGATTACAAAGTTGTTCAATGTCAGAATTCCTTGATGTGATCCCTGAGGAGGTTCGAGCCCTCTAGAATGCAATTAGAAAAAAAAGCGATGTGAATCGATTCTGTTGGAAATGAAAAGATTGAGAGATTTAGAGCAATCGGGATCCTTTCTGTTGGAAATAAAAACATCGAGAGATTTAGTGAAATCAAAAATGGAAAGATTGACAGATTTAGAGAAATCGAGATCATTTATGTTGAAAATGGAAAGATTGAGACATTTAGTGATGCATACGTGCAAGTTCTCCCCAAGAGCACTTCGTCTATCGCACATGAAGATTCTGGAAGAGGTAAATCTGTTCGGATGCTCCTTGTTAGTAGAGATCTGGGGCCTTGAAGAATTGGGATCCCTTTGCTTCCTATCGATTGTGGATTGTAGTTCCATGGAAATGATGTCAAACCTATCGAACTTGAGAAAGCTAAGGAAGTTCAGAGTTGGAGAATGTCCGAAGCTAAGAAGCGTGGAAGGTCTAAATCACTTGGAATCTTTACAGAAGTTGTGGATTCACGATTGCTGCTCGTTGGAGAGTTTGGCTGACACCTCAAATTTGCATTTAGAATGTTCCACAATTGAACATTGCGAGCGGTTGACCAACCGTAATAGTTATTGCAAATGTCATGACAAAGGAGATTCAGTGTTTACTGAACCTAACCACGCTAAGTATTTTTGAGCCGGTTACATTGACTCAGGCGAGTTGGGGAGGATAGGTTGGTGAAGGAGAGTTGAGACTTGATGCTGCATCCTTCAATTTGACTCGGGTGATAAAAGAATTAAGAATGGAGTCTCTAATTGATGTAGATGCTAAGACTTGGAACTTAAACCCTATTAAAGACAGCATGCGACAGGAGGAGCAGTGACTGGTTTTGAGAAATCACATAAGATCGAGAAGTTCTGATGACCAAATGATTTGGCCCTAGAACAGGATTGGTTGTTCTTCAGTAAAGTCTCTACCACTTTACCATGCAGAAAAGAAAGGAACATCTACTAAAGCCTAGATCCTCAAGCTCTCATACCATTGATGGTATAATTTGGAAGTTAGCACGGGGAGTCGACTCTCCTCAAGATAAGACACTTCCTCTAGTAACTTCGCTTAAATGTTGTGCCTGCTACTACTACATGTGCAAAAGAAAAAAATATAGTTTCTCCTGCCGATGGTGCCCTTAAGAATTTGTGACAACAAATTTTCATTTGACTAATTTAGTTGTTCTTGACCTTTCACATAGCGATGTTTCAAAGAAATGGATTGGCTGGAATCAAATCATAATATAGTATGAATCTCACTCCTTGCATACATGTATCATTCCTTGTTGTTTTTTTTCCTGCAAATAATTTCTTAGTATATATTTTGTTTTACAGGTGGCAAGTAAACGAGAAGTACTAGATCTCAACAATGGCGAATACTTAATGAGAACACCTGATTTATCTATGTTGGTGTCCTTGGAGAAATTGACTCTTGAAGGTTGTCACAACTTAATTGAAATTGACCCATCCATTGGTAAATTAAAGCTCCTAACTGCTTTGAACCTGAAGGGATGTGACTCTTTTCAAGAGTTACCTAAAGAGATAGGATATCTACAAGCTTTGACAGAAATTGTCATGCCTAATACGCTACATGAACTTTCGAAGAGATTTGGTAATTTACGGTCATTGTTGACCTTTGATGTATCACATAGGCAGATTAGCAATAGAGGAACTTGCCGGGTTTGGAAATACTCTTAGTTGAGTTGGAGAGCTAGTGAAACTTAGGCGGTTGGATTTATCAAGGTGTACAAAGATAGAGGAACTTCAAGACTCAGGTTTGGAAATTACAATCCTTAGTTGAGTTGGATTTGTCATTGATAATATTTGTGGACCTTAAAAAGACTTAAAGATTGACAAGTGGCTTCCCTCCCTCGTTATGTGCAGTGAACAAGAAGCACCGCCCTCCACTCCTTTTTGAGCGATGAAGAATGGCGAGATGGTTTCGATTGTGGTCATGAAATAGCGGTGGTAAAATGACAATTGCAAATGCAAGCGAGCTCTTGATCGCAAGCACTTTTTGGTGTCTGATGGCTCTTTTGAGGAGGAATCAACACTATTGCAGAAAAAGAATAGATGTCTTTCTTTTTGAAAAGGCAGCTCTATGTTTTCTTATAGACATTTAGTTAGTTGCTAGCTCATGGCGGGATTCTTGGCATTTTGTTTTTACCAATGTCATTGACACGTAGTCTTAAAAATGCTGAAAAGTCCTTTTGGCTTCAACCATCTAACCTCTTTCACTACAGGGAAAAGGAGAAACCAGATTTTTGTAGATGTTTTTTTCCAAAGCATAGATTTTCTATCCATGAGCAATCGTCCTGCAAATAACAAAAGGGATGGATGGACGGTTATAATTAAGAAGTTTGAGGACCTAAGGGGCAAAAAGTATGATAAAGGTCAAATAAAAAGTAAGTGGGATAATCTGAAGGAAGATGGAAAAGATGGAGGACATTGGTTCATAAGGAAACCAAGAAAGAATACCATTGATGCAAGTGATGAATGGTGGGAGATGAAAATTCAGGTTTTTTCCATTCTTTTATTAAATTTTTTTTAAGTTCATTTTTTTACTATAAAACTCATGAAAATGTTTATTACAACAGGAAAATCCTAAGGTTAGATCTTTTAGGATAAAAGGAAGATCTTCAAGTTTTATTGGATAGAAGATGGCATGGGAGGCCATATTGATGAGGGTTCGCCACACAATTTGACATTGGTGGTTCCCAGGATTTACTGATGATAATATCTTCCATAAAGCAGAGTTCTGAGACAATCTCAAGGAAAGAAACAAAAGAAAAAATTGTCATCCTTGTTATGGAGATTACAAGGAACTCATGGAGATGTTGAAAGCTATACCTGAGATAAAGCAAAATCAAGAGTTATATTTTTGCACTAGATTATCTTTCAGAAAGGAAAGATAATAGGCAAATCTTTATGAACTTAGATGATGATCAAGAAAAAGTCACGTGGCTCAAGTATAAGTTCGCACAACGTAGGGCTCACTAGGATATTTGCTATTTATATTTTTCACGTGTAATGTTATTGTAATTTAATATATATTTGCACTACTTATTTGTATTAGTTGGTGAGACATATTTATGCTACGTTATCAGACTTGTTTTTAATTGGTGTTTTTTTTATCGAATGGAGTTTGCATACATATATATGATAAGTGTTTTTTGTTGATGAATGATTTAAATAATTCATTATATATCTTATTCTAATTCTATTTTGTTACTTTGATCAGTTATGGATGACTCTTCTGAAAGGGAAAACCATGAAAAAGAGGAAGAAGAATATTGGCAACTTTGTGTAGCTGCACATACTTGCGGTGTTAGTGTTTATCAGGCAATATATGGTGAAAAAATACCGTGCATGACCTCATCATATACTGGAAATGCATGATTGAGAGAGTTGATGGATATAGATGCTAATCCAGAAAGATTTTATCAAATGTTTAGAATGGATAGAATTGTCTTTAAGAATTTAATGAATGATTTAGTGACACGATATGGTTTGAAAGGAACTAGAAATATTGATGTTGCAGAAATGTTAGGATTATTTCTTCATATTTTAGGACATAATATAGGTAATAGGTTAGCACAAGAGCGCTTTCAGCATTCTGGGGAAACCATATCCAGGCTATTTAGCTTAGTTTTGGATAAAGTATGTGAAATGGGAGCAAATTTGATCCAACCATCCGATCGACAATTCAAGGAAGTTCCAAAGAAGATCATGAATAATACAAGATTTTTTCCACAATTTAAGGTAAGTTATGATTATATAATAGAAAATATGAATTAAATATAAATCAAATAATATTCTTCTTCTTGTTTTAGGATTGTATTGGAGCTATAGATGGTACTCATATTCCAGCGGTGGTACCTGAGTAAGCAGCTTCGTTTTATTGGTCGAAAAGGAACACCGACGCAAAATGTGATGGCCGTGTGTAATTTTAACATGGAATTTACTTACGTGTGGGCCGGTTGGGAGGGAACAGCTCATGACACTCGTATCTTTTATGAAGCCATCAGGAGACATGATTTACAATTTCCTCATCCTCCAAAAGGTTAGTTAATTAATAGTTTTTATGCATTAATATACGTATGTGTTATATGTTGATTAAATTTACAAATTTTTTTTTGTGTAGGTAAATATTATTTGGTCGATGCTGGATATCCAAATCCCACAGGTTATTTGGGGCCATATAAAGAAGTTAGATATCATTTACCTGAGTTTCAACAAGGTCCTCAACCGACAGGTTATAAAGAAGTGTTCAATCGTGCTCACTCCTCACTACGATGAGAAATTGAGCGAGCTTTTGGCGTATTGAAGAAGAAGTGGAAAATTTTAAAGGGCATGCCAAGTTATCCATATACAAAGCAAGTGAAAATTGTGATAGCAACGATGGCTTTGCACAATTATATACGAAGAAATGCCCTTAATGATACACATTTTGCTATGGTAGATTTGGATCCCAATTTATATACAGTTGATCCTGATAATGTAAATGGGGAGGGTAATGCTTCAAATGATGATGTAGCATCTGATATGGCATGTTTACGTGATCAAATAGCTATGCATTTATGAAGTAATTAAGGATATTTGTAATTTTTAAGGATAATGAACTCTTTCCTCAAAGCATATGTTATCATGTTTTTATTGTAATTAAAGTATTTTTATTTTAATTGAGAAATAGCGCACGTAATTTTTTTCTATTTGATGTCTACGTGATCAAATAGCTATGCATTTATGAAGTAATTAAGGATATTTGTAATTTTTAAGGATAATGAACTCTTTCCTCAAAGCATATGTTATCATGTTTTTATTGTAATTAAAGTATTTTTATTTTAATTGAGAAATAGCGCACGTAAATTTTTTTCTATTTGATGTCTACGTGATCAAATAGTTATGCATTTATGAAGTAATTAAGGATATTTGTAATTTTTAAGGATAATGAACTCTTTCCTCAAAGCATATGTTATCATGTTTTTATTGTAATTAAAGTATTTTTATTTTAATTGAGAAATAGCGCACGTAAATTTTTTTCTATTTGATGTCTTTTAGTAAAAAAAAAATGAATTTTAATTTTAATAAAATTGTTTACACAACATCTTTAAAATTGTTATCAAATATAAATTAAAAAGGTTACAAACATTATTTTCTTAATTTTAAACAAATAAAAATAAAAATATTTACATTAATCACCAAATGGGCTTTCTAAATGTGTTTTTTTACCAAACAGCATTTATCTCAAAGTTGCTTTTCAAAGTAGAATTTACCAAACAGTCTTTGCATTCCCTCCAAAGCCCTTTAGGCTAAACTGCTTTGCATTTTCCCAATGGGCTTTCCAAATGCCGAACCAAACGCACCCTTAAAGATTGACAAGTTTCCTCTGTTATGTGCAGTGAACAAGAAGCACCACCCTCCATTTTTGAGTGATGAAGAATGGCGTTTTGATAAAATAGCCAAAGACGGCGCTCTACACAAGCACGTGACTTTGAGAGGAATCAACACTATTGCAGAAAAAAGAATAAGGGAAGCACAAGCAGTTTGCAACTGCATTTTGTTACCAAATTACTGGCAACCATCTTCACTAGCAGTCAGATAAGCACCGAGGATGGTACTCCTCTGAGGATCGAATTAGTAGATGGCAGGACCAATGAGAGGGTTATGAGTGGCCCTCTATCTTCCATAAAGCTCAAAATTGTCATCCTTGATGGCAATTTCAGGTTAGACGAGGGAGAGGATTGGACCGAGAAGGAATTCAATTACACTATCGTTTGCGAAAGGGAAAGGAGAAGGTCATTGATAACCGCGAAGCCGACTGTGATCTTGCAAGGGGGAATTGGTTGCCTCCGTAATTTAATCATCACTGACAACTAGAGCTGGATGAGAAGTCGGGAAATGAGCTCGAGCTGTTCAAAAGGTTTCTGGAGAAATAAGAATAAGTGAAGTGAGAAGTGAAACTTTCATCGTTAAATATCATCGAGGACAGTGTACGTTTGCAATGCCTATCATTTTACGATAACAATTTAATTCCAACCATCTACTCTGTATGTGGACCATAGAAAGACAGACCGACAAGTTTTCTCTGTCATGTGCAGTGAACAAGAAGCACTATCCACAATCACTGAGCGACGAAATATGGCGTTTGCAGAAAATAGCCAAAGACAATGCTCTACACAAGTGCATGACTTCGAGAGGAATCAACATTGTTCAAGGATTCCTCCAGTTGTATGAAGCGGATTCGCCTTTCTAAGAAACAAAGTGACTCTTACTCTTCGAGCACTGCTAATTTCCCTTTTTTCCAGTTCACGTTATTCTAAGCATTGTTCAATATCAAATCGTGCTACTTCTTCTGTGTGTGATGTTATTTCAGGTACTTGGAGATGGGATCACCAAGCGGACATGGGAGACGATTGTCAGACATGCCAGCCCCTGTGTGATCAACGATGACAAGATGTATTTCTACCAAGCTTTGAACAATGCCAGTATAGTGTTCAATTCGGTCATGAAAGTTGCTCAAGCAGCACTCGATGGCCAAATTTACTAGTCGGTAGACATATTGGCCCACTCTCAGAAGGTACATAAATCATAACCCGAAACATCCCTATCTAGTAGCTGAGTGTGAATCTATCTGGACCTATAGAAAGGGCCTGTATTTATCGGATTAGTCTGCTTCCATGGCAGAATACATACCACAAGCACTTCTCTTAAAAAAGTACCCGTTTGATTTTGGACTTGATCGAACCCGCTGCTTGGTTGACAGCTTTTGTTGCAGAACTTGAAATGGCTAGCTTACAATAACAACAATCAATGGTGGCGCTTGATGCCCTGCCCAGCATCTCTCTTCTGAGAGCCCCAACCAATTTGCCTGCGGAGCTGTCAATCGGCCTAAGCCTGCCTCTTCATCATCTATTTTACACTGAGCTAAACCAAGGTATTGTGGTATTACATCACTTCCATCTATCTTTTCCTTTTTGGCCTTCTTAATCTTTCACAGTTTAGTGTTCCCATTTCTTTATTGGCACATTCACCTTTTTGCACATCTATGGCAGCTGAAACTGAAATGCATCATTATTCAGATAGACCAGAAGTGACTCCTGAATTTAGTTACTCACTGGTTTCAGCATCGTGCTGCTACAATGTCACAGAGATCAGACAATTAGGTTGTCTGGGCCACAATCATCTCACTGCAAAAATCTTTGATCTGACTGTAATTCAACAGCTTGGCAAGGGAGGACTTTTTGTCCAGTTTGAGTGCTGGCGAAAGCAGTCATCTTCCTGGTTACACACAAGATCTGTTTGCGCCGAACATCCATTTGTCTCCTGAGGAGCTTTTCCAAGTGCCATCTCCAATCCCTGGCAATTTAATGTGGACACCGGAGCATACTTTCATCATTGAGTCGAGCAGCGGGGCAGATTTTGGGATCTGCCCATCTTGCACGGGTTATGGAATCCATAATTCTAGGATTGCAAGGCCCAAGGAGGCATGGTGCAAGATCCGTGACGTGGTGAAGTGGGGATTGGTTCGGCGCGTTGTGGCTGCAAAGAGAAGACCAATGTTCAATTGTGCAAGTTATCTAGCTGTCTAAATGGAGAGTCCCATCCCCCAAAAGAATTTTGGGTTCTTCAGGAGCGCGAAGCTCTCTTCCACACAAGCCAGTCATAACATGCGAAGTACAAAAAAGAAGGAAATTCATGATACTTGATGCGAGGAGATTGTCTTGGGGGTATGAGAATGTCTAGTTCTAGGGGTAAGCTGTCCAGGATGCATCATCAACTTAGTATTATGCATGATCACTGCGATTTTCTCTATTGTTTTTTTGTTGATTGTCCTTTCATATTTGAATGAAATTGTGCACCATCAAGATGGGGCTGCCAGTTGGATTCTCTATAGGTCACGCAAGCTGATCTTAGGAAGTACCTCAATACAGGGGTTCTTCCTCAAGAATTGTAAGGCTTTTGCTCTCTTCTTCAAGAATTGTTTGGCATTCTGTTTGTCCCAAATACATCATCCCTTGATTTGTCAGTTTACTGTTATGATATGCTTAGTAGACTTTTATTTGCTTTACAAATTTTGAGTATATTACTTAGTTTGCGAGATCCAAAGTTTCTCCTGTCAGCTTTGCTCTTATTGATCTGAAATATTATATTGCCACAATCTTAACAGTATATAGTCAAGGTTCTTCTATCGGCAATGTGGGACCTTGTTTTCCACGTAACATTCCACCGATTTCCTGTAGGCTTGGATCTAAGACCGCTTCGAGACTATTCCAGAGAATATTTCTGGGCGATTGCTATTACTTAAGGAGAGTGCCCGATTTATCTATGTTGGTGTCTTTGGAGATTTTGAGATTACATAGTTGTTTTAAGATAAAGAAACTTCCAGACTCGATTGGGAAATTACAATCATTGATCGAGTTGGATTTGATAAAAACAAGCATTGATCACCTACCAGATTCATTCAACAATCTAAAGCAACTGACAACAGTTAGGATATGAGGGACATTAAGGGAGGGTTGACAAAATTACCTTGTGCGATCTGGTTTCTTCAGTTAGTGGCTGGTCATTCTGGGTCTGAGACAAGTGAGCAGCACTGTTTGAGAATGCCAGACTTGTCATGGACCCAAATATCCGGATTACCCACCATGGCAAGTCTCGTCTCTAATATCCGTGATCTTGAGATAGCCAGCGTGAACGACGAATTCCTTTGGAGAAACCGGACTGTTGGACGAAGGCCGATGACCATCATCATCTTCACAAGTTAAAAATGAGTAATCTCTGGAGTACTTTAGCGTCGCCATTCTCTCCTCTAGCTGTCGAGGGCTAAGATATTTCCTCTTGATGTAGTCAGAGAGGCTCGTGATTCCACCACGAGATTTACACGGAGTTCTTGCTCTTCTCGGCACATAAATGACCCTTCTTTTGCCGGTCGAAGGATTGTACAGTATGAACTCGAATCCCATCTTCGATCACTCGATCTCACCATGGTGAATTCACGATTTCGATAATATATTTTTGAGTGAGGTGCAGTGGGAATGAGTTGCGAGGGTGTTCTTTAGAGATGTTGTATCAATAAGAGTTTTTTTTTTCCCTTTTATCGTATTCGGCGTATTACACTAATTCTACTAGGAAAATCTGCTTCCAAGAACGCTTAGGCCCCGTTCGTATTGTACAACAATTTCCTGGAAAACACTTACTTCTACGAGGAAATAAATGAATCACAGGAAATGACCCATTTTCTGCAAAACAAGCCTTAGAACTCATTCATTTTCTAGATAATCATGGCTCCTGATTTAAAGAATGCAGAATAACCTTTCCTTAAGTTTGAAATAAGATAAGCGGCACAATCAATTTGTATAATAAAGCTCGACGGTCAAGTCACATGGTCTTTATACTACTCGTGCTTATCTTAATGCCAAATTTAAATTTGAGTTCAGTAGATTAGGCATGACCCCATCTATGTACATCGGCAGACCGTGTCCAGTGCCAGCAAAGTACGCAATCTCTGCCTTGATGTAGAGACATCATAACAATGCGATTCAATGGAGATAAGCCAGATAACTGACGAGCAAAACAAAACGTGTCGATTCGCGTCCAAATACAAGTTAAAACACGTCGTACACGGGTCGGGCAAATAAAGATAGCGGGATACATGAGAATGATGTCCCTATACATCTGTCTTTGAGACACCGAACAGATAAACACATCAGGTAAGCACAGGCATAGTTTAAAGGGGACCAAAGGAGGAGCATTTTATCAAGAACAGGATGAAATACTTATGAAACACAGCAGCAAAAGAAGTGAAACCAGCTACGTTCAAAGGAACGAGGGACAATAAATTACTGCAACCCACAGGGAGGCATCCTAAATGTCAATACAATGACAGGTGCACCTTAAACACTAGAATTTATCCTCAGTACTAAATATCTTTCAGTGAAAACAATCAAAATTCCGTCCACGGTATGAGCCGTAAAATAAGTTAAAACTGCAAGCTGATCTCTGAGCAAATCCTCGATGGCCCATTGTGGTTCCTGATCACAGGCGTCGATGGGAGAGCTTCTGTTGATGTCAGAAGTTACGAAGATACTCTCAAGCTTTTTAAGGCAGACGTCAGCAGTGGTAGCTTGCCGGGAGCTCTCTGCTTGTAGTCCTTCTCCAGAGCCGCCACCGCCAGCGATTGTAGCTCGGGGCTGTCTTTATCTTCCTTGTTCCGTCCTTTAGAAAGTTGTCCGATGGCAGATGTGCACTGAGGTAAAGAAGAACAGGCAGTTCCATGTGACTTGGAAAGGAAATTTACAAGACAAATTGAACCATGAACGAAGTAACCCCATTTTATGCATGTAAGATGGAGTATTACTCTTATCCACAATTGAGTTTTCAAGGAGGACGTGAGAACTCACCAGGCAGACACCAAAAAGTGCTCTTCGATTCTTGCCACCGGTTAAATTTATAGTGGATGCATAGTATTTCTTAGCTGCCTGAAGGTTCTCTAGTCCACCAATCGTGTAGAGCACCTGTTTTTTCATTTTCCCCAAAAGAACATGTCAGTTATATCTAGCTTTATTGACGAGCAATGACCATTCACAATATGATGAAAGAAAGCATCAAAACTGAAACAAGGTACTTAATGAAAGGTTCAAATTGTAGATCTCAATGTAGGAAAAGAGTTTGGCATTACAAGATACATCTTCATAAAAGTGTCCTAGTAAATCTCTACTCAGGAACCACTTAATTTAGATATTGATTGAAATGAGAATATCCTCAAGCAAGTATTCTGGTTTGGTGTTGTACGAGGGTTTGCACGTAAAATATACTACATCATACCAAGTTTGCTTCACCCATCCCACTTCAATTAAAGATACTATTCAGAAAGTAAATAAAAGGATAACTGTCTCTCACATCAGCATAGGCTAGGTGATGTAATGGATTTGTTGGTTGAGATAAGATTAGCTCCTCATAGCAGAATGCTGCCTGCTTATACCTAATGAAGGCACGAAAAAAGTACAGTTCAGCATGGGAATTCGAAGCATAATACATACGAATGTAGCCTCCTTATTATCTTCTGAGGCAATATAGAAAAATCTTACATCTGCAAGGAGACGTATATCTCTGCGAGTTCTCTCCAAGCATCATGATCTGCCATGAATCTATCGAAAAAGGGAATTAGAGAAAAGTGAAGTCGCATTAAGCCACCCCAGATTTGACAAACAATCTATAGGTTATAGTCTTACGTATCAAGATATTTGTTGAGACACTCTATGGCGGTAGTGATATTGCCTTGGGCTTTGCCAAAGCAACCCTCCGTTTGTGTATTACCTTCATGGGAGAAAAGTATTCAGGCATAGAAGCATATGACTTAGCTATTTCAAATATAAGTCAGAAAGCAGATTATTTCATTAATCTTCAATGGATGGCAGTATCTGTGACGAAAAAGAGCCAACACTTACTTGATCAAAAGGGTTATCCTCAAGAAAACTCAAGTAAGCTTTTTCGGCCTCTGCCCAAAGCCCCTTAGCTTCAAGCAACATACCCTCAAGCCTCCCTGCAAAACAGCTCATACATCACGAATTTAAAATAACAAAATGAGCAAATAGTGTGAACTTGTTCTCAATCACGTCAGATGAAGTAACAATGAGATATGCCTTGTCATGAAGGAAACATGTCATCCTTATTTCATCATCAATGCAAAGATGACACACATCAGGCGGATAGTTTCAATAGAGACATCGTTACTCATCAACATCCTCATCAATCTCATAGGCTAAGGCCACTTCCAGACATACATAGATGAACCACAGCTGTACACCAAAGGCATAAAGATAGCCATCTCATCGAGCTAGCCCCATTGGGCTGGACCTGCCTCAAAGCTAACCTGCTAACTATTAGCAGAAAAATCTGGACATGTCAAGCAACATTAAAGTGGTGTTACCATTTCCAAGTTCCTATGCAGTGTGTCGAAAATGGTTGGCTCAATATTATTTCTCCATTGTTTTGATAATTCATTACAATTCTTCTCTTCTCCCCTTTTCTTAACTAGCCTTCTGTCACACACGCACGCACACACGCACTTCCACTCTTTAAAAATTTCAAATTTTACAACAAGAAAATTTATCAATTTGCCTCAACATAATTTCTCGTATACTTGGGAATTTGTTTCCTCTCTTTTCACCCCTCCACCCAATTCATGAGATCAACTGCTTAAATAACTCAATAGTTCCCATTCATCTCATTCACATTTGAATATCTCACGCTAAACTCTCACTAATTGGTTAGATGACACTTTACACAGCTTTATGAAAGAAACATATTCCAAAAGATTTATCCGAGAACTCTAATTAGATAACACCCAGCAGTCCCCCCAATAAAACAATAGCCACACCCAAGCTGTCATTCTACAACCCCACACCTCTAACATTGTTGGTAGAAAGGCTTTTCTATGTCAAAAAGAGCTTAACTGAAACTTTTGCATCATTAGAAGGAGAATATTTAGCAATTCTTGAATCACAAAGAGTCAGATGAAAGAAAGCATGCAAGGATACAATTGGCTCACACACACCACTGTGACCTGACATGCAGCTCCCGTTGGGGGCAGGAAACATTTACTAAGGCTTTGATGATAGTCTCTATGAGGTAAGAAGATCAACTTCGTCGGAATTTTGATCCACACTTTCTGGAATTACAAATCAACTAGTCTATGGATTAGTCCAACTTACCCACTCGTTTACTGTCTGGAAACTTTTACGCAAAACCTTGATACAGTCCTGCAGAATTGTTGGGCAACACTACATCAATTTTAAAAAGAAGAAAATTTCCTAAAGTAACATAAGGATGTTCTTGTTCATTATTACATACAATCAATGAAATTTGATTGTCAGAAACATGAGGAGGCAAATTTAACTTAAAAAACTGAAGTTCAAGCAGCAAGTTGATTCTGGCTTAACTAAAAAATAAGTTCATCGGTTCACAGTTTTAAAAAAAAAAATAGTAATATAAGTACATATTTTAACATGTAAAGATCTTAAACACAACATTATGAACAGAAATAACCTTCACAAGCAAGTGATACTTAAAACAAATACTTCAATAATAAACTAGAGGCTAAGGTGAAGGAGGAATACACATTGATCCATGAAAAAGAGAGAATTTCTACCTTTGCAACATCTAGGGATTGGCAGTCCATCGCTGCAACTGCCACTTGCTCGCACAGAGTCCATTCTACAATAACAATAGCATATTACATTTAAAAGTATGGTGTATATGAATCAGAACAAGGAAAAAAAGGCAGGAATACCTTTGGGCAATAAAACTATATATTTCACCAAATACAACTCTAGGACAAAAATGTAACTAAATAAAAATTACCAGCAGATGCCTCTCATTGAAAGATAGAGGAATGATCAATCAAACTGTCAAAATCAGACTTGATCATAGGTGAGTTGCCATAAACCAAGATAGCTAGTCAACTTTCGGCATTCTTTTCAATCTTAGCTTTCTTAATAAACAATTAAGAGCTGTGAGGAAGCTGTCCAAAGGAAGAAGGTAGAACGATAGCACCTGAGCAGGTGCAGAAGCTAGAGAGTTTCTTTAAAATTCAGCGATGCTAAGCCAAAGTCCACAGCATTTCGGAGCTAATACTGAGCATTTTTTGTTTTCTTCCCAAACATAGAAGACTTCTACACTGATTTATAGTTGTGCTAAAGTATTTTATTCCTATTATATACGAATGCGTGACGTGATCTTCAAAAGTAACAAAGCCATATTAGCTAGTAAAACTAGATAGGGAGGATAAACTGCAGTGTTGAACTGCAGTTTCCATTTGTTGCACCTTGCACTTTTGACTAAGCCCATAATATTAGTAGTTGACTTTCTTGGCATCATTTCACAGGCTATAAAGACGTGAATATGCAACAGCAATTTGAGAGATCATTAACTACAACAATCTTCATTCATCATGTCCAACCCCAAATGAGCTCCAGAGTGTCTTATTGCATGTCATTGACTCACGTCGTGCCGGAAAGGATTAAAAGAAAATAAGTCCGAAAACTTACCTGCATTCAAGGGGAAAAGATTAGCCCGGCGAAAAAGCCTTTTGAAAATTTTAAAAATTTGACCTTTTGACCAGATAAAATGAGATTGATATGCCAAACAAACTGGGGAAACATCCTCATTCCCGAGGTTTATCTTCACTTAGTCAATTTGCTAAAAAAAGACTTGCACGGCCCAATTCCCCAACAAAACTCCTATAGAAAAACTGGCTACAAAAGGGAAGAATTGAGCAGCTCTTGTGATCTCAGAAACGAAGGAAAAAGAAGAGTAACGTGACGAGCCCACTAATTCACATCCAACAATTTTGCAACTTTGAGAAGTAATCGCCCAATCACATGACAAATTATCAAGAATCGTGCACAATTCTTCGCCAGCTAACATCAATATCGAGTGAAACTGAGCAAGAAGCCGAATTTCCATCGAAATTCAATCGAAAAAACCAAAGATCTCAAAGACCCACCTTCGGTCCCGAGAGCCGATCGCTTCTTGGAATCGTTCAGGATCGCCAGGCCGTGCTTCAACACCTTGTCGGGGCGCCGCACCTTGAGCTTGCGGACGAGGCAGAGGTACTCCCACGCGCCGCCGCCCGCGTTGTCCACCTGGGCCTCGAGCCTGTTCAGCTGCTCCTCCTCCGATTTCGTCACCATCTCTCTCTTCAGGCTCGAATTCGGAAGATGCCGGCGCCCCGCGATCCGATCTCGTCTTCCGCCAAGTTTGGAACTTTATCAGGGTATGCGACGACGGTGGTGGGCTTTCTCTCTCTAGACGGCCTTTTGGATCTGTAGAGAGAGAGAGAGAGAGAGAGTGCGAGGGAACAGTGGAACACAACACGACTACGACGACCTGCGAATCCGATATTCGCATCTTCCTTTACTTGCAAATCAGTCCTCAATTTTTGTGTTGGTTCGTAAATTAAGGCCCACGGCATTTCGATTTTTGTTAATTAAAGGCCTTCTTTTAATGTTTTGACCGTCGATCAATTGAGTCTTTCGACATTATATATGGATCGATTGGATCGTCCGATGTTTCAAAAAAAAAAAGGCACAATCAAGTCTTAAAATAGCAGATCAAAAAAAAAAAAAATCTTAAAATTGTCATTAATAGGTTCTTGAAGTCAAAAGAATCTTATGGCGTGTCTAGTTGGCCTTTTTCAATGTTATAGTGCATTTTTTTGGCAAATGACAAGCAACACTTTCTATTTGAAAACAATCTCGTTCTTCGAAAAAAATAAAATAAAAAAATCTTGTTCGAGAAACTTCCTCCAAACACCCTCGTATGGTGATTAAAAGGTTAGATTGAGCAAACACGAAAATGCAATTGGGTCAAGATAAAATATTAATTTGCTACATTTAATGGAATGGCGTCTTGTTATCTAGAACATGAAGCATTGTAATATCATCTCGAGTAGGAAGGAGGGAAATTGAGAGGAATCGCATTCATCGTGTGAGAAAACGACAAAGGCCTCCTTGGAACTCTAGCGCAACCTCTTCATATATCAAGGACTTACTTGATCAAATAGGATTCGATTCATCATTGATCATTATATTAAGAGTTTAGTTTACCAAATAAAATGTTAAGGATTCAATTCAAATTAATCTTGTGGTTATCTTTATATTAGTCCTATCATTTTGTGGATCTAGATAAATTAACTTTACATCCTAAAGTTTCCTATCCAAGCCTGTTAATGCTTAGGTATTTTTAAACTCCTATATGAAATTGATTGTGCTAGTAGGTCTAGATGGATTGGACGTATAATTTAGTTTCTAGTTTAGGCCCACCCTTTTGGTGGGCCAATTCATTGATAAGGTCTATTTTAAATGTATTGATTTAGTTTATGTGGCCTCTTGTAAATTGAGTTGATAGGCAAACATGAATGAGTTAAATCAAGTACCGTGTTTGAAAGACCTTGTTGATGTCCATCCTTAAAATAAAGATATTAGATTTTTGTAAATTGATTGCGTTAATTGAATCCACACGATTGGAGTTGGAGCTAAAGATAAACTTAATCAAGGAGAAAAGTGATGTTTATAGGTAATTGTCATGGAATTAAAAGTAATTTTCTTAATTTTATAATATCTAGAGTTCAAGGTTTCAATACACTCTTTATGCTTACATATAAAAATATATTTTACTTTCAAAATTTTTAGATGTTATTCAAATTTTAGAAAATTATGAAAAATTACAGTTATAAATCATGAAACTTTCAAGTGCTGCGGATTAAGTTTATATTAAATTAAATATAAAAAGACAAAGACAAGACAAATTATAGTCTCCCAGTCCAAAAATTTAATTAATTTTTTTTTTTGGTCGAGCGATTTAATTAAATTCATAAAATCCAAAAATTCAAAGTCGAGCTCTACATTTCACCGAGAAAATTTACTTTGGGGTTTGAACAATCCGTCAGCTCTTAAACCCTACTCCACTGGTCGTTGCAGGCCACGACAGAGCTCCACAATCCCACAACCATGGCGATGAAAACCCCGGAAGAATCCGACGTCGGCATCGCCTGCTACATCTCCGACCTCCCCGGCTTTCGCGGCATCCTCAAGCAAAGGTCCAGTAAAACCCAGCTCACCCGCGCTCGCACCATGCTCGGTTTCTTCTCCGTTCCAGTTCGCGAAACACAGAGTCGTTTCGGCGATCGAAACGAAGCGAAATCGCGTGCCCATTGCTGCATAACTTCTGGGTTTCGCGCATTCGAACTCCTGGATGTCGTGTCTCCTTGAAAGCCCTTTCCTTTCTGCTGACTTCTTCGTATGCTGCGTGGGGCTTTGTGCAGGTATTCGGATTTCATTGTCAATGAAGTGGATTTGGAGGGGAATGTTGTTCGTCTGACCACATTGGAGGCCCCACCTGAGGTAAAATCGTGGGTGAAGCTTGGTTTTATTTATGTGTGTGTTCTTGTTATAAATTGTCGTGAAGGTCTGAAGATGATGTGGCTTTTTACAGCCGGTTCATGTCGCGGTGGAGAACGAGACGAATGCTTCCGATCAGCTGAACAGAAGTTACGACGCGGAGATCGAATCTTTTAGGAGTCTTGCTGGGGACTCTGATGCCGACCTGCTCCAAAGTTTAATTGCGCAAATTACGGCTGGTGCTGAAGAGAGCCCCTCGCCTATAGTTCTTTCGCCAAATAGCGACAAAATTCATCGCACGGTGTGCTGCTCGCACTTTGGTGGATTTTTTATATTTTATTTTTTGTTTAAGCAAGGTATCTTATTGCCTGGTTTGGTTAAATTGTGAAACTATGTCTGCTTTATGTTCTACAACAACTGAAAAAATTAAGCCTTATATAGTTGTCTGGTTGATGTTCTGAGCAGAGGAAATTCAAATGCTCTTCTGGTTGAGGTGAATTTGGCAAGTCAGATGTCACAAACGTTCTGCTTCATACCAATCTTTCTTGTTATTGATGACTCACTTTTCTCAATGCGTATTTCCATTAATCGGGGTCCTCAGCTCAGTTAATTTAGGTCTTTCCGAGCTTATTGATCACAATCTTGGATGTTTTGGTTCAGCATTAGCTAATATTATATGATTATTGACTACAGCAATATCAAATGATGTAATACTTATTGCACGTTCCAGGCAATTCATAATTATTTCAAAGAGAAATTCAAATTTCTTGTTACCGACACGATTGATGGTCCAGATGCCTCGACAAAGTGCATTCGGGTGAGAGTAAGTTCTGGAGGTCAGTCCAAGGGTAAAATGTCAAAGAAGCGGAAAGAAAGAGGTGGTAAGCCTTTTGATAGCAGAGGTTCAAGTAGCTGGCCTGAACATGTTGGGAAGTTCCTTAGGTAATACTGGATGTTTAGCTGCAATTGCATTTTTCCAACAATTTGTGTTCATGACTGTGTTTTACTACCAATTAGATGTTCCATAAGCTTTGATGTAATTGTCAAGACCTAAAAGAAAAGAACAATGAAGATCTGGAGGTGTGCATCTGCATTTTAGTAGATGCTCAGGACATGGGTGAGAAAATAAAATCAGTCAAGATTAATGGTATATTATGTTCAGGGTGATTTTGCCAGCAGGCTGTCTCCATTATGGTTAATAAAAAAAAGAACAATGAAGATCTGAACTTATGAAATTTACGGGATGATGTTAGTATCAAACTAGTAGAAGCTGTTGGTGTGATCTGTCACTATAATTGACAGTAATTTTCTTCAAGCAATATGTAAGTGATTTAAATAGTTGCATTTGCACATGGAAGAGGTGAGGGCAGGTAGTGTAGATCAATGAAGTAATAACAGGTTAGGGATATGTTCAGGATGGAACATAGCTAATGCTGTTTGTCCTTTATAAAGTGAGGATGCAACAACACTTCTGTTTTAGATGCTCTAATTTATGACCTAGACTTCAACAAGACTTGCGTTGTTAATATTTCTTTGATACCTTGGAATCAGCTGTCATGTTTCTTTGCCAGTCGACATCATTTAGCCGTTCTTTAATTTTCTCATGTACAACTTAGATAGCTACTAAGGATCGCTGTTATGCAGGTTTCATCTTTACAAGGAAAATAAGGATACACAGGAGGCCTTGGGTGTTATAGGAAAGATGCTGGGCATCCAGGTAGCTTGTGATTTTATACTGGAAAAGGATTTGTTTTTGTATGTAGCATCATTTTCGTTGGAAAAAGTGGACTAAGCCTCATTGCTGACAGATTCTGTTCTCCCGGGATTTATAATGCATGGCATTTGTGATTATGCAACTGAAAATCTATGCTCACCAAGGAAGTTCCTATATCATCAAAACAGTCTTTTGCCAAGGTCTAGTGAAAATCAAGATCATATTATTTGAGTCCATTCCCATTAAGATGATCCATCTTCTCATTTCTCAGTCAAGATCATTTGGGTTTGCGGGCACCAAGGACAAGCGAGCTGTTTCAACTCAAAGGGTAATCAATACTAGGCATGCTTCTACCTTATTTTATTTTTGATCTATATTGTCATTTGAAAGCAACTTCAATCATCATAGTGTCTCTGCTATGTCATGGCTAAAAAATTGCATGTGGCCTTCCTTCAAATGGTAAGTCATCTCCATTTAAAATACTAGGAGATCTAGATGACTAAAAAATCTCCAAGAAGTGCCCTAAAAAGATGAAAATATGAGACATAAGTCATCCTTAGTGTCATGTACTGTTATATGAACATGTGGAATTCTTGATTCATGTTGTTGCAGTTTTCCACTTCAGGGAGAATTTCTGAAAGCTTTTGTGAAAGTAACACTGAATATAACTGTAAATGTGTATATAAATGTTGAAAGAATAATTAGCTGCAAACAATCATAATTGATAGACTCTTGTAATACTGGACGTTAATGACTGTCTTGGCTTGAAATTCCAAGGTATTTAATTCTGGGGGTCTCTCTTTCATCAATTCTGAAAAAAATTTGAATAGCACATTGATGTACTTCATGTACCTCTTCCCACAATAGAATGATATCTTCAACCTGCAAAAACTATCATTATTTTTGTTCTCTCAACGTACCCATTCATGCTTGCTTTTGGAGCTTGAAATTTGAAATTTCCAAGTTATAGGAAAGACCTGTTAGGTCAGGTTGGTTCTATTTATGACCATATCCTACAGCAGTGCATCTCTTTCATTTTGCAAATGATTTTCAAATAGACTTATTATTTACTAGACCACTAGTTGTTTTCTTCTCTCTGCCTGGATTTTTAAATGATACTGGAATTGTGAATGGAAAAAATAAGTCTCTCCTTTGCCTATTTCTTTGGCACTCTTAATGGGAAGTTCTTGAACAATTTTTTTTTTCTCTTGAACAATTTGAATGATGCTATATTTACTTGTTTTTGACTTTTAAAGCGTGGAAGTGCTGTGCCTGTTAGTTCCTATTGTATTGCAACCTTCACCTGTTCCTTTATCTGTGATTAAATCTCCTGAAGGCGTGGCATTATATTTTTGGCATCTTGTTATGTAATTATCATATTCAGAGTACCGGGATGAACCAAACAAGGTCTTTTAAATCACTGTCAATCTACCTTATTTTATCAGGCCCCATATTGATGGTGGTCGTTGTTCAGATAGTCTTATAAACGATCTATTGACTTTGTAAACTAATTTTGTACTAGCATTAACACAGAATAATTATTGTAAATCAACTACAGCTACCTGACTTCAATGGAATCTTCCATTCTCTTGATCATTTAAAAAATATTGTGCTTGTTGTTAATTGAGAGGTTTAGTATTTCCCACACATGCTACATGAAAAAGCTCTCAAAGCTCTCACTTTGCCTTCAGCAGTCTTTCCGTTTCAATAATTATAAAATCTCTGAAATGGATGGGCAAGGCAATGTCTCTAGTTCCAAAATAAGATTGAGTGTAGTGATTTAACTGCTTGTTCTTCAAGCAATTCATTGTCTTATGCATGATTGTACTTCTAGATATGTTATTCCATCCGGTTTTCATGAAGACATGGGACAGAGTTCAAATTTCAAAGCTAGGTTTCTTTTTGCATTTGCAGGTTACTGTATTCAAGCAATATGCAAGTAAATTAGCATCTCTGAATGAAAAGCTGATCGGTATTAAAGTGGGTGACTTCTGGTGAGGCTAATGTTATTTACGTTCTGCTTTTGTCTTGGATATATATACATGACATATCCAACACTTTAGCCGCTCCATTTCAGCTATGTGAAGGATGGACTTGTTTTAGGGCAGCTCTTGGGAAATAGATTTACAGTCACGCTACGGTAGGAATGATGTCACTTTTATGCATGGTTGCATTAATCATAGTCTAAGTCTATGCTAATACAACATGCATTTCTTCATAGCGGCGTTATTGCAGATTCAGAGGATACCATCAAAGCAGCTGCAGATGCTTTAGGAAAGCGGGGGTTCATTAACTACTTTGGCTTGCAGGTATTTTCTAGACTATTATTATCTCTATCACTTAGCTCATCTGATTGTATCCTTCATATTTGGCATATTTTCCTTCCCTATTTTTGTCACAAGAATGTACTATATATTGCTGGTCCTTTTTCCTTCTAACCTCATAAGATATATTTGAAATCATGCACACGATAAAGTCATTGGAGAAGTTGTATCTGAGACAAATTTGACTTTCACATTCGTTGTCTCTCATATGCATTGAGCAGGCCTCATTTCCATGGTCCTGTGAGAATATGAGCTTCTATTCAGATTTTGCCTTAAATTCACATTGCTAGATGAAAGTTTCTTGTTATGAGCAAACCCTCTGGATCTTACAACTGGTTATGGTGGAGGACAATCATGACTTTCTGGCATAGCAGTGACTTAAGAAAGAAATTGTAGAAAGAAGTACATGCAGTTTGGACCTGAAAGTTGATGAGAGCACCCAAAGGGAGATAGACAAGACTTCAGTAAATTGATGGGAATAAATTTTATGGACGGGACATCTGTGACATTCAGTATGCGTCATACAACCTTCTGAAAGGGGTTAATTGCAAAGAGATAGACTTTAGTACCTAAAATCAAACAACTTGCTAAAACCTATGGAATGGATTCCAAGATGGTAAAATCTCTGGATATGCAAAGAGAAGGCATTGAGTATCTCCACTTATTACTTTACATGATGATTTTGTAAAGTTCGCTGGTTTAACTGTATCTAGGTCGTGTGCAGACATTGCAAATGGTTCCATGACTTCAAATTTGCCTGACAGTGACAAGGGAATTGATTGAAATTTTTTTGATGAGTAGTAAAAAATCTAATGAAATATTCTTGTCCTAGCAAGAACATCATGTTCATGTCCATTAAGACCTTCACGAGCACAGATGGTGTAGGTTGTGCTACCTTGGCCATTCAGGGCTTGTCAATTCACCATTGCAAGAAATGGTAGATCACCTAGTTCAAGAATATTGGCTGCATATGCCCTTATATCCGTTGTTAATGATCACACGTTTGTGAGTAGTAAAATAGATCTGGTATTCTTTCTGCTATAGAACAAAATTGAAATTTTGGATATAAAACTAGTAATATATTGAGAATACTAATTTAGTAAACTTGCCATAATTCTTGACCCTGTTCTGTTTGAGCAACTGTCTTGTTTACATCTGGTCATATGATATATGTTTCATTCCTACCAGAGCAACCCATGTGCATTTCAACTTCCTGAGAATGGCTGGCTATGCTAGATGTTTGTAGTGACCTCAAGCACTAAAATGTTCTTTAAGAGACAATAGTTTCGGTCAGTGAATTATGTGATTTAGGGATATGAAAGGTAGATAACTATGCGCCCTTGAAGTTTTGTTATAATAACACAACACCTTTGCAGTTTTGAAAATTACTTTGATGTTCTAACCGTCTACAGTAATCTCCAATCATTTGTTGGATTTAGAAGTTACAACCATATATATTAACTTGAATTTCTTAAACTTTTGTCTATTGGGTTGAAGAGAAATGCTAATTTGCATGTAATAAGAAAGCTAAAACAGCTCATAATGATATGTGGTGCCACATCATAGGTTAGATAGCTTGCCAAGGTGAAATGGACTTGACCAGCTTTGATCTTGACCAAATCTATGACTTACTCCGGATCCTGCTCAGAGCAGATTGGGTTGAATTTGGGCAGGCTTTCCTGCCTATAATGAGGTGTAGCATGTCATTGTGGCTCTACTAACTTGAATCAATTTATCAATATCGACATTACATGATAATTTAACCAAAACTGAAGGTTAGTTATTTTCCATATTAAATTGGCAAATGAAGTTATTGCTATGTGGCACAGCTCTTCATATTTGCTAAAGTAATTTTGTCGGGCTAGGTGATTAATGCATTCAACTTTTCTTATCTTTACCAGCGCTTTGGAAGTGGTTCTGTGCCCACTCACCATATTGGTGCAGCATTACTTCGAGGAGAGTGGAAAACTGCTGTGAGCATGATTCTTGATCCGAGGGAGGGGGATATCCTTATGATGTTTTTAGTTATCTTATGGAGAGAGGATGTTCTGTTAGTTCATTGCATGAGCTCAGAGGTCTAATTATTTCTTTTTTCCCTGGTAAGGCACAACTGTTCCCCTTAATATAGTTTAGATACAAAAAGATGTGATAGCAATTGCAAGGGAGTATTATAAGGAGAGTAAAGACATTGACGGAACTTTGAGGCGAATGCCCCGTCATCTGGTTGCTGAAAGGGCTGTAGTAAGTTTTTTATTTGCAATTGCTCATGCAGTTGATCTTGCTGTGCCAACTGCTCTTTTGTTCAATTCTTTTCTCCAGCTTGGCAATTTCATGTCCTCTATAATTCTTTTAACTAATTTTCTTCCCTATAATTTCCCCCGTCCTCTACCAGCACCATCTGATCATCATTTTCTGTAATTATTATGTTGGTATTTTTGCATCCTTTCATCTAATGATGATGCCGCATGATCATGCTTTTTGGCCTTTTGCAGCTCCAGTCCTTGAAAAAGTTTCCTGGGAACTACTTGCAGGCATTAAAAGCTATACCTAGGACTTTGAGAATGATGTAAGTACTAAGTAGTTAGTGAAACATATGTTTCTCTGTCTGAGGTCTAGTCTGGCAGCTGTTTACAAGATAAAAGGATATGCTCTACTTGAACGCCTTCATTTAGGCATTCAATTTTTATCTTTACTTGAGCCCACATTATTGAGCTTATACGTCAATCGCCACTGTTAGATGCTCGAAGCATCTTTTCCAATGTTTTCCATCATCAACAATCTTTTGTGTAACTTCAAATCTGTTTTCATGGTTATCCTTGACGATCATTACAACTAGGAACGGTGCATTTTCTGAATGCCCCTTAAAACATGTAAAGAACTCTTTCAAGAAAGCACCATCTTATGGTCGAGCATGAGGGATTAAATATTTCTTCCTGGCGGTTTCTTATATTAGGTGTCTCAGTTGCTAACTGGACTTTCTCCCCAGGTATGTACATAGTTATCAGAGTTGTCTGTGGAACCATGCAGCAAGTGCGAGGGTGCAGAAGTATGGTATGCTAAGTACTGCATCAAAAAGACATGTCTAGGTTTTCTTTTAGGATCCTTATGTTCAGAACAATAAGTTTGATCTGTTTTTCATCTCATGGCAGGATCAGATCAGGTTGTGGTTGGGGACATGGTACATCATCAAGAACATGATGATGAGAATGTGGCAGAAGTTGTTTCAGAATGTGGAAATGATGACTCCTCTGATGCCTTTGATCACGTTCATTTGGATGAGACATCTGGAATGGATCTTCCAGCAGAAGGTCATTCTCCTGTTAAGGTCAGACCTATGTTCTTTTCCTTTCATTACTGTCTGCAATGTGCAGTCTTTCTGATAATTGGATGGTTGGATGGAGTGGTATCAAAGGAATTAAGGGGTCGCCAACCCATATTCATTAGCGTAAAGTAAAATGCACCTGTATCTAAAAATGCCCACTTTTTTTTTTCAGTTTTGGCTATTGTTGCCGATACTAATTGGATACTGAAATATGTAGCTAAACATTAGGTGTGAGATTGATAATGAGGGCTCCTGAACTTTTTACAGGTTTTGATTTCAGAGGATATTGCTTCAGGGAGATATTCATTTGATGATATTGTCCTGCCTATGCCTGGGTAAGGGAAGACTTGTATAATACACCTCGCATTGTAAGTTCTGAGGCATGAAAAAAGTAGAATATTCAACTTCTATTTCATCTGACATTGTCAATCCTTTTCTATGGCAGTTCAAGAGTAATATACCCAAATAATGATGTTGCAGACATATATCACGATTTGGCGAAGAAGGTCAGGTGCTTCTTGAGAATTTAACGAGCATGATTCAATTCATTTTGTTTGTATCCTATCATATGTGGAATTTAAGTGTGAATATTAAAAATTCTTGGGGCCTGAGGACCTGCAGCTTATGCCTAGCCCCCATCACACGCTTGGTAAAAGCTGCATGTTGGCAATCCCTAGCTTTGGGAGATAGTGTTCAAGTTACCATGTGACCCCTCAGACCGCAAGTTCACATTAGTGGAAGTATTTTTGGCTGATGGAGCACTTCATGCATGTAAAGCACAGAGTTCCTGCTGTTGTGCTAGAGTTTCAGAAGCACGTTTAGGATGGTTTTGTGATCGAGTCAGATATGAGAATGGCCCTTACAGTTGAGGGACTTAGGAGACCTAAAGTGGGGCCAAAAATTTAACTGCATGATGGTTGCTCATTTATTTTTCCATAGGAGAAAATTATTGATTATAGTGGGAGAAAATACTTCTAAAGAGAACTTGGCTTAGGACAATGTCTGTAAAGTTTCTGCTGTATTTCTGGATATTCTCTAACAGTTGTTTGTTTTGTTTCTGTCCTTAAACAATGTCTCCGCAGGACTCCATCAGCTTGACAGAGAGCGTGCACAATGTCAAGTAAATTTCTCATTACTTTTTTATTGGCTAAACCTCTTAATACTTCCTGTCTAAATGTCTTCCTCACCAACCACCGAATATCTCCTTAAAGAGTAGTTTCTGCCGTTGGGCTACACACTGATCCAGTTTATTTTCTTGTGTCATAGGGAATTCTCTATAACCAGTATGACAGGAGGTTACAGGCGGGTTTTTCAGAAACCAATGGACTATGAATGGTGTGGCTTGGCTTTTCCTGTTACTTTCTGCCCATCTTTCTCAAATATCTTGTTAGTTGGATATAAAAGTTCTGAAATTGTTTTCTCTCAGCGACAGTGTTTTCTGCTACTGCAGGGAGATGCTAAGATACAGTGATTATAGTGTACCACTGGCTGAGACTGATTTAGACAAAATTACCAAATCCAAGCCTCTCAGGTTAGTTGAAGGGAATGAGTTTGTCAAAGGGAATGACTTCGTCAATGGAAACAAAGAGAATGATCCCTTAGATTCTGTGATCTTGTCGACATGTGAGAACAGTGTGAATGCTAGCATCTCTGACAGAGATGAAATTCATATGGCTTTAAAGCTGGCTTTCACGCTTCCATCATCTTCCTATGCAACAATGGCCATAAGAGAGCTGCTGAAGACATCGACATCTGTAAGTTTGCCATTAAAAGTTCTTCATGCTCTTTTGGATTCCTCAAAGAAGATTCACTTAAGATGAAATACGGTGCAGTCCTTATGCCCAGAGATTATGCAGAGACCCAAAGAAACGAGCAGAGTGTGCAAATTGAAATAGACAAATATTAGGAAAGGAGTATGTTAAAGTAAGAAAATTACAGCTTGACGTCCAGCATCTTGAGAAAGCATTGTTATCTACTTGAGTTTGATAGAGATGTCGCCATATATGCATGATCAAGAAAAAAAATAATTCACATATTTAGGCCTGTACATCAAAATCCTGTCTTGATTATAGGGAATCCTGTCTGAAATCAACATTCCTGATACTGATACTTTCATAGAAGTTTAGGCAAGGCTACTGGAGTGCTCTATTAATTGGTTCTGTTGTTACTGGTAGGAAACTTCCGCAGTTGGCAGGTTTATGAGCTGTTTCAACTTCTAATGGGCTTCTCCCATCCCCACAAACAGCCTCTCTCATTAGCTCACCTTGTAGGATCAATAGCTCAGAATGGATCTGATTCTCTGACATTTTCGTTAGTGTTGAAAGTGATGGGTGAATCTTGCAATATGAGAGTTGGATAGTCTTACTGGAGGCTATTCATTGTTCATGCACACAATCTGAAATTTGGGTCATTATGCTTTTGCAGGTTGCTTTTCACAAAACATTAAACCAGGAAACATGTTCATCGTCGCAAACTTGACATCTCAAACTGTTCCATGATTCTTCATGATGTCTAGCTAATCATGAATGAATAAATTGGCAGAAACGGGTAAATTTTCATATTTTGGCTTTAAATTTTAAAGTTATATATGATACATTTTTGCTTAAAGTAAAAAGTTTCAGAATCTGGTTATTCTCCTTTTGTTGATTTAACAAACAAAGAGGCAAGTTTGGGGAAAATTAGCAGTTGAACGTGTTTATGTCTATTAATAGTTTTTGGCATCCCGATGCAGGACTTCTCTTTGATGTGGGTATCCTCAACCAGCGGTTTGTTTGTCCCCAGTGGGCCACTATGGTTGCAGAAGTGTGATGGAGGATTGAAGATAGCAAATGCCACTTGATTAAGTGGAACCATAAAAGTGTACGATGCACGGCGTGCTCGTGGAGTAATGAAGTCCAAGCTATGTGAATGGAATTCTTGACATCCCAGCAAATTTGAACTTGCAGCTTTCTCAGCAAAAGCAGGAACTGGTGGCCGCAGGTGCAGAGTGGTGAGCAGCAAGCAGACTGTATTACTAAAATTTGTTCAGAATGCTCCCTTAGAATGCGGTGGTTTTTCTAAAGATTGAAATTAAACATGAGTAAAACAGTTCTTTGCCTTTCTTGGAATGGTCGGCTGACAGAAGCCATTCTTATTGAGGACGAATCATCTATTCAGTGTCATCTAGATTGCATGACGGTGCTTTATTGTCAAAGTGAATTAATAAAGCAACCCATTAAGAGCTACGCCTTGACTGCAATTTTCATGGAATTCCATTATTCAGTAGCAAGATTTGTTAGGATTTGGATTTGGGCTTGAAGTCTCAAAGGAGTTGTAGCTGGTGGTGTAAACCACATTTTGGTGGACGAGTTGTCAAGAAGCAGCCTATGCAACAAACCATTAGGCCGCTAAAAGTATGACGTCAGCTGAACAAGGTTCCTGTGGCAAAGTATATTGCAGCGGCTTACCCAAGCTCCATGTGCTTCTAGTGCATGCAGAGAAACCATCCTATGTAACTAGCAATTGTAACATGCACCTGGATAACGATAGGTCGGATATCATGAAAGTCTTATGTAGAGCCCACACGATCCAAAGGATCACCATATGTTCAGTCTTTGAGCGTCTAGTGCGTCCGATAATCGGTTCCATGTATTGGCTATTGTGTCGGTCGTGCCAATACTGAGTCGTGTTTTCGTTTTGGAAAAATTGAAAGCAGTACTAACATGATTCAGTGCAATTAATGGGCTTGTTACGGTGGCAATTCATATGAGTTCAACGGCTACTGACCAAGAGGGGGATGTATACGCCCGTCTCTCTCGATGCTTATATCTGTTGTCTCAGTATTGGCGCTCGGCCTCGGAGGCATTACTGAGTTTGCTGTTCATGGGGCTCGGCATTGAGACATTAGGGAGGGTTCAGTTGATGCTCAGAAACTTCCTTGAAAACTATTTGACTTGATGAGGACCAAAGTAGATTGGATGAATGGGAAGGCAGATGAGAACATGAATGGTGATCGCAGTGCATTCTCATCTGGTAGTACTATATGATGCATCATGGACGGTAGTCCAAATTACACTGCACATCTGCGAGTTTACACAAAAACCAGAGAAATTAAGTAGCTTTCGACGAATGGATCATCACAATCTCTTTTCTCCACATCCTTAAGAAAGAAAATTCTAAAGATAGTTCAGCTGCAAGTTCTTCAATATTGCCAGAAATATGCCTTCCTTACAATAAGCGTTAACGAAAGGGCAAAAACAGTAATTTCCAAAGACATGTATGAATTATCCGGTTCCCTTGCAAGCTCTTCAATATGGCCAGAAATGCACCTTCCCAAGGAATAAGACTCAAATCATATTGGCAGCTGAAATAACATCACAGAAGAGCACTCTAAAGTAATCATCTGAAGACAATTACAGGACCAGTTTCTGCTAAATGAGGGACAAGACCATTGCCAAATCCATCTGAACAATGTCTCAAGGATCAAAAAGTTAAACCAACTTGCATATGAAATACCAAAGAACATTTTTATCAACAATCCATACCCTCTTGAAATTCAATTCATGGCACAAGACCAAAAGAATATGCATCTGGGATGCTTACTTCAATTTTTATTTATTCAAGACAACTGAACAAGTATACAATTCAAAGTCACAATCAAGTTCCCAAAATTTCCATTGATTAGTGAGCAACATCAATGAATGGTCAAGTCAGCAGATTGGATACATACACCATGTAACCAGCGATTTTATGAATTTAACTGTTGCAAATCCAACCAGAAAAACATAATTTGGACACAATTCGCTAAATTCCTCACATCTCATATTGGCACATATCTTTTCACTGCCTGCTTCCCAGCGACTGCTGCTGCTGCTGCAATCCCTCCGATCGCCCCCGCAATTGCTGCTGATCTTGGCCCTGCTGCTGCCTTATAAAGTGCACCTGTCACAAACAACCAATTCCACCATCTCATGATGTCGCAAAAATGAGAAAAACATAGCACTTGAGCACAAAAAAAATTCCATAAAATACCAGGATCATCAATGTAAGTGAAGAGATGAACTAAGCCATGCCAATAAACTAGTGATTACGTATTTGAATCTCTCTAAACAAGTAATGATTTCCTGATCTCAGATGAACGAATCTCATCCTCTTAACACCAATGTAATTATAAAGGCTATCTTTTCATAGTTAACTAGAAAGTGGTACACACCATGGATTGCAGTGTGCAGACTTAGGAATTGGAAAGGCGCATACCACTTGTCACCACTTTGGTACATTACACACAGACCGCGTACTGGTCAGGTCTAGTTGATTAGTTAATTGGGGTTGCAGAGCACTTTAAAGCAATCATTAGAGTCATTCAATTTGCAGAATAATATGGCTTTTGCTAAAAGGTGCCCCAAGGGCACATGATAAACAACTAAATAATGAAATATAGCCCTTTCTAATACACCGATTGCTCTCGTTATATGCATAATCAATACTTTCACTCGCTTAGGAATAAAAAATAATCGTGACATTTAATACGTTTAATCAATTAATGCCATAAAGTTAGGTGTCCAACTTATTAATTTTGATTCTTAAAGCCTTCTTGTCAAAGCATGTCAAGTACAAGTTTTTTTTTTTTTTTTTTTTTTTTTTTTTTTTTAAAAAAAAAAAAAAAAAAAAAAAGTACGTCAAATAAATGTGCTAGAATAAGCTCAAAAAGGATCTATCTTGGTACAATTTCAATTGCATGGAATTCACCACAGGTGATTGGGATTGCTAATAATGCCAATTCGAAAACTAAGGCTACCAAAAACGAAGTCATGTGCACAGATCACAGAACCAGAAAAAATATGTCAAACTCTGTTTCACCACTAATTATATTCAATGAGATGATTAGCGAAAGTATCTTAGAGTTACACTCTTACAGAAGGCAACTTTCCAGTAATGGGATATAATATACATATTTCACTCAAAACACATGCTCCCTTTTTGATATAACACAAGGATTTAATTCTTCAGCTTCCACGACTAGGGTGCCTAAGAACTAGCTTTCTACATTTTTCAATTGCTGGCTCATGACGTTTACATAGCTCGTTAAACTTTTGCTAAACTCAAAGACAGCACACCCACTACGCTATCTAATGACCAAAAGCATCATTTCAACCTCCCTATCTCAGGTGCTGCGAGTGCCGTCTTCCAAAGGCAATAATCTTCTCTCACGCAATTGTAATTCTGCAGTTTTTCATCATAACCCTCCTTCTACAACACGCCAATTTTCTTCATTCCATTCACTACTGCCACAGACAACACCATGCCACCGAACAAAACCCGTCACTCACGCCACAAATCATCACCAACACAAGACCTCCGTAATGACAACCCGATTCAACAGTTCTAAAATCGACTGGGTAACTATATAACACAAGCTTCGCAACCAAAAATTCAAACTTGAAAGTACGGAAAGAAAGAAAACGAAACAGGAATGAGAACGCGAATCATCAACACAATCGCATACCCGTGCCCAACCCGGCGGCGACGCTATTCAACAAGTCGTCGGTGCCCCTCCAGTGGACCAGCCCGCTCTCCAGGCCGGCGAAGATCAGCCCGACGATCCCGAGCGAGTTCCCGAGCCGCCGGCCGGCCTGGCCCCCGGAGTTGAGGACACGGTTGACGCGGAGCTTGAGGGAGTCGCCGGGCTCGGCGGACCTGAGCCCGTCGAGGGTGCCGCGGGCGCCGCCGGCGAGGGCGCCGGCGAGGTAGCCGGAGCCGGTGTAGTACTGGAGGTTCTCGCCCCAGGAGCGGTGGGGCTTGAGGGCCTCCTCGTGGAAGAGGTACTCCGGGGAGGTGGGGAGGTCGTAGAGGTTCTTGATCGGGACGTGGAGGTCCTGGTACGGGTTGTAGGGACGGGTCTTCCGGCCCTCCTCCGGGTCGCCGGAGCTCGCACCGAAGGTCGACATGGCGAACGGAACAACCGGTAGAGAGAGAGAGGGGGGGGTGCGCTAGGGTTAGAGAGAGAGAGAGAGAGAGAGGGGGCGGAGGGGTTGAAGTTGACGGCCGAAAGAGGAGGAGGCGGTGGGGGAGTTTTGATTCTTGATTCCGTCGTGAGATTCCAGCGAAGGTTCCTCTCAAATTGATTTTTTTATTATTATATATATTATATAACGAAATATATATTTGCCAACCATTCGATTAGATTTAAGTTTTTTTTTTTTTTCAGTCAATTAAATCTTTCCATGTACTTTTTTTATTTTTTATGTTGGTCTTCTTGAGATTGAAATATGCATGAAAACAAGGATGTAGACATTCTGCATCAATGCTGGCCACATCCAAAATTCTGCTGGCCACATCTAAGGCCCAGCGGCTCTTGCCGTGCTCAGGCGATGGTGGTCGCCGCCTTTGCTGCCGAGACAGGGAGAGGCGCTTGCCTTGAGTTCAATGAGAGTCGTCATGTTTCCTTGGGGTCGCAAAAATCGATTTGGGCATCATCTTTCCACCAAACCAAACAAAAAAAATATATGTATAGACAAATATAATTGATGTGTCATATAATTGAGACGATCATGTAAATTCAATTGTCGGGTGCAATGGAGTAAATGGGATTGACCTATCGTGCTGGTTTTATAAGGCTGCAAATGACGGTGACCATCTTTTCTCTCTTGTATCGGTTACGACAAGTAAACTCCTCGAGGAGATAGGAGTGTCTCCCAACTTGCTTCGGAACAAGTCCGAAATGTTCTGCAATGAGGATTCAGACTCAGCACTTGTGAGGGGGGGGGGGGGGAGGCAGCATGCTATACATCTTAAATAAATTGTAACATAGACATAGGATGTGAATAAACACATTCTCGATAGAGCTAATATGTGAATGGCTTTTTAAGTCCAAAATCATCAATTAAGTTACTCAGTCTCTTTATGGAGTAGGGACTTATGTAAAACAGGCTCGTGCAATACGATATGGAAGGGGAGGTGAGATTCAAATCCTTACATTTTCGGGGGGATGGGGTGGGGACGCGTAAGTTTCGGGAGTGAGTTTCGACTCGACCACTAGGAGTTACAAAAAAAAAAAAAAAAAAGTTACCACAAAGTGTTGTATAATTACAATATTAGTGCTTACGCATTCGCACAATTACTTTTGAGATGATATTTAAACTATATTTGTTAAATTTATTTAGGGCTATCATTTTAAAAATGAGAGAGTAATTGCTAAATGTATGGATATGGGTTGAAAACTTTGTGGCATTAGACCAATATGAACACTCATGAGAAGTGACATTGTGAAACAAAATGGTGGTTATGCATGGAAACATAGTAAATGGAAATTGTGACTGAAAAAAAAAAAAAAAAAAAACAAATGACAATTTCGGCTCAAATATATAGATGGAAGAGTGAGATTGGGAAATGAAATGGTGGTTGTGCATAAAAAAAATAAAATTGATGGTTATTCAATAAATGGAAAGTGTAATTGTAGGGGCAATTTTGAAAGCAAAATGTAAGATAAAATGACTCTTTGGCTTAAATATAAACATGTCTTAAATGATTCATGAGCCTCTTTATATGCATGCTTTCTCTTCCACCAACGTAGATCAAGAACTCGATTAGCATTTTTCTGTCGAGAATTTGATGTACTAGATTTCCAATATTTTTGAACTTAAGTATAAAATGTCTGGTAGAAAAGGACTTAGGTAGGGCCAGGTTACACTCTGGCCTTCCTTGGAAGTTAGAACAGAGCATAGACCGGGGGCTGAATCTCCCAACGACAAGGCGCGAGAGGGCAGAGCACAGCATCAATGGCTAACTTGCAATCACTTCCATTGATGATGTTTGGGAGCTCTAGGACGGGTTGTGAGGTTGCCAGCAAGAAAAACGGCCTCTGCTTCAATTTTGACCCAAGGGATGAAGGCTTAGACGCATGGAGTTGGGAATTTTGATCGGAACTTATACTGGATTTTGAGCAACGGTTTCCAAGTGCTCATACCGGACACAACCGGACACATTTGCTGGTTTGGATTAATTGGCTCCCACAATAATAGGAAGTGAACGCGAAATTTCTAAATGGTTCCCTGATCATGCGGGCAGAACATTAAGAACGTCACGGGAGCTCATGTCGACCCGCTTGAGGGCTGTTCCTATTAAAGAGGCACCATTCTCGTCCAGATGCTAGAAAGAACACACTCGTGACCATAACTGAGCATTCAATTGATCCTAAGAAGCATCCTAAACTTTAAAGAGTGCGCACTCGACTCGAACTAGGATGCATCTTGTTACGGTAAACCTGCACTGTACTGTGAAAATGCATGCAATTTATAGTGAGGAGGATACATTCAACTTGAACTGGAACGTATCTTATTTCGATAAGCCTGCAATGTATCATGAAAATG
Source organism: Eucalyptus virginea (assembly GCA_014182375.1). Classification (NCBI taxonomy): domain Eukaryota; kingdom Viridiplantae; phylum Streptophyta; class Magnoliopsida; order Myrtales; family Myrtaceae; genus Eucalyptus; species Eucalyptus virginea. The sequence continues at coordinate 28,676,913 of CM024515.1, forward strand.
CATGTGATTTATAGTAAGGAGAGTGCCCTAAAAGAGCATGTACCTTGTATATAATGGACTGCATTTCAACAGAATTCCTATAATTTCTCCATAAACAAATATATTTTGACACCCTGTATTTCTAGGGTGTAATTAACTGGAATTATTAATTTATCCACGTTTGAAAAATATTTAGTTGGTCGTAGGTTTTAGTTAGGTACTCTCGCTATTCTCCTAATTAAATATAAGCATATCTTATTTGACCTTGGGAGCTTGAAATTGTACATTTCTTTTTGAGCTAGAGACAAAAAAACTATTTACGATATATTTGCTTTTTGGATTTAGCGACCAAGTGATGTCTAAATTAGCTTTCGCATGCTTCAATTAGTCTACCTTCTCGGGCCATCTTAAAAGTGCACTCTCTCAAATTGGCCACTTGTTAGGGAAAATTTTAAAAGGGATCTTAAGTGGGGCTGTTTTCTTAAAAAATTGCTCAGAATATAAATTGTCTTTAGTGAGATCATGAAATGTCAGATTTGGTCTCAAATAAGCCTCTGAGCTTATTGGCTAATCAAATATTCGATGACCAGCAAGCATGTGCGACTCACATGGCGCTTTCCAAGTCATAATCAGGGTCATTTTCGTCTAGGGGCTTTTTTTTTGGGGTTTTTTTTTTTTCTTTTACTTTCTTTATTTCTCTGTTTTTCTTTCTGTTCTCTATTCGTTATTTTTTTTTCCTTCTATCTTTTCCTTTTCTTTGTATTTCCTTTTCTTTCTTCTTCCTCTTGCAATTCTTTCTCTGGCTACTTTTCGTGATTAGTAACCATTTGCTGAAAATTCAGCAACCTCATCTCAAATACTTCTCCGCATCGCGCATCCTTTCTTTCTTCCTTTTTCTAATAGTTGGGGAACGAAAAAAAATAGAAAATTTTAAAAAAAAAGACAAAAAGAAAAGGAAAGGAAAAAGAAAAGGAAGAAAGAAAATAATAGAAACTTAGGCCGTTCATCAAAATCCTTTCCTGATTTCAGAAGTGAGACCTGTCTAAGTTGAAGCTTAGGACTCGGTAAGGCTACTAAAGTGCTTCTTTTATGGGCTTTTGCTTCTGGTAGGAAACCTGGACCGTTCACGAGTCTTGCCGTCGCAAGGATGGCAGGTTTAGGAGTTGTTCTAAATTCTAACGGGCTTCTTCCATCCCCACAGACAGCCTCATTTAGCTTAACGCGATTGGATCAATTGCCCAGAGGACATCTGATTCTCTACGATGGTCGAATCTTGCAATGCAATAGTTGGACAGTCTTGCTAGAGGCTTTAATTGTTCATGCTTACGAAACTGAAACTTGGGTCATTATGCATGCGCAGGTTGCCTTTCGCTAAACATTAAACCACGAAACATGCTAATTATGTTGTAACTGTTGGAAATCCCACCGAAAAAAAAACTGTAACATCCCGGGCCCCACTGTGTAATATTGTCCGCTTTGGGTCACCCGCCCTGGCGCGGACGACGAACCGCCATCCCAGCCACGGTCTTTTCCCTCACGGCTTTAAAACGCGTTACACAGGTTAGAGGGACCAAAGCTCCCTCCCTAGGTGATGTGGGACAAGAGAGGAGGTTGTCACACTCTCCACCTCTTAACAGAATAGCGTCCTCGCTATGGCCCCACGGGCGTCAGAACAGCATTCGAGCTGTGGTCCCACACGCGGTCGGGAGTCGGCTCTGATACCACTTGTAACATCCCGGGCCCCACTGTGTAATATTGTCCGCTTTGGGTCACCCGCCCTGGCGCGGACGAACCGCCATCCCAGCCACGGTCTTTTCCCTCACGACTTTAAAACGCGTTACACAGGTTAGAGGGACCAAAGCCTTATAAGCTAACCAAGATCTCCCTCCCTAGGTGATGTGGGTCAAGAGAGGAGGTTGTCACAAAAACACAACTCACAAAATTCCTCACATTTACGGCCTGCTTCCCAGTGACCACCGTCCCCACCGCAATCACCTCTGATCGCCCCAGCTGTTCTATTATATAATAGAAGGACGTGAACAAGTTGTTGGAATTTCAACAGTGAGTTTCCAAGTCATATATGGATTAGAATCTAGACAATTGATGCAAAAGTCTTATGGCTCTGATGTTTGGTGGTGTTTAGAGTTTCTCTCCAATAAAGTATGTTGGTGTCCTGTTACCGTTGGAAAAATATTTAATAGCATGAATAATAATAATAATAATAATAATAATAATAATAATAATAATAATAATAATAATAATAATAATAATAATAATAATAATAATAATAATAATAATAATTGGAAATCCATTGAAAATGATGGAAAAATAATATTAATCATTTGAGGTGTGCAAGCACCATCCTTAAGGATAATTATGCCATTTTGGAGTAAGAAACTTGGTGTGATGGGCTCTAGCAGTTGTCCTATCAAGATATAAGAGACATTCTTCTATATTCCGCACTGAATATTAGAAGGAACGGGATTAACGTTATGTGTATAACCTAGACAAAAAGAAAAATGAAAGAATGGAAAAATATTCTATTTTTAATTCAGAAAGTCTCCAGGGATTGTGGTTTTAAATTTATATTCAAATGAAAGAGCCGTTAAGAAACCATCATAAATCAATTGGCAATTATTGAAATGATGATGTTATATAGTCATTATAAAATAATGAAGTGTTCATGAAGACATAAATCAAATGTTATGAAACCATTATAAATCCATGATAAAGTCGTTATGTTGATGTCGCAAAACCATTACAACATGATGGCTCTCTTGGCAGTCATAACTTTTATCAAATCCGTTACTTTCTAATATTTCAAAATTGTCAAAATATCTAACAATCTCCCATATATTTCAAAAAAATTTGAAAAAAAAAAATAGAATAATGCTGGGTTATTGAAGCTTAATGCATCAAAACTGATACTTGTTAGATTATGAATCAGCCTTAGAAGGAATGAAATATAATTCATGAAATCATTGGTGAAGTTTGAAAATTTTATAAACCAAGAATTTCCTTTTGTGAATTATAATTTTCACCAATTACATTACACTCCCACAAGGTATGTTGTTTAACGCGGTTTTGCACTAATAAGCCATGGGCATGCTTGGCTCATTCATAAGTGCTCTAGACATTATTGCCTATGATTCTCATTGGAGTGCCTCACTCCACATTTATATATGTGATTCCAGCAAGTGTACTCTATAGAATAATACACCACCACTAATAGCTATGAAATTCATTAAGAGCTTAGCTTACCCTTTTTTCATTATGGTCTTACACTATTTTCACCTTAAGAGAGACAAAAATTATAATAGTGCAATATTAGATTGACAAGTGACATGTTATTTCTCATACGAACATAATTTATGGGATCACCGATCACATGGGTTGAGTTACCATCATTGTTGATTTTCTTCAACTAGCTTGTCCCGTTCCCCTCAATGTATAGTCAAAGGATAGGCCAAATTCACTTCCGACTTTACTTAATCGATAGACATAATTCCATCTTTAAGCAATTGCTTTATCACATCATATCTCAACCAGATGTATCAATTTTTATTATTGAAAGTTTCATTCTTTTGAATGGCTATTACCAATTAGCAATCACAATGCTCGGACATGGAAGGTGTTGATTTTATTCACAAAGGAACATATGCTAAGAAATTTCTCAACTATTCAGCCTCATTTTCAAATGTGAGTTTAAGAAAAATATTCTTTTTCCCAAGAACTTGAGTAATTCTCAAATTACCCAAAAATAATAAATATTGTCATCTCCTTCCCTACTATGGCATATAAAGATTAAGCATTATGTTTTTATAGATGTGCCTAGTAGCATTTGAGTCTACCACTCATTCTTTCGCATTGTCACAATATTGACTTGGGAATTATCGTAGTAATTACATCATCAGATCACCTATTTCAAGCAAGTTGACTTTTGGTTTAGTAGGAATGTCATTTCTCCATATTTTATTTGACTCATTTCCGAGTTGCAGCATCTCCACCAATGGTGGACACATATCTTATAATGGATTTTATCTTATTTGAATTTGGGATTCATTTAACATCATTGTATCCTTTTAATACCACGAAAAATCCACTATGTATGATGCCATAAATTATGGTTCCTCAAATAACATGAAAGTTCAATCCAAGAACATCGTAGCCAGTGTATTTCTAAATCAAAATTTACGTATTCTAGCTATGGAAATACAAATATTCAGCAAAGGAGCAATATAAATTCCACCCGACTTCCTCCTGCGTGAATATATTTGCTTATATTACCAAAATAATATCCAAATGAGACCAAACCCTCATTATTTGGACGAAATTGAATACGGACAGCAAGCATTAGCACCTATCAAATATATTCAAACCATGAACAGCTCGTGTAATCATGAATTCGACCAATTCAAGGCTTGAAAAGCAATTATGACAAGAAATTCAGCAACTTCTAAGCAGGAGTAACATTCTGCCTCAAGGGTCATATGTTGAGTATGTGTGAGAACAAAAACTTGAAAGGTGAAGGCTATGTCTCAAGCACTTCATAACACTAGGGACTGCACAACTTACGAATCCGCTTGCATAGAGACACCCTTATAACTTGTAAGCATGTGAGTGGATGCATGCAAATGCCACTTTAAAGTTTAAAGCACAAACGAGCGTGCACAAAACACACAATAATTTCAATAATGGGTGCAACAAAGTATTTATTGCTTATTTTTCAATAAAGATAAGGACAGGCCGGTAATCTCAAACACATACTTGCATTGCATCTTTTCTACGTGTGCCTAATAACTTTACTGCACATTAGAAAGTCTCTTCCGACAATTGTGAGTAACCAGGAAATATACTTCTCTAATAAATAAAATGCCAAAAAGTAATCAAAACTAGATAGCCATGGGTCATTTAGCTAAGCAAATAACAATAGCAACAGCAGTAACGACACTTTAAGCCTTCTTTTCACAAGGAAGGATCGGCAACATTAATCCTCTAAGCCATTTGGCAACAAACAAAGAAAAGAAAGTCTTCACTTATGTAGTCACGTGTATCACCGGAAAAACCATAATCGTGAGAAAGGCACTGGGGCAGATAATTTCTTTCTTTTCCTTTAATAGGTAAGAGAAAAGACTACTATAGGGCACCAAGAAGGTCCAGCAGCAGAAAAGTTTTCAAGCAATGTTTTATAAATGGCACTGGAGATCAAATGTTCGATGACCAGAATGAGGTTCAAACGGTTAAACCCGTAGATTTGGTCAAAGTGATTTGATCAATTTAAATAATATACAAAGATAAAATAAATCAATACAAAATCTCCCAGGCACATTGGCTAAGCCAGGTATCAGCTCCATTAAGGTCACACCTTCCAGTCTCCGCCAACTAAAGTTTTTAGTTTTGTCAAAATCAAAATGGTGAAGAAACTTCATTTAAATTGCTTCAACTTCCCCAAATGAATACTTTTCAATCATAAACTAATCAAATTGCAATGAATCTCACACTACATTGATTTTTTTTCCCCGTACAATCTATTTTCTCAAACAAGGCAACATAATTTCTCTCAAATTGGAACACTTAGGGCGCATTTGGTAACAATTATGTTCCGGAGAACAATTTTTGATCATAAATGATTTTTTTATTTTATTTTTTTATTTCTGTTCCTGGGAACAATTTCTATGTATAAGAAAGCTCTTGGTAACTGCAAAAAATTTCTGTTCCTAGGATAGAAATACGTTTGGTAGAATTGTATAATTTTGTTGTTTTTTTTTAATTTTTAATATTTTTCTTTTTTTCTTCTTTCTTTTTCTTTTTTTTCTCCTTTTTCCTCCTTTGTGGCTGGTCGTCGGCCACAGCGGCGGCCGGCGACCACAGCGGCGGCCGGCGACCAGCTGGGTGAGGTGCGGCAAGCTCGCTGAAGCCTCACCTGGCCACTGCGAGGCTTGGCCTCGATAGATCTAGGCGAGGCTGAGCCTCGCCGATGGCTTCGGTGGCCAAACGAGCCTCGTCCAGCCCCCGGTGAGGCTTGGCCTTGTCGGGCCACTACTAGGTGACGCCAGCCTAGCGGTGGCTTGGCGAGGTTGAGCCTCACCATGGCTTGGCATCACCGGGGGCCGACAACTCTCTGGCGAGGTCACCGACCCTCGTCGGCCGGTCGCCGGCCATGGCCGAGGCTAGCGACTGGCCAAAAGGAAGAAGAAGAAAAGAAAAGAAGAGAAAAAGAAGAAAAAAAGAAAAAAAAAAAAAAAAGAAAGAAAAAAAATTTTTTGGGAACAAGAAGTTACTTTTTCTATTTCTTATTTCTATTTCTATTTTCCAAAAAAAAAAAAAAATTTATTTTCGAGAGTAGAACAAAAAAAAAATAGATTTTCTATTCACGAGAACATAAATTTTTGTTTCGGGGAACATAAATTATTTTTAACAAACAAGCCCTAAAAGGGTTTATTTCAAGCTTACCATGAGAAAAAGAGGAGTGCATACATATCGCAGATTCGGACGTACCCTTAAAACCTAAAAGTCTACACTAAATCAAACATACCATCACTGGAATCGAAGCAAAAAACAAACATAGGCATCGAAGCCCTAAGGAACGATTTTACCAGTCCTCAAAACCTTATCAAAACAACCAAAAGCTCTTTTGTGTTGATGCTCAGTAATGTCCCATGATAACCACCCATGAATTTGCAATACTTGTCCTTCACCATCTCCAAGTCCTCATTTAATTCCAACAGTGGTAGTAGCATCAGCATTTCTAGTTTGGGAATCCATAAGGTAGTTATCCTTAAGATTGTTGAAAATATATTAGATAACATGAATAATGATGATGATGATTGGAAATTTATTGAAAAAGAAGAGAAAATAAGATTAATCGTTTGAGGAGTGCAAACATTGTTTTTAAGGATAATTCCGCCCATTGAATTATGAAATTTTGTACGATGGGCTCTAACCACCATCCTTCCAAGATATAATAGGCATTTATCTATATTCCACATTGAATATCAGAAGGAACATGAATAATGTAATGTGTATAGGTGTACTAAGTCTTAAAACTTATTGCGAAAGTACAATTGAGTACTGAAATTTTCAAAAAGTACAATCAAATAGCAAAAACTTGTCTACTTGATTTAATTAAATCCTTCTGTTAACACTATCAATTTATCTAATGTAAAATACTGGTGTGCCATTTTTTACTTAATTTATTTTCCTACATGGTATTTTTATTATTTTCTTCTCCATATCTAATTTACATTAAATTTAAAAATTAAAAATTAAAAATTTATTTTTTAATCTAAAAGTTTATTTAATTTTTTACTAAAATTTAATTTAAAAAACAAAATTGGAAAAAGAAGAAGGGCAAGGCCTTGTCGGTGCGGCGAGCACTGTCGTCGATGATATTGGCAAAGGTCGCTAATCGTGGGCAAGGCCTTATGGCCCCATGTGAGGGTTGGCGACTCTAGCTAGGCTCGGGTGAGGGTGAGGCCTTGCTTGCACTAGCAAGGTTCGCCTATATATGGCAATACCTCGTTGGCCATTGCTTGAGGCAGGCGACCCCGTTGGCCCTCTAGCGGTAGATGGTCGGCGTGTCATTGGTGAGGCTTGCCTTCCCCCTCCCCCTCCTCTCTCTCTAAACCTCTGTTCTTGTTTTTAAATAATTTTTTATCTTTTTTTTTAGTTTTTTAATCTAATTTAAATAAGATTTTTAAAAAAATACTGCATAGGAGACATATATTATTCAAAAAATAACTTGTCGGCATTTTTCGTTAAAACTACTAACTGTGTTAATGAAATGATTTGATTGTATCAATTTGATAATAGCATTTTTTGAAAGTTTTATGACTTAATTATACTTTTCGATGAGTTTTAGGATTTCTAGTGCAATTATCTCATAAATAAAATAGTAAAAAGAAAATTAAAAAGTAATATATATGGAGGGAGGGAGGGTAATAAATAAATTGTTTGTGTAAAAAGAACAATGAAACTAGAGAAGTGATATATAAATTATAAAGGTTTGATTCCTTGGCTTTGGCGCATGTCCTGCCACAGTCACCCTTCTTTCGATGCTTTGCGCATGGGACCTGCAACGGCGCATGGAGAAGAGGGTAGATGTAGAATAACTTCTAATAAATAAATTACTTGTACAAAAGAGCAATGAAAAAAGAGAAGTAACGCATGAATTATAAAAGTTTGATTCATTGGCTTCTGCGCATGTCCTGCCATTGTCACCCTCCTTTCGATGCTTTGCACATGGGGCTTGCAACTGCGCATGGAGAAGAGGGTAGAGATAGAACAGCGTTTAATAAAATAAATTATTCGTACAAAAGATCAGTGAAAATGGAGGAGTAATATATGTATTATAAAAGTTTTCTTTCGATGCTTTGCACATGGGGCCTGCATCTAGGAATGGTGAAGAGGATAGAGAGAGAATAATGTTTAATTAAAATAATTATTTGTGCAAAAAGAGCAGTGAAAATAGAGAAATAATGCATGAATTATGAAAGTTTGATTCCTTTGCTTCCGCGCATGTCTTGCATGACACCCTCCTTTCGATGCTTTGCACATGGGGCCTGCATCTGGGAACGGTGAAAAGGGAAGAGAGAGAACAACGTTTAATAAATAAATTATTTGTGCAAAAGATCAATGAAAATAGAGAAGTAATATATGAATTATAAAAGTTTAATTCCTTGGCTTTCGCGCATATCCGGCCATAATCACCCTTCCTTCGATGCTCTGCACATGAGGCCTGCGTCTGGGAATGGTGAATAGGGTAGAGAGAGAATGATGTTCTCCTTCGCACAGTACTTCTTGTTGTCATATGGCTCCCATTTCTTTAAACAAAGACCCAAACGACGAGGAAGAAAGAGGAAATGGGCATGGATTACGGAACTGTCAATTATGTAACCATTAAGCCAATCGCACGGTTAATCAATCTTGTCTCCTTGTGCTTACCCTTTTGTCGTGGCCCGTGGGGCTGTTGTTCTGTTAGGCTTTTAGAAAGTATAAGGCAACCTTTCCTGTGATCTTTGTTAGGCATAGAGGCAGCGAAGATCTGTGCACACATTGATCATTTGTTTTGATGTGATGCCATAGCATAAGCTGCAATTTTGGGATTTAGCTATTTTGTACCAGCTAATGCAACATTTATGCACATTATAGTTATAGGGTATGAATAAGTGTGTGTGTATAATTCCACCTTTTGAATGGCTGGTGGGCATATTGAAGCTAGGTAGCTCCTCTCTTCCTGGGACAAAACAATAAGTACGTTTTTTGTTGACCTTGCGGACCAAATAAAACAAGGAGCTTTGCTATAAATATAATCATTATTGCTTGGCGAAAAGGGGGAGGGAAGACAAATTGAAGCTTGAAGGTTTGCAAATTAATTCGATATATAGCCACTTGTTTCTTTTCCATCTAATCTAATCCAATTATATAGTCTTGAGAAAGCATATCTAGGTGACAAGCACAGAATTGAAGAGAAAGTAACAATTTTTTCCTTTCTCATCATCATTTAAAAATGATTTTGTTATCGAGTGTTTGTGGACACTTGTTGAGCAATCCATAACGAAAATTTTGTGACTTTCAGTACATGGGGATCTCGCGTTACGAGAAATAGTGGTTAATGATGATACATATTACATACATTAAATTTATGTAATAACTGCTCCTTTATTTGATAACGGGACGGGGTTCATGAGGCTGGATTAGTGAAACCATGATGCCGCGTGATCTATGTGATGCATGGTGGTGGTGGATACTGGATGGTTGCATTTGGGAATTGGGTGATGTGAGTGGCGAGATAGAAATGATGAATATTAATAGAGCATAAGTTTCGAGGTTGGGTAGGAGTCGGGCCCACTTCTTTCCCTACTGAGCCTGTAGTGGCTTTAATGATGCCAAGACTTGGTCCCATGTCTGACCAAGTTGCTCAATGAAATTAGAGGCACCACAAATGAAATTAGATCAAATGAGACGAGATGAAATGCAACGACAGCTTCTTCCAAGAAAGAAAGAGCACTCTAGTGCTTCAAAAGTCATTTGCTTCACACCATCATTTGATACTGGTGTCCCGAAGGAAGAACTTTGTTTTCTCTTTGCCCTCTACCTTTGTTTTGACTCTTCCGGGCACTCTTGTTTAATCTCTGCCACTCATAAACCAAGCCATGCCCATCGCAGAGCTCTTTCTCGGTGCCCTTCTTCCGATCCTGTTCGAGAGGTTGGCCTCTCGCGAGCTGCTCAACTTTGCACGCCGTGAGGGGATCGATAAGCTGCTGAAGAATTGGAAGGAAATGCTGATCAGCATCAACGAGGTGCTGGATGATGCAGAGGACAAGCAACTGATCAACAATGTTGGGGTGACGTCGTGGCTCGAAGATCTCAGGAACTTGGCCTACGACATTGAAGATTTGTTGAAGAGTTCACCACAGAATCTACTAAAAGCAAGTTCAAGGCAGAACCAAGCACTAGCAAGGTGCATTCCCTTCTTCCCAGTTGTTGCTTCACAATGAGCCCGAGAGCATTGATGTTCAACCATAAAATGAGATCTGAGATGGAGAAAATGGATGCCCAACTGGGGGAGATCATAGCTCGTAAAAATGGTCTGGACCTGAGAAAGAACAAGGGGAAGCGATTAGCATACCACCAGCTAGATAAGCCGATTCCCACTACGAATCTGCGCGAGCCTTGTTTCGTTAGTAGGGAGGATGAAAAGGGGAGATCCTCAAATTACTGGCTAGAGAAGAAGATGATAGAACATGTGCGGATCTAGAAGTGATTGCCATTATAGGGATGGGGGGTGTTGGGAAGACGACTCTAGCTCAGCAGGTCTACAATGATGCTAGAGTGACCCATTATTTTGATGTGAAAGTATGGGTTTGTGTTTCTGATGATTTTGACGTGCATGCTATTACAAAGTGTATCCTACAAAAAACCAACTCCACTTTGTCCTGTAAAGATAAAGACCTGGATTGGTGTCAAGAAAAGCTCAAGGAAACCCTTTTAGGGAAGAAGTTTCTTTTCATTTTAGACGATGTTTGGAATGAGAATTATGGAGATTGGATTGTCCTTTTGAAGCCTTTGAATCGGGAGCAAAAGGAAACAAGATCATTGTCACAACTCGTAACCGCAAGGTTGCTTTAATGGCCGATGCTCGACTGATAACTCTCAAACTAATGTCATTAGATGATTGCATAACTTTGTTCGCATTTCATGCTTTTGGAGTCCAAAATTCAAATCGGCATCCTCGTTTTGAAGAATTAGGTCTCCAAATAGTGGAAAAATGCAAAGGATTGCCATTAGCCGTGAAGACAGTGGCCGGGCTGCTACGCACTAAAGTCAATCCCTGTGATTGGGAAGATGTATTGAATAGCAAGATTTGGAATCTATCAGAAGGAAGAAATGACATCCTTCCGGCTTTGAAACTTAGCTACCTCCATCTCCCTTCTCATCTGAGGAGATGTTTCGCTTACTGTGCTATATTTCCCAAGGATTATGAAATCAAACATGATGAGTTGATTCATTGGTGGAGTGCAGAGGGCTTATTGGAGGGAAAAGGAGGAAAGAACCGTTGGAATTTAGGTTTGAATTATTTCAACAAGCTAGAATCTAGATCGTTATTTCAAAAGTCGAGTAGTGATGGATCACGATTTTTGATGCATGATCTTGTGAATGACCTAGCAAAGCTAGTTGCGGGTGCAACTCATTATGGCTTAGGCAAGTTTGAGTTTGAAGGTGATCAAAATAATGCATCTTTAGTTCGTCATGCCTCATTCATTCCCAGTCGTTACATCGTGCTAGAAAGATTCAAGATATATCATCAAATGAAGAGACTTAGGAGCTTCATATCGTTAGGGAAGCATTCTCACCGTTGGGATAGGTCCTTTTTGTCCCAGAAAGTGATATGTGACTTGTTGTAGAATTGAAGTACTTGAGGGTGCTTTCGTTAAGTCACTACAACATCAGTGAGGCACCGGATTGCATTGGTGATCTAAGGCACCTAAGGCACCTTAATCTATCATATACTTGTATTGCAAGGCTTCCAAAGTCAATTGTTGGATTGTATAACATCGAGACTTTGATGTTGCGAGGCTGTGAAAGTCTTATCGAATTACCTGAAGATATGGAGAAACTTATCAACATAAGATTTCTTGACATTACCGACACTCCGAGCCTAAGAGCGGTGCCACTGTATATAGCTAATTTGGTGGGTTTGGAGATGCTGTCCAAGTTTATAGTGGGAACGGAAACTGAGTTGAGGTTGAAGGAGTTAAAAAACCTAAAGAACCTTCGAGAGGAATTGTGCATCTTTGATTTGCATAAGGTTCAAGATGCCGGAGATGCCAAGGACGTCGATTTACTCATGAAGGAGGGAATATGTCGGTTGACCTTGCGGTGGAGTGAAGATTTTGAAAATTCTCGAAATGAAGAGCTTGAAGCAAAGGTCCTTGACTTTCTTCGGCCACACCAAAACATTGAAAATCTCGTGATATCCTACTATGGTGGCATAGAATTCACATCATGGTTAGAAATCCCTCACATGTTCACATAGTACATTTACATTTACATAAGTGTTGTAGGGCCAAAGCATTACCATCACTTGGGCAACTATCTTTGCTGAAAGAACTACACATCGAAGGTCTAGATGCAATTCGTAGGATAGGTTTTGAATTTTATGGAGCTGAAAGTCCTTTTCCGTCCTTAACAACTTTGGAATTTAGGAACATGCCATTGTGGGAAGACTGGTCTCATTGTGTTGGCTCAGAAGGAGGAGTTGTATTCCCCAGTCTTGAGCATCTCGTTCTTAGGGATTGTCCTATGTTGATAAAAAGATTGCCTAGTCAACTAAGCTCCCTCATTAAGCTCGAAATCAACTCCTGTCCGCGTATGGATGCCTCGCACTCTAACATTATTAGCCTTCCATCTCTTAATGAGTTAAAATTTAAAGGCTGTAATGAGGGGGTGTTGAAGAGTTTGGTAGACCTGACATCTCTAACCACTCTTGTCATAAAAGACACTGCTGAACTGACTTGCTTAAATTGTGAGTTTACAAGCTTCTTGATCAAACTAGAGAAGTTGGAGATGAGAAATTGTAACAAGTTAATGTTTTTATGGCAAGATAGAGATGTAGTTGAGAAGCTCGGTTGTCTAAAAAGCTTAGATGTACAAGGTTGTCCTAAATTCATGTCTTTTGTGGCTGGAGAAGAAGATATTAAGCTACCCAACAACCTCGAAGCTATCAGCTTGTATGATTGCGTCAATTTAGAGAAGCTTCCAAGCAAGATGCACACCCTCTCCTCTCTTAGACACTTGTTAATCAGTGATTGTCCAAAACTGGTGTCCTTCCTCGAAACAGGCATACTGACATCAGTGAGATCATCAAATATCAGCCGCTATGATACGTCGCAATCTCTACCCACAGGATTAAGTATTCATTCGGAAGGACCAAGCAGCAGCATTAACCACGTGGACATGACATCTTGTCTACAAGAATTAGCAATCTACGGATGCAAGTCTCTACCGGCATCTCCATTTAGTGAGGGTAGATTTTTACCTGCGACCCTCAAGAGACTTGTAATTCATGAATGCTCGACAGTGAAGTCGCTCGCGGAGATAATTCTAGACGATCATCAGTCACTTCAAAAGATTAAAATTGAGAGTTGCAAAAATTTGAGAAGCTTACCTCAAGGCCTGCACACACTGTCCCATCTCACTTCCTTGACATTGAAAGACTGTCCTGCTCTGGAGCTAGAGTGCTTTCCTCCTCTTTCTCCTAGCATCTCGACTTTTTATGTTGAGGATTGTCCGAATATAAAAGCGTTACCTAATCAGTTGAGTCAACTCACGTGTCTCCATAAATTAAGTTGTGACGTTATGCAGTTTCCCGACGGAGGATTGCCACCCCAGCTACGAGAACTCTGGGTAAGGATAAGCGGGAATATGAAGCAGCCGGTTGAGGAGTGGCTTACCCCCCTCACCTCCCTTCAACAACTGTTTATCATCGGCAACGCTGGAGGAGTGGGGATGGAGGAGGATCTTGCGCTTCCACCCCTTCCCTCTTTGCACCATCTGATGATCGTTAATATGGAAAACGTGGAAAGACTATCTAGCAATCTCCCTTCGTCTCTCCAGATCTTAGAAATCCAGAATTGCTCGAAGCTGAGGGAGTTGCCTCTGGATGACCTCCCTCCCTCCCTATTAGAACTCAGTATCGAATATTGTGGGATTCTGGAGGAGCGATGCAAGAAAGGGACTGGCTGCTCTTGGCACCTCATCCGCGAAATCCCAGTAATGGTGTTGAATTTCACGCGAATTACTTAAAAGGATTTGGACTCGAATATTACTTGAGGGAGTGTTCGCTTTGGTGCCCTCTCTGCTTAGTAGCTGTGATCGTGGTGGGTGCGATGAACCCTCTACGGTTCCTCCGGAGATGGCGTCGGAATTGTCTGAATGCCTTCTTCCAAAAGTCATTCTCGCGGCATGACTCCGAACGTGCATTTGCTCTCGTCAAACTCATGAATCATTTCGCCATTTCCTTCTCCTGCTCTACTCTCCTACCTGAAGTCTACCCAGATTCAGCATTAGTTCCCCTGTCCATTGAAATGCTTCGCGTGACTCCCACAAACCGGTGAAGATGCCGATGAATCTGGGCTGTCATTAAGGCACTGTCGCGTTTGAATTTGGATTTCTCAGGTTATTTTTTGCACTCTAGCTGTTTGTTGTATTGTCTCATTCAATTCGTTTGTTATCACTGTGCTCTGTCTCGTGCACCAATATTCTCTCAATCTTGTTTGCGTTGCAGATTTCTTTGGAATTCGATTGGTGAATTTACTCAGCAACCTATGGAAAGGTCTATTTACCCTTCCTTCACCATCGCCTTACCAGTAAGTCTAGGAGAAGTTGCTGAAGGGACCCTGGACGTGAGTCTGCTTCTCATTGTAGGGTCGAAGGGACATGCCACTGCAGGCTTTTTTGTTAAGATCTCGACTCTTGTGCAAACTTTTCCATGATCTCTTGGTTCTCGAATTTCTCATGAGGATAGGTATGTTCTCTTTCCTCCTTCGATAAGTGTCTGTGATTCCTTAAAGTGCAATCCACTAGATGAATGTGAAGCCTGGACTTAACTTGTGTGATTTGTAAATAGCAAAGACAGGTTTGAAAATGTTTGAAGTTGCATCACATTGGAAAGGAGTGGTTCAGAACTTCAGATGGATAGAGCAAGTTCATGTCACATTAATGGCAGATCGGTGCTTTAAATTTTGTTTCCTGTTTTAGTCTGGAGACTTCATTTGAACACATTTACTAAGTTGTGCAACGTATTTGACTGCTGTTCCTTATATCTAATTGTGATATGTGAAAATTACTTTTGCAGCATTCACCGGAAGTGCAAGAAACTCGGTATTAACTTTCAGTCTGCATTTACAAATACAACATACTTATTCCCACACATGTGATCTTTATTTCTGAGCATACTGTGATGCACATCAAGATCTATGTGGGAAACAGATTTATTGCGCCTCAACCCTTCCATTCCAGCAGTTTACTCACCATCCAAGATTTGAGCGATGCAGATATTTACATGTTTTTGGCTTTTAAAGCCTGGAGGTGATGTGGCTGTCAATGTATTGGAACCTTCATCTGTTCCTTTTTATCAGTGATTAAATTTCCTGAAGGCGTGTCTGCATATGTTTGGCATCTTGTTTCATACTCATCATAGTCAAAGGACCGGGCAGAACAAAACAAGGTCTTTTTGATGGGAGAACGGTAATAATTCGAACAATATCGAATTAACGCAGCGGAATAAAATAATCTCCCCTCTTGTGTAAACCTAATAGGAATCGATGTAGTAGAGTAAAATAAATACCAAGCACGCGAACACAAGACGATTTTTTTACGTGGAAAACCTCCTCGATGTGAGGAGATAAAAAACCACGGGATCGGAGTCCACCCGAAAATCTTCACTATCAATAAAATTGTTCTTCTCTAGCAAATACTAGAGGTACATAGCAGCAAACACCTCAAGAACATAATTCTTGGCAATACACATGAACTTCACAAGAGATAAGGATAAATCGACCAAAAACGCAGGTTTTGATCAATCCACGAAAAACCTGATGTATGGAGCTTCAAACGAAAATCAAACCGTTAAGATTCGATTAAATTGCGCCACGAACATGCTGACAAAATTTCAGCTTAATCGGACCACGAATCGACCTCCGACACCAGCTTGATGTAAATCAGATATTGCCCCAAACCCCGCATTTTCTACTTTCTCTTTTTCTCTTGTTCTTGTTTCCTTTTCGTCGCTACCTCTTTTATAGATAGTGAGAAACCCTATTTCCTCATATAACTTATTATATGGGCTCAAGCCCTTTTGGGCTTGCAACTCATTGGGTCTCCTCCACATGGAGTGAACCCGGCCTAACAAATCTCCCCCTCACGACAATGTGGAGGGATTCACCATCCCTGCTATCAAACGGTAATGTTCAAGCTTCTCTCTTGGTAGAGTCTTCGTCATCATATCGGAGCCATTATGATCCGTATGAATTTTCTCAAGTTCCAACAACTTTTCATCTATAACATCCCTTATCCAATGATATCTAACATCAATATGTTTCGATCTAGAATGAAAAGATGAATTCTTACCAAGATGAATTGCGCTTTGATTATCACAAAATAGCACATACCTCTTTTGCTTGAACCCAAGTTCTTCTAAGAACTTCTTCATCCATAGCATCTCTTTACTAGCTTCGCCACCGTAATAAATTCAGCTTCGGTTGTAGAAAGTGCAACACACTTCGCAATCTTGACTTCCATGACACGGCTCCACCAACAAAAGAAATCAAATAACCAGAAATAGATTTACGAGTATCAATATCTCCTGCCAAGTCGGAATCTGTGTATCCAACTAACTTAAGTTTCCCGGTCTCGAAACTGAGTTTCAAATTTGAAGTTCCCCGAAGATACCTCATAATCCACTTCACCGCATTCCAAAGGTGCTCTCGCTTGGATTTGACAAATAGCGACTAACAACGCCAAGCGCGTGCGCCAAGTCTCGGGCGTGTACATACCATGGCATACATTAAGCTTCCTACAGCTGAAGCATATGGAACACTTTCCATATCTTTCTTTTCTTTTATCGTAGGACTTTGCATCATATTTAACTTAAAGTGGGCAGCAAGAGGAGTACTAACCACTTTAGCCTTGTCCAAGTAAAATTTCTGAAGGATCTTCTCGATATATTTCTCTTGTGACAAAAATAACTTCTTAGCATCTCTGTCTCGGGTAATTCTAATGCCAAGAATTTGCTTCGCCGAGCCCAAGTCTTTCATGGCAAAAGACTTGCTCAACTGTTTCTTCAATAACTCAATTCTTGAAGCATTCCTGCCAATAATCAGCATATCATCAACATAAAGCAAGAGAATAATAAAGTCATCATCAGAAAATTTTTGGACAAACACACAGTTATCCGAGGAAGTCTTCTTATAGCCCTCTGAAGCAAATTTCTTATACCACTGCCTCAGTGCTTGTTTTAGGCCATAGAGACTTTTCTTCAATTTGCACACATAATCCTATTTCCCTTTCACTTTGAAACCCTCAGGTTATTCCATGTATATCTCTTCCTCCAAGTCACCATGTAGGAAGGCCGTTTTAACATCCATTTGCTCAATTTCTAAATCTAGGCTAGCTGCCAAGCCTAGTACCACACGGATAGAAGACATTTTCACTACCGGAGAAAATATATCATCAAAATCAATACCTTTTCTCTGACCGAATCCCTTAACAACCAATCTAGCTTTGTACCGTGGTTGTAAAGTATGTTCATCTTGCTTTAACCTATATACCCACTTGTTCTTCAAAACTCTTTTACCTTTAGGTAACTTCACCAATTCAAAAGTATGATTATCATAAAGTGACTGCATCTCATCTCGCATAGCATCGAACCAATTGCTTTTGTACTCATCTTCTATTGCTTCGCATAACACTCGGGGTTCACCCGCATCACCAATAATACATACTCATCTTCAGAATACCTGGTGGAAGGTCGTCGGTCTCTAACGGATCTCCGGATGGAACATCCAAGTGGAACATCTAATTGAGCCTCTGGTTCAGGAATAATATTATCTATTTCAACATGTTCAGGAACATGTGCATTATTTGGAACATTGACTTCCTGCTGCTCTTCATCAACCTGTATAGGAATATTTGTAAGAGGAACTGGATCTAAATCAACCAGATTATCACTAACCTGTGGTGCTGAAATCATCTTCGATTTCTCAATATCCTCTATTGTTTGATCTTCCATAAACACAACGTCTCTGCTTCTTACAATTTTCTTTTCAAGTGGATCATAAAATTTGTAGCCAAGCATATCCTATCCATAACCAATAAATATGCACTGTCGTGTTTTCACATCAAGTTTAGACCTCTCATCTTTGGGAACATGCACAAATGCTTTGCACCCAAATACACGCAAATAATCATAAGAAACTTCTTTGCCTGTCCAAACTCTATTAGGAACATCAAACTCTAAAGGAACGCATGGAGTAAGATTTAATACATGCACAACTGTACTTAAAGCCTCACCCCAAAAGGATCCAGATAGCTTTGACTGTGAAAGTAAGCATCTTACCCTTTCAACCAATGTTCTGTTCATTCTCTCAGCTAAGCCATTTAACTGAGGCGTCTTGGGAGGTGTCTTTTGATGTCGAATACCTTGTTGTCTGCAATATTCATCAAAAAGTCCAATATACTCTCCCCCGTTATCAGTTCTGATGCATTTCAATTTCTTTCCAGTCTGTCTTTCAACTGAAGCCTGAAATTGCTTAAAAGTATCTAACACTTGATTTTTAGTTTTCAAGGTATAAATCCAAATTTTCCTTAAAAAATCATCTATGAAGGTAACAAAATAAAGAGAGCCACCAAGTGATTTTGTTTTCATAGGACCGCAAACATCAGAATGCACTAAATCTAGTATACCCGACTTTCTTGAAGAAGGGAGCTTTTAAATGCAACTCGTTATGTTTTCCGCTAAACAATGAGCACACTTCTTTAGCGCTGAATTTTTCAATCCCGAAAGGAGCTTCTTCTTGGCCAATATTGACAAACCCTTCTCACCGATGTGACCGAGCCTCTTATGCCATAACTCAGCTGCATCTTCGCTATCTTTTGCATTAATTTTGTCGTAGACAATTTTGCCCGCATAATGTATAACGAATAATATTTTTCACCTCTAGCCACAACAAGAGAACCTTTGGTGAGCTTCCATTGACCATTTGAAGGTGCTGCAATACCCCTCATCATCCAACTTGCCCGTAGAAATCAAATTCAAGCGGATATCAGGTATATGTTTAACATTATTCAATACTAACCTTGTGCCATTGCTGGTTTCTAGGCACACATCACCGATGCCTATAGCTTGAGCTAGTCCATTGTTTCCCATCTTCACAGATCCGAAGTCACCTGACCTGTATGATGTAAAGAAATCTCTACGAGACGTAGCATGAACGGATGCACCATTATCAATTACCCAACTGGTCTCATGAGAAACAAAATTCACCACATCACCATCAAAAATAGTGAGAAAGTCTTCTTTAAGTGCAGCGACACGATTGTCATCACTGTCATTATCACTTATCTTCTCTTTACCTTTCTCCTTTTGTTTCTCCCTTTTTAACTGGCGACAAAACCTCTGAATATGTCCCTTCTGATGACAATAATGGCACTCAACATTAGCAAATTTATTATACTTACCTCTGCTTTTGTCTCGACTTTTATCTCTATTTCTCGGACCTCGAGACTCACTTCTCCCCTTTTTCTCAACAAAGACAAGTTTGAAAATGTTTGAAAGTTTCATCTCCTTGAAAAAGTGTAGCTCAGAACTTCAGATGGATAAAACAAGTTCTTGTCATGTTAATGGTAGTTAGATGCTTTAAATCCTCTTTCCTGTTTTAGTCTGGAACCTCCATTTGAACACATTTACTAAGTCGTGGAATTTACCTGACTAATTTTCCTTATTTCTCTGATTCTGACATGCAAAAATTACTTTTGCAGCATTCACCAGAAGTGGAATGAACTCGGTATTAACTTTCTGTCTGCATTTACCGATGCAAAGTACTTATTCCCACACTCACAATCTTCTCATTTGTGAGCATACTGTGATACACATTGAAATCTATGGGGGAAATGGATTTATTGCGCTTCAACCCTTCCATTCCAGCAATGAAGGCATTTTGTGGACTGGATAGCACTCAATGAAATCTTTGCCTTTTGTTCATTTTGATGACTATTCATATTATGCTTCATGGAATCAAAAGTGCATAGCCCTGAACTCTGGGGTTGCTGGCTGACAAAGTCAGGGTGAGTAGATTTGTTTCTGCTATTTCTTGACTGGCTGTTTAGGAGGCGGGTAATTATCATGGGTATAATCAGAATCTGGAAAGGATCTCTTCTGAAGTATTAGCAAATTGTCCGCATTCTACTTGTTTTGTTACAGTTCCAACAAATGTCCGCATCTTCCAAGAAGCAAGTTTGCTAATGAAGGCCTCTTCCAAGAAGCAGCCCTATCCTTTGATAAGAATATCCAACTTATGAAGTCTTGTCTCCTTTGCCTATTTCTCCAGGACCATTGATGGTCATCGTTGTTGAGGGAGTCTTATAAACAATCGATGGACTTCTGTAAACTTATTTAGTATAACATCAGTCAAGCAGAGTAATTTACGTTAATCAACTGCAGCTACCCAACTTCATCGGAATCTTCCAGTCTTATGATTATTCAAAACATATTGTGATTATCGTTAATTGATGGAATTGATGGAACTGACATAAGAAGTTCTCACCTTGCCTTGAGCGATTTTTCACTTTCGAAAATTATAAAGTCCCTGATATGGATGCGCGATGTCTCCAGTTTGAAAGATGGAGCGTAGTGATTTAACCGCTCATGCTTCAAGCAATTGATTTTCTACTACATCATTGTACTTCTACGATATGTTATTCGCTCCAGTTTCGATGAAGACACCGAACAGATGTTCAGAATTCAGAGCTAGATTTCTTTTTGCGTTTGCAGGTTTTTGCTTTCAAGGAATCTACAGGTAAATTAGCATCTCTGAATGAAAGCTGATTGGTATTAAAGCTGGTGACTTCTGATGAGGCGAATGTTATTTACGTTCTGGCTTTGTCTTCGGCACTCGTTCATGAAAATCCAAACTTTTTAGCTGCTCCATTTCAGCTACGTGAAGGAAGGACTAGTTTTTAGGGCAGCTCTTGGGAAATAGATTTACAGCCACAGTGGCGTACCAATGTCGCCTTTATATGTGGTTGCATTGAACCTTTCATAGTATAAAATTGGAACCTAAAAGTTAAAACATATACTGAGATAATTCCCTAAATGCAATCTTAAATTTAACGGGATTAAAACTATTCCTAAGATGCACCGACCTAAATGCAATTTCTGTTCATTATATTTTGCATTTTCCTTTTTTGCTTTCAATTTCTTTTTTTAAATTTTTTTTTAGAATTTTAATGACCAACTCGCGGCCGATAGAACGAGGGGTGATATTTTTACAATCTCAAAGCATGAATGGCAATTTGAGAAGATGTCAACGTGATGCAGTGAAGATTTAGCTCAAAATACTCACTTCTTTACCTCGCAGAAAGCAACTTTCATCTATGCATACTATTGTCCAATATGAGAAAAAGTTGACAGCAACACTCGCAGGAGACCCAACAAGAAGCGCCAGAAGCTACTTCAACAGAACGAAGACCCCACCAATCACAAATGCAAGTATTTAATCCAAATTAGATAAAAACAAATCCTCATTCAATACACAAATACATACGGACAGCAAGCTCGTAGGACATCTTAAGCCCGTTTTGAGCATAAGAATGTGATAATCCAACATGAAATCGATACAAGTCCAAAGCGCCGGTTTCTTACGTGGATATACATGCTGAGGAGGTCCAAGTAACGCATAAGGAACACCAAACAACAACCAACTTTACTTGCCTCAAATCTGGGTAATACGGAATCCTATCATTCTTTATGTGTTTCAAGCCTTGAAACGCTACAATTTGATGGAAAGCGAATGTAACATCAACGCGGCATCTCTCTATATGTTCACATGACTAGAACACTATCAAAATGAGATCGAAATCCGCACGTTCCACATATGAACAAAAGCGACCAGCAAACACCCGTGTTATGTTCAAGGCTTGAAATGATTAAAATTCGATGACATATCAAAATCCAGAATGCTTACGATTTGGAGTCGGGCATTCTGTCGAACAGGTTGTGGGCGAGTGGCATGAAGCACTCGGTCAACAGAAAAGCTTACAATTTTGGAGAACCATGTGACGTAGGATCCTCAGCTAGACAATGGCAGAGACAAAACCTGAGTTCCAACGACAGGCGACAATCGAAACAATAATTTGAAGCTCTCGGCAAAAGGCGATGCAGAACAACCACCTGATCGAGTCTCAGTGAATATCGACCGTACACTACGTTACGAAGGTATATCCTCGAGTTATTGAAACATGGGGGATCCGCTAGAGCTGCAAAACATCAGCATCGGGACACGTATCAAAACTCCGAGATGGGCCTTGAAAGGTGTCGATAAATATATTTATTAAAACTAAAATCATGGGCATTGTCCGATTGAAATGCTTCGAAGAGGCTTGATTTGAGGCCAGCACTTCTTTTGTCTCGGGACACGAATCAAAACTCCATCAACGTTGATGGAGAATATCTCGGGATTGACCCAGTTGCAGACTCCAATGGTTTATGCTTATGAAGAGCCAGTGAAAAGAGATGGAGGAAGGAGGAGGAGGACAATGAACAAACTAAAGATTGGACTCTCGAAAATATTTTATGTTAAAAGTTATGTTAATCAGAATATCATGCAAAAATGTTTACGCAAAATGCGAATAAGTCTAGCATACCGGAAAATGTAATAAAATTTCTCAAGCAATTATTGAAGCAAAGGCAGGCCTACGCACGAGCGTCCGATTAGATGGCTATACATAAAGATCATTAAAAATGTTTTAACATAAAATTGATGGTTATAGGTGTGATACAAGGGTGCTTTAGGAAATATGATGCGAGATAAATGCCACTTTTCACTTGTCAATTACCTGAAATTGGGGGTTGTCTATTATAGATGTAATGCGAAGATCGCTTTGGAATTGGGAAATATCACTTTTGGCTCAAATGAAAGGATTTTTTTCTTCTTTTTCGGTCAGCCTTACACAAAGTGAAAGGATCTGCTCTAGTTGGACTCCTTCATTTTCGTACTTAACTTAGGCTTTCAATTTTCGTCTTTACTTGAGCCCACGTTACTGAGCTTATAGGCAAATAGGCGTTGTTAGATGCTCGAAGCATATTTTTCGATGTTTTTTCATTGTTGAACAATGTTTTCTAAGTAACTTCACACACGTTTTTATGGTTATTCTTGACGACCATTACAAATAAGATCGTTGCATTTTCTGATTTCCTCTCGAAACAAGTAAATAAACATGTTCAATAAAGCGACATCATATGGTTGTGCAAGAGGGACCCTGTATATCTAGCTGGGGTGTCCTATCTTATGTGTTTCACTTTCAGTTGCTAAGGGGACTTGCTCCTCATGTATGTACACAGTATGCTAGGACCTGCATCAAAAAGACATGTTGAGGTTTTCTTTGGTTCAGAACTATAAGTTTTGCTCTGTTTTCATCATAAGGCAAGATCAGGCCAAGTTATGGTGTGGGGACATAGTACATCGCCAAGAACATGATGATGAGAATGGGGCAGGGGAAGTCGTTTCAGCATGTGGAAATGATGACTCCTCTGATGCCTATGATCGCTTTCCTTTGGATGAAACATCTTAAATGGATTTTCCGGTGGAAGGTCATACTCTTGTTAATGTCAGAGCCAAGTTATTTTCCGTTCATGACTGTCCGCCAATACGCAGCCTTTCTAATGTCCCGTAAAGCGAGGAACCTTACTAGTGACGAAAATCGGCAAATATTTTTTGTGATGCTTCCGTGCATATAATTTTCATTTAAATAATCGAAAGGAGTGGCATAAAAGGTTCAGTTTTGGCCACTGTTGCTGCCACTGCTAACATGATGCTGAAATATGCAGCCGCACGCAAGATATATAAGATTTAAAATAATGGCTCTTGAATCTTTTACAGGATTTGACTTCAGAGGAAATTGCTTTGGGTAGATATTCGGTCGGATGATATTGTCCTTCCATGCCTGTGTAAGGGAAGACTTGCATGGTCCAACTAGCATTGTGAGTTCTGGGGAGTGTAAGAAGCAGAATACTCTCAACTTCTGTTACATCCAACGTCGTCTATCCTTTTCCGTGCAGTTCAAGAGAAATATACCCAAAAATATGTGTTAGACATATATCATGATTTGGCAAGGTGGCCAGGTGCTTCTTGGGAAGACAATGAGCATATCGTTCAATGCATTTTGTTTGAATCCGATTATTTGTGGCACTTAAGCGTGAAAATTCAAAATTCAAGGGACCCAAGGACTTGTGGCTCACACCCTCCCCCCAATAACGACTTGGTAAAAGCTGCATACATTGCAATCCCTAGCCTGGGAGAAGATGGTGAAGTTCCCATGTGAACCCTCAGACCATATGTTATATGCTGTCGGAAGTGTATTTGGCTAATGATAGAACACTCCATGTATGTGGAGCCAAGTTCCCGCTGCTCCGCTGGACTTTCAGAAACACGTTTAGGATGGTTGTGTGTAGCCAGATACCAGGATGGCCCTTTTAGCTCGAGTGGACTTGGGAGACCTAAAGTTATGGCGAAATGAAACTGCATAGTGATTGCTGACATTTATTTTTCCACAAGAGAAAATTGTTGATGATAGTGAGGAAAAAGAGGCTTCTAAAGAGAACTTGGCTAGGGACAATAAGGGTAAAGTTTCTTCTATATTTCTGGTTACTCTTAACATTTGTTTGTCCTGTTTCTGAGCCTCACTCCAGCAAATGTCTCTCGCTGGACTCCATCAGCTTGACACAGAGCGTGCACACAATGTCACGTAGATTCCTTATTACTCTTTTATTGGCTAAACCTCTTAATACTTCCCATCTCAAGGTCTTCCTCACTACCTACAACATCCCATTTAAGGGCATATGCTGTTCATTTGGCTACACACTAGTCCAGTTTATTATGGTATGTCATAGGGAATTCTCTATGACGAGTATGACAGGAAATTATGGGCGGAATTTTCAGAAACCAATGGAATATAAATGGTGTGTTCTGCCCCCATCTTTCTCAAATATCTTGTTAGAGGGATATAAAAGTTCTGAGATTGTTTTCTCTCAACAACATTGTTTTCTGCTGCTGCAGGAAGATGCTAAGATACAGAGATTATAGTGTGCCACTGGCTAAGACTAATTTAGACAAAATTACCCAATTCAAGCCTCTCGGGGGAGTTGATGGCGAGGACTTCGTCAATGGAAATGAAGACAAGAATCCATTCGATTCTGTGACCTCATCTTCGTGTGAGAACAGTAGGAATGCTTCAGTAAATGTTGGTGAAGCTAGCATTCCTGACAGAGATGAAATTCATATGTCTCTCAAGCTAGGTCCATCCATCAACTTCCTATGCAACAATGGCCATGAAAGAGCTGCTGAAGACATGCCACAAGCTCTCCGTGCTCTTTTGGATTTACTCAATGAAGATTACTAAAGGCGAAATAAGGTGCAGTCCTCATTCCCAGAGATCATGTGGAGACCCAAAGAAATGAGAAATGTGTGCAAAGTAAATAAAGAGAAATATTAGGATAGGAGTACGGTCATGCAATAAAGTCACAGTTTGACCTCTAGCATCTTGAGAAAGCATTAGCTTCTACATGGAGTTTGGAAAAGTTGCCTCCATATTTTCATGGGTTTAAAAGTGAGACGATTTGATACGAAGAAGCAGGAACAGTATACACATACTTAGGCCCGTTCATCAAAATCCTTTCCTGATTTCAGAGTAAAACCTGTCTGAGTTCGACATTTCCTGATCCGGATCGTCTTTCATGGAAGCTCAGGTGAGGCTACTGGAATTTTTTATTCATAGGCTTTTGCTACGGGGAGGAAACCTAGGCAGTTTAGGACTGTTGCCATCCTAAGACGGCAGGCTTACGAGCTGTTCTAGCTTCTATTGGGCGTCTCCCATTCCCCACAAACAAGCCTTCTTAATTAACGTGTAGGATCAATTGCCTAGAGTGCATCTGATTATCTCCGACATTTTCTTTAGTGTGTTGATGGTTGAATTGTGCAATGCGATTGTCGGACAATCATACCAGAGGCTTTAAATTGTTCATGCTTACAAACTGAAACTTGGGTCATTATGCATTTGCAGGTTGCCTTTCACTAAACATTAAACCACGAAACAAGCCCGTTATGAATTTTACTGTCGCAAATCCAACCTCAAAACACAATTCAGAAAATTCCTCACGTCTCATGTTGGGAGATAGCTTTTCACAGCCTGCTTCCCAGCGGCCGCCACCACTACTGCAATCAGCTCCGATCACCCAGCTGATCTGGTATATATAGAAGGAAGTGAGCAAGTTGCCGGAATTTCAACAACGAGTTCCCACGTGATGTACGGATTAGAACCCAAACGATAGATGCAAAAGTTTTTAGATTCTCATGTTCAGTGGTGCTTAGAGCTTCTCTCCAATAGGCTAGAGTATTGGTGTCCTGTTAAAGGTGTAAATAACAGAAAGAAAGGTAATATAGCGGCTCATAGTTTAGCTAAGTTTGCTTTAAATGTGGATCCCTTTTCTTCGAGAGAGTTTTGCTCTAGTTTTCAACTCGCAGTCGAGTGGGCTTGCATTTGTTCGCGATCATATTAAAGAAAGCCTACATAACACGATGCTCCCAATCTTGGCGCTGCTGCTGCCTTATATAGCACACCTGTCACAAACAAACAATTCTGCTATCTCATGATGCTGCAAAAATGAGAAAAACATAGCACTCAAGCACAAAAAGAATTCCATAAAATATTAGGATCCTCAACACAAGCGAAAAGATGAACTTATATAAGCCATGCCAATTAACAAGTGATTTGCGTAGTTAAAATCTCTCTAAATAAGTAATGCATTCCTTATCTCAATTGAACGAATTTTATCTTCCTAACACCAATCTACATATGAAGGCTATCTTTTCCATGATTATCTAGAAAGTGGTACACACGTGTGCAGAATTAACAATTGGGAAGGAGCATACCACTTGTCACCAATGTGGTAAATTAGGCTTATACCAACACAGTAATTTCCATTTAGGCCTAGTTAATGTGCTAATTGGGGTCATTGTACACTTTAAAGCATTCCTTCGGGTCCTTCAATTTGCAAAAAGAGGATTTTGTAAAAAAATACCTTAGGGCGACATTCTAATATAGTGATTATATTCATGACATGCATGATCAATACTTTCTCTTGTTTAGGTATCAAATTTCATTGTGATATTAAATATTTTCCATAATTCACCCATTCAGCCTATTTATGTTGATTTCAAAAGCTTTTGGTGATATCATTTTAAAAATAAGAGGAGAATCTTCGTATTGTAAAAGTATAAGTCAAAAACTTATTAGCACTAGATAAATATAGATACTTTGAGAAAAATGATATCGTGAGACAAAATTGTGGCTATGCATAATAGGTGGATATTCAATAAATGGAAATTGTAATCGTAAGGGTAACTTTAAAAAGTGAAAGTTAGACAAATTACACTTTCAGCTTAAATGTATAGATGAAATGAGAGACTGTGAGATAAAATGGTGGTTATGCCTTTTTTTTTTTAAAAAGTGGGCGTTATTTTAATACGGAAATTGTATTTGTTGGGGTAATTTCGTATGGCAAA
Source organism: Eucalyptus virginea (assembly GCA_014182375.1). Classification (NCBI taxonomy): domain Eukaryota; kingdom Viridiplantae; phylum Streptophyta; class Magnoliopsida; order Myrtales; family Myrtaceae; genus Eucalyptus; species Eucalyptus virginea. Next base: position 28,704,731 of record CM024515.1, read on the forward strand.
AAATGAAGTAAATGGAACTTTTAACTTAAGGGTCCGTTCGTTTCGCGGAAAATATCATATTTTCGGAAAACATTTTACGGAAGTCATTTTCCGGGAAAATGACTCTATTTTCTCAGTGTTCGGCCGAAACCTAAATTTTGAGTGGAAAATATTTTCCACTTTGTTCGTTAGCTAATTTAATTATTTGAGAAAAATTATCAAAAATTGAACTTTATTATTTTTAATTGACCAAAAATTAGTTTTATTTTTTATATTTTTTAAAAAATGAATTTTTAATTATTTGTATTTTTAAAAAATATAAATTTTTATTCTTTATTCTTTATTCTTTCTCTTTTTCCTTTTTCTTTTCCTTCCTCCTTCCTCCTCCTTCTACCTCCTCCTTCCTCTGCCAGCTCCTTCCTCCGCCGGCGATTCTCAATCCACGACGATCGGCCGGCTCGCGGTGGCGGCGGCGTTGACGGCGGTGGCGAAGACTTCCTCGCACTGATCGGCGGTGGTCGTCGCGCGGGCAGGCCCTTTTCGTTTTCCCCCAATCGCCTTCTCCCGCCTCCCTTTCTTCCTCGTCCGGCCTCGGGGTTGACTCGGGGATCGGCGATCGGGTCCGTCGACGAGACGGCGGCCCGCCGGTGGGGAGTCGGTCGGTTTCCACGTCGCGGTGGTTGATCCTCCGTCTTCGCGGCTGCACCTACCCCTCTCTCTCCCTCCCTCCTCTCCGCGTCGGAGCTCACGGTCGGCGGGCTCGCTGGATCGGGAGCCCGAGCTCGCCGCCGATCGGCGAGCTCGTGGCTCGTCAGAGCCCGTCGAACCTCTGGCGAGCTCGAGCGAGGCTCGAGCCCCGCCCAGCTCACCAGATCTAGCGAGGCCCGAGCTCCGCCCCAGGCCGGCGAGAGCTCCGCCTCGCCCGATCTAGCGAGGCCCGAGCTTAGCTTTGCCAAATCGGGCTAGGCGGAGCCTCGCCGGCCCGGGGCGAGGCTCAGGCCGACTCGCGGCCGCATCGGTCGGCGGCTCGCGGCGCGGCGGTCGCCGGCCGCCGTCATGGCCGGCGACTGGCCAAGGCTAAGGAAGAAAGATGAAAAGGAAAGAAAGAAAAGAAAAAAAGAAAAGGAAAAAAAGAAAAAAGAAAAAGAAAGCATAAAAATAAAACAAAAATGTTTTAAAAAGAAGAAGGAGTTATGGAAAATGTTTTCCACTTTTAAAGTGGAAAACATTTTCCTATCTTTGAAGGTTGTTTTTCTCCATGATGGAAAATATTTTCCTTGAGTAGTTTATTTTCCGTGAAACGAACACCGAAAAATCCGGAAAACATTTTCTGAAAGATGTTTTCCGTGAAACGAACGGAGCATAAATATATGGATGTCCTAAAAATATTCGTCATGATTCATAAGCTCTTTTTATTTTTATTTTTTTGGTCAAAACAAGTTCTTTTCATTGCTTCAAGTGATTCGGGAATTACAGCCTAGATGGGCCTTCGAATATAAAAGGTCCCATAAAACTTGAGGGGATTAGTTGTCCAATTACAGCCCACGAGCCTCTTTTTATGCATGCTTTCTTTTCTAGTAGAGTAGCACGTCTCACTATCACAAGCGGCTAAAAGCAAACTGCATTGTTTCAAATTATTTTTGTGATTGTGGGGGTTTAATAATTTTTAGAGAGGATTTTCGAGTATGATTACCAGATACCATCTAATTAAGAACTCGATTAGCATTTTCCCCATCGAGAATTTGATTAATTAGACTACCAATAGTTTTGATCCTAAGTTAAGAACAGAGTGTTAGGTATAAAAAATTAAGAACAAAATGAGAGATGTAGATCCCCATCGTGAATCACATTCAATCTTACCCCATCCAGTATAACAATTTTAAGAAATGAAAAGGACTTCAAAGATATAACCTTTGATATTGGAACTTTGAAAGTATATGGTGACATTTTAATTATATTCTAATTATCAAGCCACCTTTCCAAAGTCACTATCTAAACTACCTAACTTCTATGGCTGTGTGTGGTTATCTAAATAAATTGATTTTTGATAAAATAGCATTTGATTGAAGTGAAAAATCCTAGTGATTTTCTCATGTTCAATTTTGTGTTTGAATGATGATAGATCTTGCAATGCCCTATATCACGTCAAGAATGCAATTAGAATGTTCAAGTCTAGAGTATCAAATCAATCGGTAGTCAAAATGTCGATTTGTCGCACTATTATCACTAATGTTAGCCAGCGCTTTCTATTTCTAGAGATGATTTAGCTAGATGATTTTGAGAATGGCTAACAAGATTGATCCATCAAGTAATTTATCAGATTATAGATATACTTTTAAACAAATGGGTCATGTAAAATATATTAAGAAAAGTCTGACATGCATGATATTCCAATCTATACTTTTTTATAAGAGAAAAAGTCACTAAAAACATTAAACTTTATCTAATGTAATAAATATACCCAAAACCCTTTTTCGTGACATAAAAAAATTCAAAATTTGCGAGACACATTTACTCTGAAATTCTTTTCATAACACAAAAAATCTCAAATTTATATTCTCGTGACACATTTACGTACAAGATATTTTCGTTTTTCACATTTTAAAATTTTGTTTCTTTTTTTTTTTTTCTTCTCCTCTCTTTCCTCCGCTAGCCATGGCAAGGAAGCCAGACAGATACCCTCATCGGCATCCGATGAGGGTGGCTCGCCTAAGTCTGGCTTCCCTTCGCCAGCCATAGCGGAGGGAGGGAAGAAAGAAAAGAAAAAAGGCAAAAAAATAGAAAAGGAAACCAAAAAAGACAAAAAAAAATATCGTTAAATTAAAATACGAAAATAACTTTCATGAACAAAATTTGAGATTTTTTATGTCATAAAAAATATTTAAATTAAATTTATCACATTAGACTAAGTATAATATTTTTTATGGCTCTTTTTCCTTTTTTATAATTTTGCAAGACGGTACCATCATTCATTGATCATTTAAAGAGCTGTACAATAAGACATCTTTCGTTGGAGAAAGCGGAGGACCACGTTATAAACAACCGTTGCCTTTCCTAGAGTTTTTTTTTTTTTTTTTTTTTGCCGGTCCTACTCTATCTCTACTCTAACGCTCACTTTAAAACTTTTGCCCTACCTCCTTACAGGGTGTGGAACTCACTCCTGAAACTAAATCGTCCCCACTCCAAACCTTCCTGAGAAAGTGTGGATTCAAACCTCCATTTTTCATATTGGAAATGTGGCCTTGGGCAAACCCCGGTGGTTCTTTCCTAGAGTTAGGGCGTAGCATAGGTAGGGGGTAGAGCAGAGCATTAATGGCCAACTTGCAACTACTTTCATTGATGATGTTTGGGAGATCCAGGTCCTTTTCCGAAGATGCTGGTGAGATGAATGAACGGCCATTGCTCCAATTTCAACCTAAGGCACAAAAAGCATTGAGTTGGAGATTTTAGTTGGGAACTTATATTGGACATTGACCAACGGCTAATGCACATTACCGTTGCTCCATGGCTGGTCCTCAAATCCTCCACCGGCGGTTTTTCTTTTTCTCTCTCGCTGACGACTCCTCAAGCTCCTTCAGTCGCTTGAGCTGGCCGCACCACTGCGGCGTCCATTCAACTTTTGACAGCTTGGCCGGAGATAAACGCTGTAGGGATGGGAGGGTTGCTTCCATGTAGTAGTACATCAGGACACGTGTGGCAACAATTAACCATGGTGGTGGAGTCCAGTTCCGTTATGGCGGTACAACTCCACGCACGGGCAAAGCTAAGATTTAGGTCTCAGTCATAGCTGAGGGACCCAACTCAACGCTAATATTAAAGAGGATGAGGGGAGATCTTGTTGTAAGAGTTTTTCTAATTGTGGACTATATTAATTGATATTGTAATTTACCGTTTAACGTTTACCGTTTTACGGGGTTTGGTCTAAGGTGAGATAGAAGGTTTCTTAATTAGTCTAATATGGGCTGGCTAGTGTGGGCCGAGTTGAGCCGGCCCGTAATGAGGGGACCCGGCTGGAAACTCTATAAATAGTGCTCAAGTCTCTCCTCTAACCCTAATTCTCACATGTATCCTCACCTAAAGGGCGTTTACCTAACGCTGCACGTGAGGAGGCTGCCTCATTGAGCCAGTGATACGGAGGGCAATAGAGGAGAAGGACTTGATGCGTGGATCCCCTTGATATATGTGGGTAATCCTTATTCTGCTTCCGCTTTATGTTCGATGAATCCCAAAACAGGTGCGTTAATCTTTCTACTCAATTATGCATGTTCTTGTTCTGGTTATGGAGATCTTGGGTTGCGCAATTTGCGTCCAACACTTGTTTCCATAGGGAGAGAGAGAGAGAGCGAGGGTATGAGATGAAAAACCATGTATATTTATATATGGATTAACACAATGAAAAAATCAAAATTAAAATACTTATGATATTAAACACTCGATATTAATACATTTGTGATTGATTTACTTTCTATTAGTTTTCGTTTGATTTCACAAGTTAGTATACCTATGATAAACGGAGGGTAAAATCCGTGTCATCCAACTCAACAATTTGAAACTAAAATTTAATGAACACTAATTAAATGTGAATTTGTCATAAGTATATCAATCTAGAATTTTTCATGATATTAACCCTTTATGTATCAAGTCGCAAATATGTACAAATTAGTTTTACAAAAGAACATCAACAAATATTCTAAGAAAAGCAATCTCTTAGTTCGGTAACTCAAAAAAGAAAAAGAAAAAGAGTCGGTAACAAAAATGGCTTTAATCAATTGTAAAATATTCATACCCATATAATTCATAATTTAGTCATCGTGCATGTATAAATATTGAAGCGCCACGAACGTGATTTTTTCTTCCGGGGGGCTTGGCTGTGCACATAATATAAATCCTGGCTAAAAAAGTACATAATATATATTTCATATGTTGCTTTGTCATTCAATATTTATAATATAAATAGGTAATACATGATAAAATTATAAGATATTACTGAACTAAAGAAATTAAAAAAAAATCAAAATTAAAATACTTATGATATTAAACACTCGATATTAATATATTTGTGATTGATTTACTCTCTATTATTTTTCGTTTGATAGTATACCCGTGACAAATGGAGAGTAAAATCCGTGTCATCCAACTCAACAATTTGAAACTAAAATTAACGAACACTAATGAAAGGTGAATTTGTCATAAGTATATCAATCTAGAATTTTTCATGATATTAATCTTTTATGTATCGAGTCGCAAATATGTACAAATTAGTTTTACAAAAGAACAACAACAAATATTCTAAGAAAAGCAATCTCTTAGTTCGGTAACTCAAAAAAAAAAAAAAAGAGTCAGTAAAAAAAATGGCTTTAATCAATTGTAAAATATTCATACCCATATAATCCAAAATTTAGTCATCGTGCATGTATAAATATTGAAGAGCCACGAACGTAATTTTTTCTTTTGGGGGTGTTGGGAATAACTGATCCCCGAAAACCGGATTCGACACTAAATCGAACCCCTAAAACGAATGCGGAAGCGAAGCTCGGGAAAAAACACGTATCACCGATCCTAAGGCACACCACGGATTCGAGCGTACCTTGTTAGCTACAGATTAGACACCGACGCCGATAGAGGAAGAAAACTTAGCCCTATTCGATCCGATGACGACAATTCGCTTGGAAGGAAGACGGCGTCGCTTCCTTTTGCTTACTATTCCTTGGAGAGAGAGAGAACTTTGAAAGAGAGGAAGACGTACGTTGATATCCGTTTCCAACCAGTGTCATCTCTCTCTCTCTCCTCCCTTTATACCTTCCCCCATCCACGGGCCCTATTCCCGTGGGCCGGGCTTTTGGGCCAAAGATGGGCGGACGGGCCTTAAGCCCATCACCAATTAAAACCATCATCTCCCACTCGCACATGGTGGGCTGAACAGGATTCTCTTTACCTCTCTTCAACATTCATACGGTGAATAATCCGTGCGACCAGCATACTTTGAGAGCTCGTTGCTATACATCCGTTAGGAATATATAACACTCATAATGGGCGTCACACTCCGAGTAGATTTAGTATGCAGTACCCTAGATCGATCGATCACATTTATATCTCTCTTAATCTCTTTTAAACAATGATATATATATATATATATATATATATATATATATATATTGTATTCACAATTATGATTATCCCAAAGACAGTCATAATTGGTTAACCGGTGAATACAAAACCATAATGTGATTCTCCAAAATCGATCTTCCTCTTTCCTTCAAACTCTCAATTTCAGTTCAACTTGCTTTTCTAGAAATGTCCCATTAGATCGAATCAAACTCATGACCATTGGCAACATCCTAAGATAGCAAACACTAAATAGAAATCTTGAGAATAAGTAAGAGTCATGAGGGGACTAAAATTGAGGAACTCTTTTCCTCAAGAGCATCACACGGCATAAAAGTTGAGATCAAACTTTTTGCCACTCTTATTGGTCGTTTCATGCATACGTAGTATGAAATACGTATTACGGTATTAACTCCTTTCCCATGGAGCGTATGTCTACACCTTTCAATACCGTACAGATGACAGCTTAGACATACCCAATGTCTAACTTGAGTTCACGTATCTACTCATTCACAAAATTCATCAGAACTCACATCTAGCATCATAAACAGATAAAGTAAAATATGTGGGTTATTTTACTTTCGGACATAGTAAGTATTATGTCCTCATCTTAACACCCCGATTAAGGCGACATACGTATTTTAAGCTTGAGCCCTCGATTATCACCTAGATAATAAGCTTAAAAACAGTCTCATCTCTATTTATCACACAGTAAAGAGGCGATTACCCGTGTGAGTGGGCTAATCTTATATCTGTCCGACATACTTCTCAACTTAAAATAATGCACTGAGCATTAAGATGCATAAAGATCATACAAAGATTCATAGGCATTAATGATGAAAACACAAATTCATCAAATCGTGAACACTTAGGGAAATTACAATATTCAGTACATCAGCCTCTACGCAATCCTAGAGATTTCATATGGCCACAAAACACATCTCTAGGTATTGGCTTTGTCATAGGATCTGCTACCATTCTATGCGTAGTATGTACTCTAAGTTCACATCTTTTCGTGCAATCATATCATTGACAAAAGTATACTTGGTATCTATGTGTTTGGGCTTGCCATGATATTTTGGACCTTTGGTGTACGCTTTCGCTGCTTGGCTATCACAGTTAACAAATAACAAATCTGCAGCACTTCCAATAACACCTAAATGATCCAATAATCTCTTAAGCCAAACATCTTCTTATACTGCTGCTGATAATGCCACGAACTCGGTTTCCATCGTGGACAAGGCTATACACTTTTGTTTCTTCTTGCTCCATGATATGGCGCCATTGTTCAAGAAGAAAGCAAATCCCGAGGTAGATTTTCTTTCATCTAAATCTCCTCCCAATCAGCATCTGAATAGCCTTCAAGTCGCAGATCCTTTCCTTGGTAATTCAACTTGAAATCAGCAGTTCCCTTCGGATACCTCGGTATTCTCTTGACGGCTTTCCAATGTCTTTGGACCGGGATTGGATTGGTATCTACTCACCATTCCAACTGCAAAACATATGTCGGGTCTTGCACACATCATAGCGTACATCAAGCTCCCAATAGCACTAGCATAAGGAACATATTTCATTTGTTCCTTCTCTTGTGGAGTCCTTGGACACAGTCTATGGCTCAATCCTTCACCCTTTGCAATAGGAGTATCCATGGGTTTACAATCTTGAAATCTTAACTCCAAGAATGTATTCAACATCACCCATGTCTTTCATCTCAAAGTTGGAAGATAACCAATTCTTCACAGTATTAACAAACTCCATATTGCTTCTGGCAATTAGTATATCATTAACATATAATGATATGATCACAAATTGATCATTGGATCTTTTGATATATACACAATGATCCTCGTCAATCATTGTAAAGTCATATGCCATTATGGCATTATGAAAATGTATATACCATTATCTTGAGGAATGCTTAAGGCCATATATCGACCCCCAAAGTCGACATACCTTTTCTTCTTAGCCTTTCACTATGAAAACAGCAAGTTGTTCCATATATATTTCTTCCTCTAATTGTCAATTGAGGAAAGCAGTCTTTACATCCATTTGATGTAACTCAAGATCCATACTAACCACTATTGCCAGAATAATGCGAATTGAGGTAAATCTCACTACAGGAGAAAACGTATCTTCATAATCAATTCATTCCTGTTGATTATACCCCTTCGCCACAAGGCGAGCCTTATGCCTTTCTATCGAGCCATTAGCCTTTCGCTTTATTTTGAGAACCCACTTGTTCCCAATAGCTCTGCGTCCTTTTGGAAGATCAACCGGTTCAGGACTTGGTTTGATCTCATTGACTCCATTTCCTCTTCCATTGCATTAATCCATTTTTCCTTACTAGGGCAATTTAGAGCCTCATTAATATTTCTTGGCTCATCCTCATCTTGTGGAGCAACCATAAAAGTTTCCCTTTCAATGTCAAAACGTCGACGGGGAATACTTTGGCGACTTGTTCGCCGTATGGGAGATTGTACACTTTGCACATCATTCCCCATCATGCTCCCACTTGGATGAGATAATGATGATGTCATCTCATTATGTGGTTGCAATTAAGAATGATTTGAATTCAATTCATCACTTCTCATATTACTTCCACTTGAACGAACTCCACTAACATCATTATCCTGATCCAAGATCTCAAATAGGGAGTGATCTTCCCCTATTTCGCCCTTCTTAGGAAATTCATCCTCTAAGAATGTGACATCCCGTGATTCGAATTCAGTTATACTCCCACTTTCCTGCTCACCTATGAACACATACCTTTTTGAGTGTTCTGAGTATCTTATGAAAATACTCTTCTTTCCTCTGGGACCCAATTTCCCAAACTTGTGAGAGGACTCATGTGTATAGGCAGCATAACCCCATGGCTTAAGAAAACTTAAGTCTGGTTTTCTACCTGTCCATAACTCATATGGAGTGGAAGCAACTGATTTGGAAGGCACCGGTTAAGTATATGGGCAGCAGTTAACAACGCATCACTCCAAAAAGTCATAGGCAAGTTAGCACGCGCTATCATGGACCTAACCATTTCCAGTAGGGTTCTGTTTCTTCTTTCTGTAACACCATTTTGTTGAGAAGTATATGGAACAGACAACTATCTTTCTATTTCTTTTTTATCACATAATTTTCTGAACTCATCAGATAAATATTCTCAACCTCGATCGGATCTCAATACTTTTATTTCCTTGTCTAATTGATTTTCTACCAATTTCATAAACCTTTTTGAAACAACTTATGCTTCAGATTTATGAGAAATCAAATAGACATATCCGAATTGAGTATATCATCTACAAAAGTGATGAAATAAACAGCCCCATGCCTTCCTCTCACATTCATTGAACCACAGACGTCAGAATGGATTAAATGCAGAGGAAATTCAGCTCTTTTATCTTTTCCAAATGGTTTCCTTGTCATTTTCCCTACTAGGCAATGCTCACATCTAGGCAAATCGACTTTTTCAATGTTGCCCAACAAGCCCTATTTAGCTAGTCTATTCATATGTTGTTGGCCAATATGACCAAGTCTAGCATGCCACATAATCACATCATTATCATATTAAGTAGAAGACGTGAACAAGGGAATAACAAATATTGACATCACCACAGTCAACATCTAGTACAATAAAACCATCCAGAAAGTGACCACAATCATAGTAGTTTGTATCCAAATACAAATCTACACCTCTTTTATGGAAGTTCACACTAAAATCAAGCTTAAACAACACTAAAACAGACACTTAAATTTCGACAAATTTCCGGAGCATATGGAACATCATGTAGGAACAAGGTGCGTCCACCACGCATGTTTAATTGGCAGGTGCCAACCCCTTTAACTTCATCTCTGGAGTTATTTCCTACATGGATCCACTTAGTTCAAGTAGATATTCGTTGGAATTCCACGAAGGATTCTCTATCCTTCGCTACATGGTCTGTCGATCCTGAATCTACAGTCCACAAAGGATTGGATTCAGCCAATAATGCAGAACTTGACACATAAGCAAAGTTCTCAAATGTACAAGAGGTGTTTACCTTTTTTTGGCTCACAACAATTGCGAGCATAGTGACCTTTCTTGTCACAATTGTAACACCTCACCCTTGACATTTTCTTCACTTGAAGACGTTTTCCTCTCTTGTGTTGGTTAACTCTTGATTTCTTACAACAAGGACTTGATCCTTTGCATTCCCACATATTGAACGAATCAATACGCTTGCGCTTAGAGCACAAAGCCCTTTCTGAGCTAGAACCAGCATTGCAAATATCTATTTTCTCAGCTCAAATGCCGTTAGGCGGTCCTCTATTAGCTCAAGGTGGCGCACGGCATCCTGTAGATCTTCCATAATATGGTCATGAGCTTCTAGTGCTTCTTGCTTTTCCAGCACATATTGAATCTTCATATTCAATATTCCACAATTGTTGCCGTTCATATCAGCAATTACGTTCTTAGTTGCCGAAACCATCGATCTGAACACATCAGACTTATTTGCACGAATAATTAATGCCTATCATTTATGCATCCCTTTTGCATAGACCCATCATATCAATGAATAATTTCAAGTAAGGTTTCAGAATCAAAAGGTCACTATGTTTCCAATCATCCTCCAAAATCCTAACTTAAAACTATCATTAATATGATTGTCATATGCAAAATCAATTCTATGAAGCTACAAAAACTTCTAAACTACCCACAGCTAATTACTCACAGCAACCAGCAATAACAGAAAGTAACAAATAATTGACATACAATATAATAATGATGCTTTCATAATACAAATATCCATTACACTAAGCAATATATATACATAGGAAACATCAACATAGAAAGGGATATTCACACTCAATAACATCCCAAACTAATCTAAGAAATAATTAGGGAATGTTCCTTCTAATATATCAGTCAAAATATCTGAGAATTTTGAAGGCACATTTGCCAACCATGGAAAAACTTTTGAAGAGCTTTCATGTCGCCTCCAAGGCGCATTCATTCTGCGCCATGTGGCGCTTAATCTAAGGGTTGAAGTTTTGGCCAACTCAATCCTATAGTACTCTCTTACAAAAGCTTCCACTAGCCTCCTATAACCCGGGACCACGTTGACCTCCCATAGCCGATCTAACACTGCTTGCCATTTAGGTGGAAGAGTGTTCATCAAAGTCGGCACCTTCTGAAAATCCGGCATAAGATAACCATTCCAGATGATTTCCTGTATCATCTGATTGACCCTGACCACATGTAATACTAAATCACCGTCATGCCACCGATAATTAGCTAAATCTGACATCAGCCTATTAAGTCTTGCATTTCCCTCGTCCGTTCTCGGGATTGCAGGTATCCGTGCATAACGCATCATAGTTCCTGCAACAAATGCAGAACTAAAAATGGATCACTTATAATCCATGATATACGTAATAGGGGTGAGCACGGTTCCGGGTAACCGGGAACCGGAACCGAACCGGAGGAGGGTCCGGTTCGGTTCCCGGTTCTAAAGAGACCGGTTCCGATTCCCGGTTCCCTTTTTCTGGGAACCGGAACCGGTCATAATTAAAATAAAAAAACCCTAACGTCGCCCCCGCAAGATTTCCCCCCTCTGCGGATTCTTCCCCCTTTCCCTTTCTTCTCTCTCTCTCTCTCTCTTTCTTTTCTCCCCTTGTCCCTCGTCACGTCACTTCCCGCCCCCCCCCCACCTTTTTTTCTTTTCTTCTCTCTCTCTCTTCTCTTTCCCCTCTCTCGGCCGAAACCCTACCCCTTCTTCTTCTTCTTCTTCTTTTTCTTCTTCCTCCTCCTCTTGCTGGCTGCTGCTTCACCCACCACTACACCGCCGCCCCACGCCCTACTCACCACCACCTCTTGGCCACCGAACCACCACCACCCACCGCTCGTCCGACAAGCCGTCTCGCCGTTGAGCCCGACGAGCCGTCGCGCCGTCCGCGCCGCCCCTCGCCGCCGTGAGCCACCGCCGCCGTCCCCAAGCCACCGTCACCACCTCTTGCCACCGCTCACTCGGCCGTCCAGCCGTCGTTGCTCCAAACCGCCACCGCGGTAACCGAGCTCTTCCTCCGTCGGGAAGTTGAAGCCCTCGAAGATCGATCGGCCTCGAACGATTCGATGGCGAAGTGCGGTGGCCGGGCCGCGAACCTCGCTCGCGACTTGATGAATGGGATGGCCTCGTCGAGGTTCCGGTTCGCCGCCTCCATCTCGCGAGCCATGGCTTTTGCGAAGTGCCTCACGGATCGTAAGGCGTAGTGGAGGGCTTGGGCGAAGTGGGTCGGGCTCAACGACGCGAGCTTGAAGCCGTCAAACAGGGGCAAGACGCTGCTCGCGTTGAGCTTCTTCTCCGACGACCGGTTCTTAGAGACAAGCTTGTTGAGCTTCTTCTCCGACGACCGGTTCTCTATTATTTCATTTCTTTCTTTCTTTTTTCAATTCTGTTCAGCTATTGTATTGTTTGTGATGCTCCAGCGACTGCCAACACAAGTTTCTGCTCGACGTGGCACCCACTTCTTGCCCACTCAAATCAAGAGCGAAATGCCAAGCCTATGCTCATACGTAGTTATTATTATGAAACATCGCCAAATTATACATTAGACAATGTTTTCTCTAGAAAACTATGAATTTAGTTGTCTGTGCGGATGTAAAAGATTTATATTGCTGTGTTTTGGCAGGTATTGAAAATGGAGGGCCAACTATTGAATTATTTCGGCTTCCGAATATTCGCGTAGACTGCGAAAATGAAATAAAAAAAAAATAAAAAAGAACCTGTTGGAACACTCGGAACCGACCGGAACCCGTGACGGGGGTAGGTTCCGTGTTCTCTGGTTCTAACGGGTAGGTTCCTGGTTCCAAAATTGAGGAACCCGTATCCGAGGGTAGGTTCCAGGTTCTAGACGGAACCGAACCGGAACCGGGAACCGCTCACCCCTAGTACGTAAGAGAAAATACATAATTTTCCATGATTCATGCAACAAATGCAGAATAAAAAATGGATTACCTATAACCCACACAAATATAATTGAAAAAGAAACAAATTCCTTATTTTTTTTTTTTCCGGCCAACGGTCAAAGTCAACGGTCAACGGGTCAACGGTCGTAGGGTCGACGGGCGCGCGGGTCGGACCGGCCGGGCCGGGTCGGACGAACCGATCGGCACGTGCCGCGCGCGTGCGCGGGCTGACATCACGCAGACGTCGGCCGGCACGTGCGCGCGCGTGCCGGGCGCCCGCGGTCGGATCGGGTCGCCGGTCGGGTCGCTGGCTGGTCAACGGACGTCGGCGATGACGTCATCGATGACGTCATCCCAGCGGTTGCCGACCGTTGGGTGACGTCACCGTGACGTCAGCATGCGTCGGTCCGCCGACCGACGCGTGCCGGTTCGCCGGCCGGCGGCGCGCACGCGCCGGTTCGACGACCGGCGCGTGTGCCGCACGTTGGGCGAGCAGGCGCTTCCCGGCGCGCCGCACCCACGCGCAGCGCCGCCGGCCGCGCGTGTGGGGCGCGTGCGGTGTCGCCGGCGGCGCTCGACGTATCGCCAGACTCGTCTCGACGTCGCCTTTCTTCCCATGTGTTCAGAAAACGATTTCGACTTACGCAAACTCAGAAAAAAGGACGTACAGTGCTCGGGTGTCGGGATTTCACGCCCCGATCCGTACGGCCGAAATTTTTTTGCGAAAAATCAATCAAAAAACGTCAAATAGGTCGGGAAAACGTGAACTAGGCTCTGATACCAATGTTGGGAATAATTGATCTCGAAAACCGGATTCGACACTAAATCGAACCCCTAAAACGAATGCGGAAGCGAAGCCTGGGAAAAAACACGTATCACCGATCCTAAGGCACACCACGGATTCGAGCGTACCTTGTTAGCCACAAATTAGACACCGACGCCGATAGAGGAAGAAAACTTAGCCCTGTTCGATCCGATGACGACAATTCGCTTGGAAGGAAGACAACGTCGCTTCCTTTTGCTTACTGTTCCTTGGAGAGAGAGAGAACGTTGAAAGAGAGGAAGACGTACGTTGATATCCGTTTCCAACCAGTGTCATCTCTCTCTCTCTCCTCCCTTTTATACCTTCCCCCATCCACGGGCCCTATTCCCGTGGGCCGGGCTTTTTGGGCCCAGCATGGGCGGACGGGCCTTAAGCCCATCACCAATTAAAACCATCAGGGGGGCTTGGCTGTGCACATGATAGAAATTCTGGCTAAAAAAGTACATAATATATATTTCATATGTTGCTTTGTCATTCAATATTTATAATACAAACAGGTAATACATGATAAAATTATAAGATACTACTGAACTAAAGAAATTTAAAAAAATCAAAATTAAAATACTTATGAGATTAAACACTCGATATTAATACATTTGTGATGGATTTACTCTCTATTAGTTTTCGTTTGATTTCACAAGCTAGTATACCCGTGACAAACGGAGGGTAAAATCCGTGTCATCCAACTCAACAATTTGAAACTAAAATTTAACGAACACTAATGAAATGTGAATTTGTCATAAGTATATCAATCTAGAATTTTTCATGATATTAACCCTTTATGTATCGAGTCGCAAATATGTACAAATTAGTTTTACAAAAGAACAGCAACAAATATTCTAAGAAAAGCAATCTCTTAGTTCGGTAACTCAAAAAACAAAAACAAAAAAGAGTCGGTAACAAAAATGGCTTTAATCAATTATAAAATATTCATACCCATATAATCCAAAATTTAGTCATCGTGCATGTATAAATATTGAATCGCCACGAACGTAATTTTTTCTTTTGGGGGGCTTGGCTGTGCACATAATAGAAATTCTGGCTAAAAAAGTACATAATATATATTTCATATGTTGCTTTGCCATTCAATATTTATAATATAAACAGGTAATACATGATAAAATTATAAGATATTACTGAACTAAAGAAATTCAAAAAAAAAAAATCCCCCCCATGGAGTTGTTCATACCTCTGCCGCATCCATCTAACTTTTGACCGCTTGGCCTGAGACAAACACTCTTAAAGAAGGGACGGCAAGATTTCCTCCATGTTGGTACATCAGAACAGGCTTTAGCAATAGTTACCATGGGGGAGTCAAGTTGCTTTTTGGCCTTTGGTCACTAGACATTATCAAAGCTTCGTATCATGTCGACCTCGCTGCTGTAGAGGGCAGTACGATTCTTGATAGTTGAGGGACCCAAATCAATCGTCAATCATACTGCCTTGTCCGTCCTTAAGACTTCATACATGTGACCACCAATATTGAGAAGGATACGGAGAGATCTTGTTTCACAAGGGTAAGAGAGAGAGACTCAACTTTTGACCGGCGACTTCTCAAAGCTCCTTCAGTTGTTTCATATCAGTCATATTGAGCTGATCACACAACTGCTGCATCCATTCAACTTTTGACCGCTTAGTAGGAGTGATCGGGTCCAGGGTGGATAGGGTCTAGACTTGGATCTTGTACCCGACCCTGTTATAGCCGATTTTTTTTTTTTGAATTCTGTACCCGACCCTATTTGCATTGGATCCTGTTCCCGACCCACCCTATTTTTCTGGTCCGGAAAGGGTTAACCCTATTTATATTTAAACATGTTTTGCATAAAAATTGCTATACAACACTCATCTATAAGATAAAGCGTTTACAATCTTGATCAGTATAAGCACATCCACACCGATAAATAGTCCCTAATTTTAGCCAACCTTTTCCTCTCGACTTCCCATATTATTATCCTCAAATTTAAAGGCAACATTAAAGTTGATTTGCTCCTGACGGTTGAGCTTATGGGTGAGTCTTACTTATATGATGGTTCCAAGTGGAAGCATTTAAGGTGACAAGACAAAAGACAACCCTAAAATGAAGAAATGTCAAATGATCCAATATAAAGACTAAGTAATCAGATATTATATAAATAAAAAACTATTGATTATAATAACCATTGCCCACTGAATGAGAATATCTAAAGGTGCCCTGCCTTATCATCACCTTAGTAGTTCACTTTCCACAACGGATTAGCATGGTCCAAGGAGATTTTACGGCAATAGAACAGATGATGAAACCCATTTGCCAGTATCATGTTCAATCAACAAAAGTTAATTTAAGCCATGTATCATTCAAAGCTCTTGGAAAATTTCTGCATAATTATCTCAAATAAAGAAGCTAGTAAATACAGAAATGAAAGATGAGTTCATAAATGTATTCCTCTCACATTATAGAACTAAATAAGTTTTTCCCTCAAATATAAAAGTTAAAAAGTGAAACCAATAAAACAAGAAATAACAATTGACTACCTATTTCAATTTTCATCCCTTTCAAACACTAAACTAATCAAGTTTATTCACAGATATAAATTCGAATAATGCAGAATATGATAATAGTCAAATATAGTGAATTTGCCACTCAGGCACATGTACACTGTCCAGCGTGTCAAAGGATTTGTCAATAGGATGAACAATGGCAATTTCTCATTGCTTATGAAACTTACAATAGGGCCTGCCAACAAGGAGGTCCCAGAATCTGCAATGGTCGAACAACCACTAGCACAAAATCCTGAAAAGAGAGTTTGTAATCACTTAATGCCATAAGGAGGAGGAAAAGAATGATAATTGATCCAGAAACACATAATAACAATATGCATAAACACTTACCAGTAGTTTCATTTCCAATGAGGACATCGGCCATCTTAAACTGTCAATTGAAAAAAGAACCAATTAAATAGACACTTAAATGCAATGCCCGAAGTATGGACAAAAAACCTATTAGGTCTTGGTAGCCAACCTGCCAGTAGCCTTTCTGAGTCACGGGAACATATGTATGCTCTACCTTAACTATTCGCCATGTAAGAGAGAGAAATGATTAAAAAAAGCGACGTCTGCGCCACGTCAACTTTTTCCGTTAGGAAATTTGACAGTGTCGATTTTAGGACTCGATTGAAATATTTTGATAAATTTTAGGACTTTATTGTACTTTTTGCAGGTTTTAGGACTTAATTATATTTTCTTGACAAGTTTTACGACTTCTCCAGCACTTATCCCTGGCTTTAATGATTCCAAGACTTTGGTCCCATTTCCGACCAACTTGCTTCAGAGAAATTGAGGCAACATAAATGAAATTAAATCAAATGAGACGCGATGAAATGCAATGGCAGCTTCTTCCGATAAAAGAAAGAGCACTTTACTGCTTAATAAGTCCATTGATTCGCTCTATCATTTGATGCTGTTGTCCTAGACGCGATGAAATGCAATAGCGCGTCCGCAACGTCTGCGTCGCCTTCCGCGCCGCTTCCGAGCAGAGCAACCATGCCGGGTACTTTATTGTTTTCGCGTCCACTTTCACTGTTGCACTTATTCCCCAGAGAAGGAAAACATTGCTGGGTTCCCAAACCTTTTGCTTTTTCCTTTTTTTCGCTTAGAACGAAATGACCTTTATCTTTCTTTCTTTTTAGGTGCTTGAGAGCCTTGGAGTTGCTAGAACATGAATATTGCTACCTCAAGAACAAACTCCACGAACTTTTCCAGGTATGCAGCTTTACAGAATCTTTAGCTAGATTGTTCACTTTCAAACAACAAGCTCTTACTTTGCCATTCTATACTACCACAAACACATCAAACTCAAACGTCAAACTCAAATGTTGCATTGACTAATAACTAATTTTCCTCATTGCATGCCTTTTCATTTTAAAAAAATGCAGATAGAGCAACAAAGAGCTTTGGCATCTGGGGTCAGATATCCTGCACAACACGACTGAAACAAACGAGCCATGGTCATTCTACTCTGGCCTTTTGCGCAAGGACAATAGAATTCGCTTCTCCGCTCTATACACTTTGTGTCAACCCTTCAGGACGCTCTTGTTTAGTCCTCTGCTGCTCACAAACCAAGCCATGCCCATCGCGGAGCTCTTTCTTTGTGCCTTTCTTCAGGTGTTGTTCGATAGGTTGACCTCTGTCGAGCTTCTCAACTTTGCCCGGCGCGAGGGAATTGATACGCGGTTGAAGGACTGGGAGCAGATGCTGAAGAGTATCCAAAAGGTGCTGGATGATGCAGAAGATAAGCAACTCACCGACCAAGCCTGGGTGAAGTTGTGGCTAGAAGATCTTAGAAACTTGGCCTACGACATTGAAGACTTGCTTGATGAGCTCGTCATAGAATCTGTTGAAAGCAAGTCCAAGACAGGACCCAGCACTAGCAAGGCACATTCCCTTCTTCCCAGCTGTTGCTTCAAATTGAGCCCGAGAGAATTCACGTTCAACCACGAAATGAGATCCAAGATAGAAGAGATGGATGCCACATTACGGGAGATCACGAAGAGAAAAGATAATCTGAGCCCCATAGAGAATAACGGGAAGCAATCAACAAACCACTTACCAGGTAAGCCAATTCCAACAACACATTTGACTGAAAATTGTTTTGTTGGGAGGGAGGATAAAATAATGGAGATTCTCAAATTGCTAACCGGAGAAGAAGACGATAGACCATGTACGGATATAAAAGTAATTCCCATAGTAGGGATGTCGGGTCTTGGGAAGACGGCTTTGGCTCAGCAAGTCTTCAATGATGCTAGAGTCACCAGCTATTTTGATGCAAAGGCATGGGTTTGTGTTTCCGATGATTTTAACACGCTTGCTATTACAAAGAGTATCCTACAAAAATAAGTTGCTCTTTGTCTTGTGACAATAAGGACCTGGATTGGCTTCAGGATGAGCTCAAACGAAACCTTTCAGGGAAGAAGTTTCTTGTTGTTTTGGACGATGTTTGGAATGAGAGCTATAAAAAATGGACTGACTTCTTGAAACCTTTTCAATCAGGAGTGAAGGGAAGCAAAATCATCATCACGACCCGTAACTTCCTAGTTGCTAAAATAGCCGGTGCTAGACCCTATACCCTTGAAGAGTTGTCACAAGATGCTTGCGTGACTCTGTTTGCTTTTCATGCTTTTGGAGTTGGAAATTTTGATGATTATCCTTATCTTAAAGAATTAGGTCTCCAAATAGTGAAAAAATGCAAAGGGTTGCCATTAGTTGTGAAGACATTGGCTGGATTGCTACGCACTAAAGTTAGTTCCCATGAATGGCAAGCTATATTGGACAGCAAGATTTGGGATCTACCAGAAAAAAGAAATGACGTCCTTCCGGCTTTAAAACTTAGCTACCTCGATCTTCCTTCCAATCTGAGGAGATGTTTTGCTTACTGTGCTATATTTCCCAAAGACTATGAAATTCAGCGGGACGAGTTGATTCACTGGTGGATTGCGGACGGCTTCGTGAATGAAAAAAAAGCAAAGAATCAATGGAATGTAGGTTTGAATTATTTCAATGAGCTAGTAAATAGATCATTATTTCAAAAGTCGAGTAGCAATGAATCACGATTCCTAATGCATGATCTTGTGAATGACTTGGCAAAGCTAGTTGCAGGTGCACCCCATTATTGTTCAGAGGAATTTGAGTTTGAT
Source organism: Eucalyptus virginea (assembly GCA_014182375.1). Taxonomy (NCBI): domain Eukaryota; kingdom Viridiplantae; phylum Streptophyta; class Magnoliopsida; order Myrtales; family Myrtaceae; genus Eucalyptus; species Eucalyptus virginea. The sequence goes on from CM024515.1 coordinate 28,724,247, forward strand.
GTATCTTTAGTTCGTCATGCCTCATTCCTTCCGAGTGATAACATTGTGCCAGAAAGACTCAAGATATATCGTCGGATGCAGAAACTTAGGAGCTTTATATCGTTAAATAAGACATATCATTTTTCCCGTGTGTCCCAGAAAGTGCTATGTGACTTGTTGTCCGAATTCAAGTACTTGAGGGTGCTTTCATTGAATTACTATGTCATCAACGAGGTACCGGATTGCATAGGCAAATTGAGGCACCTAAGGCACCTTAATCTGTCACATACTCATATTAGAACGCTTCCAAAGTCAATTGTTGCATCGCACAACCTAGAAGCTTTGATGTTGCAGGGCTGTGAATACCTCATTGAATTACTTGAAGGTATGGAAAAATTGATCAATCTAAGATTTCTTGACATTACCAACACAAGAAGCCTAGAAAAGATGCCATTGTATGTAGGTAATTTGGTGGGTCTTGAGATGTTGTCGAAGTTTATAGTGGAAACAGGAAATGGGTCGAGGTTGAAGGAGTTAAAAAACCTGGAGAACCTTAGAGGGGAATTGTGCATCTCTGATTTGCATAAGGTTCAAGAAGTTGAGGATGCCAACGATGCCAATTTATGCGTGAAGAAGGGAATATGCCGGTTGACCATGCAATGGAGTATAGATTTTGAAATTTCCCAAAATATAGATCTTGAAGGACAGGTCCTTAACTCTCTTCGCCCTCACCAAAACCTTGAAGATCTCACAATATCCTATTATGGTGGCCTAGAATTCCCGTCGTGGTTAGCAAGTCCCTCATATGTTAACCTTGTGTGTTTACATTTACATGGGTGTCGGGGGGTCAAAGCATTACCATTGCTTGGGCACCTACCTTCACTGGAAGAACTGTACATCGAAGGTTTAAATTCAATATGCACGGTAGGGTCTGAATTTCATGGAAGTAACAATCCTTTTCCATCCTTATTAACTTTGGAATTCAAGGGCATGCTGATATGGGAGGACTGGTCTCATTGCATCGACACTGAAGAAATTGGAGTTGTATTCCCTCGTCTTGACCATCTCGTCATTCAGGATTGCCCTAAGCTGAAAGCCTTGCCATCTTTCATTAGCCTTCCATCTCTCAATGAATTAGAATTCCAAGGTTGTAATGAGGGGGTGCTGCAGAGTTTGGTTAGCTCGGCATCTCTAACTACTCTAACCATAAATGATGTTGTTGAACTGACTTGCTTAAATCATGGACTCACAAGCTCCTTGATCAAGCTAGAGAAGTTGGAGATTAGAGGGTGTACAAAGTTAAGATATTTGTGGCAAGACAAAGATGCAATTCAGACTCTTCGTTGTTTGAAGAGCTTAGTTGTACACAATTGTCCGGAATTCATATATTTTGTGGCTGAAGAAGGAGATATAGAGCTGCCTGGCAATCTCGAGACTATCGAATTGATGAAGTGCGTCAATTTAGAGAAGCTTCCAAGCACAATGCACACTCTCTCCTCTCTTAGAGACTTGACGGTCTATGGCTGTCCAAAACTCGTATCTTTCCCAGAAACAGGTATACCTACATCAATGATATCATTAGATATCATGGACTGCAAGATGTTGCGATCTTTACCTAGAGGATTTTTACCCACAACTCTCAAGAGACTTGACATTTATGATTGCGGGGGGGTGGAGTCGCTCGCGGAGATAAATCTAGATCCTCTTCAGTCTCTTCAAGAGATTCAAATTGTGTGTTGCGAGAATTTGAGAAGCTTACCCCAGGGTCTGCACACGCTATCTCAGCTCACTTCCTTGGTGTTGTCTGGTTGTCCTGCTTTGGAGGTAGAGTGCTTCCCTCCTCTTCCTCCCAGTATCTTGGAATTTTTTCTGTACAGCTGTCCGAAGATAAAATCGTTACCTAATGAATTGTATCGGCTCACATGTCTCCGAAAGCTGTCAATTTGGAGGTGTGAGAGATTCACGCGCTTTCCCGACGGAGGATTGCCGCCCCAGCTATGGGAACTTGAGGTGACTCAATGTGAGAATATGAAGCAACCGGTGAGGGAGTGGCTCACCCCTCTCACCTCCCTTGGAAGGCTAAATATCGACGGTAGTGCGGGAGGAGTGGGAGAGGAGGAGGATCTTGTGCTTCCGCTCCCTTCCTCTCTGCTCCATCTCTCTATCCATGATATGGAGAAAGTGGAAAGACTGTCCAGCAGTCTCCCTCCCTCTCTACAGAACTTATGGATCCAGTGTTGCCTGAAGCTGAGGGAGTTGCCCCAGGATAGCCTCCCTCCCTCCCTCGAAGAACTCCTTTTATACAATTGCCCGATTCTGGAGAAGCGATGCAAGAAAGGGACCGGCTGCTATTGGCCCCTCATTTGCGAAATCCCACAAATTACATTAGGCATGTATATAGGCTGAGGCCTGGCTCTTTCATCATCTGTGTCCTTCCCCTGTTGTTGTGTGCACCTCCATCGCCACCGCTGCTTCTGCTCTCCACTCCGTCGTCGTCCTCACCTCCATCTCCATCTCATGAATATATTCCAATTAAAACAGGTAATCAATCTTTCCGATCACTACTCTTCAATACTCGTAGTCACTTCTCTTCTCAGATTTGGCATCACTTCCCCCCTCTCCTTTTTTAACTGCTTCTTCCCATGTTTTCATTGCTCCAGCCAAAATTTAGATTTCTCAGCTGCTTTTTTTTTTTTTTTTTTTTTTGGCATTCTGAGCAGTTCTCCGCACTCCTCCGATTCTTTCGTTCTCGCTGTGTTCCGCCTCATTCTCCAAGATTCTCTAAATCTTGCTCGCCTTTCAAGTTACATTGGAATTCCCATCGGTGAAGTTTGCCGGTACCATGCCTAGAAGAAGATGCTGCTGAAGGTGGGGACCCTGAGATGTGAGATTGCTTCTCATTGTAGAGACGAAGAGGGGAGATGCCAACTGCAGGCTCAGCTGTCATTAGCATCTTTGACCTTTTTGTGGGAACTCTTTCCCATGATGGTTCTCAAATTACTCGCTGGGGATAGAGGTATGTATATATGTTCTCTTTCCCTGTTTATTAAGTATCTGTTCTCCCCTGATATTCAATCCATTGGACATAATTTATATGATAAATAAATAGCAAAAGACAAGTTTTGAAAATGTTTGAAAGTTGCATCGCATCGAAAAAGCGTAGCTCAGAACTTCATATGGAAAGAGCAAGTTCATGTCATGTTAATGGCAGTTAGGTGCTTTAAATCCTCTTTCCTGCTTTAGTCTAGAAACTCCATTTGAACACATTTACAAAGTTCTGGAATGTGCCTGAATACTCTGATTCTGATATGTGAATATTACTTTTGCAGCATTCACCAGAAGTGGAAGGAAGTCGGTATTAACTCTCTGTTTGCATTAACAATGTAAAGTACTTATTCCCACAGAAGCAATCTTCTCATTTTGAGCATACTACGACGCACGTTGGAATCTATGGGGGAAATGGATTTTATTGTGGCTCAATCCCTCTCTTCCATCATTTTACTCACCATCTGGGATTAAGGAATGGTTTAGTTGGTTTGAGTACAGACACAAATGAAGGCATTTTGTGGACTGGGTAGCACTCAATGAAATCTTTGCCCATTGTTCATTTTGATAAATATTCCTATTCTGCTTTATGGAATCAAAAAGCATTGCCCTGGAGTCGCTGGTTGGCAAAGTTTAAAGGGTGAGTAAATTTGCTATTTCTTTTGACTGGCTATTTAAAAGCTGCTTAAAAGGTGGGTAATGATCATGGGTTATAATCAGAATCTAAAAAGAATTTCTTCTGAATGATTTAGCATATTGTCCGCATATCCAACAAATTATCCATGTTCTACTTGTTCATTTCTAGCATTTTATCAAAACACACGTCAATGATTTAAAATTTCTCAAATGTTATGTCGTTTGTTATCATTTCCCTGGTTATCTCATTGATGTGATTACATCCACCTTCTGTTGTGCATGTGTAAGGGATCAGTTCCATGCAAGGGGAATGTTAAGTTATACTTTTTATAAGCATTGCTTGGCAAGTTTTCTAACAACTTAAGCTTTTAAAATGTGTACTTGTCTAACATGCAGCGATCAAATCTAACGACATGACCAATCAGCCAACCCTATGTTCCTATTTGGTCTTTTCTTCTAGTAATTGTGGAAGACTTTTTGATAGGGATTATAAGCTTAAAAAAAATCATTGAATTACAACAAGATTTAAAGCTTGGACAATTAAAAGCCCCTCATATGCCAGCGAACTTCAGCTTATTAAATCTGTATTAACGTCAACTCCTTTTGTTGCCCAAGAAAGATTTTGAAATGGTTGGAAAAAGTGTAGAGCTTTTCTTTGGAAGGGAGATCCTTATACTAAAGAGGGAGCAAATGTCAGATGGGACACCGTCTGTCCTCCTAAGAAGTTTTGAGGCCTTGGCATTCAAAGACTGGATTTGTGAAATCTTGCTTGTATTTTAAAGTGTCTGTGGAGTATTTTGTTGAGGTGAGGTCTCTATGTTTTTCCTGGCTCTATTGCTATTATCTTGACAGTAAACCAGATGCTACTTATGCTTTGAATAAGTTATTAAGAGTTAAGAATTTTTTGAAACCCCACATTAGATATATAGTCGGTAATGGAGATAATATTTTTCTTAATTTGATTTGTGACACCATACCAGGATCTTGCCAGAATCATTTCTCAAGGAGAATAATTTATGAATCTTCTCTTCCTCCGCAGGCCAAAGTATCTACTGTAATTTATAATGTTACTTAAGAAGGGTGTTTTTAATTTTTGCAGATAGCAATTGGGCAAAACTAGGGGCTGTGAAAAATGCCCCTTCCATCATCGTCTCCTTCTCCTTTGTTGTTTGCAGTTTAATCACCTATGCTTCATCTCTCCGCTCCATCGTCCTCAATTCCATCACCGTCTCCATCTCATGAAGATGTCATTAAAATCAGGTATCAATCTTGCCATTTACTACTCCTCCTACTCTCTACTCTTCTACTCCTAGTCACTTCTCTTCTCAGATTTGGCATCGGTTCCCCTATTTATTGAAACGCTTCACATCATTTCTTTGATCCAGCAAAAATGAAATAAAAATCTGGGATGTTATTAACGGACTATTGCACTTAAATTTGGATTCTCAGCTTATTTATGCATTCTATCAGTTTTCGACACTCATCCAATTCTTTTGTCATCACTGTGCTCTGTCTCATTCTCCAAGATTCTCTAAATCTTGCTTGCCTTTCAGATTACATTGGAATTCCATTGGTGAATTGTGTTGGTAAGACCCAGTGACCTATAGAAAGGTCTATGTACCCTTCCTTCACCATCGCCTCACTGGTATTAAGTCTAGGAGGAGAAGATGCTGAAGGGGACCCTGGATGTGAGATTGCTCCTCATTGTAGAGACAAAGGGACATGCCACTGCGGGCTCTGTTCTTAAGATTTGACTTTTGTGGAAACTTTTCCATGATTAGTTGGTTCTTAAATTACTCATGGAGATAGGTATGTATATATGTTTCCTTTCCCCATTCAGTGTCTGTTTTGCCCTGACGTTAGATGAATCTAAAGTCTAGACATAATTTATATGATAAGTTAATAGCAAAGACAAATTTGAAAATGTTTAAAAATTGCATCTCCTTGAAAAAGTGTAGCTCAGAACTTCAGATGGATAGAGCAAGTACATTGTCATGTTAATGGCAGTTAGGTGCTTTAAATCTTCTTTCCTGTTTTAGTCTGAAAGCTCCATTTGAACACATTTACTAAGTTGTGGAATGTACCTGACTCGTTTCTTTTATATCTCTGATTCTGATATGCGGAAATTACTTTTGCAGCATTCACCAGAAGTGGAAGCAACTCAGTATTAACTTTGTGTCTGCATTTACCGATACAAACTACTTATTCCCCCACATGCAATCTTCTCATTTCTAAGCATACTGTGGTGCACATCGAAATCTATGGGGGACAGATTTATTCCGCCTCAACCCTTCCATTTCGGCATTTTACACAGCTTCCAAGATTAAGGAGTGGTTTAGTCGGTTTGAGTACAGACACAAGTGAAGGCATTTTGTCTCTTGGATAGCACTCGAGGATATCTTTGTCCATTGTTCATTCTGATAATTATTTATTTTCTGCTTCAAGGAATCAGAGATGCATAGCCTTGTAGTCACAGGTTGGCAAAGTTTAGAGGGTGGCTAGATTTGTTTCTACTATTTCTTTTCACAGGCTGTTTGAAAGACATGGCTAATGATCATGGGGTATAATCAAAATCTGGAAAGAATCTATTCTGAAGGATTAACAAATTGTCTGCATTCTACTTGTTCATTTCTAGCATTATATCAAAGCACGTCAATGGTTTAAAATTTCTCATCTTTTTTGTTTTTTGTTATCATTCCCAGCTATTTCATTGACGTGATTACATCCACATTCTGTCGTGTGTGTCTTAAGGGATTGGTTCTACGCAAGAGGACTGTTGAGTTATACATTATATGTACATTTTTTTGGTCAAATGCGTTATATATACATTGCTTAGTACGTTGCTTAACAGCTTACGGTGTTTTTAAAAAGGAATTTGTCTAACATGCATCAATCAAATCAAACAGCTTGGCCAATCGTATGTTCTTGTTTGGTTCTTTCTTCCTGTAATTGTGGATTGTCTGGAAGACTTTCAGACAAGGATTGTAAGCCTCTATAAAATCATTGAATTACAAATAGATTTCAAGCTTGGACAGTTAAAAGCCGATCATATGCCGGCGAACTTCAGCTTATTGTTTCTGTCATTCATAGTCTATTAGTGTCCACTCTTTTTGTTTCCCGAGAAAGTTTTTGAAATGGTCGAGCAAAAGTGTAGAGCTTTCCTTTGGAATGGAGATCCTTATGCCAAAGAGGGAGCAAAAGCTAGATGGAACACTTTCTGTCCTAAGCAGTTTGGAGGACTTGGCATTTGAAGATCGGAGTTGTGAAATCTATTTGTAGTTTAAATTGTCTGTGGAGTATTTTGTTGAGTTGTGGTCTCTAAGTGTTTTGTCTAGCTCTCTAGCTATCATCTTGACTGTAAACCAGATGCCACTTATGCTTGGAAGAGTTTATTAAAAGTCAGGAACATTTTGAAATCCCACATTATACAAATAGTGGATAATGGAGATAATATTTCTCTTTGGTATGAATTCTGGCACTATGCCGGAATCATTCTCGATGAGAATAATTTATGAATCTTCTCTTCTCTTCTCTGCAGGCCAAAGGATCGGCTGCAATACGTAACTCTCATTGGAAATGCCTGCTGCTAGGTCTGAAGGGTTGGTTCCCATACAAGCTGCAATTTGTGGCGTGTTTTTCCTAGTTCCTCAGCTGCAAATAAACTTGTTTTGTGCACAGCTTGTTCAAATAGTTGCCTTAACTATTTTGTTGCATGGGATATTGTCAGAAACAAGGATGCTGATGTTGGCTGGGACAAACTTGGGTTTGGGTGGTTGTTCCCTAATGTGCCAAGATTTGGCTTTTTTTTTTTTTTTTTTGGGTTAGTAATACTAATACATGATAAACTTCCCGCTGTTGAGAGGATTAACAGTTGGTCTGTTGGGAGTACTAGATCTCTCTCTCTCTCATTCTGTGATCTATGCATTGAATATTGCTCTCATCTGTTTATTGAGTGTAACTTCTCCCCATTCAATTATGGAGAAAGGTGCTGCAGCTTTGTTCGATTCATCTGACTCCTGGATTTTACGATTGCGAATTCGGTTTAGATGAAACAAGCTGCTCAGGGAAAGATTTTCAGAAGCAGCCCTACGTCTTGGACAAGAAAAATCTAACTTACGTATCCAATAGCTTACTTCAAAGTTCAAACTCGTATCCTTTAAACAACGAGCAACATGGTATGCCTATACGTCCAAATTCGTACGCATTTCAATTGATTATATACAGGAAACCCAGTAAGTCACAACCGGCGCATCTTCAATTGCACATCAAAACGTTTGCAAAGAGAATTCAATATGAAATTTAAGTAGCAGTAAGCTGAGGTGCGGTCACCGAGAAAATGGGATGGAATATTGGCCGGTGGAATTCAGGCTCGCGGTGAGGGGTTAGGCTTTGAAGGGCCAGAGTGTCTGAATTGGAGCGGAAGTGGACGAGCTTCATGGATGCGATGGAGAGTGATGGGCCTGGTGTTTATTCATCATTCACTTATTTTAATATAAATGCATGTTTGATATGTCGGTCAAAAACTCAGGAGTCAATGATAAGCAATGCTTTCCCTCATTTAGGTATCGAATTCCATCGCGACATTGAATATTCTCAATCAATTATTGACATAACATTACATGTCCGACTTATTGATTTTAATTCCAAAACGTTGAAGAACGTTGAATAAATGTCCTAGAATAAGCTAACATCGGAGGAATCATCAGAGTAAAGGGAAGCAAAATCATCATCACGACCCGTAACTTCCCAGTTGCTAAAATAGCCGGTGCTAGACCCTATACTCTCGAAGTGTTGTCACAAGACGCTTGCGTGACTCTGCTTGGAGTCGAAAATTTTGATCATCATCCTAATCTTGAAGCATTAGGGCTCAAAACAGCGGAAAAATGCAAAGGGTTGCCATTAGCTGTGAAGACATTGGCTGGATTGCTACGCACTAAAGTTAGTTCACATGAATGGGAATCTATATTGAACAGCAAGATTTGGGATCTACCAAGCAAAAGTAATGACATCCTTCCGGCTTTGAAACTTAGCTACCTCCATCTTCCTTCCAATCTGAGGAGATGTTTTGCTTATTGTGCTATATTTCCCAAAGACTATGAAATTCAACAAGACCAGTTGATTCACTGGTGGATTGCGAACGGCTTCGTGGATGGAAAAGAAGCAAAGAATCAATGGAATGCAGGTTTGAATTATTTCAATGAGCTAGTAAATAGATCGTTATTTCAAAAGTTGAGTAGCAATGAATCACGATTCTTGATGCATGATCTTGTGAATGACTTGGCAAAGCTAGCTGCAGGTGCATCCCATTATTGTTCAGAGGAATTTGAGTATGATGTGTCTTTAGTTCGTCATGCCTCATTCCTTCCGAGCAAGTACATCGTGCTAGAAAGACTCAAGATATATCATTGGATGCAAGGACTTAGGAGCTTCATATCATTAAATAAGCCATATCGTTTTTCCAATGTGTCCCAGAAAGTGCTACGTGACTTGTTGTCCAAATTGAAGTACTTGAGGTTGCTTTCATTAAGTTACTATAACATCTACGAGGTACCGGATTGCATAGGCAAATTGAGGCACCTAAGGCACCTTAATTTGTCACATACTTATATTAGAACGCTTCCAAAGTAAATTGTTGCAGTGCACAACCTAGAGGCTTTGATGTTGCAGGGCTGTGAACTCCTTATTGAATTACCTAAAGGAATGGAAAAACTGATCAATCTAAGATTTCTTGACATTACCAACACTAGAAGCCTATAAAAGATGCCATTGTATGTAGGTAATTTGGCGGGTCTTGAGATGTTGTCGAAGTTTATAGTGGGAACGGGAAATGGCTCAAGGTTGAAGGAGTTGAAAAACCTGGAGAACCTTAGAGGGGAATTGTGCATCTCTAATTTGCATACGGTTAAAAAGTCAGACGCCGTCAATGCCAATTTATGCGCGAAGAAGGAAATATGCCAGTTGACCATGCAATGGAGTACAGATTTTGAAAATTTCCAAAATGAAGAGCTTGAAGGAGAGGTCCTTAAACTTCTTCACCCTCATCAAAACCTCGAAAATCTCAAAATATCCTATTACGGTGGCCTAGAATTCCCATCATGGTTAGGAAGTTCCTCCCATGTTAACATAGTGTGTTTACGTTTACATGGGTGCCAAAGGATCAAAGCATTACCATCACTCGGGTAGCTATCTTCGCTGAAAGGACTATACATCGAAGGTTTAGATGAAATACACATGGTAGGGTCTGAATTTCGTGGAAGTAAGAATCCTTTTCCATCCTTGTTAACTTTGGAATTCAAGGACATGCCGTTGTGGGTGGACTGGTCTCATTGCATCGACGCAGAAGAAGTTGGAGTTGTATTCCCTCATCTTGAGCATCTCGTCATTCAAGATTGCCCTATGTTGATCGGAAGATTGCCTAGTCAATTAAGCTCCTTCATAAAGCTCAAAATCTACTCTAATCCATGTATGGATGCCTCACTCACTATCACAAGCCTTCCATCTCTCAATGAGTTAGACTTCTGAGGTTGTAATGAGGGGTTGATGAAGAGTTTGATAAATCTCACATCTCTAACTGTTCTTCTCATGGAAAATGTTGCTGAACTAACTTGCTTAAATCATGGGTTTGCAAGCTCCTTGATCAAGCTAGAGAAGTTGGAGATCGAAAAGTGTACAAAGTTAATATATCTATGGCAAGACGGAGATGTAATTCGGAACCTCAATTGTCTAAAGAGATTAGTCATATGTAGATGTCCAAAATTCATATATTTTGTTGCTAAAGGAGATATAGAGCTGCCTAGCAACCTTGAGACTATCAAATTGGAAAATTGCATCAATTTAGAAAAGCTTCCAAACGAAGTGCACACCCTCTCTTCTCTTAGAGACTTGGTGGTTAAAATTTGTCCGAAACTCGTGTCCTTCCCCGAAATAGGTATACCGACATCTTTGATATCATTAAATATCAGGGACTGTGAGGTGTTGCAATCTTTACCTAGAGGATTAAGTGCTCATCTAGATGAACTAAGCAGCAGCAATACATTATATCTTGTCTACAAGACTTAAGAATCTCCGGATGCGGTTCTTTGCCATCCTCTCCATTCAGTAAGGGTATATTTTTACTCACGACCCTCAAGAGACTTGTCATTCATTACTGCAGGGGAGTGGAGTCTCTTGCGGAGACAAATCTAGACCCTCTTCAGTCTATTCAAGAGATTGAAATTCGGGGTTTGAAGAATTTGATAAGCTTACCCCAAGGTCTACACACGCTGTCTCGGCGCACTTGGTTGGCATTGGTTAGCTGTCCTAGTTTGGAGATGGAGTGCTTCCCTCCTCTTCCTCCCAGCATCTCGATATTTTTGCTTCTGGATTGTCCGAAGATAAAATCGTTACCTAATCAGTTGCATCGACTCACTCGAAGTCTATCAATTTTGGGGTGCGAGAGATTGACGCGCTTCCCTGAGGGAGGATTTTCGCCCTAGCTAGAGAGACTTTGGGTAAGTCGATGTGAGAATATATAGCAGCCGATAGGCGAGTGGCTCACCCCTCTCACCTCCCTTGAAAAGCTAGATATCGACGGCAGCGTGGGAGGGGTGGGAGAGGAGGAGGATCTTGTGCTCCCGCTCCCTTCCTCTCTGCTCCATCTCTATCTCTGGGATGTGGGGAAAGTGGAAAGATTGTCCAGCAGTCTCCCTCCCTCTCTCCGGTCCTTGGAGATCTCCAATTGCCCAAAGTTGAGGGAGTTGCCCCAGGATGGCCTCCCTCCCTCCCTAGAAATGCTCAAAATCGTTGGTTGTGCGATGCTGGAGGAGCGATGCAAGAAAGGGACCGGCTGCTATTGGCCCCTCATCTGCGAAATCCCAAGAATTGTATTAGGCGGGCGGTCTATAATCTGAGCCCTGGCTCTTTCATCATCTGTCTCCTTCCCCCTTTGCTGTGTGCAACTCCATCGCCACCGCTGCTTCGACTCTCCTCTCCATCGTCGTCCTCACCTCCATCTCCATCTCCATCTCTTGAATATATTCCAATTAAAATCAGGTGTCGATCTTTCCAATTACTACTCTTCAATACTCGTAGTCACTTCTCTTCTCAGATTTGGCATCACTCCCCCTTCCTTTTTGAACTACTTCTTCCCATGTTTTCATCGGTCCAACCAAAATTTGGATTTCTCAGATTTTTTTTTTTTTTTTTTTTTTTGCATTCTGGGCAATTCTTCGCACCCCTCCACCGATTCTTTTGTTCTCGCTGTGCTCTGCCTCATTCTCCAAGATTCTCTCAATCTTGCTCGTCTTTCAGATTGCATTGGAATTCCCAGTGGTGAAGTTTGCCAGGACGACCAAGCGACCTATGGAAAGTTCTGTATATCCTTCCCTTTAACATTGCCTCCCACCGGTAATAAGTCTACGAGAAGAGGATGTTGAAGGGGGACCCCGGATGTGAGATTGCCACCGCAGGATCTGCTGTTCTTAACATCTTGACTTTGGTGGAAACTCTTTCCGTGATTGGAGTTGGTTCTCAGATTACTCACAAGGTGTAGAGGTATGTATATATGTTCTCTTTCCCTTCTCTTTCCCTGTTCATTAAGTGTTTGTTTTACCCCTGATGTTTCAATCCACTAGACGAATCTAAAGTCTTGACATAATTTATATGATAAATAGATAGCAAGGACAAGTTTGAAAATGTTTGAAGTTGCATCACATTGAAAAAGAGTGGTTCAGAACTTCGGATGGATAGAGAAAATTCATGTCATCTTAATGGCGGTTTAGGTGCTTTAAATCCTCTTTCCTGTTTTAGGCTGGAGACTCAATTTGAACACATTTACTAAGTTTGTGGAATGTGCCTGACTAATTTCCCTTATATCTCTGACTCTGATATGTGAAAATTACTTTTACAGCTTTCACTAGAAGTGGGAGGAACTCGGTATTAACTCTCTATCTGCATCTACCGATACAAAGTACTTATTCCCACACATGCAATCTTCTCATTTCTGAGCATACTGTGTCGCACATTGAAATCTATGGGGGAAACGGATTGATTGCGCCTCAACCCTTCCATTCCAGCATTTTACTCACCATCCAAGATTAGCCCTGGACTCTGTAAAGGTGAGTAGATTTGTTTCTGCTATTTCTTTTGACTGGCTGTTTAAAAGCTGCTTAAAAGGTGGGTAATGATCATGGGGTAAAAAGAATTTCTTCTGAACAATTTAGCATATTGTCCGCATATCCAACAACTTGTCCGCATTCTACTTGTTCATTTCTAGCATTTTATCAAAAACACATATCAATGCTTTATAATTTCGCGTGTGATTTGTTTTGTTATCATTTCCCTGATTATCCCATTGACGTGATTACGTCCACATTCTGTTGTACCTAAGGGATCGGTTCTACGCAAAGGAAATGTTAAGTTATACCTTTTATATACATTGCTTGGCAAGTTTCCTAATAGATTAAGCTTTTAGAAAATGTATTTGTCTAACATGCAGCGATCAAATCAAACAACATGACCAATCAGCCAACCTTTGTTCTTGTTTGGTTTTTTCTTCTAGTAATTGTGGAAGACTTTCAGACAGGGATTATAAGCTTCTCAAAAAGTCATTGAATTACAACAAGATTTAAAGCTTGCACTCATATGCCAGCAAACTTCAGCTTATTAAATCTGTTATTCATAGTGTGGTTAAGTATTAGTGTCAACTGTTTTTGTTGCCCAAGAAAGATTTTGAAATGGTTGGGAGAAAGTATAGAGCTTTTCTTCAGAAGGGAGATCCTTATACTAAAGAGGGAGCAAAAGTCAGATGGGACACTAGCTGTCCTCCTACAAAGTTTTGAGGCCTTGGCATTCAAAGACTGGATTTGTAAAATCTTGCTTGTATTTCAAAGTTTCTATGGAGTATTTTGTTGAGGTGTGGTCTCTATTTTTTTTATGGCTCTATAGCTATTATCTTGACTGCAAACCAGATGCTACTTAGCTTTGAAGAAGTTATTAAGAGTTGGGAATATTTTGAAACCCCTAGATATATAGTTGGTAATTGCGATAATATTTCTCTTAATTTGATATGTGACACCATACCGGGATCTTGCCGAAATCATTTCTCAAGGAGAATAACTTATAAATCTGTTCTTCTTCTGCAAGCCAAAGTATCTGCTGTAATTCTTAACTCTCATTGGAAACATTATGTCACTTAAAAAAGGGTGTTTTAATTTTTGCAGATATCAATTGGGCAAAACTAGGGGGTGTGAAAAATGTCACTTCCATCATCGTCTCCTTCCCCTTTGTTGTCTGCACCTCAATCACCTATGATTCACCTCTCCGCTCCATCATCCTCAATTCCATCACCGTCTCCATCTCATGAAGATCTCATTAAAATCAGGTATTGATCTTGCCATTTACTACTCCTTTTACTCTACTCTTCTACTCATAGTCACTTCTCTTCTCGAATTTGGCATCAGTTCCCCTATCCATTGAAATGCTTTGCATGATTTCTTGGAGGAAACAAAAATATGGGATGTTATTAATGGACTGTTGCATTTGAATTTAGATTCTTAGCTTATTTTTGCATTCTTGCAGTATTCTGGACTCATCCAATTCTTTTGTCAACACTGTGTTCTGTCTCATTCTCCAAGATTCTCTAAATCTTGCTTGCCTTTCAGATTACATTGGAATTCCATTGGTGAAGTGTGTTGGTATGACCCAGTGACCTATAGAAAGGTCTATATACCCTTCTTGCACCATCGCCTCACTGGTATTAAGTCTAGGAGGCGAAGATGCCGAAGGGGACCCTGGATGTGAGATTGCTTCTCATTGTAGGGACGAAGGGACATGCCACTACAGGCTCTGTTCTTAAGATCTTGACTTCTGTGGAAACTTTTCCATGATTAGTTGGTTCTCAAATTACTCACAGGGATAGGTATGTATATATATTCTCTTTCCCCATTCTAGATTACTCTAAAGTCTAGACATAATATATATGATAAGTTAATAGCAAAGACGAGTTTGAAAATTTTTAAAAGTTTCATCTCCTTGAAAAGTATAACTTAGAACTTCAGATGGATAGAGCAAGCTCGTGTCATGTTAATGGTAGTGAGGTGCTTTAAATCTTCTTTCCTGTTTTAGTCTGAAAACTCCATTTGAACACATTTACTAAGTTGCAGAATGTACCTGACTAGTTTCCCTTATATCTCTGATTCTGACATGCGGAAATTACTTTTGCAGCAGTCACCAGAAGTGGAAGCAACTCGGTATTAACTTTGTGTCTGCATTTACTGATACAAAGTACTTATTCCCATGCACTCAATCTTCTCATTTCTAAGCATACTATGATGCACATTGAAATCTATGGGGGAAACAGAATTATTGTGCCTCGACCCTTCCATTCTAGCATTTTATTTGGCATCCAAGATTAAGGAATGGTTTAGTCGGTTTGAGTACAGACACAAACAAAGGCGTTTCCCATCCTGGATAGCACTCAATGAAATTGTTGCCCATTGTTCATTTTGGTGACTATTCCTATTCTGCTTCATGGAATCAAAGATGCACATTGAAATCTATGGGGGAAACAGAATTATTGTGCCTCAACCCTTCCATTCTGGCATTTTATTTGGCATCCAAGATTAAGGAATGGTTTAGTCGGTTTGAGTACAGACACAAACAAAGGCTTTTCGCATCCTAGATAGCACTCAATGAAATTGTTGCCCATTGTTCATTTTGGTGACTATTCCTATTCTGCTTCATGGAATCAAAGATGCATGGCCCTATAGTCATTGATTGGCAAAGTTTAAATGGTGGGTAGGTTTGTTTCTGCTATTTCTTTTGTCAGGTTGTTTGGAAGACACGGGTAATGATCATGGGGTATAATCAGAATCTGGAAAGAATCTCTTCTGAAGGATAAGCAAATTGTCCACATTCTACTTGTTCTGTTAAATTTCCAGCAAATTGTCAGCATTCTACTTGTTGATTTTTAACATCCCAAATTAGTACATGCAATGGTCCAAAATTTCTTGCTTGTTATGTTGTTTGTTCTCCTGTTCTCCAGTTATCTCATTGACATAATTTCGTCCACATTTTGTCGTGTGTGGCTAAGGGATAGGTTTTACGTGAGGGGGAGTGTTAAGTTATTAATTATTTATACATTGGTTGGCGCGTTTCTTAACATTTAAGCTTTTAGGCAATGCGACATGCAGCAATCAAATTTGACAGCATGACCAATCAGCCAACCCTATGTTCTTGTCTGGTTAGTTCTTCTAGTAGGCAATGATTGAACTACAACAAGATTTAAAGCTTGGACAGTTAAAAAACTCTCGTATGCCGGCTGACTTCAGCTTATTAAACCTATTCTTAATAGTCTGGTTCACTATTAGTGTCAATTCTTTCTCTTGCCCTAGAAACTTATTAAAATGATTGAGCAAAAGTGTAGAGCTTTCTTTAGGAATGGAGATCTTGATGCTAAACATGGATAAAAAGTTGGATGGGACCCTGTCTACCTTCCTAGGCAATTTGGAGGCCTTAGCATTTGAAGAATGGCTTTGTGAAATCTTGCTCGTATGTTGAAGTGTCTGTGGATTATTTTGTTGAGGTGTGGACCTATTTCTGCCTGGCTCTGTAGCTATCGTTTTGACAGTAATACATTGAAACCCCGCACCAGATGCATGGTGGGTGATAGCGATATTTTGGTATGATTTGTGGCACCATGCTGGCATCTTGCCATAATCATTCTCAAGGTGAAGAATTTATGACCTTCTCTTCCTCTGCAGGCCAAAGTATCTGCTGTAATTCATGACTCTCGTCTGCTAGATCTGAAGAGTTTATTTTCATCCAAGGTGCAGTTTGTGGTGTGACTTTCCTAATTCCTCAGGTGCAGACAAAGTCGTATGCAAAGCTTCTTCAAATGGTTGCTTCGACTCTTTTGTTGCTTGGGAAATTGTCAGAAACAAGAGCACTAATGTCGATTTGTGTGGTTATCCCCTGATGTGCTAAGAGCTGGCTTAATTTCTTGGTTAGTAATGTGTGATAAACTCCCCACTTTTGAGAGGATTTATAGTTGGTTTGTTGGGAAAACCAGATCCCTCTGATTGTTCTGTAGCATAAGCATTGGATCTTGCTCTCATCTATTTTTCGAGTGTAGTTTCTCTAATCAAGTATGGAGCAAGGTGCTGCAGCTTTGTTGGATTCGTAGAACTCCTAGAATTTGGGATTAGAAATTGGGTTCAATAAAACAAGGTGCTTAGGGAAAGATTTTCAGGAGTGTCCATGGCAGTTTACATGGAGCCACTGTATGTGTTATATCTTGAGTCCATGAATAGTTTGTATCATATACAGGCGGTTCCTTTGGATGTTGATGTAATCAAAATTATCAAGCTCTTTGTTATGCATAGTTTTGAGAATTGCCTTGGTCTCAAACTAAGATTGGCATTGGAAGCATCTTAGGCCGTGTCTTGCTTGGAATCTAAGTTTGCGAAAACTATCCAGCTAAAGTGAGGTTTGTTTGAAGTTGTGCTTATTGTTGTTTTTTTGGTGTGTAGAGTTGCACGTTTCTGCTCTATGTGTCACGCCCCGATCCTCGGGACGCGCCCATCCTTCAATTTGGTCGATTTTTAAAGTGCGATATTCCGTGACTAATTATCGCCGAATCTTTTCTTTTTATTACGCATGCGGAAGCAGTTATAAATCCCCAGACAATAAAACAATGGGATAGAAAAGCAGGTCATATTTTTCATATTGAAATTCACAACCACACTTTCATTAACAGCATAACTCATAGTATATTTAAAATACTATTCACAACATACTTGTCTCACACCTATCTACACTAAGACAGGGTTTACAAAAGGGATGGGATCTCAGTCCACATCCGGGTTATACTCAAGATCCCTCTTTGGATCATCTTCTTCTTCAAAAGTCTTTCTCCCTTTCAGGTTCCTCCTCCTCAGCTTCTCTTCAGGGTCCTAAAATGGTTATTCAATAACCAATGAGACCACATCTCGCCGAGCCCTACCCCTAAGACCCGATTAGTAAACTAATACGCCATACGGTTGCCTAAGCACAACACGAGTCGAGGACTTACCTTGGCCTCGCCCAACTCCGCAATTCAAGGTTAAACACATATATTCAAACAATTCACGACATCCGATCAAGCACTGGTCAATCGACTTAGTCGATTACATGTCAGCCAGACCCTCTCTAGGTCATTCCCAGTCATACCATGATTTCCCAGTGGTGTACTCATTCACCAAATCACATGTGTTTCTCGGGCGTCGTTTTCGCCAATGACATACTGATCACCGACACTGTGCGTTCTTTAAGGCGCCGTTTTCACCAGCGATATCTTCGATCACCGAACCACGTGTCCTTTCTAGGGCGCCGTTTTCGCCAAGGTGACATCGGCTATAGACAACATCGTAAGTTCTTAAGGCGTCGTTTTCACCAGTGATATTTCCTTAATCACCGAACCACGTTTGTCTATAAGTCATTTACGTGCGTTTTTTAAGGCGCGCCGTTTTGGGCCAGTGATACTTCCAATCACCGAACCACGTATGTCCAATAACATCGTACCGATTGGTCTCGCCCAATAACATTCTCGATTAGCTCTCACCATTCTCCCTACTATATAGCCCATCAACGTATCGGGGCGCTATATACCCATGCTCGGCCATTACCAATCAAATATTCAATAACAAACAATTTAGGACAATTCCTCAAATTTCACAATTTAAATCAATTCCATAAAAATTGAAACTCAATTAAATAAACGGACTGCACCACGACAATCGACACGAAATTCCGGTCATCGGCCATACCGGTTGAATTTCCGGAAAAATAATTAATTAAATAATTAATTTCGAAAATTAAATAAATAAATATTAAAAATCCAATTTAGGCCCGTATTGCCTGATTGGAACCCGAAATGGGTCGGGAAAAATCCCGAGATACATTCAATAAATATTAGAGGCTCTCTACTTGCTAATGACTAAGTCTAACCACCTAACATGCATAATTAAGTCACTAATTTAATTATTCTAACCTAATCTAACCACCTAAGTGCACTTAATTAAATCTAACCAACCCTAAGATAATTAGCAAACTAATAAAGCATCAGTGAGTAAAACTCACTTGGTCAAAAGCGGGGATTGGGACACCGCGACGGCGGCCGAACTTGGGCCCGCGACAACTTGGATCGGGCTAATGAACTTTACAAGCCCACAGAAACTTTGGACTTCAAGAGTGGGCTGACTTCTCTAGTCACTTGGGCTTGAAAACACTGAATTGAGGGCTGCTTGCTGGGCCAGAATTAAACTGAAAATGGGCTGATCTCTTGGGCTAAAAACTGCTGGCTTTGCTGGGCTTTGGAGCTGAATCTGCTGCTGTGAAATTTCAATTGGGCTTGAAGACTGCAAAATGGGCCTCAATAAAATTCTGCTGATGGGCTGCTGCTGGTGAGATTCGACTGGGCTGACTTGCGGGGCTTGTGCAGAAGTTTCGCTGGACTGCTGGTTTCGGTGGCCCAAAGGAGCTGCTTGCACGAGCTGGGCCCCGAACAAGAAGACTGAAGCAGCTTCGGCGATGGCGCCAGAGAGGGAACGTGAGAAGCAGCTGCTGGCGACGGATCTGTGCACGGGTGTGGGGCTTTTGCAGTCAACCAAGCAGCTTCGGTTGCTGCCGCTGTTGACCGAGCCAAGAGCAGACTCGGACGCGTGGATGCTGCAGACGCTGGCGTGGAGTTGCTTCAATCAACAAACGGTGAGGAGATACGGTTGACGGGCAGATGCGTTGAGGATTCACGCTATGTTGATTGCTGACCGAGGACTCTCGCGGACGCGTGGAGAGAAGAAAGCGCGGCGCGGAGCTGCGTCGGTGTTGCCTCGGCGTCTTCAAGCAGCTACGGTTGTGGACGAGTTTGTCAGGCGTGAAGACACGATGCAGCTTCTTCGGTGATGACTGGAGCAGTGAAGTGGAAGATGGACGCATGGAGTTGAGGGCTTCGGTGGGATCTTGGCGTCGAAGCCAGTCAATTCTTTTTGTTGAAATGGACTGTTCGTGTGGCAGAGGGATGAACGAAAATGGAGAAACACTTTGGTGGAATTCGTGGGCTTCCTCGGTGAGAGAGAGAAAGAGAGAGTTCACGAATATGGATAGGAACGGAGGAGAAGGCAGAAGCGGTGATGATGAAGACAGCGACGGGAGGGACCCAAAATCAACAAACCTAAGCCATTCCCTTAATTGCTTGTCCCCCTCCTTTTTCTTTATCCTTATCTTGGTTGGTCTCTAATACTTTCAGTAAAAATCTTTATAAACCAATTAAATTTGAAGCCTAAAATCCGCCACTTTCCAATCCGAATTTCACATTTTGATCTTTAACTTCATCACTCAATTTCCCAAATTCGACGTCAAATTTTGGTGTAGAAAAATCCCAAATGATTTTCTATAAACTCGACACACAACGGCTGTGCGGAAGTCAATTTTCTATCAATTTATTTCATCCGAATTTCTCGCCAAATTTTCGCGACGTCCGAACCCATTTTCCGTAAAAATCTCGAGACCTCCGAAAATCTTCGAGACCGAGTTGACGTTCCTAGAATAGCTCGTGACACCATGAACTTTCAATTTTGAAATCGAACTCAAATTGACGGTTAATTTCACCCCCTGGCGCGTTTTTAGTGTGACCTGACTACGGGTAGTTTTCGGAACTTTTAGGGCAATTGACTCGTGGTCGATTTTCTTCGAGCCACCATGAACCCACTCGACTTATTGGCGACTTTCGATTGTCGTGAAAATCTTGAGGACTCAATTATGCACACAGGTACCAAAACGATAGAAAAATCAAATTAGTGCCGGTCGATGAGAATTTTCCAATTTAGTGGAGTCACCCATGATCGGCCACACATCTCAGTCGAACCGACCTATCTCTGATCTCAATTCGATTTTTAATCGTGCAAGAATGACCTCTAAAGATGAGCACGGTCGGTAGTTCGATTCCCTGGTCGAATTCTCAAGTCTATGCCTTAATATTCTTTAATGGCTTACCCAGTTAGTCTAGTTATCTCGAGAGTGATCAGCTCCAAGAACAACCCTATAGACGCGTCAATGAAATGCCCGATTAATTTAATAGAAAACAATACTGAAAATTCTGGATGTCACAACTCTTCCTTCTTATAAAAATTTCATCCTCGAAATTTAAACCTTACAAGACTTGATCAAAAGGTGGGGGTACAACTCTCTCATTGACTCCTCGCCTCCCATGTCGCTCCTTCGTACCGTGGTGTTGCTGCACCACTTTTGACCAACGGAATGGTCTTTGTACGCAGAACTTGCTCTTTGCGATCGACAATCTGGACCGGTCTTTCGACGTATGACACACGGTCATCCACATCCAATTCCTCAAAATTGAGCACGTGGGTCGGGTCAGGCTCGTACTTCCTTAACATCGACACGTGAAAGACGTCATGCACTTGCGCCAATCTTGGCGGCAACGCAAGACGATACGCTAAAGTCCCGATTCTCTCGAGAATCTCAAATGGACCTACGTACCTCGGACTCAATTTGCCTTTCTTTCCAAAGCGCGAAGTTCCCCTCATTGGTGATACTTTCAGAAAAACGTGATCACCAACTTGGAATTCCAAAGACCTTCAACGCTTATCTCGCGTAACTTTTCGTCTCGCTCCGCGCTGTCTTTAATCCGTCTCTCGATCACGCCACGGCATCTACCGATCACTGAACCAACTCGGGCTCGTGATTTTTCTTTCCCCGACCTCATCCCAACACACTGGTGTTCTGCATACTCTACCATACAACGCTTCGAATGGAGCCATCTGAATACTCTGCTGATAACTGTTATTGTAGGCGAATTCTACTAGATGAAGCTGATCTTCCCAACTTCCCTTAAAGTCTATTACACAAGCTCTCAGCATGTCTTCGAAGGTCTGAATTGTCCTCTCAGACTGGCCATCCGTCTGAGGATGATACGCCGTACTATACTGAAGCTTTGTACCAAGAGCACTCTGCAAGCTCTTCCAAAAGGCTGCAGTAAATCTCGGGTCTCTATCAGATGTTATCGTAACCGGCACTCCATGCATTCGAACCACTTGGCGCACATGTAGGTCTGCGTGCCTATCCAAACTGAGGTCCTTTTGAACTGCAATGAAGTGAGCCGACTTTGTCAATCGGTCGACTACCACCCAGATCGAATCATTCCCTCTTTGACTTCTTGGTAGTCCAGTTACGAAGTCCATCGTGATATGCTCCCATTTCCATTTTGGGATCGTGAGAGGTTGCATAAGTCTTCCGGCTTGCAATGCTGAGCTTTTACTTGTTGACATGTCAAACACTTGGCCACATGTTTGGCGATATCCGCCTTCATACCTGAGTACCAATAGTGTTGACGCAGATTCTAATACATCTTAGTGCTTCCAGGATGAATGTTATAACTACTATGATATGCTTCAGATAAAATTTCTTTTCTAAGCTCTACATCGTCAGGTACAACCAATCGTCCTTGGAATCTTAGTGTCCCATCATCAGCGATCTGAAAATCAGCCTTTCTTTTCTCTATGTCTTCCTGAAGAATTCTCTGTACATCTGGGTCTGTCGATTGGAGTTGTTTGATTCGACTGACATTCGGTTCACCCCGAGGGCGGCCATAAAACTCGAGAGGTGGCCTACCTCAAATTTGAATACCGAATCCCGAGCTCTCTCGATTAAATTCCACTCCTTAATCAGTATATGAGCTACTGAAGACTTTCGGCTCAACGCATCAGCGACTTTATTCGCCTTTCCAAGATGGTATAAGATATCACAATCGTAGTCTTTCAACAATTCCATCCATCGGCGCTGTCTCATGTTCAACTTCTTATGAGAGAACAATTACTTGAGACTTTGATGGTTCGTGAAGATTTGAAACTTTTCCCCGCACAAGTAATGTCTCCAAATCTTCAGGGCAAATATAATGGCTGCGAGCTCTAAGTCATGCGTTGGATAGTTCAATTCATGAGGTCTCAACTGACGAGAAGCGTATGCAACCACTCTGCCATGTTGCATCAACACACAACCCAATCCTCTGAAAGACGCATCACTATAGATCTCAAATCCTCCAAGACCAAATGGAATCGTCAGTACCGGTGCGGTAGTCAGCTTTTCCTTCAGCTCTTGAAAACTATGCTCGCACTTGTTTGTCCATATAAACTTCTCTCATTTCTTCAGGAGTCGAGTCAATGACAACACTGATGTTAAGGCTTTTTTTTTTTCCACAAACTTTCTTAAGTGACTTGTACAACCCATACGGCTTCTGATCTCCGATACTATCGTCAGTCTCGGCCCACTGATAATTGACTCGGTCTTGATCGGGTCCATGGAAATTCTTTCACCAATTTCAGGTGTCTCTCGGGCTCCTTAGCATTTCTCGAATACACTAGAATATCATTGAAAGATACGATCACAAACTAAACTCAATATTCCTTGAACACTCGGGTTGTCAAATCCATGACAGTTACTAGAGTGTTCGCCAGGCCAAACAGAATTACATTATACTCACCAAAGCCATATCAAGTACAACACACCGTCTTCGGTATAACCTCTTTCTTGGTTCTCAACTGATGAAAACCTATCTTCAAGTCGACCTTTAAAACATCTACGCTCTTTATAATTAGTCACACCATTCATTGATCTTCGGCAATGAACACTTGTTCTTGATTGTCACCTAATTGAGTTGACGATGGTTGATGCATACTCGCAACAAACCATCTTTCTTTTTCTCACAAACAAAACATATGTTTCCCCAAAGTGATGCACCGATATGCATGAATTCCTCATTCATCAATCTTCACATCTGCATCTTTAGTTCTACCAATTCAGATCACAACAGCTGGTAAGACGCCTTCGAGAGTGGCTCTATCCTGGTGCTAGCTCGATCACACTTTCTATCTCTTTCTATCTCTTTCTCTGACGACGGTCTGACAGTTCTTGTGACAACACATCTAGAAATTCTTAGACCACTGAGATGTCCTCCATCTCTAGTTCTCCAATCCGTCCTACCCAAGACAATCACCAAGCAACCTTGGCAACCTCCGTCTAACAAACAAGTTGCCTTCAGCCAACGAGATTAATGAAATCGAATATTCTTTTTGACTCCCAATAACCTCGATACTTTCACATGCTAATGGATTAAACTGGATTACTCCAAGACCATGGTTCATTCTCACAAGATGCCCCATGAACCCACACTATTCACGTGACGTCAAACTCACACCTTAGCAACTAGTCAAGCACAACTATTGCTAGTGATTCCCCTCTCTTTCATTTTTACTTCAATAATTTAAGTTCTACCAACTCAGCACCAAACTCTGCTGCACTGCTCTGATAAAATCACCTCCAACACATTCTTTCTCTGATCGATGCAAGGTCAATTCTACTCCAATTCCTTTCGCCATCCTAGCGGTGTTCTGGTTGCAGTAGCGATGTCTATGCTGCCTTAGACTTCCACTGACAGTCCTTCACCTGATGGCCATGCTGGTCATCATCACAGCATGTTCTAATCATATTCGAACACTAGATTTATCCATGCTTCATTCTACAATTCTGACACCTATCTGGTGCGTCTTCTATCTCCTATCAAGTGCTAGCGTGCACTATCTCTTGCATCGGAGACCTATCCCAAAATTCCACAGTGCATTCTATGAAGCACTTCTTCTAACCTGTCCTATCGGCGGTGACAGCAGTAACCGTTGTCGAGCTTTCATCTACTTATGCGGACAACCCATAACTTGCTATCCATGCTGGCGACACTTACCACTAATTCCCGTCCTCAGAATATACGAGACTAATCCATACCATCTTCCATGGAACAACAAGTTCCATTTGTCTGAATGCTGACCTGACTATTCCACCCTTCCTATTGAGTGGAATAGAATACTCTTCTCTCAACATCAGTCTTTTCCCTGACCAAATTCCAAGTCTGCCTGCACTGAATCTTGACTCAGATATCGAAATCTATTCCCTGATCATCCTTCCAGTTGAACCTCAAAGAAAGGTGGCAACAACAATAACTTGATCCCGATCTTACTGGCTCATTTAGAACCCAAGGAACACTTGCATCAGAATGATCTTATCGGACTTAGGATCATTCGACGCTGCTACACTAGTACCAACCTGCGGTGGCACTCTTACACTCGAGCTGGCTAGAGCCGACACTCTGCCACAACCACCTCGAGTACCAACCTTTGTCGGTGCTTTATCTCGAGTAACAGAGGACATTGTCCTCTTATTAGGAGTTCTCAGCTCTTGCTCGCTCATGGTTCAGTCTTTATACTGAAACCCGTCTTCCAAATCCACACCGGATTAGAAGGTGAGCGATCCACACACAACAAACAATTCTAGCATTCAGCTAACACAGACATGCACCAGCATGAATTTAAAAGTCTTTCCTACTAACTATCCCATGGTCAACGCTCCTTATCACTCCAATCTTGAACTTCGCTCTGATACCACAAAAAGGGGATGTCACACCCCGATCCTCGGGGACGCGCCCATCCTTCAATTTGGTCGATTTTTAAAGTGCGATATCCCAGGACTAATTATCGCCGACCCTTTCTTTTTTGTTGAAATGGACTGTTCGTGTGGCAAAGGGATGAACGAAAATGGAGAAACACTTTGGTGGAATTCGTGGGCTTCCTCGGTGAGAGAGAGAAAGAGAGAGTTCACGAATATGGATAGGAACGGAGGAGAAGGCAGAAGCGGTGATGATGAAGACAGCGACGGGAGGGACCCAAAATCAACAAACCTAAGCCATTCCCTTAATTGCTTGTCCCCCTCCTTTTTCTTTATCCTTATCTTGGTTGGTCTCTAATACTTTCTTGTAAAAATCTTTATAAACCAATTAAATTTGAAGCCTAAAATTGCTGCCACTTTCCAATCCGAATTTCACATTTTGATCTTTAACTTCATCACTCAATTTCCCAAATTCGACGTCAAATTTTGGTGTAGAAAAATCCCAAATGATTTTCTATAAATCCCTGACACACAACGGCTCAGTCTGGAAGTCCAATTTTCTATCAATTTAGCTCATCTGAATTTCTGCCAAATTTTCGCGACGTCCGAACCCATTTTCCGTAAAAATCTCGAGACCTCCGAAAAATCTTCTGAGACTGAGTTGACGTTCCTAGAATAGCTCGTGACACCATAGAACTTTCAATTTTTGAAATCGAACTCAAATTGACGGTTAATTTCACCCTGGCGCGTTTTTAGTGTGACCTAGATTACCGGGTAGTTTTCAGAACTTTTTAGGGCAATTGACTCGTGGTCGATTTTCTTCGAGCCACAATGAACCCACTCGACTTATTGGCGACTTTCGATTGTCGTGAAAATCTTGAGGACTCAATTACAGACACAGGGTACCAAAACGATAGAAAAATCAAATTAGTGCCGGTCGATGAGAATTTTCCAATTTAGTGGAGTCACCCACGATCGGCCACACATCTCAGTCGAACCGACCTATCTCTGATCTCAATTCGATTTTTAATCGCGCAAGAATGACCTCTAAAGATGAGCACGGTCGAGAAGCCGATTCCTGGTCGAATTCTCAAGTCTATTGCCTTAATATTCTTTAATGGCTTACCCGGTTAGTCTAGTTATCTCGAGAGTGATCGCCTCCGAGAACAACCCTATGACGCGTCAATGAAATGCCCGATTAATTTAATAAAACAATACCGAAAATTCTGGATGTCACACTATGTCATCTCTATGCTTGTGATGGTAGACAGATGTCAACTTCAATCTCTTGTTTGGGGTGCAATCTTTATGAGGTCCAATTTCTATATTATGGCCTTCTCATTTCTCCATATAGTTATCGAGGAGGAACCCCAATCAATGAAAGGGAGTTTCTTTTTTTCGATTCAAAGAGAGAATTTACAACATTTTATCGTTCTTTTTTTTCAATCCATATTAATTTCACTCGGTTGCATCTGCTAGAAATTCTACCTCCAAATTCAATCTTTTGCTTGTAATTCTTCTTCCTTATATCATCATCATTTTAATGAAGAAATTAATTTGGAATCATTGATGGCGTTTGTGCTTGTGCTTACGTTTATGTTATGGAAAGCAAGTTTGCCGATGAAGACCTTCAAGAACCAGCCCACGTCTTTGACAAGAAAATCGAACTTGGGAAGCATTTTGCCCACTTGAAACTCGTGGCCTTTAAATTATTAAAAAACAATAAAAGATAGATAAAGTGGGAAATAACTTGACAACTTGGCTATGTTTAATATAATTCTAAGACATGTAATATGATGATAACATGGTTAAATTGGTAGTCTCACAGCATGGTATCGGGAAGACGTTGCTTGCGGTCATTGTCTTTGCGAAATCTATATGACTCATACTAGCAGTGTTTCTTGGATGGATCCTAATGATAAATACTATACATTATTTCAAATAATCTTTTCTTGGTTTGTTGGTATTATTTTATTGGAAGATCTTTGTATGATAAGGTATTGTTGCGAGAAATGAAAGCGGAATAGAAGGAATGAGAAATTTTTGCGCATAATTCAAATGATGTGCAGGAAAAAAGCCATGAATAAAAGAAAAAAATAAGTATTGTGGGAGAATTGGAGCTAAAAATTCACGGTAAAGTGCTAACAAGTGCTGGTTGCATAAGGATCGTACACAATGTCCTTCTTGGCATCTCGTTAAGTCTCAACTATTAATATATCAAGTAATAAATTTTTCGATTATCTCTATTCACATAGATAAGTGATTGTGATGAATGAGATACTAATTATGAAATGACGAGGACACAAATAAGGATAAAGGATTCATGCCCCTCAACAAGTACAAAAAAACCCTATTAGACCTCCCCTATAGGAAAGTTTGTAAACCAGATTTAAAAATGGCGTAAATTTTACACATTCCTCCTAGACAGAAACCCTCTTGTGGGGGCAAAATTCAGCGCCCGAAAGTACTTTTGAGTACACTCCTTCAGGATTCGTTGATTCTGACTCTCTCACCGTGGAGGGTTTACATATATCCAATCTCACCGAGATTGCTTTGCCTCGATATATTCCGTTAAAATTAGGTACGATCTTGCCATTTCCTTCTCTTACTCCACTCTTCTACTTGTAGTCACTTCCCTACTCGGATACGACATCAATTCTCGTGCTCTCTCAAATGCTTTGCGTGATGTCAACACACCAGCGAAAATGTTGATGAATCTTGGGATGTCTTTAACGGACTGTCGCGTTTGAATTTTGGGTTTCTCAATTTATTTTTGCATTCTAGCAATTTGTTGGATTCCCCCATCCAATTCTTTTGACATCCCCGTGCTGTCTCATTCACCAAAATTTTTCTCGATCTGGCTTGTCTTGTAGATTACAGTACGGCCCAACAACCTATGGAAAGGTGTACACATACCCTTTTCTTCACCATCGCCTCACCGGTATTAAGTCTAGGAGAAGATGCTGAAGGGGGACCCTGTTTTTGCTTGATGTGCAATCCACTAGATGAAATCTGAAGTCTGCACTTAAATATATGTATGACAAATGTATAGCCAAGACAAGTTCCTGTAACATACCTACAAATGCGCCAAAGCTAGTATATTCAAAAAGAGGCGAAATGCTCAGGTCTCCATACATGACACGGGAGCTCCGTTACGCTAACATCAAAGTCCTTGATAGGTTGACCCAAGAAAGCTGCGAGGCCACATAGACAAAGTTCAGGCTTCAGCCATCTATGAGACAAATGAACGGCGAGAATTAGCAAGATGTACATAAATGCATTGTACCATTTTTACCTAATTGAATTCACTTGCACGAAAATTCTAAGGAACCAGCAAAAAACAAAGCAGATATATACATACGTATATGTTCAATTCGTGGACGAAATTCCATTAACAAAGCAAACAAAGACACGCAAACGCCTTCAAGTAGCCAGTCGACTGTGATGCATCCTCAAGTGCCTAAACTTCAGATTATGTCGACCTGTAGAAAGGGAAAATGGAAACATCCGTAAAGTCTGGCTCCAAGCTTTCAGGTATCTTATGGAAAGTCTAAAACCGACGAGTTCTATTGGAAAGTCAGAGACAACTAGTAAGTAATAACTGTACTTTAAACTTGAACAGCGTCCAAGAAACTGCAAAACCAATGATTCATATCGAAAACTTCAATCAGACAACCAAATAAAGTACCTCACGAGTGGATATACAAGAATCCCTCATGGTTGGGAAGTAATGATCGGCTATCTCTACAAAGATGCTCTGTTTATCTAAAACAGAATTGCAAGAAACTGAAGAATCAATGATTTGCATCAATAACTTTCGATCAGACTTCACAGTGAACTCATTACCACAACCTACATCACTACCCATCCAGCATATCACGTCACTTATTGGAACAACACGCTTCTGAAGAAAAACAAACTGGATCCGAACTACATAAGAGCAAACACGCCCACAATGACCAATTCGACAAGACAACCACGCACAAAAATTAGCTCAGTTACGCGACAGCTCTTTTGTTTCCGGGGCCAAGTACTATGAATGAAACCAGCTAGTTTCCCAAACGTCAAGAGAAGTTTCAAGCTCTCCGAGCACAATTACAAATTCAACGAGACAGAAAGCCAGAAACTCCAGAAAATGAGGGCATTTCCAATGAGAAATCTATCCAAATCATCACGCCAAGAAAATCACCTGATGATGGCAGGAAGAGGAAAGCGATCGAGAAATTCCTTTGCATCCGCCGCGTCATCCTGGACGCCTGAATCAGCACGATAGACAAGAACGAATGCCAGCTCCGGAAAACAGAGGACGGTTCGTGACGATGGAGAGAGAAACGAAATCAAGATAGAGGGCGACCAATTCCTAAACCGGAACAGTGGGGCGAAGCAGGAAGCGGCTTCGAGCAAGTGATGATGATGCAGACGTTGGGGGGGCTCGTGCATTGGCCGCGGGTTCGTGTCTGAACATGTTCTTAAAGTTTTTATGTTCTTGTTAGTAGCCTCCTAAAAAATAATTGGTCATTCCCGGACCTACAAAACAATCCAAAATCACTGTTATCATTATCTGAATATTTAATAATTAAACTTTTACAATAATGTGCGAGCTTGCGTAATTACACGGATTAAGCATGTCATCCGTGTTAAATACACATTCATTATTTTAGCTCGCTCAATTATATATTTGTCTTGTGTAAACGGATGGACAACTACAAGTATAATTGTCAACATAAACAGATGGACGTGAGTTTTGGTTTTAATCCCTACGATAAGATTTTAAACTGTTATTTCTATTGATTTTTAACTTATTGCGCCCTCAATTTTTTTTTTTAATTGCGCCCTCAATTAGCTAGTTAGTAAATGCCTATACACATTCGAATGGCTGGAATTATCATTTGACTTTAACCGAAAAAAGAGTCCATAGTTATATGTGTGCCGAATAAAATAAAATAAAAAGACATGAGTAAAATATAAATTAAATAGATAGTACCCACGAAAAACTTTCAATTCAAAGAAATTGGAAAAAGCGAGAAAAAAAATTGGATGTCAATGACCCACGGTCATATTAAGTTGTTAGGCAAAAGATCCTTCAAGTGCCATAAGTTGACATAAATGAACACTTAAGTGCCAAAACTTACAAAAGTGACACTTAAGTGCCAAAATCGAAGAGAAATTGATTACTTAAGTGCCACTCCGGCCAAAATCCGGCCAAAATGCTGACGTGTTAATTTTCCGGCGAAGCAAGTGCAAAACGGCGTTGTTTTGCACACTTACGTGGGTAAAAAATTTAATATAAAAATTAATTAAAATTAAAATTAAAATTATTTAAAACATTTAAAAATAAAAATTTTAAAAATTTTAAAAATAAAAAAAAAAAAAAAGGACGCCGCAGTGAGGGCCGAGCCCTTAGCCGCCGCCGCCACCAGGAAGGGCCGACGGAAGGGGGCCCAACGACCCCAGCGGGTGGTGGCCTTTGGCTCGGCCAGGCGAGGACCACCAACCCTCGTCGAATCTAGGTGAGGGCTCGGCGACCCCGGCCGACCCCCCCCTCCATCGCCGGCCCTTCCCGGTGACGACGGAGGCGGCGGCAAACTGAGCCCTCGCCTACCTCCCTTTTTATTTATTTTTATTTTTTAAATATTTTAAATATTTGTATTTTTTAAAAGCTTTAAATAAACTTAGTTTTAAATTAAATTTAATTAATTTTTATATTAAATTTTTTACCACGTCGCACTAAAACGACGCCGTTTTGCATTCGCTTCGTCAGAATTGACACGTCAGCGTTTTGGCAGGATTTTTGCCGGAGTGGCACTTAAGTGTCATTTTTGTAAGTTTGGCACTTAAGTGTCCCTTTGTGCCAAGTTATGGCACTCCGGTGGTCCGTGCGTCCCCAAAATTTTCATCATCACGTTCAATTTATTGCAATATTATGCTTACACTAAACATGAGGCATAATTGAAATTTAGATGGATTATTATTACCTTTAAAAGTAGGATCTCCCTTTCCTTGTGGTAATATGAAGAGACCATGATACTCAAAATCTAATGGATAAATTATCTCTTTCTGAATTTATTGGGCCCTCTGTTCCCTTTTGCCATCCAACTTCGGGCAATTAAACCTAATCTATCCTTGAGAGCATTAGACCATGAATGATCGATGACTATGTGGGTCTCTCAATTGCTGGTTTTGCACATAATTCTTATATAAAAGGGTACTAATAAAGGCGAAAACTGGCAAAATTATTGAGCCAGTATGTCGAGACACAAATTGGTGTCCGCCTGGTCAAGACAATGAAAGCGTTTTGTGTCTCTTAGATAATTTGAGACTAGGATTGTCTTTAATCCCGTTTTGTTTATTAATCAATTGATTCATCATGGGCATGACAAGCGGAATTACACTTTTGTCGAAAGCATAAATATGCTCAAATGACTCAACCCTGTCTTGAGTTTCATGCTCTCCAATATAATATTTAAATTCATGTTTTCACATGAGAGATGACTTATTAAATAAAAGGAATATAAAGAGAGTAAGTCTTATCCATTACAAGAATTATACATGACATATGGGCCTAAAATCAAACATTTAGCAATTGACCCGTCGTTGACCCCATTGAAGGATATGTTTAAATATTACAAAAAAGGTCACCCGATTGTAATGATAATCTTGTGTTAATATACATAAATGTGATGTTAAGTCTATTGTATTTTGGTGCTTTTTGCCCCTCCAAGTGCCTTACAATATCCTGTGGATCTCTAATCCCACGTTCGAGTATTCTTTAGTTGGGTTGAACCAAAATCCAAATCAAGAGATTGCACATATAATATTCCGGTGATCAATATCTCACTCTCAATTTTAATATAGTCCAGTTAAAAAAAAAAAAAAAAAGTGGAGGAAAAAGTATGGTGAAGTGACTGGATTAGACGTCCAACCAACATTTGCAAATTGGTCAGAATACAATGGTTTTGACCCGAACATTCTGTCGAAGGAGTGCTTAACCTGAAAGATCCAACCAACATTTGCAAATTGATCTGAATAAATGGTTTTGGTCCAAACAATCTATTTCATGTTTCGGTTTCCGGCAACTTCAAAAATCATCAGAATTCAGTAATTTAAGATAATAAGAGGTAACACATGATGAGGAAGCATTGAAGAATGTATATTGATCTCCATGATTTGATTAAATGTTCCATCTCTTATATCGTACAAAATGCAAATCAGAAAACGATGAGAAGGCTGCCGTTGTAGTATTTGTGAATAATTTTCTTTTCGCTCTCTTTTTGAGAAATCGATCACCGATTAGACAGTTGCGATCAATTCTCAAGCTTTGTAACTGTGTTTTACGTTACAAACGTCGGCGAAATTGGAAAGTTATTGAAGTTATAAACGGAGTGAATGGAGCCGGCATTTGGTGGACTAAACATGTTAGGAATGGGGAACTAGAAAGAACAAACAGATTTCAAGTATTTAAATGACTTGCTGAGGATAATTTCCAAGTCTTGATATTATGGTCACCCTCCTTACGCCCTTCAAAATCCACAATAGAGGATACAGAAATCAACTCTATGCAATTGCACGGAAACAATGTTGATCAGGTCTGAACTTCGCCGGCAAAACCGATGCGCATTTTTGTGGAAAATCATCTCAGGGATCGAATTCGTCCTCAGTGGCGGAATCTGACTCGTTTCATCTCATCCTGTGTTCATTCTCTCCGCCTAGAGTCCTTTGCATTTCGAATTAGGGACGTCGAAGTTTCAAGGCCTTGTCAGGTCCGGCCACAAAAATTTCACTGATGAAGACCTAGAGGCTGGTCAAACGTCAACGGCCCAGTTTGATCTTTATGGATGAAAAAAGAATGGGAAAAGTCCCAAAAAGTCATAAACCTATTTGGCATTCAATTCGTTCTAAACTTTTCAATTGAACCAATTTAGTTCTAAATATTTTAATATTGGTACCAATTTAGTCCATCTCGTCAATTTTGGCCGGCCGACGTTGACGTGGCAATTTTTATGATTTTTTAATTATTTTTTCGAATTTTTTTATTAATTTTTTTTTCTTTTTTCCTTTTGCCTTCTTTCTGGCGGTGGCTGGCGAGCCTCCAATGAGACTTGCCGGCCAAAGCCCTCTCCTGCCGTCGGCGAGGGTCGCGGCCCTCACTCGACCTCCCCTAGGGCCGCCAGCGAGGGTCGCGGCCCTCGCTCGGCCTTGTCCAGGGTTGGCATATTACTACAACGATCTGGAATCGTTCTCTCTGGAAATATGATAACTAATGAAACTCCCTAAAAAAAGAAAAGACTTAGGTTATTTTGTTTTTACGCCATACTACGATTGTACGAAGTAGACATTAATATTAACATGAAATTGTCATATCAAACAAACTTAGACACGTTCCTTAATTAATTGTTATAAATTTTTTTATGATTCAAATATCCATCAACTTTCTCTCATAAAGGCTTTCTTGATGACAATAGAAGGGCTTCATTATGTCCCTAAACCATCATTTCTCACAAAAACTTGTCTCGAAAAGTGTAATCGAGTCCTAAAACTTTCAAAAAGTACAATTAATGGAAGGACTTAGATTGAACCACTTTGATTAGTTTTAGAACTTGATTGCACTTTTTTAAAAATTGTAGGAGTTAATTGCACTTTGTGACAAGTTTTAGGATTTAATTGTATTTTTTGAAAGTTTTAGAACTAAATTGTATTTTTATGACAAATTTTAGGATTTTCAATACACTTATTCCTATATTTATGTATAGAGTCCCGAAATCTGTACAAATTGTCTTGCAAATAACAGTAACAAATATTCTCGAAAAAGCAACCTCTTAATTCGGTAATAAAAATGGTTTTAATCGATGGTAAAACATCCCCCATGTAATCCAAAATCAAGTCATCGTGTACGTATAAATATTGTAGCCCCGGAATGGAAGCTTTTTATTTATTTATGCTGATTGTGCACATAATAGAAAGAATAATGATATGAGGTGACCGCACCGTTACTCCTTGGAGAGTAACGTTGCTCCCCTAACCACAAGCTTAGATTAAAAAAATAAATTAAATAAAATAGAAAATAGAAAAATCCTAAGGAATTGAAAAGAGTTTTATTGAAAGCATTATCAACATGAAATATTTTACATTTCATGTAGAAAGACCAGTCCAAACATTTTTATTATAAGACAAATAAATTTAGGATTTCTATTGACAACATCACTGTTTAAAACATTTTTCATACTTACAGTCATAAAAAATTATATTCATCATTTAACAAAATTAAAACAATTACCAAAATTAGCCCTTGAATATTTATTTATACAATTTAAAGCATTGATAAATTCAACTTAAGCCAAACCAATCCAAGTTAACTCAAAAACCAAAAACATGATCATTTTGTAACTATCTAAAATTGAAATTTATTTAAAAATGTATAGTATATTGAATTCGTTTGATTAATTTTTTTGCCTCACTTCCCTTTTTTATATTTTGTATAGCCCAACTTTTTCACCATGCTAGTCAAATTTCAATTTAACATATCTAAATTAAATAAGTATATATTGTGTCTACATTCAACAACACAACAAGACTGATTGTAGTGTACAAAATTTTTCACTTATTCTATAATGTCTTGGAATGTAATTAAATTAGTGAAATACACGTGTGGATTACTAAGATGACTTTCTTTATGTCAATAATATGTGAAAATATTGTTGCAAGTACACAATGAAGGATTGAGTTTTACATTTAAATAGTTAATCAAAGCTGTTAAAAAAAGTTCACAGGCATAAGTATATTTCCCTTTCGTTAATTTTTATTGAATTGTCCAAATTCTAAGAAAATTTTGTTCAGATTTTCTCTGAAATTTGTGTGGTTGAAAAGGCGGCGTTATTGCCGTCAGCCCAGCAAGGTCCTAATAGAAATTGTAGCTCAAAGAGTATATATTCCGTATGTAGATTTGGCATTCATTTTACTAAAAAAAGTAATACAGGATAAAATTATGCAATATTAATGAACGAAATGATTTAAAGAAATCTCTCCACTCTACATAAAAACATCTCCATGCACCATTGTAGAGGATAAAGAGGTTGTCTCTTTCATCCACTTTGTCTCTTTATGCAAATCATCTCTACTTCCTCAATTCTTATAATAGCTCGATGGGCAAAAATTCATTTATATATGGGATGAGGAAAAGCAAAACAGACTTAAATGCAAAAAAAGGATGAAGGAGGGAGAGCCTCGAAGAGCAATCAATGGAGAAAGAAACACCAGGAACTTTTTACAGGAATATGTAATTATCAACGGCTGAGATTTAATACCATTCATCCAACAATTTAGAACCTTAATAAAGACCCAAACATGAGAAAGAAAGAGGAGAGAGGTATGGACCATGGAACTCTGTAGCCTAACCTTTGTTAATGCCTTAACTAAACACCAATCTATTTCTTGGTAATTGGTAGCGGACTGCTCTAAATCATCTCCAGTCAAAGCTAAATATTAAAATCCGACCAAAGAAAAAACTATTAAAGAAAGACTATTGTTGATTGCCTCAATCAAGACAAGTATATATACGGAGATGGATGATGAGGTTTTAGTCTTAAACCCGCTTCTTGTCTGCCATTATTAGGAGAAAGAATGGAAAGAACAACAATAGAGGTGGATGGGCATTACGTAACAGTTATGCACACTATAACGCTAGGATATGTAAGTATATATTAAATTCCACCTATTTGAACGGCAGATGGGCATATTGAAGTTAGGCTGCTCCTCTTTAATTGGGATAAAACAATAAACATGTATATTTTTTGACCAAGGAAGCTTTGCTATGATATAATCTATGATATAATCATTGTTGCTTGGTAAAAAGGGGCAAAAATAAAAAAAAAAATTGAAGCTTGAACGTTTGCAATTTAATTCGATCTATAATTACCCAATTCTCTTTTCCATCTACTATAATCTGATTATATATTCTTGGGAGAGCATATCTAGGTGATGACGACAGAATTGAAGAGAAACTAACAAATTTTTTTAAATTATTTTTATCATCATTTAAAAATAATTTTTTTATAGAGTGTTTTTGGACACTTATTGAGCAATATGGGCCCACTTTTTTACCTTCTGAACCTTTGGCGTCTTTAATAATTCCAAGACTTTGGTCCCATTTCCGACCAACTTGCTTCAGAGAAATTGAGGCAACAAAAATGAAATTAAATCAAAAGGGACGTGATGAAATGCAACGGCAGCTTCTTCCGAGAAAGAAAGAGCCCTTTAGTGCTTAAAAGTCTTTTGATTCGCTCCATTATTTGATGCTGTTGTCCTGGCCGGAGTAACTTCTGTTCCCTCTCCGCTCTGCACACTTTATTTCAACCCTTCTGGGCACTCTTGTTTAGTCCTCTACCGCTCACGAATCAAGCCATGCCCATCACAGAGCTCTTTCTTGGCGCCTTTCTTCAGGTGTTGTTCAATAGGTTGGCCTCTCCGGAGCTCCTCAACTTTGCACGGCGTGGGGGGATTGATATGCGGTTGAAGAAATGGGAGAAGATGCTGGAGAGTATCAAGGAGGTGCTGGATGATGCAGAGGATAGGCAACTCACCGGCCATCTCGGGGTGAAGTCGTGGCTAGAAGATCTTAGAAACTTGGCTTATGACATCGAAAACTTACTTGATGAGTTCGTCACAGAATCCACTGAAAGCAAGTCCAAGGCAGAATGCAACACTAGCAAGGCGCGTTCCCTTCTTTCCAATTGTTGCTTTAGATTGAGTCCGAGAGAATTTATGCTCGACCACAAAATGAGATCTAAGATAGAAGAGATGGATGCCAAATTACTGGAGATCATAACTCGAAAAGACAGTCTGAGCTTGAGAGAGAATAACGAGAAGCAATCAACAAATCGTTTACAGGATAAGCCAATTCCAACTACACATTTGACCGAGGGTTGTTTTGTTGGTAGGGAAGAAAAAAAAATGGAGATTCTCAAATTACTAACCGAAGAAAAAGATGATAGAATAACTACGAACATAAAAGTGATTCCCATCGTAGGGATGCCGGGTCTTGGGAAGACAGCTTTGGCTCAGCAAGTCTTCAATGATGCCAGAGTGACCGGTTATTTTGATGCAAAAGCATGGGCTTGTGTTTCTGATGATTTCGATGTGCTTGCTATTACGAAGAGTATCCTACAAAAAATCGACTGCACTTTGTCTAGTGAAGATAAGGACCTAGATTGGCTTCAGGATAAGCTCAAACAAAACCTTTCAGGGAAGAAGTTTCTTATCGTTTTGGACGATGTTTGGAATGAGAATTATGGAAACTGGACTATCCTCTTGAAGCCTTTTCAATCGGGAGCCAAGGGAAGCAAAATCATCGTCACGATCCGTAATTCCCATGTTGCTGAAATAGCCGGTGCTCGACCTTATACTCTCAAAGAGTTGTCACGAGAGCTTGCATGACTCTACTTGCATTTCATGCTCTTGGAGTCAAAAATTTTGATCATCATCCTTATCTTGAAGCATTAGGTCTCAAAATAGTGGAAAAATGCAAAGGGTTGCCACTAGCTGTAAAGACATTAGCTGGGCTACTACGCACTAAAGTTGGTCCCCTTGAATGGCAAGCTGTATTGAACAGCAAGATTTGGGATCTACCGAAAGAAAGAAATGACATCCTTCCAGCTTTGAAACTTAGCTACCTCCATCTCCCTTCCAATCTAAGGAGATGTTTCGCTTACTGTGCTATATTTCCCGAGGACTATGAAATACAACGGGACGAATTGATTCATTGGTGGATTGCAGAGGGCTTGGTGGACAAAAAAGAAGCAAAGAGTCAATGGAATACAGGTTTGAATTTTTCAACGAGCTAGTAAACAGGTCGTTATTACAAAAGTCAAATAGCAATGGATCACAATTCTTAATGCATGATCTTGTGAATGACCTGGCAAAACTAGTTGCAGGTGCATCCCATTATAGCTCGGGGGAATTTGAGTTTGTGGATGATCACAATAATGCGTCTTTAGCTCGTCACGCCTCATTCCTTCCAAGAGAGTATATTATGCCAGAAAGACTCAAGATATATCATCGAATGCAAGGACTTAGGAGCTTCATATCGTTAGGGAATCAATGTCAATTTTCCTTTGTGACCCAGAAAGTGCTATATGACTTGTTGTCGGGATTGAAGTACTTAAGGGTGCTTTCATTGAGTCACTATTACATCAACGAGGTACCAGAATGCATTGGCAAACTAAGGCACCTAAGGCACCTTAATCTATCACGTACTAGTATTGAAACCCTTCCAAAGTCGATTGTTGCATTGCACAACCTAGAAGCTTTGATGTTGCAAGACTGTTACATGCTTATCAAATTACCTGAAGGTATGGAAAAACTTATCAATCTAAGATTTCTTGACATTACCAATACTTCAAGTCTAAGAGTAATGCCACTAAATATAGGTAATTTATTGGGTCTTGAGATCTTGTCCAAGTTTATAGTTGGAACGGAAAATGGGTCAAGGTTGAATGAGTTAAAAAACCTAAAGAACCTTCAAGAGGAATTGTGCATCTTTGATTTGCATGAGGTTCAAGAAGCTAGAGAAGCCAAAGATGCCAATTTACTCCTGAAGGAGGGAATATGCCGGTTGAAAATGCAATGGTGCACAAATTTTGAAAATTTCCGGAATGAAGAGCTTGAAACAAAGGTCCTCGACTTTCTTTGCCCTCACCAAAACCTTGCACATCTTGAAATATCCTCCTATGGTGGCCTAAAATTCCCATCTTGGTTAGGTAGTCCTACACATGTTAACATAATGCATTTACATTTAGATGGGTGTCAGAGGGTCAAAGCATTACCATCGCTCGGGCAGCTATCTTTGTTGAAAGAATTATACATTGAAGGTTTAAATGCAATATGCATGGTAGGGTCTGAATTTTATGGAAGTAAAAGTCCTTTTCCATCCTTGTTGACTTTGGAATTCAAGGACATGCCATTGTGAGAGGACTGGTCTCATTGCATTGATGCTGAAGAAGTTGGAGTTGTATTCCCTCGTCTTGAGCATCTCATCATTCAGGATTGCCCTATGCTAATCGGAAGATTACCTAGTCAACTAAGCTCCCTTGTAAAGCTCGAAATTAACTCATGTCCACGTATGGAAGCCTCGCCATCTTTCAATGGCCTTCCATCTCTCAGTAAATTAAAATTCAACGGTTGTAATGAGAGGGTGCTACATAGTTTGGTAAACTTGGCATCTCTTACTACTCTAAAGATAAATGATGTTGCTGAACTCATTTGCTTAAATCATGGGTTTACAAGCTCCTTGATCAAGCTAGAGAAGTTGGAGATCGAAAGGTGTACAGAGTTAATATATTTGTGGCAAGATGGAGATGTAATTCAGAATCTCAATTGTCTAAAGAGATTAGTCGTATGTAGTTGTCCGGAATTCATATATTTTGTGGCCGAAGAAGGAGATATAGAGCTGCCTAGCAACCTTGAGACTATCAAATTGGAAAATTGCATCAATTTAGAAAAGCTCCCAAGCAAGATGTACACCATCTCCTCTCTTAAAGACTTGACAGTTAGTGGCTGTCCAAAACTCGTGTCCTTCCTTGAAATAGGTATACCAACATCTCTAATATCATTAAATATCGAGAACTGTGAGATGTTGCAATCTTTACCCAAAGAATTAAGTGCTCATCTAGATGAACCAAGCAGCAGTAGTAGCAATACCCGCAGTGACATTATATCTTGTCTACAAGACTTAAGCATCTCCAGATGCAATTCTTTGCCATCCTCTCCATTCAGCGAGGGTATATTTTTACCCACGACCCTCAAGAGGCTTGACATTTGTCACTGCAGTGGAGTGGAGTCGCTTGCGGAGATAAAACTAGACCCTCTTCAGTCTATTCAAGAGATTAGAATTTGGGGTTTCAAGAATTTGAGAAGCTTACCCCAGGGTCTACACACGTTGTCTCGGCTCACTTCCTTGAGATTGAGTGGCTGTCCTGTTTTGGAGATGGAGTGTTTCCCTCCTCTTCCTCTCGGAATCTCTGCGTTTGAGCTTGGGAATTGTCCGAAGATAAAATCGTTACCTAATCAGTTGCATCAACTCTCGAGTCTTCGACATCTATCAATTTGGGGGTGTGAGAGATTGACGCACTTCCCCGAGGGAGGATTGCCGCCCCAGCTAGAGAGGCTTTGGGTAATTCGATGCAAGAATATGAAATAGCCGGTGAGGGAGTGGCTCACTCCTCTCACCTCCCTTCAAAGTCTAAGGATCGACAGCAGCGTGGGAGGAGTGGGAGAGGAGGAGGATCTTGTGCTTCCGCTCCCTTCCTCTC
Organism: Eucalyptus virginea; assembly: GCA_014182375.1. Taxonomy (NCBI): domain Eukaryota; kingdom Viridiplantae; phylum Streptophyta; class Magnoliopsida; order Myrtales; family Myrtaceae; genus Eucalyptus; species Eucalyptus virginea. The sequence continues at coordinate 28,764,671 of CM024515.1, forward strand.
TGCTCAAGCTCTCTATCTTATGTATGGAGAAAGTGGAAAGACTGTCCAACAGTCTCCCTCCCTCTCTCCAGTTCTTGGAGATCTCCAATTGCCCAAAGCTGAGGGAATTACCCCAGGATGGCCTCCCTCCCTCCCTAGAAGAACTCCTTATTTGGAATTGCCCAATTCTGAAGGAGCGATGCAGGAAAGGGACCGGCTGCTATTGGCCCCTCATCCGCGAAATCCCATATATTCAAATACCGTGAACCCTAGCTCTTTCATCATCTGTGTCCTTCTCCCGTTGTGGTGTGCACCTCAATCGCCACCGTTGCTTCAGCTCTCCACTCCATCGTCGTCCTCACCTCCATCTCCATCTCTATCTCCATCTCCATCTCATGAATATATTTCAATTAAAACAGGTAATCGATCTTTCCGATCACTACTCTTCAATACTCGTAGTCACTTCTCTTTCTCAGATTTGGCATCACTTTTCCTCCGATTCTTTCATTCTCGGTGTGCTCCGCCTCATTCTCCAAGATTCTTTCAATCTTGCTCGCCTTTCAGATTACATTAGAATTCCCATCGGAGAAGATACTGCTGAAGGGGGGACCCTTGATGTGAGATTGCTCCTCATTGTAGAGACGGAGAGGGGAGATGCCACTGCAGGCTCTGTTGTTCTTAACATCTCGACTTTTTTGTGGGAACTCTTTCTCATGATTAGAGTTGGTTCTCGGATTACTCACAGGGAATAGAGGTATGTATATATGTTCTCTTTCCCTATTCATTAAGTGTCTATTTCCCTCCTGATGTTTCAATCTGCTAGACGAATCTATAGTCTGGACATAATTTATATGATAAATAGATAGCAAGGACAAGTTTGAAAATGTTTGAAGTTGCATCACATTGAAAAAGAGTGGCTCAGAACTTCGGATGGATAGAGAAAATTCATGTCATCTTAATGGCAGTTTAGGCGCTTTAAATCCTCTTTCCTGTTTTAGGCTCGAGGCTCAATTTGAACACATTTACTAAGTTTGCGGAATGTGCCTGACTAATTTCCCTTATATCTCTGACTCTCCTATGCAAAAATTACTTTTACAGCATTCACCAGAAGTGGGAGGAACTCGGTATTAACTCTCTGCCTGCATTTACCAATACAAAGTACTTATTCCCACACATGCAATTCTCTCATTTCTGAGCATAATGTGATGCACATTGGAATCTATGGGGGAAACGAATTTATTGCACCTCAACCCTTCCATTCCAGCATTTTACTCACCATCCAAGATTAGCCCTGGACTCTGTAGTGGCTGGTTGGCAAAGTTTAAAGGTGAGTAGATTTGTTTTTGATATTTCTTTTGACTGGTTGTTTAAAAGCTGCTTAAAAGGTGGGTAATGATCATGGGGAAAAAATAATTTCTTCCGAACAATTTAGCATATTGTCCGCATTCTATTTGTTCATTTCTAGCAGTTTATCAAAACACACGTCAATGATTTAAAATTTCTCGAATGTTATGTTGTTTGTTATCATTTCCTTGGTTATCTCATTGACATGATTACGTCCACCTTCTGTTGTGCATGTGTAAGGGATCACTTCCATGCAAGGGGAACGTTAAGTTATGCTTTTTATATGCATTGCTTGGCAAGTTTTCTAACAGCTTAAACTTTTAAAAAATGTATTTGTCTAACATGCAGCAATCAAATCAAACGACATGACCAATCAGCCAACCCTATGTTCTTGTTTGGTTTTCTCTTCTAGTAATTGTGGAAGACTTTCAGACGGGGATTATAAGCTTCTCAAAAAATCATCGAATTACAGCAAGATTTGAAGCTTGCACTCATATGCCAGCAAACTTCAGCTTATTAAATCCGTTATTCATAGTGTGGTTAAGTATTAGTGTCAACTCTTTTTGTTGCCCAAGAAAGATCTTGAAAAGGTTGGCGAAAGTGTAGAGCTTTTCTTTGGAAGGGAGATCCTTATACTAAAGAGGGAGCAAAAGTCAGATGGGACACTGTCTGTCCTCCTTCGAAGTTTCGAGGCCTTGGCATTCAAAGACTGGATTTGTGAAATCTTGCTAGTATTTTAAAGTGTCCGTGGAGTATTTTGTTGAGGTGTGGTCTGTATGTTTTTCCTGGCTCTATAGCTATTATCTTGACTGCAAACCAGATGCTACTTAACTTTGAAGAAGTTATTAAGAGTTGGGAATATTCTGAAACCCCGCATTAGATATATAGTCGGAAATTGAGATAATATTTCTCTTAATTTGATATGCGACACCATACCGGGATCTTGCCGGAATCATTTCTCAAGGAGAATAACTTATGAATCTTTTCTTCCTCCGCAGGCCAAAGTATCTGCTGTAATTCTTAACTCTTATTGGAAACATTATGTTACTTAAACAAGGGTGTTTTAATTTTTGCAGATATCAATTGGGCAAACTAAGGGGTGTGAAAAATGTCACTTCCATCATCGTCTCCTTCCCCTTTGTTGTCTGCACCTCAATCACCTATGCTTCATCTCTCCACTCCATTGTCCTCAATTCCATCACCGTCTCGATCTCATGAAGATCTCATTAAAATTAGGTATTGATCTTGCCATTTACTACTCCTCCTACTCTACTCTTCTACTCGTAGTCACTTCTCTTCTCAAAGTTGGCATTGGTTCCCCTATCCATTGAAATGCTTCGCATGATTTCTTGGATCCAGCAAAAATGAAACAAAAATCTGGGATGTTATTAACGGACTGTTGCATTTGAATTTGGATTCTCAGCTTATTTTTGCATTCTTGCAGTATTCTGGACTCATCCAATTCTTTTGTCAACACTGCGCTCTGTCTCATTCTCCAAGATTCTTTAAATCTTGCTTGCCTTTCAGATTACATTGGAATTTCATTGGTGAAGTGTGTTGGTATGACCCAGTGACCTATAGAAAGGTCTATATACCCTTCCTGCACCATCGCCTCACTGGTATTAAGTCTAGGAGGAGAAGATGCCGAAGGGGACCCTGGATGCGAGATTGCTCCTCGTTGTAGAGACGAAGGGACATGCCACTACACGCTCGGTTCTTAAGATCTTGACTTATGTGGGAACTTCTCCATGATTAGTTGGTTCTCAAATTTCTCACGGGGATAGGTATGTATATATGTTCTTTTCGCCATTCAGTGTTTGTTTTACCCTGATGTTCAATCCACTAAATGAATCAAAGTCTGGACATAATTTATATGATTAGTTAATAGCAAAGACAAGTTTGTAAATGTTTCAAAGTTGCATCTCCTTGAAAAAGTGTAACTTAGAACTTCAGATGGATAGAGCAAGTTTGGTCATGTTAATGGCAGTTAGGTGCTTTAAATCTTTTTTCCTGTTTTAGTCTGAAAACTCCATTTGAACACATTTACTAAGTTGCGGAATGTACATGACTAGTTTCCCTTATATCTCTGATTCTGACATGCGGAAATTACTTTTGCAGCTGTCACCAGAAGTGGAAGCAACTCGGTATTAACTTCGTGTCTGCATTTGCTGATACAAAGTACTTATTCACACGCACTCAATCTTCTCATTTCTAAGCATATTGTGATGCACATCGAAATCTATGGGGGAAACAGAATTATTGTGCCTCAACCCTTCCATTCTGGCATTTTATTCAGCATCCAAGATTAAGGAATGGTTTAGTCAGTTTGAGTACAGACACAAACAAAGGCGTTTCGCATCCTGGATAGCACTCAAATGAAATTGTTGCCCATTGTTCATTTTGGTGACTATTCCCATTCTGCTTCATGGAATCAAATATGCATGGCCCTACAGTCACTGATTGGCAAAGTTTAAATGGTGGGTAGGTTTGTTTCTGCTATTTCTTTTGTCGGGCTGTTTGGAAGACACGGGTAACGATCATGGGGTATAATCAAAATCTGGAAAGAATCTCTTTCTGAAGGATAAGCAAATTGTCCACATTCTACTTGTTCTGTTAAATTTCCAGCAAATTGTCAGCATTCTACTTGTTCATTTCTAACATCCCAAATTAGTACATGCAATGGTCCAAAATTTCCTGCTTGTTATGTTGTTTGTTCTTCTCCGGTTATCTCATTGACATAATTACGTCCACATTTTGTCGTGTTTCTAAGGGATAGGTTTTACGTGAGGGGGAGTGTTGAGTTATAAATTATTTATACATTGGTTGGCACATTTCTTAACATTTAAGCTTTTAGGAAATGCAACATGCAGCAATCAAGTCTGACAGTATGACCAATCAGCCAACCCTATGTTCTTGTTTGGTTAGTTCTTCTAGTAGGCAATGATTGAATTGCAACAAGATTTAAAGCTTTGACAATTAAAAAAACTCTCATATGCCGGCTGACTTCAGCTTATTAAATCTATTCTTAATAGTCTGGTTCACTATTAGTGTCGATTCTTTCTCTTGCCCTAGAAAGTTATTAAAATGATTGAGCAAAAGTGTAGAGCTTTCCTTAGGAAAGGAGATCCTGATGCTAAACATGGAAAAAAAGTTGGATGGGGCCCTGTCTACCTTCCTAGGCAATTTGGAGGCGTTAACATTTGAAGAATGGCTTTGTGAAATCTTGCTTGTATGTTGAAGTGTTTGTGGATTATTTTGTTGAGGTGGGGTTCTCTATTTCTGCCTGGCTCTGTAGCTATCGTTTTGACAGTAATACATTGAAACCCCGCACTAGATACATCGTGAGTGATAGCGATATTTTGGTTTGATTTGTGGCACCATGCTGGCATCTTGCCATAATCGTTCACAAGGTGAAGAATTTATGACCTTCTCTTCCTCTGCAGGCCAAAGTATCTGCTGTAATTCATGACTCTCGTCTGCTAGATCTGAAGAGTTTATTTCCATCCAAGGTGTAGTTTGTGGTGTGAATTTTCCTAATTCCTCAGCTGCAGACGAAGTTGTATGCAAAGCTTCTTCAAATGGTTGCTTCGACTCTTTTGTTGCTTGGGAAATTGTCAGAAACAAGAGTGCTAATGTCGACTCGTGTGGTTCTCCCCTGATGTGCTAAGAGCTGGCTTAACTTCTTGGTTAGTAATATGTGATAAACTCCCCACTTTTGAGAGTATTTACAGTTGGTCTGTTGGGAGTACCAGATCCCTCTGATTGTTCTGTAACATAAGTATTGAAGCTCACTCTCATCTATTTTTCGAGTGTAGTTTCTCTAATCAAGCATGGAGCAAGGTGCTGCAGCTTTGTTAAATTCGTAGAACTCCTAGAATTTGGGATTGCAAATTTGGTTTAATATAACAAGGTGCTTAGGGAAAGATTTTCAGGAGTGTCTATTGCAGTTTGCATGGAACCACTGTATGTGTTATATCTTGAGTCCATGAATAGTTTGTATCATATACAGGCGGTTCCTTTGGATGTTGATGTAATCAAAGTTATCAAGCTCTTTGTTATGCATAGTTTTGAGAATTGCCTTGGTCTCAAACTAAGATTGGCATTGGAAGCATCATAGGCCGTGTCTTGCTTGGAATCTAAGCTTGCAAAAACTATCCAGCTAAAGTGAGGTTTGTTTGAAGTTGTGCTTATTGTTGTTTTTTGGTGTGTAGAGTTGCATGTTTCTGCTCTATGTCATCTCTATGCTTGTGATGGTAGACAGATGTCAACTTCAATCTCTTGTTTGGGGTGCAATCTTTATGAGGTCCAATTTCTATATTACTGGCCTTCTCCATTTCTCCATATAGTTATCGAGGAAGAACCTCAATCAATGAAAGGGAGTCGCTTTTTTTCGATTCAGAGAGAGAATATACAACATTTTATCTTTCTTAATCCATATTAATTTCACTCGGTTGCATCTGCTAGAAATTCTACCTCCAAATTCGATCTTTTGCTTGAAATTCTTCTTCCTAATATCATCATCATTTTAATGAAGAAATTAATTGGAATTATTGATGGCATTTGTGCCTGTGCTTACGTTTATGTAATGGAAAGCAAGTTTGCCGATGAAGACCTTCCAAGAACCAGCCCACGTCTTTGACAAGAAAATCGAACTTAGGAAGCATTTTGCCCACTTGAAACTCGTGGCCTTTAAATTATTAAAAAAACAATAAAAGATAAATAAAGTGGGAAATAACTTGACAACTTGGCTATGTTTAATATAATTACAAGACATGTAATATGATGATAACATGGTTAAATTGGTAGTCTAACAGCATGGTATTGGGAAGACGTTGCTTGCGGTCATTGTCTTTGCGAAATCTATGACTTATACTAGCAGTGTTTCTTGGATGGATCCTAATGATAAATACTATACATTATTTCAAATAACTTTTTCTTGGTTTGTTGGGTTTTTTTTTTTTTTATTGGAAGATCTTTGTATGATAAGGTATTGTCGTGAGAAATGAAAGCAGAATAGAAGGAATGAGAAAATTTTGCGCATAATTCAAATGATGTGCAGGAAAAAAGCCATGAATAAAAGAAAAAAGAAGTATTGTGGGAGAATTTGGAGCTAAAAAGTTCACGGTAAAGTGCTAAAAAGTGCCGGTTGCATAAGGATCCTACATGATGTCCTTGTTGGCATCTCAATAAGTCTCAACCATTGACATATCAAGTAACAAATTTTTCGATTATCTCTATTCATATGGATTAGTGATTGTGATGAACGAGATACTAATTATGAAATTACGAGGACACAAATAAGGATAAAGGATTTCATGTCCCTCAATAAGTACAAAAAAACCCTATTAGACCTCCCTCAGGAAAGTTTGTAAACCAAATTAAAAAATGGCGTAAATTTTACACATTCCTCCTAGACAGAAACTCTCTTGTAGGGGCAAAATTCAGCGCCCAAAAGTACTTTTGAGTACACTCCTTCAAGATTCGTTGATTCTTACTCTCTCACCGTGGAGGGTTTGCATATATCCAATCTCACCGAGATTGCTTTGCCTCGATATATTCCGTTAAAATTAGGTACGATCTTGCCATTTACTTCCCTTACTCCACTCTTCTACTTGTAGTCACTTCCCTACTTGGATACGACATCAATTCTCGTGCTCTCTCAAATGCTTCGCGTGATGTCAACACACCAGCGAAAATGTTGATGAATCTTGGGATGTAACGGACGGTCGCGTTTGAATTTTGGATTTCTCAGCTTATTTTTGCATTCCCCCATCCAATTCTTTTGACATCACCGTGCTCTGTCTCATTCACCAAAATTTTTCTCGATCTGGCTTGTCTTGTAGATTACAATACGGCCCAGCAACCTATGGAAAGGTGTACACATACCCTTTTCTTCACCATCGCTTCACCGGTATTAAGTCTAGGAGAAGATGCTGAAGGGGGACCCTGTTTTTGCTTGATCCGCAATCCACTAGATGAAATCTGAAGTCTGCACTTAAATATATGTATGACAAATGTATAGCCAAGACAAGTTCCTGTAACATACCTACAAATGCGCCAGTGCTAGTATATTCAAAAGGAGGCGAAATGCTCAGGTCTCCATACATGACACGGGAGCTCCGTTACGCTAACATCAAAGTCCTTGATAGGTTGACCCAAGAAAGCTGCGAGGCCACATAGACAAAGTTCAGGCTTCAGCCATCTATGAGACAAATGATCGGCGAGAATTAGCAAGATGTACATACATGCATTGTACCATTTTTACCTAATTGAATTCACTTGCACGAAAATTCTAAGGAACCAGCAAAAAACAAAGCAGATATATACATCCGTATATGTTCAATTCGTGGACGAAATTCCATTAACAAAGCAAACAAAGACACGCAAACGCATTCAAGTAGCCAGTCGACTGTGATGCATCCTCAAGTCCCTAAACTTCAGATTATGTCGACCTGTAGAAAGGGAAAATGGAAACATCCGTAAAGTCTGGCTCCAAGCTTTCAGGTATCTTATGGAAAGTCTAAAACCGACGAGTTCTATTGGAAAGTCAGAGACAACTAGTAAGTAATAACTGTACTTTAAACTTGAACAGCGTCCAAGAAACTGCAAAACCAATGATTCATATCGAAAACTTCAATCAGACAACCAAATAAAGTACCTCACGAGTGGATATACAAGAATCCCTCATGGTTGGGAAGTAATGATCGGCTATCTCTACAAAGATGCTCTGTTTATCTAAAACAGAATTGCAAGAAACTGAAGAATCAATGATTTGCATCAATAACTTTCGATCAGACTTCACAGTGAACTCATTACCACAACCTACATCACTACCCATCCAGCATATCACGTCACTTATTGGAACAACACGCTTCTGAAGAAAAACAAACTGGATCCGAACTACATAAGAGCAAACACGCCCACAATGACCAATTCGACAAGACAACCACGCACAAAAATTAGCTCAGTTACGCGACAGCTCTTTTGTTTCCGGGGCCAAGTACTATGAATGAAACCAGCTAGTTTCCCAAACGTCAAGAGAAGTTTCAAGCTCTCCGGAGCACAATTACAAATTCAACGAGACAGAAAGCCAGAATCTCCAGAAAATGAGGGCATTTCCAAAGAGAAATCTATCCAAATCTTCACGCCAAGAAAATCACCTGATGATGGCAGGAAGAGGAAAGCGATCGAGAAATTCCTTTGCGGCCGCCGCGTCATGCTGGAGGCCTGAATCAGCACGACAGACAAGAATGAACGCCAGCTCCGGAAAACAGAGGACGGTTCGTGACGATGGAGAGAGAAACGAAATCAAGATAGAGGGCGACCAATTCCTAAACCGGAACAGTGGGGCGAAGCAGGAAGCGGCTTCGAGCAAGTGAGAGGTATCGTCCATGGAGTACTCTTCCTTCATGGGCTCTGCTCTTTCGCTGCCGAGTGATGATGATGCAGACGTTGCAGGGCTTAGTGCATTGGGGGGGCTCGTGGCAATGGCCGCGGGTTCGTGTCTGAACATGTTCTTAAAGTTTTTATGTTCTTGTTAGTAGCTTCCTAAAAAAAAATTGGTCATTCCCGGACCTACAAAACAATCCAAAATCAGTGTTATCGTTATCTGAATATTTAATAATTGAACTTTTACAATAATGTGCGAGCTTCCGTAATTACACGGATTAAGCATGTCATCCGTGTTAAATACACATTCATTATTTTAGCTCGCTCAATTATATATTTGTCTTGTGTAAACGGATGGACAACTACAAGTATAATTGTCAACATAAACAGATGGACGTGAGTTTTGGTTTAAATCCCTACGATAAGATTTTAAACTGTTATTTCTTTTGATTTTTAACTTATTGCGCCCTCAATTAGCTAGTTAGTAAATGCCTATACACATTCGAATGGCTGGAATTATCATTTGACTTTAACCGAAAAAAGAGTCCATAGTTATATGTGTGCCAAATAAAATAAAATAAAAAGACGTGAGTAAAATATGAATTAAATAGATAGTACCCACGAAAAACTTTCAATTCAAAGAAATTGGAAAAAGCGAGAAAAAAAATCGGATGTCAATGACCCACGGTCATATTAAGTTGTTAGGCAAAAGATCCTTCAAGTGCCATAAATTGACATAAATGAACACTTAAGTGCCAAAACTTACACTTAAGTGCCAAAATTGGAGAGAAATTGATCACTTAAGTGCCACTCCGGCCAAAATCCGGCCAAAACGCTGACGTGTTAATTTTCCGGCGAAGCAAGTGTAAAACGACGTTGTTTTGCAGCGACGTGGTAAAAATTTTAATATAAAAATTAATTAAAATTAAATTTATTTAAAACATTTAAAAATTAAAATTTTAAAAATTAAAAAAAAAAAAAGGACGCCGCAGGTGAGGGCTGAGCCCTTAGCCGCTGCCGCCGCCAGGAAAGGCCGGCGACGGAAGGGGGCTCGGCAACCCCAGCGGGCGGTGGCCCTTGGCTCGGCCAGGCGAGGGCCACCAACCCTCGCCGAATGCGGGTGAGGGCTCGCGGGCCCCCGCTGCGGTTGGCCGAGGTCGTCGGCCCCCGGCTAGGGCTCGGCGACCCCGATTGACCCTCCCCCCTCGTCGCCGGCCCTTCCCGGTGACGGCGGGGAGGTGGCGGCGGCGAGCCCTCGGCTACCTCCCTTTTATTTATTTTTTATTTTTTAAATATTTTAAATATTTGTATTTTTAAAAGCTTTAAATAAACTTAGTTTTAAATTAAATTTAATTAATTTTTATATTAAATTTTTACCACGTCGCACTAAAACGACGTCGTTTTGCATTCGCTTCGTCGGAATTTCGACACGTCGCGTTTTGGCTGGATTTTTTCGGAGTGGCACTTAAGTGATTAATTTCTCTTTGATTTTGGCACTTAAGTGTCCTTTTAAAACATGCTTATGGCTTCCCTTATGGCACTCCAGTGGTCCGTGCGTCCCCAAAATTTTCATCATCACGTTCAATTTATTGCAATATTATGCTTACACTAAACATAAGGCATAATTGAAATTTAGATGGATTATTACCTTTAAAAGTAAGATATCCCTTTCCTTATAGTAATATAAATAAATTATGACACCCAATATCTAATGGATAAATTATCTCTTTATGAATTTATTGGCCCCTTAGTTCCCTCTCCCTATCCAACTTGTGCAATTAAACTTAATCTATCCTTGAGAGCGTTGGACCATGAACGATTGATGACGTGTGGTTCTCTCAAATGCTGGTTTTGTACATAACTCTTTTGTAACTGGAACTAATAAAGGTGAAATTTGGCAAAATTATTGAGCCAGTATGTAAATACACAAAGTGGTGTTTGCCTGGTCAAGACAATGAAAGCGTTTTGTGTCTCTTAGATAATTTGAGACTAGGGTTGTCTTTAATCCCGTTTTGTTTATTAATCAATTGTTTCATCATGGGCATGACAAGCGGAATTACACTTTTGTCGAAAGCATAAATATGCTCAAATGACTCAACCCCGTCTTGAGTTTCATGCTCTCCAATATAATATTTAAATTCATGTTTTCACATTAGAGACAACTTATAAAATAAAAGGAATAAATAGAGAGTAAGTCTTATTAATTACAAAGTTATACGTGACATATGGACGTAAGACCAAACATTTAGCAATTGACCCATCGTTGACCCATCAAAGGACATGTTTAAATGTTACAAAAAAAAATGAGGTCTTCCGATCGTAATGATAATCTCAAGTTAATACGTATAAATGTGATGTTAAGTCCTATTATATCTTGGTGGTTTTTGCCCCTCCGAGCGCCTTATCATAACTTGTGGATCTCCATTGGAGTATTCGTTGGTTGGGTTAAACCTAAATCCAAATCAAGAGATTCCGCATATAATATTCCGGTGATCAATATCTCACTCTCAATTTTAATATAGTCCAGTTAAAAAAAAAAAAAAAAGTGGAGGAAAAGTATGGTGAAGTGATTGGATTAGACGTCCAACCAACATTTGCAAATTGATCAGAATACAATGGTTTTGACCCGAACATTCTGTCGAAGGAGTGCTTAACCTGAAAGATCCAACCAACATTTGCAAATTGATCTGAATAAATGGTTTTGGTCCAAACAATCTGTTTCATGTTTCGGTTTCTGGCAACTTCAAAAATCATCAGAATTCAGTAATTTAAGATAACAAGAGGTAACACATGATGAAGAAGCATTGAAGAATGTATATTGATCTCCATGATTTGATTAAATGTTCCATCTCTTATATCGTACAAAATGCAAATCAAAACGATGAGAAGGCTGCCGTTGTAGTATTTGTGAATAATTTTCTTTTCGCTCTCTTTTTGAGAAATCGATCACTGATTAGACAGTTGCGATCAATTCTCAAGCTTTGTAACTGTGTTTTACGTTACAAACGTCGGCGAAATGGGAAAGTTATTAAAGTTATAAACGGAGTGAATGGAGCCGGCATTTGGTGGACTAAACATGTTAGGAATGGGGAACTAGAAAGAACAAACAGATTTCAAGTATTTAAATGACTTGCTGAGGATAATTTCCAAGTCTTGATATTATGGTCACCCTCCTTACGCCCTTCAAAATCCACAATAGAGGATACAGAAATCAACTCTATGCAATTGCACGGAAACAATGTTGATCAGGTCTGAACTTCGCCGGCAAAACCGATGCGCATTTTTGTGGAAAATCATCTCAGGGATCGAATTCGTCCTCAGTGGCGGAATCTGACTCGTTTCATCTCATCCTGTGTTCATTCTCTCCGCCTAGAGTCCTTTGCATTTCGAATTAGGGACGTCGAAGTTTCAAGGCCTTGTCAGGTCCGGCCACAAAAAATTTCACTGATGAAGACCTAGAGGCTGGTCAAACGTCAACGGCCCAGTTTGATCTTTATGGATGAAAAAAAGAATGGGAAAAGTCCTAAAAAAGTCATAAACCTATTGCATTGGTACTAATTCAGTCCTAAACTTTTCAATTGAACCAATTTAGTTCTAAATATTTTAATATTGGTACCAATTCAGTCCATCCGGTCAATTTTGGCCGGCGAGTAAATGATGACGTGGCAATTTTTATGATTTTTTAATTATTTTTCGAATTTTTTTATTAATTTTTTTTTCTTTTTTTCCTTTTGCCTTCTTTCTGGTGGTGGCTGACAAGCCTCCAATGAGGCTTGCCGGCCACTGGGCGAGGGCCGCGAAGCCCTCTCCTGCCGTCGGCGAGGGTCGCGGCCCTCACATGGCCTCTCCTAGGGCCGCCGGCGGGTCGCGGCCCTCGCTCGGCCTTGCCCGGGCGGCGGCGAGGCGGCTTAGCCCAAATCCGGGGGCGAGGCTAGCCTCACCTCGGCCTTGCCGCAGCGCGGCGGCCTCGCCGCGGCCGGCAAGGGGTGGCCCTCGTCGGTGGCTGGCGAGGGCCGCTCGACCTCACCTAGGGCTGCGGGCAAGGCCGCCTTCACCCACTCGTTCGCAGCAAGGCTAGTGTGAGGCTGGCCTTGCCCAGATGAGAGCAAAGCCGCCTCGCCGGCGACCCTGGGAGAGGCCAGGCGAGGGCCGCGACCCTCACTGGTGGCAGGCTAAGGCTTCGCAGCCCTCGCCCGGTTGTCGGTGAGCCTCACCGGAGGCTCGTCGGCCACCGCTGGGGAAGAAGGCAGAAAAAAAAAAAAAAAAAAAAAAGAAAAAAAAAATTGATAAAAAATTCGAAAAAATCATAAAAAAATCATAAAAATTGCCACCTCAATGTTCGGCCATCGGCCGACGTCCACATTGGCACCAGCCGGTCAAAATTGGCCGGATGGACTGAATTGGTACCAATATTAAAAGATTTAGGACTGAATTGATCAAATTGCAAAGTTTAAGACTGAATTAGTATTAATGCAATAGGTTTAAGACTTTTTTGATACTTTTCCCAAAGAAGAATAGGACGAGCTCGGTCCGGGAAAAACTTGGCTTTGATGGAGCTGGTGCTTTATTTGTTATTTATTTGTTATTTATTTGTTATCATTATTTATTTATTTATTTATTAAGAAAGGATGCATGTTTGACTTATGGGTAAAAATTCAAATGTCAACACTATCATGATGCAAATGAGCCTTTCTCACGATATTATGGATAATTAAACAAGATAGTACCATTTTAGTCAATCCAAATCCAATGAGATTGACGAGTGTTGACATAATATAAACTTAGAACTCTCTTCCGGAAGTTGATAGTTATGGAAAACTTATGTAAAGTGAGTCTTTGGGTAATGTGATAGGCATAACTGATTAAAGTGCAGAAGTTATATGAACATTTTTGCTTTTTCAATAAGATTTAGTTTAGGGCACGTTTGATAACGATTCTATTCTCGGGAACAATTTCTTATCAGAAATGATTCTTTTTTATTCTGTTCCCGGGAACAATTTCTAAGCATTTTAAACTGTTTAGTAACTATCCAAAATTTCTGATTCTGGAATAGAATTGTGTTTAGTACCGTGCTCAAAATTTCTACTTCAAATCATTTTCTTTTAATTTTTAAATAATTTTTTACTTTTTTACTTTTTCTTTTCTTTTCTTTTTTCCTTTCTCCCTCCTATTCTTCTTCTTCAAGTGGCCGATCGCCGAACCCTCGTCAACTGAGCCTTGCTGGCAGTTGGGTGAGGCCCGCCTAGCCACTGGCGAGGCTCGGCCTCGCTAGATCGTGAGGCTCGCCTAGCCTCACTGGTGGCGAGGCTCACCTCACTAGTGGCTGGGCTTGCCTTCGGTAAACTCGCCGAACCGGTTGCTGGTGACCGGTGGCGGGTGGGTGGCGAGCGGCAAACGACGGACGGCGGCAGATGACAACCGCGGCGGTGGCGATAGATGAAGAAGAAGAAAATGGAAGAAGAAGAAGAGAATATTGGCTTGATTCTTAGATTTGTTCCCGGGAACAAGAATTAATTTTTTTATTATTATTATTGATTATGTTCCAAATCTACTTCTGGAAACAAAAAAAATAGAAAATTGTTTCCGGGAACAAAAGAATAGAATTTAGCACTATTTGGATGGTTACCAAACATGTCCTTAGAATCTAGAAATTCTTGAAATGTAATTATCTTGATCTAGTAAGAGTAATTTATACAATGTGCACTCGTGCATTTGTGCTTGCATGTTCGGTGTGTTTTTCATGTAGTTGTACCGGTTGAACACTCGTGGTCTAGGGACTAAAAGGATGTCAACCGCCAAATTTCATTTGTTCGAGCGTTGTCATCATCATCATTATTATTACTCTCTATTTTAGCATGGGCAAGTATTGAAGGAAGCACCGGCAATCAAAACTTAACAGCTCTCTTGGATGTTGACGCATATGGTCAATTTAAGACCAAACCTTGCTTTTCTTCTTCCCATGATAGTAATAAATAGCTTAACTCAAGCCTTTGGCTCTCACAAGTAGCATTGCTTGAGTCGGCTCCCAGTTGGATGGTAAATTAATCCATGCATTGGACGTGAATAATAAATGTTCCGTGGTACATTGAATCTTAGCAAGATTTTTTTGGTAGATATGTGATTAGGGGAAGGACTTCATGGCCTTTAGTCAATCCAACAAAGTGGGGACTAATCGTGGAGACTTAAAAGCTTGAAAAAATATGGCTCTTGGCAAAACAGGACCGCCCAACATGAGTTGACAACGATGAGGACACTAGAATTATAGGTGGAAGAGTTTGTGACAATCCAAATCTCACATAGAATGAGAAAGAACTCAAGATGTAAGTTGAAACCTACTCCCAAGAATCACCACGTATATACTTTTCTAGGCAGATTGGCCCCGTTGAATACTCCAAGTCCTTACATGTCTTCATTCAGATTGAGTAAATTTGTGTCCCCATGTAATATTTGACGGAGCAAAATAAAGATAAGAAATTGCCTAAAGCAAGTCCTAACGTAGTGCATTAGAAAGTTAATTCTAGACCAAATCAATAAAAGATCTGGTCTAACTGGTCTAAGTGTGGACCGATTGGTACTATTTTTAAGGCGACAAGCCCGACCCACAAGATCATAACCCTAAGGTCAAGGAGCAGGTCAATCAGTGATCCATGCTAATGGTATAAGAACTGAATAATAGGAATGACATGTTAATTAAGATTGAAAAATCATTGTTCTAAAGAGCGCGAGAAACATCGCACCAAATTGAAATTAGAATTATTCAATCACATTATTGCCAAATGTCATGCCTTTCTTTGGGCTCCCGTGAAGTAGCTCGCATCATTATCTACTAGTGAGTATTGAATAATATGATTTCATTTGCGATGATCATATTTTTCACTTCCAAGAAGACAGTTTCTGGAGTGCTTTTTCGTACAAGTTCAGTGAATACTTCGATTGTCTTTTTTTTTTTGACAATGATAATCAAGATAAATGTAAGGCCATGTAGATTATTTTCTTATGTTTGATTATATGTATTTTCTTATGTTGGCCGGCTTTTGTGACTATCTACTATTAACTAAGTCAGCATGAAATTTATAACATATTTAAATATCTGCAAATTACCTTTTCTAAATTTAAATCTCAAAAGTAAAATGTATGTGTTGAGGTGTATAAACTTCAACCGATCCAGCACAACCGCACAGGTCAAATTCTAATTGTTTCGAGAGCAAGAGCAATTACCCGGTGCATGTACTTCTTCACTTTACTTAATAATGAAATGTTCATTTTCAAAAAATGGTCATACATGTTCAGTGGAAAAATTAGTACAATAATTTTTTTGTTAATTGATTTATTAGCACCCTAAGGGTAATCCTTTTGAAAAACATTTATTTTAATTGAAAAGAGCCTGTGGTTATTAGTACAACACGTGAAACACCCTTCTTTTTAGTTGCAGAAGATTCTTGACATTAGTGTTACTACAGGAAAATATTATTGTCCTAGGGCTTGTAGAGTACTGCAAACCTTACATGGCCATGTGAACCACGCCAAGTTTTTACCTGCAAATCACTCGCCACATCAATGTTACTTTGGGAGAAAAAAAAATAAAGAAGCAAAAGGACAAGGCGATATTATTGTCCTCTAAGGACCTAATAATTGAGTCTTTGATGCTTCTTGTCCGAATAAAGCAACGAATGGACATAGGAGACATGAAAAGGCGAGGAAGGTCCTAAGTTCACAAAAGTTCATCCTATCAAACGTTGACTATCACTGATAAAAAAAAAAAGGAAAAAAAAAAAAACGTTGCATGTCCATGAGAAAAGTATCACATTTCAAGCTGCAAATGATTCATGATGTTAGTGTCATTTTTAAAGAAAAATGCGAAAGGACAAGCAGACATTATCGTCCTTGAAGGGCCTGTGGTGGACTGTGGACTTTATTCGCGTCCGATTAAAGCAATGATGGACATGTGAGCCGTGAAAAGACCAAGATGACCCTAGATTTGCAAAAGCTCATCCAAAAATATCGAAGTAAGAATGATATTGCTGTCATAATTATTGTAGGATGTCCATTTTAGTACTAAAACTTTTCAAATAGGAAAATCACCAATTAAGTCCTAAAGAGTTTTATTGTACAAATTCAAATGTAGTCTTACATCTTTCAGTTTTACTAATATAATTTTTCTAATTAATAGTCGCCTGAAATTATTGATGTGACAGTCCGATTATCATCAACTGTCTTTCGTGGCACACTAGGGATTTAACATGGACAAATTTCGAGTATGATTAATAAATACTACCTAATCACGAAATCCATTAGCATTTTTTTGTCGAGAATTGGATTTATTATATTACCAATATTATTTATTCGAGTTAAGAATAAAATTTATGGTAAAAAAAAAAAAAACTCAAGAATAAAATGAAAGATCTAGATCACCATTGTGAATCACATTCAATCTTACACCTTTCGAGTATAGTATTTCAACTGATAGATGTGAAGATATAACATTCAATATTGAAACTTTGAAGAAATGGTGATATTTTAATAATGTTCCTATCACTAAGCCACCTTTCTGAACTCACTACTTAAACTACCTAACTTCCATGGTTGTGTTTGGTCTGTCTTGGCATTTGGTTGAAGTGAATACTTCATCGATTTTCTCATGATCAATTTCGTGTTTGAAGGATGATAGATCTTACCTTGCACTGTGATGAATATGTTCGAGTGTAAACTACTTAAGCAATGTAAAAAACGGAGGAATTGAGTATCAAATCGGTCGGTAGTCAAAACAATGAGTTGATTTGTTGGATTATCACTGTCGTTAGTCGACGATCTCCATTTGGGGAGATGACTAAGATCACGGTCAAATAGAGTGATATACCGAATCATATATCATATTGCAAATGAACCTTTAAACAATTGGTCATATGCAACATTCAAGAAAAGTTTGACATGCTCATAATATTCCAATTTAATAAATTGGTTTTACTGTACTTTTGTTATTTTGCTATCATTGAAAGGGCCAAGACACTAGTTGTTGGAGAAACGGGAGCGCTGGGTTACACTCAATCTTGACCTTTCCTGAAGTTAGAGAGTAGAGCATAGTTCGGGGTTGGGCAAAGCACTAATGGATTACTTGCGACCGCTTGTCTTGATGACGTTTGTGAGCTCCAGGTCCTTTTTCGAGGTTGCTTGCGAGATGGATGCCGACTGCTTCAATTTTGACCTAAGGCGCCAAAGAGTTGAAATGCTCTAAGTGGGAGAGTTTTTTTTTTTTTTCCCCGGAATAAGTTGAGGATTTTTTGTTTGAGAACTCATATTTGAGTTCAACCGACAGTAAAAATAATGAAAAAATATCTTATCTCTATTTTGCAAGTGATCATACTAGACAGAATTGCTAGTTTGGATTAACTAGTTCCTACAACAATAGAAAGCGAATGCCCGCTCTCTAGACAATTCCACAATCATGTTGACGGAACGGTAGGATTATTAAAGGTGTCCTATCAACATCAACCTGCGGAAGGACATTCTCCTCATCAAAAGAGGCACATTTTTCATTCAGAGGCCAAAATGAGCTTTCTCTTGACCATAAGGTCCTTAACAAGTGTCGCTTGATCTTAAGAAGGATGCACTTGGCCTCTGAGGACCGAGCACTTAACCTAAACGACAGCATGGATCGTGACGAGAAGCATGCGCTTCCCTCATGCCCTTGACCCTAAAGAGTACGCACCTTCTATATTTTAGGACTGCATTTTAACGGGGACCGTGTAATTTCTCCATATGCAAGTATCTTTTGACACCCCGTGTTTAGCTGGTTCAATTAATGGGGGCCAGACAACAAGAAGTACTGTGCCAAGGAGAGGGAAAAGGTACAAGATGACAAGTTTGAGAAAATGTTCAGTGGTATGTGCGCACCGCGTCATCTGCTGATGTGGTGCACACATACCACTCAAGTATCGACACGTGTCCTAGCGGATCCGTTGGAAAATGGAAGAGTTGATTCTCTCGGCTAGGCTGGCTCGGCTCACCTCGTTGGCAGAAGAAGGGACAATGGGTCAGGTCAATAAATGCTTAACGCTCCCGCCCAAAAAATTTAACACTCAATTGAATTTCCTGGCTTTTCTCTCTCTCTCTCTCTCTCTCCTCGCAGGAGAACAAAAAAGAACAACCGTCTATTTCCTTCTCCGCGCATCCGGCTCCACCTCTGCCTCCCCAAAGCCTCGCCGGTCATTTGTCTTTGGTACATCACTTCCTTCAAGAGCCTCGCCAGTCACAGTCGAGTCCTCACCCCCTCCGCCTTTGACTATTCCCAACGCGGAGATCGAGCACAAGGTTTGTGCTCGCATTGGTTTCTCGGCAACTTATGGACCTCCAACGAACGTGTCATCAGCTCTGACTTCGAGTAGCCCGAGGTCTTTGGACTCTATGTTCTCGAGGTCGATGGTTGGGACCTAAGGGCCTCATGCTTCTTCTCCTCCTCTGCCTCCCAAAAGCATCGCCGGTCATCTGCCGTTGGCACATTGTCCCCTGAGAGCCCCGTTGATCGCAGCTGGGTCATGAGCCCCCTCTGCCTCCGCCTCTGCCTTCGACTATTTTCAATGCGGAGATCAAGCACAGGAGGAGAAGAGAAGAGAAGGACAAAACCACCCCCCTTCCCTCCCCTCTTGTCCCCTAAACTCCTCTTGTGGTTCTCGACAACTTCATCGATGCCTTCAATAGTTGTGTCTGATTCAGCTCAACCCTTGGAGAACTCCAAAAGCAAGAGCAAAGAGAAGAAGATGAAGGCGAAGGTCCAGCTCACGGCCGATGGCAGCTTCGAGTCTCCGGCAGTGTCAAACAAGAAGCACAAGAAGGAAAAGAAGAGTGGTAGCAAAGGCTCCGAATCCAAGCAGCCGAAGCTCCCACCGAGATCTCCCTTGCGACTGAGTGGGCCAGCGCTAGGGACAACACCTGGTCAGCGGCGGGGAGCCTGGTGCCGCTTAGGAACGAGACCGAGGCCGCCTCCCTCCTGCCGAAGGCCGATGGCTTCGCGGTGGAGACCAGCAGGACGGGGAGGGCAATGTGCCAACGGCAGAAGACCGGCAATGCTTTAGGGAGGCAGAGGAGGAGAAGAAGCATGAGGCCCTCAGGTTCCGACCATCGACCTCGAGGACATAGAGTCCAAAGACCTCGGGCTATTCGAAGTTGGAGCTGATGACGCGTTCGTTGGAGGTCCAGAAGTTGCCGAGAAACCAACGTGAGCACAAACCTTGTGCTCGATCTCCGCGGAAGCGGAGGGGGTGAGGACCCGACTGCGATTGGCGAGGCTCTTGAAGGAGGTGATGTACCAAAGCAAATTACTGGCGAGGCTTTAAGGAGGCAAAGGCGAAGCCGGATGTGCGGAGAAGGAAATAGATGGTCGTTCTCTTTTGTTCTCCTACGAGGAGAGAGAGAGAGAGAAAAGCTAGGAAATTCAATTGAGTAGTGTTAAATTTTTTGGGCGGGAGCATTAAGCATTTATTGATCTGACCCATTGTCCCTTCTTCTGCCAATGAGCTGAGCTGAGCCAGCCTAGTCCAGAGAATCAACTCTCCATTTTCCAGCAGGTCCCCCAGGACACGTGTCGATACCTGAGTGATATCCGATGACGTGGTGCGCACATACCACTGAATATTTTCTCGAGAGAGAGACCCAACTTTTGACTGGCAACTTCTCAACCCCCTTCAAGATTGCTTTCATGTTAATACATCAGGGAAGGCGTGGCAGTAGTTAACCATGGTGGTGGAGTCAAGTTGCTTTCTGGCCTTTGTGTGGCCATTGTTAAAGCTCCGTGTCATCTCAACTTCGCTGCTGCAGAGGGCAATACAAATTGCGATAGCCAAGGGACCCAACTCAACCATACTGTTATTTCCGTTGTTTAGACTTCATACATGTGAACGTCGATATTGAGAAGGATACGGAGAGATCTTGTTTCCATAGGGTGAGAGAGACCAAACTTTTGACTGGCGACTTCTCAAGCTCTTTCAGTCGCCTCATGTCAATCATATTGAGCTGGCCATACCACTGCTACGTTCCTTCAACTTTTGACAGCTTTGCCTGTGATAAAAACTCTTAAAGAATGAATGGCAAGATTGGTTCCACATTAGTACATGAGGCAGGCTTAGCAATAGTCAACCATGGTTTTCTCGGATGGTAGAGTCAAGTTGCTTGCTGGCCCTTCATCGGTCGCGTAGCCATTATTAAAGCTTCATGTCATGTTGATGTCACTGCTGCAGAGGGCGGTACGACTCTATGTACAGCAGGCTAAGATTTAAACTTCATAAATGCGGACGCTAGTATTGAGAGGGATTCAGAGAGATCTTGTTTCCAGAGGGCAGATGGAGGACCCGTTGCAATGGAGGTTTGGGTGGAGAAACCGACCATTTTTGTCATGATATAGTTGGTACGTGTGTGCACAACTATATTTATTTATATATAGAGCCCCAAATCTGTACAAATTTTCTTGCAAATAACAACAACAAATATTCCAAAAAAATGTAACCTCTTAATTCGGCAATAAAAATGGCTTTAATCGATGTTAAAACATACTATCCATATAATCCAAAATTTAGTCATCGTGCACGCATCAATATTGTGGCCCCGGAATGGAAGCTTTTTTTTTTTTTTTTAATGCTGATTGTACACATAATAGAAATTGTAGCTAAAAGAGTATATATTCCACATGTAGCTTTGACATTCAATGTCTATAATAAAACAAGTAATGCAGGACAAAATTATAAAATATTAATGAACGAAATAATTTAAACAAACCTCTCTACCCTACAAAAAAACATCTCCATGCACCATTGGAGAGGAAGAAGAGGTCGTCTTGTTCATCCATTTTGTCTCTTTATGCAAATCATCTCTACTTCCTCAACTCTTATTATAGCTTGATGGGCAAAATTTTATTAATATATGGCATGACGAAAAGCAAAACAGGTTTGAGCCAAAAAGGGATGAAGGAGGGAGAGCCTCGAAGAGCAATCAATGGAGAAAGACACACCAGCATCTTTTTACTGGAATATTTCATCATCAACCGCTGAGATTTAGTACTAATAATCCAACAATTTAGAACCTTAATAAAGACCCAAACGACGTGGGAGAAAGAGGAGATGCGTATGGACTATGGAACTCTATAGCTTAATCTTAGTTAAGGCCTTAACTAGACACCAATCTATTTCTTGGGAAGCCAAAAACTTTGGAAGCAGATTGCTCTGAATGATCGCTGGTCGAAACTAAATATTAAACAAAGACTATTGCCGGTTGCCCAGACAAGTATATGTACGGAGATGGATGCGCATATGTAACTTTTTTTGCACACTATAATACTAGGGTATGAATGGGTCTATATTAAATTCCACCTATTTGAATGGCGGGTGGGCATATTAAAATTAGGTAGCTCCTATCCTCTTAGGATGAAACGATAAACACATGTTTTTGACCATGTGGACCAATCAAAACAAGGAAGTTTTACCATGAATACAATCATTGTTGCCCGGCAAAAAGGGAAAAAAAGAAAAAGAAATTGAAGCTTGAAGGTTTGCAATTTAATTCGACCATAGCCGCCTGGTTTTCTTTTTCATCTAATCTAATCCGAACTGATTATATATTCTTGAGAGAGCATATCAAGGTGAAAATGATAGAATTGAAGAAAAACTAGCAAGTTTTTTTTCTTTTTTTCTTTTGGGCCATCATTTAAAAAGATTTTGTTATCAAGTGTTTTTGGACACTTGTTGAGCAATCGATGATGAAAATTTTGCAGCTTTCAATGGATCGCACTCTCGTGATACGTAGAATAGTGATCAGGACCCATATCATCAATGTTTAATGACGACACATTTACATAAATTATGTAACAACTGCTCCATTATTTGATAACGGGATAGGGTTCATAAGCCTGCATTAATGAAATCATGATGCCATATGAGCTATTCAATGCATGATGATGGCAAATGGGTGCATTTGGGAATTGCATAATGAGAGTGGTCAGACAGAACAGATGAAAAATAATAAAGCAGAAGTTTCAAGGTGGGGATGGATACAGGCGCCCACTGTTTTACCATCAGAACCTTGGTGGCTTTAATGATATGCCAAGACTTTTGTCCCATTTCCGACCAACTTGCTTCCGACCAACTTGCTTCAGAGAAATTGAGGCAACAAAAATGAAATTAAATCAAAAGGGCCATGATGAAATGCAACGTTAGCTTCTTCCGAGAAAGAAAGAGCACTCTAGTGCTTAAAAAGTCTTTTGATTTGCTCCATTATTTGATGCTCTTGTCCTGGCCAGAAGAACTTCTGTTCCCTCTCCGCTCTGCACACTTTGTTTCAACCCTTCTGGGCACGCCTGTTTAGTCCTCTTCTACTCACAAACCAAGCCATGCCCATCGCAGAGCTATTTCTTGGCATCTTTCTACAGGTATTGTTCGATAGGTTGGCCTCTCCGAAGCTCCTCAACTTTGCACGGCGTGAGGGGATTGATATGTGGTTGAAGAAATGGGAGATGATGCTTGAGAGTATCAAGGAGGTGCTGGATGATGCAGAGGACAGACAACTCACCGTGTGACGTCCTGATTTTCAGATTTTGATTTTGATTGGATAAGTTGAGCATTTCATCGACATAACTACAGTGTTTTTTTTTTAGTTGGCCACTCACGAGATAACTAGACTATCCAGGAAAGCCATTAATGAATTTTAAGGCAATAGACTTGAGAATTCCACCAAGTTCATCTTTAAAGATCATTACGGCACAATATAAAATTGATTTGAGATTAGAGATAGGTCAATCGACTGAGATGTGTGGCCGATCGTGGGTGACTCCACTAAATTGAAAAATTCTCGTCAACTAGCATTAGTTTGATTTTACTGTCATTTTGGTATCCTGTGTCCGTATTTGAATCTTCAAGATTTTCATGACAATCGAGAGTCGCTAATGTGTCAAGTGGGTTCAGAGTCGCTTGAAGAAAATCGACCACGGGTCATTTGCCCTAAAAAGTTCTGAAAACTACCTAGTAGCCTAGGTTACACTAAAAACGTGTCGGAGTCAAATTAACTGCCGATTTGAGTCTAATTTTAGAAATTGAAGAATCTGTTGTGTCACAATAAATTCTAGAAGTATCAACTCAATCTCAGAAGATTTTTCTGACAATCAATACTTTTTGGGAAAAAGTCGTTGCCGAGTCGTTTTTGTGCAAAAAAAAAAAAGCCGAAGGTTGTTTTTTATGGCAAAATTGGAACGCATGATGGATATATGTGTGAGGAAAAATGTTAAGATGATCAATGAGGCATCAATTGATTTTGTAGAGGCCATTTGAGGTTGAATTGAGGAGAAACAAGTGTCCAATTGAAGAGAGATGGTGCCAATTTCGTAGCTCCCCCATACCCTAACAAAATTGGACCAATTGAGAGGTTGTATGGGATGTGTTGGTGGCCAATTCTCAGCCAAGGGATGAAGACTTCATGGGCAAGCAAAGAGGGGACAAAAATGTGGAAAAGTGAGGCCATGGGGCCCTTGTCTCCCCTCTCTCTTATTCTCTCTCCCTCTCTTCCTCTTGGCCGGCCACACTCCACCTTTCCCCTCCATTTCGCATGCTTACAGCTAGCAAGAGGACCGGTAGAAGGAGCTGCAGCCGTCGCATGCCAAGGCCGCCCGAGCCGTCGCCGTTCTCCCGCCGGACCCACGCCGCCTTGCCCGCGCGCACCACCACCCAACCCCGTCGTCTCTCTCTCTCCTCTCACGAGCCAGCTGCTATTTCCATTCTGTGGAAGCTCAACCGGAGCTGCCCTTTACCGTTTCTTCACCGATAAAGCCCCGCCAAGGCCTGATTTGGCCTATTCTTTCATTCCCAAGCAAGTCTCGTCTAAACCGAGCTGTTTCGTCTTCATTTCCAGCCAAGATCAGCAAGTTTCGGAGTGGGTTTCCAGCCACTTGCAAGCCCGCTTTTGAGGTGTTACGGACCTTGGTTCCTAGGCCCGCTTTGGAGAAAAGCGTTCCTCGCGCCGTTCCCATCGATTTGATCCGACCCGCGCGTTATTCCGGTGAGTTTAGCTCACTAATCATTACTTAGTTTTGCTTATGATGCTTAATGGTTGATTAGTGTTAATTAAGTTTGATTAGGTGGTTAGATTATAGTATATTAGTGATTATTACTTAATTATGATCCATGTTAGGCATTTGACTTGTGCATTTAGTTAGAGGATAGCCTATATTAATTATTGAATGCATCTCAGGATTTTTCTTGACCCGTCTCGGGCTCCAATAAGGTATTACGGGCCTAAATTGGATTTTTGTATTTATTTATTAATTTTCGAAGTTATTTATTTATTTATTTATTTTTCATAAATTAGGCTAATATAGCCGACGACCGAAATTTTGTGCCGATTGTCGCAGTGCAGTCCATTTATTTATTTGAGCTCTATGTTGTGTTGAATTGAATTGATTGTGCAATTTGAGGAATTATTCCTAAATTGATTGATATTAAGTTGAATTCAAATAATTGATTGGTAGATGGCCGAGTATAATTATTTAGCGCCAATAATGCTTTGATGGGCTAAAGTAGAGAGAATTGTGAGAATGAAATAGAAATACTTTTGGCTAAGACCAATCAGATACGATGTTATGGACACACGTGATTCGGTAATTAAGGATATCATTGGCGAAAACGGCACCTTAAAGAACGCACGTAATTGTCTACATCATTATGGACATACATGGTTCGGTAATTAAGGATATCACTGGTGATAATGGCACTTTAAAGAATGCATGTAACTGTCTATTTTATGCAGCACGTTGGCGAAAATGGTGCCAGAGAAAAAGAAAGTACGTAATTTATGGACATACGTGGTTTGGTGATTGTAATATCACTGGTGAAAATGGCACCTTAAAGAACGCACGTAAATGTCTATTCCATACATCTTTGCGGACATACGTGGTTCGGTGATTGGAGATATCACTGGCAAAAACGACGCCTTAAAGAACATACGTAATTATCTACTACATACATCACCTTGGCGAAAACGGTGCCGGAGAGCATTGATGTGGCTCTGTGACTAAGTACTATTGGAGGTTATATAGTGTGGAGTGAAATGACCTAGAAATGGTCCGACTGACATGTAATTAACTAGGTCGATTGATCAATTATTTGATATAATGTCGTGAATTGATTAATTGTTTGATGTGATATATGAGGCATCTGTGTATAACCTTGAATTGCAGGTTAGGACTAAGGCCAAGGTAAGTCCTCTGATTCTTGCTATGCTTAGGTAACTGTATAGTGTATTGGTTTACTAATCGGGTCTTAGGGAGTAGAACTCGATAAGGTGTAATCTCATTGGTTATTGAATAACCATTTCGGGCCCGTAAATGTAAGCACCTCTACCTCCTCCCATGTGTTCCGGTTTGCCGAAGGAAATCACCGAAGAGAGGTTCCACGTGTTGATGCTTGGGCACGCTGAAGGATTGGAATACGTAATGGTGAAGTCTATTATCTGGGTTGATGTGGGCAAAACCCAAAAGGTGCCCCACCAATACCAGGCATGGTATCGCTATTTTAGCGATGGTCGAAGAGAGGGCCCGATATTGGAATTTGAGGTGCGTGTGTATGCTTTGGAAGTAGTGTATGGGGAGGGCATTGCAAGACTAGTGGCTCTCGTCCTTGAAGGTCCAAGATCATCTTAGTACTCTACAGTAGGTCCCAGCGGTAACGTGGAATTAGGAAAGATCGTCGAGCAAGAGGAAAATCCAAAGAAGACTCAGCGGATGATTGAAACTCTACCCCTATTTGGCAAACTCTTAGTTGAGATCTGATGTGTGATAGACCTAACCTTTATGAATAGTATTGTAAAATATACTATAGGTTGTGCTATGTATAAAAGTTGCGGTTGTGGATTTCAATATGAAAAATACGGCCCTGCTTTTCTATCCCATTGTTTTATTATCTGGGGATTGATAATTGCTTCCGCATGTGCTTATAAAAAGAAAGGAGTCAGCGATACATCCTGGGATATCGCAATTTAATCAACCAAGGTGAAGGAATGGTGCGTGTCCGAGGATCGAGGCGTGACACATCGGCCATCTCAGGGTGAATTCGTGGCTAGAAGATCTTAGGAACTTGGCCTATGACATCGAAGACTTGCTTGATGAGTTCACCACAGAAGCCGTTGAATGCAAGTACAAGGCAGAATCCAACACTAGCAAGGCGTGTTCCCTTCTTCCCAGTTGTTGCTTTAGATTGAGCCCAAGAATATTGATGTTCGACAACGAAATGAGATCCAAGATAGAGAAAATGGATGACATATTATAGAAGATCATAGCTCGTAAGATGGTCTGAGCCTTAGAGAGAACAAGGGGAAGCAATCAAAATACCACCAGCTGGATAAGTCAACTCCTACTACAAATTTGCCTGAGCTTTGGTTTGTTAGTAGGGAGGATGACAAAGATGAGATCCTCAAATTCCTGACCTAGAAAGAAGACGGTAAGACGCGTGGATCCGGAAGTGATTCCCATCGTAGGGATGTCGGGTGTTGGGAAGATAGCTTTGGCTCAGCAAGTCTTCAATGATGCCAGAGTGACCAGCTACTTTGATGCAAAAACATGGGCTTGTGTTTATGATGATTTCGACATGGTTGTTATTACAAAGAGTATCCTACAAAAAATCGACTGCACTTTGTCTACTGAAGATTGTAAGGGCTAGTACGAACACCTAGAAGGGGTAAATAGGTGTAAAAAGGATTTTCGCAGAATTCAGAAGAGATAAATTGCCTTTAGAAGATAACAGATTAAAAACGCATTCAGCTTTAAGAAATTAAGTAAGATTACGACTAAAAGTAAGGAGTTCAAGGAAAAGAATAGGAACACAAGGTTTATAGTGGTTCGGCTTAGACCAAGCCTACGTCCACTCTCCTGCACTAACAGCTTATTGGCTGGATTCCACTATGAATCAAAAGAGATTTTACAGCAGTGTGATCTCGAATTCATAGTGAAGAGTCTCTACTAGTCTCTCACTAAGTCTCACAAGAGTTTCTCTCCTTTGTTTACAACTTTGAACTTAGTGAATGAAATAGCAAGGAACTAGAAAGTTTCAGACTTTGAAATTTTTCTTTCACGCACACTCTCGAACAACTAGCGAGTCCTCCTTATATACTCCTTCATGCCTTTACGACTGTTGACACTTTCCAAAAGAATTCTTCCAATCAATCCTTTTTACAGAATTAATCAAGGTGATCTCAAGTCGTTAGATGAGTTATGATGAAAGCCCATCAATCATGTTCACTCATACAATCAAGATCTTTGTTTCCTTAAGTAGAACCTTCCAAGTTTGCTTTGCCTTTCAAAAGATTTGATTATCGGAATTGATTTCAATAAAGATAATCAATCAAGTAGATGTTATATCCAGCCATAATGTCATCCATAAACCATACGAATCGAATCCTTGAAGATAATTCCGCATCTAGATAAGTCGTCATTCTTCAGTTTGAAAACTGTCAATGAGGGCAGACTTTAAAACTAAAGTTTGGCGGTCTTCAGACTTTGACGATAGAGTCTGGTAATCTTCAAACTTAGACTTGGAAATGTTTTGTCAAGTTCAAAACAGTAAATGAGTTTTCTCTTACAATCTCTCACTTTTTTATGGTGACAAAACTTTCCTGCAGATTTGAAAATTTTTGTCCTGTAAAACAGCACTCAACCACTGAAAACATGTTAGTCATAAATAGAATAAGACAAATAATTATCCAGCCAAAATTAGTATCACAAACTAAGTTACTACAAGCGTCAAAAAATTCAAAACAACAATCAAAAGTAAGTCCAAAGTCAAAGTTAATCCAAAGTCCAAACCAATAAAACAAAAGTACCAAGTTCAAAGTACCAATCATCAAAAAGATAAAATCTGCACACATTCTCCCCCTTTTTGTCAATAGCAAAAAGTGGAGAAAGATTTTTAAAAGGTGGATAAAATCATGGCTATTTGGGGATGCAAACGATCTGAAAATCCCACATAGACTTGACAGTCTCCTCTAGCTTCCTCAGAGTCTCCTTCAGCTACTCAATATCCTCGCCCTTTGCAGTTTCTTGCACTTGAAGTTTCAGGGCTTGTATCTGTTCATATAGAGAGTCTGAAGTGGACTTGAAAGCTATCTTGAGGTTCTTCATCTCAAACTCTAATCCATATTGTTGACCCTTTAAATCCAAAAGGATTTCTAGCAACTTTTGAAAGTCTGCTGATGGTTCTTATGGTGCACTAGGTCCAGCCGAATCAATTCCGGGAGTATTGAGATGTGAGAGAATATCAGTAGTTCGATCACCAAAATTGGGAATGGATTCTTCAAAATCTGCTTCAGGATATTGAGAGGCATATACATCCTCTGAATCTGCTGGAGATCTACTAACATCACTAGTAAAACAGGTGAAGAGGTACATCTTTTTTTAGCAGCTCCCCCTATCTCTGTTCCTTCGGGTGGAGAAAAGAATTCTTCTTCTTGTTCTTGCTCTACTCCAACACCCAAGTGATGTTTTTCTTGTTCTTTTCTTGCAGTTCCACTCCGAGTCTTTTCCGAATCCTCTGACAATGATACAGCATATGTTAGCTCAAAAGAGTCATCTTGACCCTCTTCTTCTTGAGTTTCCCTGCCTTCTTCTTCTCTTTCTTTCATTCTTTCTCTTTCTCTTTCTGCTTCTCTTCTTCCTTTACTTCCGTCTCTTCTCTCTTCTATGTTCTCTCTGCCCTTTGGCTGCTCAAAACTAACAAAGCTCCGTAGATTTCTTAAGGCAAAGGCGGAGAGAGTAATTTCATCCTCATCTTCTTCTTCATCCTGCAAGATAAGGTTTCTCCTCTTCTTAATTGGTGTGCTCATGGGCTCCTTGTCTTTTCTCTTCTTCACTGCAGAGTCTTGTTTTGTTTTAGCGGGGGACTTCTCCTTCAGGCGTTCAAATACCTTATTCAGCTCCTTCAATCTCATTTTTGAAACCATCTTCAATCCAATCACCATTGGAGCAATGGTTCAAACACACAGAGTAGTTGGAATTTGAACATGGAAATGTTTGAATAGTCGAGTGACAAGCACAGAGTAAGGTAGTTGCCCCTTATCCTTCACAACTATCCTATACATGTGCATTAGGATAGTGTGAGGCAGTGAGAACTTAAACCTAATGTTGATAGTGTATATCAGATTTGCTTCAAAGTGAGAGACGTTAGTATTTGAAGTGGATTTGGGTCTGATGCAGTTGATCATAATCTTGTGTAGCAAAATATTGGAGGCAATCATCTTGGAATAAGAAATCATGCCTTCAGCAAATCTGTCCCGAACAAGAGCCAATGTTGCGTGACCAACAAACACACTGATTGGTTGGAAACTCCCTCTTTCCACACCAACCACATCCGCCAAAGTGTCCATATCCACCACAAATTCTTTGTCCCTAATTGTAAAAGAAAATCTATTCGCATCTAGAAAAGACAGATTTGAATAGAAATAAGCAGTTAATTCAAGGTAGGCGACAAAGGTCTCTGAGCAAAATTGTTCAAGTTGAAGGAGAGCAAACTTCTCCCTCATGTTCACTTTCAATGAATCTAGAAAATCAAAGTCTACAGTTCAAGGGTTTATCATCATTCTCTTCAAAAGTTTCGAATAAGTTTTCCTGTGGTCCTTAGAATGAAACAAACTCCTTCCCTCTCCACGAATATTTGCAGCAATGCCCATTCTAGGCTGAAAATCCGTGTACATCCTCTCATCTTCCTTCACCTCAGGTTGATTAAATGAACCAAAACGATGATCAGCGGGAAAGGTAGCAAATGTTCTGCCTGCAGTTCCTTCAAGCACAATGCCTAACCTTTTCATTGTTCGCAAAAACTGAGTTTCATTTCGATATCCACGTTCTTGCAGAAACTCATCAATAAACGTCATGGCAGAACCACCCCACTTCAACTGATTATAGAGTTTAAAGATAAACCGAGGTTTTGTCGTTCTTACAGGTTCAACATCTTTTATGATCTCCTCTTCCATTGGTTGGCGTGGAGGATTTTGAGTGGCACACTATGGAGAATGCTATTGAGAACGTTGTTGTTGCTGCTGCTGAGGAGAATCTTCTTCCTCGATTAAGTCAAAGTGCGTAGGACCCTCTCGCATATTCTGTGGTCCCATGTTCGCAATTCTAGAAGACTTCCTCTGAAAAGACATTGTCACTGTCGAGAGGGATTGATTGAACTCGCTCGTTGAAAAAAGTGAGAACTTTATAGATCAAACTTGAGAGAATAGGATTTCTGTAATTTGGGGTTTGTGAAAGTGTAAAGGAGAAGAAAGATTTCGACAGTATATAAAGCAAGTGAAATGGGGTATACGAACCGTCACAAAGGAAAATAAAAACTGCCTTTTTCGAAAATAAAAAATGCCAAAAAATTCAAAAATTCGAAAAGGATAATTTCTACAAATAAAATAGGCAAGTAGTGATTCAGAAAATAACATACCTTTTCAAATCTTCATTCTAAAATTAAATTACCTGTATTGATAAAATATTAACTTACAAACTTAACCACGGACATTCTAAGTCTGAACTCCTTCAGACTTTAACCGGTAGAAGATATGATGTTCAATCTGACGCGAATAGACTCAAATAGGCTTTTCTCCAGTGGCTTTGTAAATATGTCTGCCAGCTGAATCTTCGAATCAATGAACTAAATCATAACTTCTCCATTTTGAACATGATCTTTAATGAAATGGTATCGAATCTCTATATGCTTTGCCCTTGAGTGAAGAATTAGATTCTTTGTGAGATTGATGGCATTGGTGTTGTCGCATTTGATCTCGGTGCACGATTCTTCAATACCAAAGTCTCTTATCTGTTGCCTTATCCATAAGATTTGAGAATAATAGCTCCCAAGAGCCACATATTCTACTTCAGCTATTGAAAGAGTTACAGTGCTCTACTTTCTTGAGAACCAAGACACCAGCTTATTGCCCAGCAATTGACAAGTACCAGAAGTACTTTTTCTATCAACTTTACATCCTGCTAAATCTGCGTCTGAATATCTAAGGAGAGTAAAGTCTCATTCTTTGGAGTACCACAGACCTAGCTTTGGTGCTGTTGCAACGTATTTGATAATGCATTTTGCAACACTTAAGTGCGATTCTTTGGGATTTGATTGAAATCTAGCACATATACAAACAATAAACAAAATATCAGGTCTAGATGCAGAAGGTAAATAAGCGAACCAATAATGCTCCTGTAAAGCTTCTGGTCTACACTCTTTCCTCCTTCATCTTTATCCAGCTTCGAAAAACTTGACATTGGTGTCTCTATCTTTTTGCAATTCTCCAATCCAAACTTCTTAATGAGATTTTTCGCATACTTCTCTTGGTGAATAAAAATACATTTCTTTGATTATTTAACTTGTAATCCCAGAAAGAATGTTAACTCACCCATCATACTCATCTTGAATTCATCTTGCATACATCTAGAGAATTTCTTACTTAGATTTTCATTAGTATATTCAAAAATAATATCATTAACATAAATTTGAACTAATAAAAAATATTTACCCTCTCTTTTTATAAACAAAGTAATATCTACCTTACTTTTAACAAAACCATTTTGAGTTAGGAATTTACTTAACATTTCATACCAGACTCGAGGTGCTTGCTTTAGTCCATATAGGACATTTTTTCAATCTATAGACTGAGTTTGGCTTTCTTGGATCTTCAAATCCAGGTGGTTGTTTCACATAGACTTCTTCTTGAATGAATTCATTTAGGAATGCACTTTTTACATCCATTGGAATAATTTGAAATTTTTAAAGCAATCAAAAGCAAGTAATAATCTAATTGCTTCTTTTTACCAAAAATAATAATAATAATAATCTAATTGCTTCTAACCTTGCTACTGGTGCATAGGTCTCATCATAGTCTATCCCTTCTTCTTGCGTATATCCTTTGGCCACGAGTCTTGCTTTATTTCAGACCACTTTTCCTTTCTCGTCCACCTTTTTCCTGAAAACTCATTTAGTTCCAATAATGGACTTACTTTTAGGTTTAGGAATTAGTTCTCAAACATCGTTGATGCTGAACTGTCTAAACTCTTCTTGCATAGCTTCAATCCAACTTTCATCAACCAAGGCTTCTTCTATACTTTTGAGTTCAATCTCAGAAACGAATGCTAAAGCACTAGACCCTTCTCGCCTTTTAGATCTAGTACGAACTCCTTCATTAATGTTGCCAATGATGAGTTCTTTGGGATGACTTGACTTATGTTTCCAGTTGTTGGTTGGTCTGAGAGTCTGTTGTTCTTCTGCTTCAGTTGAATCTTTTGGTTCTTCTTGTTGTTGATCTTCAAAAGTCTGAACTACTTCAGGGGAAGTAGACTTTATAAAGTCTAGATCAGGTTCAGATTTTTCAAGTTGAGTCTAGTCCAATTGATTTTGCATTTAGTCTTGAAACTTCACATTTATAGATTCTTCCACAGACTGAGTCTTCTTGTTGAATATTCTATATGCTTTGCTTGAGGTTGAGTAGCCAAGAAAAGTTCTTTCATCTGATTTTTCTTCAAACTTCCAAGTTCGATCATTTGCATTTTTCAAAACAAAACACTTACAACAAAACACATGAAAGTAAAAAACATTTGGCTTCTTCCCTTTATATTCTTCATAAGGAGTTTTCTCTAGAATAGGCATCAAGAATACTCTGTTAATGATGTAGCAAACAGTAGAAACTATTTCAGCGCAAAATCGAGAGGAAATATTGCTCTCAATTAAGAGGGTTCTTGCCATCTCCTACAGGGATCTATTCTTTCTTTCCACAACCCCATTTTGTTCTGGAATGTATGGAGAAGAGAAAACATGCTAGAAACTGGATTCATCACAAAATTTCGCAAAATCTTGATTTTCAAACTCACCTCCATGGCATGTTCGTATGCTTGAAATAGTATATTATTTTTCGTTCTTAACTTTCTTGGCAAATTTTGAAAAGTGAGAGAAGGCTTCAGACTTACTTGCCAGGAAGTATACCCAAGTAAAGCGAGAGTAATCATCCACGATTACTAGGCAGAATCTCTTTCCACCAATGTTTTGAGTTCTAATTGGTCCAAAGAGGTCATATGCAAAAGCTGCAAAACTCGATTAGTAGAAACTTGATTTATAGGTTTAAAATAAGTTCTAACATGTTTTCCCAAGACACATGGCGTGCATAATTCAGACTTTTGATAAGCCAAGTTAGGAAGACCACGAACAAGCTTCTTTGAGGAAATCTTGGCAATCTATTTCATGTTAACATGGCCAAGCTTTTAATACCAAAGATTTGCTTCATCTTGAATGGAAATTAAACACTAAGAGTTTTCTGGTTTTATATCCAGAAGGTAAATATTCACATGTCTTCATCCAGTGAAAGATTGAAAGAAATCTTTACTAGTTCTCAAACAAATGCCTTTTTGGAAATTAATTTTGAATCCAGTATCACACAGTTGACTTATATTGAATAGATTGTAATTCAAACCTTCCACCAAGGAATATTATTAATTATGAGACTTCTAATCTTCACAATTCCACAACCAACAATTTTTCTTTTGCTATTTCCACCAAGAGAAACTTTTCCACCATTTATTTGAACAAGCTTTATAAAACAACTTGAATCTTCTGTCATATGTCTCGAACAGCCACTATCCAAATACCATTTGATCTTTTTCTTGATAGCGACCTATAATCATATAAATAACTCAAACTTTCTTTGATACCCATATTTTCTTGGGTTTAGAGGAAAAATTGTCTTTGCCCAATCCCTCTTAACAGGTCTCCAAACCTTGCGACATTCCTTCTCAAAATGTTCTGAGCTGTTACCCTTTGAACATTTGAGAGCACTTCGGTCAACAGGTTTTATAAAAAAAATTTGTAAATGATTTTTGTAAAATGTTTTTTTTTAGGTATTTATTTGATTCTTTCATTCACTTTTGGAAAATCAATTAAAGGAATGGTTTATGGAGTCATACCCAAACCAGATTTGTTAAAATAAGATCTTTGTGCAGAAAGAATCTTTTCCAACTTCTTAGATCATTTTGAAAACCTTTTTGTGATATTTGAAATGTCATCTTTCAAAAAGGCATTTTCCTTTGAAAGAGAATCTGTGTTTTCTTTCAAATCAATGAAACTTTTATCTAGATTTTCAAACTTTTCTTTCCAAGAAGTCTCATGTTGCTTCTATTTAGAATTCTCCCTCTTCAGCTCAGAAATCCTTTTTAGAGATGTTTTGAGATTAAGATATAGTTCATCTATATACTTTGAGACTTTAACTGGAATTTTTAAATTACTAACCTCGATTTATTTGTCTGAGTCTAAGTATGAATCTGTTTCAAAGTTTAAGTCTGATTCTGAATTTGTTTCATAGTCTGAGTCTGATTCTGAATTTATCATTAGACATATGTTGGCATATTCTTCATCACTCCACCATGTTTCTGCTTTGAGAGCCTTTTTGTATTTCTCCGTTTTTCCTTTCTTTCTTTTTTCAACAGAGGACAGTTGGGTCTTCTGTGCCCATTTTCTTGCATTCGAAGCATATCACATCTTTGTTGATTTCATTGTCCTTAGTTGATTTCTTCCAGAATTTTTGATCACTTTGCTTTTTCCAGTTGAATCTTCTTCCCTTCATGTTCAACTTTCTGAACTTCCTTATCATAAGTGCTAGCTCTTCATCGTCCATGTCATCTTTTAAGTCTGTATCATCAGAATCATCGTTAGATTTTAAAGCAATTGACTTCTTACCTTTAGGATCTTCTTCTTCGTTGATTTGTTCCACTTCATATGATTAAAGTGTGCCAACTAGTTTGTTTATTGAAAGAGGCATGATTCTCTAGGTTTCTCTTATTGATGTCTTCACATGATTCCAATCTTTGGAGAGTCCATGCAGCAATTTATTGACCTTCATTGGTCTTGAGATTGGTTGTCTTTGATATGTTAGACCGTTTACAATCTCCGTGAAATGACTGAACATGTTAGTGATGGATTCCCCAGGCTTCATCTTGAAGGCTTTATACCATCTGAGAATAATATTGATTTTTGTTTCTTTGACTCGATTAGTTCCTTCATAGGTAACATGCAACCTGTCCCAGACTTCTTTTGTTGTTTCACAAGATGAAATTATGTTATAATCAGTAGGAAATCATAGTATAATGAATAGATGGCTTTAACATTAAGAGCTTGTCTCTTGGTTATTTCTATTCGTGTCAATTCGCCAGCATCTGCAACTTCATTTCCTCTTTCTGAGGTTGATGCAGCTTTGGGAATGATCATTTTTTCTACCACATCCCATTCCAAGGGATCTTTTGATCTCAGGAATGCCTTCATCTTGTTTTTCCACACATTATACTCATTCCCATCAAAGTAAGGAGATCTGGTATTACTTTGGCCTTTAACCAAACCTGGAGCCAAAATACTAGCCATAGATCTTTAGATTAAGAAGTAAAAACATTTCAATAAATAAGCACTCAGCTCTAATATCAATTGTAAGGGCTAGTACAAACACCTAGAGAGGGATGAATGATGTAAAAAAAGACTTTCACAAATTTCAGAAGAGATAAATTGCCTTTAGAAGATAACAGATTAAAAATGCATTCAGCTTTAAGCAATTAAGTAAGACTATGAATAAAAGTAAGGAGTTCAAGGAAAAGAATAGGAACACAAGGTTTATAGTGGTTCGGTTTAGACCAAGCCTACGTCCACTCTCCCGCACTGATAGCCTATTGGCTGGATTCCACTATAAATCAAAAGAGATTTTACAACAGTGTGATCTCGACTTCACAGTGAAGAGTCTACTGGTCTCTCACTAATCTCACAAAAGTTTCTTTCCTTTGTTTACAACTTTGAACTCAGTGAATGAAATAGCAAGGAAATAGAAAGTTCCAAACTTTGAAAAAAAAATTTCACGCACACTCTTGAACAACTAACGAGTTCTCATTATATACTCCTTCATGTCTTCACGACCCTTGGTACTTTCCAAAGGAATTCTTTCAATCAACCTGTTGGACATAATCAATTAAGGTGATCTCAAGTCATTAGATGAGTTGTGATGAAAGCCCGTCAATCATGTTTGCCCATGCAATCAAGATCTTGGTTTCCATAAGTAGAATCTTTCAAGTTTGCTTCACCTTTCAAAAGATTTGATTATCGAAATTGATTCCAATAAATATAATCAATCAAGTAGGTGCTATATTCAGCCATAAGGTCATCCATAAACCATACAAATCGAATCCTTGAAGATAATGTCGCATCTAGATAAGTCTTCATTCTTTGGTTTGGAAACTGACAATGAGGGCAGACTTTGAAACTAAAGTATGGCAGTCTTCAAACTTTGACAATAGAGACTGGTAATCTTCAGACTTAGACTTGGAAAGATTTTGTCAATTTCAAAACAGTAAAGGAGTTTTCTCCAACAAATATAAGGACCTAGATTGGCTTCAGGATAAGCTCAAACAAAACCTTTTGGGGAAGAAGTTTCTTGTCGTTTTGGACAATGTTTGGAACGAGAATTATGAAAACTAGACTACCCTCTTGAAGCCTTTTCAATAAGGAGCAAAGGGAAGCAAAATCATCGTTACAACCCGTAATTCTTACGTTGTTGAAATAGCCGGTGCTCAACCTTATACTCTCAAAGAGTTGTCACAAGAAGCTTGCGTGACTCTGTTTTCATTTCATGTTCTTAGAGTAAGAAATTTTGATCATCATCCTTATCTTGAAGAATTAGATCTCAAAATAGTGGAAAAATGCAAAGGGTTGCCATTAGCTGTAAAGACAATAGCTGGGCTGCTATGCACTAAAGTTAGTCCCCTTGAATGGCAAGCTGTATTGAGCAGCAAGATTTGGGATCTACCGAAAGAAAGAAATGACATCCTTCCAGCTTTGAAACTTAGCTACCTCCATCTCCCTTCCAATTTGAGGAGACGTTTCGCTTATTGTGCTATATTTCCCAAGGATTATGAAATACAACGAGACGAGTTGATTCATTGGTGGATTGCAAAGGGCTTGGTGGACAGAAAAGAAGCAAATAGTCAATGGAATACAAGTTTGAATTATTTCAACGAGCTAGTAAATAGGTCATTATTGTTAGATAAAACTCCTTTATTGTTTTGAAGTTGACAAAACCTTTCCAAATCTATATCGGAAGATCTAAAGACTTTATCATCAAAGTCTGAAGACCGACAGATCATCAGATTTTAATCTCAAAGTCTATCCTCACTAACAGTTCCAGACTGAAGGATGAAGATTTATTCTAACACAAGATTGTTATTTAGTTGAAGAAAAGTTTCGTTTCGTAGGGTTATGGGAATTTCCCATAGCTGGATTTCACAAATATTTGATTGATTATTCTTATTGGAAACTACTCCGATATAAAGATCTTTGAAAGGCGAAGCTAAACTTGGAAGGTTCTACTTATGGAAACTCAAGATCCTGATTTGTATGGGCAAGCAAGATTGACGGGTTTTCAACACAAATTATCTAACGACTAGAGACCACCTTAATTGATTATGTCCAACAGGTAGATTGGAGGAATTCTTTTGGAAAGTGCCAACGGTCAAGAAGGCATGAAGGAGTATTTAAGGATTGAGTTTGGTTGTTCGATACGGTGCTTGAGAGAGAATTCCAAAGTCTGAAGCTTTCTAATCTCTTGCTTTTTCATTCATTGAGCTGAACATTGTATACAAAAGAGAGAAACTCTTAGTGAGACTGTGTGAGAGTTAGATAAAGACTCATCACTGTGATAGTTGAGATCACAAGCTGTAACATCTCTTTTGATCCTTAGTGGAATCCAGCCAATAGGCTGTCAGTGAGAAGAGTGGACATAGGCTTGGTCTAAGCGGAATCACTATAAACTCTATATTCATTTTCTCTTATCCCTGAACTTTTTATATTTATTTATTGATTGTCTATTTACGTAAAGTTGAAATACGATTTATGTTTAACATCTTCTAAAATCAAAATATTTTCATCAAGTCCTATGAAAATTTTATTTACACATATTCACCTCCTCTAGGTGTACTCACTAACCCTTTCAATTATTTCAAAAGTCAAGTAGCAATGAATCACAATTCTTAATGTATGATCTTCTGAATGACCTGGCAAAACTAGTTGCGAGTGCATCCCATTGTAGCTCAGGGGAATTTGAGTTTGTGGACAATCACAATAATGCATCTTTAGCTCGTCACGCCTCATTCCTTCCAAGCAAGTATATTATGCCAAAAAGACTCGAGATATATCATCAAATGCAAGGACTTAGGAGCTTCATGTCGTTAAAGAAGCAATATGAGATTTCCTTTGTGACCCAGAAAGTGCTATATGACTTATTGTCAAGATTGAAGTACTTAAGGGTGCTTTCATTGAGTCACTATCACATCAGCGAGGAACCAGAATGCATTTGGCAAATTAAGGCACCTAAGGCACCTTAATCTATCATATACTGAGATTAAAACCCTTCCAAAGTCAATTGTTGCATTGCACAAGCTAGAAGCTTTGATGTTGCAAGGCTATCACATGCTTATCAAATTACCTGAAGGTATGGAAAAACTTATCAATCTAAGATTTCTTGACATTACCAATACTTCAAGTCAAAGAGCAATGCCACTAAATATACGTAATATATTGGGTCTTGAGATCTTGTCCAAGTTTATAGTTGGAACGGAAAATGGGCCAAGGTTGAATGAGTTAAAAAACCTAAAGAACCTTCAAGAGAAATTGTGCATCTCTGATTTGCATAAGGTTCAAGAAGTTGGAGAAGCCAAAGATGCCAATTTACTCATGAAGGATGGAATATGCCGGTTGAACATGCAATGGTGCACAAATTTTGAAAATTTCTAGAATAGAGAGCTTGAAACAAAGGTCCTTGACTTTCTTTGCCCTCACCAAAACCTTGCACATCTTGAAATATCCTACTATGGTGGCCTAAAATTCCCCTCTTGCTTAGGTAGTCCTACACATGTTAACATAATGCATTTACATTTACATGGGTGTCAAAGGGTCCAAGCATTACCATCGCTCGGGCAGCTATCTTTGCTGAAAGAATTGTACATCGAAGGTTTAAATGCAATATGCATGGTAGGGTCTAAATTTTATGGAAGAAAAAGTCATCTTCCATCCTTGTTAACTTTGAAATTCAAGGACATGCCGTTGTGGGAGGACTGGTCTCATTGCATCCACAATGAAGAAGTTGGAGTTGTATTCCCTCGTCTTGAGCATCTTGTCATTCCAGAATGCCCTATGCTAATTGGAAGATTGCCTAGTCAACTAAGCTCCCTTGTAAAGCTCAAAATTAACTCATGTCCGCGTATGAAAGCCTCGCCATCTTTCAATAGCCTTCCATCTCTCAGTGAATTAAAATTCAAAAGTTGTAATGAGAGGGTGCTGCATAGTTTGGTAAACCTATCATCTCTTACTGCTCTAAACATAAATGATGTTGTTGAACTCACTTGCTTAAATCATGGGTTTACAAGCTCCTTGATCAAGCTAGAGAAGTTGGAGATCGAATGGTGTACAAAGTTAATATATTTGTGGCAAGATGGAGATGTAATTCAGAATCTCAATTGTTTGAAGAGATTAGTTGTACGTAGTTGTCCGGAATTCATATATTTTGTGGCTGAAGAAAGAGATATAGAGCTACTTGGCAATCTCGAGACTATTGAATTAATAAATTGTGTCAATTTAGAGAAGCTTCCAAGAAGATGCACACCCTCTCTTCTCTTAGAGACTTGGTAGTCAAAAACTGTCCAAAACTTGGGTCATTCCCCGAAATAGGTCTACCTACCTCAATGATATCATTATATATTAGGAATTGCAAGATATTGCAATCTTTACCCAGAGGATTAAGTGCTCATCTAGATGAATCAAGCAGCAATAGCAATATCCGCGGTAACATTATATCTTGTCTACAGGACTTAAGAATCTCCTAATGCAATTCTTTACCATCCTCTCCATTTAGCGAGGGTATATTTTTACCCACGACCCTCAAGAGACTTGAAATTGCTTATTGCAGGGGAATGGAGTCGCTTGCAGAGATAAATCTAGACCATCTCAGAGTATTCAAGAGATTTTTATTTGGGGTTTTGAGAATTTGATAAGCTTACCCTGGGGTTTACACACGCTGTCTCAGCTCACTTCCTTGACATTGATTGGCTGTCCTAGTTTGGAGATGGAGTGCTTCCCTCCTCTTCCTCCCGGCATCTTGACTTTTGGGCTTCAGGATTGTCCAAAGATAAAATCGTTATGAGTCTTCGATATCTATCGATTAGGAGGTATAAGAGATTGACACGCTTCCCGGAGGGAGGATTGCTGCCCCAGCTAATGGAACTTGGGGTAATTGGATGCAAGAATATGAAGTAGCCAGTGAGGGAATGGCTTACGTCTCTCATTTCCCTTAAAACACTGGAGATCAGAGGTAGCGTGGCAGGAGTGCGAGAGGAGGAGGATCTTGTGCTTCTGCTCCTTTCCTCTCTGCTCCATCTCTCTATCCATGATATGGGAAAGTGGATCTTCAGGTGTCCGAAGCTGAGGGAGTTGCCCCAGGATGGCCTCCCTCCCTCCCCAGAAGAACTCTGGATCGAAGAATGTAGGATTCTGAAGGAGCGATGCAAGGAAGGGACCGGCAGCTATTGGCCCCTCATCTGCGAAATCCCATGTAGTCGAGGAGTCTAAGCCCAAGCTCTTTTATCATCTGTGTCCTTCCCCCGTTGTTGTGTGCACCTCCATCACCACCGCTGCTTCGGCTCTCCACTCCCTCGTCGTCCTCACCTCCATCTCCATCTCATGAATATATTCCAATTAAAACAGGTAATCGATCTTTCCAATCACTACTCTTCAATACTCGTAGTCACATCTCTCTCAGATTTGGCATCACTTTTCCTCCGATTCTTTCGTTCTCGGTGTGCTCTGCTTCATTCTCCAAGATTCTTTCAATCTTGCTCGCCTTTCAGATTACATTGGAATTCCCATCGATGAAGTTCCCCGATACTAAGACTAGAAGGAGAAGATGCTGCTGAAGGGGGGACCCCTAATGTGAGATTGCTCCTCATTGTAGAGACAAAGAGGGGAGATGCCACTGCAGGCTCTGCCGTTCTTAACAGCTTGACTTTTTTTGTGGGGACTCTTTCCCGTGATTAGAGTTGGTTCTCGAATTACTCACGGGGAATAGAGGTATGTATATATGTTCTCTTTCCCTATTCATTAAGTGTCTATTTCCCTCCTAATGTTTCAATCTGCTAGACGAATCTATAGTCTGGACATAATTTATATGACAAATAGATAGCAAGGACAAGTTTGAAAATGTTTGAAGTTGCATCACATTGAAAATGAGTGGTTCAAAACTTCGGATGGATAGAGAAAATTCATGTCATCTTAATGGCAGTTTAGGTGCTTTAAATCCTCTTTCCTGTTTTAGGCTCGAGGCTCAATTTGAACACATTTACTAAGTTTGTGGAATGTGCCTGACTAACTCTGCTATGCGAAAATTACTTTTACAGCATTCACCAGAAGTGGGAGGAACTCGGTATTAACTCTCTGTCTGCATTTACCAATACAAAGTACTTATTCCCACACATGCAATTCTCTCATTTCTGAGCATACTGTGATGCACATTGGAATCTATGGGGGAAACGGATTTATTGCACCTCAACCCTTCCATTCCAGCATTTTACTCACCATCCAAGATTAGCCCTGGACTCTGTAGTGGCTGGTTGGCAAAGTTTAAAGGTGAGTAGATTTGTTTCTGCTATTTCTTTTTACTGGCTATTTAAAAGCTGCTTAAAAGGTGGGTAATAATCATGGGGCATAATCGGAACCTAAAAAGAATTTCTTCTAAACGATTTAAGCATATTGTCCGCATATCCAACAACTTGTCCGCACTTGTTCATTTCTAGCATTTTATCAAAACACATATCAATGATTCAAAATTTCTCGTGTTACATGTTGTTTGTTATCATTCCCAGTTATCCCATTGACGTGATTATGTCCACATTCTATTGTGTGTAAGGGATTGGTTCTACACAAGGGGAATGTTAAGTTATATTTTTTATATAAATTGCTTGGCAAGTTTTCTAATAGATTAAGCTTTTAAAAAAATGTATTTATCTAACATGCAGTGATCAAATCAAAGAACAAGACTTGAGTCCCCAAAGAATATAACTTTCAAGCATGTCATGGATACCCCAAAGAACAGAAGGCTGCAGACAAAGCGATGACCTTCAAGCATGTCATGGATACCCCAAAGAACAGAAGGCTGCAGCAGAGCTGGGACTTGAGTCCTTCTATCTTTGATTGATGGAGGGTTGGTCGGTCTTAGTTTAGCCTTTGTTTGTTAGGGTTTCCTTTTCGGTGTAGTTCTTGTTGTTGTTCATTGGATCCAAGGCACCCCTACACTCTTCTTGACTTCAGTCTCTTTGAGTGTCTGTTTTGTTGGTGCCTGGTTCCCCCTTTGTATATTTTCTGCAAAATCTATTCATATCTTACCTTTACCAAAAAAAAAAAAAAAATCAAAGAACAAGACCAATTAGCCAACCTATGTTCTTGTTTGGTTTTTTCTTTTAGTAATTGTGGAAGACTTTCGGACAAGGATTATAAGCTTCTCAAAAAATCATCGAATTACAACAAGATTTAAAGCTTGCACTCATATGCCAGCAAACTTCAACTTATTAAATCTGCTATTCATAGTGCGGTTAAGTATTAATGTCAACTCTTTTTGTTGCCCAAGAAAGATTTTGAAATGGTTGGTGAAAGTGTAGAGCTTTTCTTCAGAAGGGAGATCCTTATACTAAAGAGGGAGCAAAAGTCAGATGGGACACTGTCTGTCCTCCTAAGAAGTTTCGAGGCCTTGGCATTCAAAGACTGCATTTGTGAAATCTTGCTTGTATTTTAAAGTGTCTGAGGAGTATTTTGTTGAGGTGTGGTCTCTATGTTTTTCTTGGCTCTATGGCTATTATCTTGATTGCAAACTAGATGCTACTTATGCTTTGAAGAAGTCATTAAGAGTCAAGAATATTTTGAAACCCCACATTAGATATATAGTCGGTAATGGAGATAATATTTCTCTTAATTTGATTTGTGACACCATACTGGGATCTCGCAGGAATCATTTCTCAAGGAGAATAATTTATGAATCTTCTCTTCCTCCGCAGGCCAAAGTATCTGCTGTAATTTATAACTCATTGGAAACATTATGTTACTTTAAAAAGAGTGTTTTTAATTTTTGCAGATAGGAATTGGGCAAAACTAGGGACTGTGAAAAATGCCCCTTCCATCATCGTCTTCTTCTCCTTTGTTGTCTGCACCTAAGTCACCTATGCTTCATCTCTCTGCTATCTCCATTTCATGAAGATGTCATTAAAATCCGGTATCAATCTTGCCATTTACTATGCCTACTCTACTCTTCTACTCGTAGTCACTTCTCTTCTCAGATTTGGCATCAGTTCCCCTATCCATTCAAACAATTCGCATAATCTCTTTGATCCAGCAAAAATGAAATAAAAACCTGAAATGTTATTAATGGATTGTTGCATTTAAATTTGGATTCTCAGCTTATTTCTACATTCTATCAGTTTTCTGCACTCATCCACTTCTTTTGTCATCACTATACTCTGTCTCATTCTCCAAGATTCTCTAAATCTTGCTTGCCTTTCAGATTACATTGGAATTCCATTGGTGAAGTTTGTTGGTACGACCCAGCAACCTAAAGAAAGGTCTATAGACCCTTCCTTTACCATCGCCTCACTGGTATTAAGTCTAGGAGGAGAAGATGCTGAAGGGGACCCTGGATGTGAGATTGCTTCCCATTGTAGAGACAAAGGGAAATGCCATTGCAGGCTCTTTTCTTAAGATCTTGACTTTTGTGGAAACTTTTCCATGATTAGTTGGCTCTCATATTACTCATGGAGATAGGTATGTGTATATGTTTCCTTTCCCCATTCAGTAAGTGTCTGTTTGGCCCTGATGTTAGATTAATCTAAAGTCTGGACATAATTTATTTGGTAAGTTAATAGCAAAGACAAATTTAAAAATGTTTGAAAGTTGCATCTCCTTGAAAAAGTGTAGCTCAGAACTTCGGATGGATAGAGCAAGTTTGTGTCATTTTAATGGCAGTTAGGTGCTTTAAATCTTCTTTCTTGTTTTAGTCTGAAGCTCCATTTGAACACATTTACTAAGTTGTGGAATGTACCTAAGTAGTTTCCCTTATATCTCTGAACTTGATATATGGAAAT
The DNA here is from genome assembly GCA_014182375.1 of Eucalyptus virginea. Classification (NCBI taxonomy): domain Eukaryota; kingdom Viridiplantae; phylum Streptophyta; class Magnoliopsida; order Myrtales; family Myrtaceae; genus Eucalyptus; species Eucalyptus virginea. Next base: position 28,809,576 of record CM024515.1, read on the forward strand.
TACTTTGGCAGCATTCACCAGAAGTGGAAGCAACTTGGTATTAACTTTGTGTCTGCATTTACCGATACAAACTACTTATTCCCACACATGCAATCTTCTCATTTCTGAGCATATTGTGGTGCACATCGAAATCTATGGGGGACTGATTTATTCCGCCTCAACCCTTCCATTCTGGCATTTTACACAGCATCCGAGATTAAGGAGTGGTTTAGTCGGTTTGAGTACAGACACAAGTGAAGGCATTTTGTGTCCTGGATAGCACTCAATGATATCTTTGTCCATTGTTCATTCTGATAACTATTTATGTTCTGCTTCATGGAATTAGAGATGCATAGCCTTGCAATTGCAGGTTGGCAAAGTTTAGAGTGTGGGTAGATTTGTTTCTACTATTTCTTTTCACAGGCTGTTTGAAAGACATGGCTAATGATCATAAGGTATAATCAGAATTTGGAAAGAATCTCTTCTGAAGGATTAGCAAATTGCCTGCATTCTACTTGTTCATTTCTAGCATTGTATCAAAGCACGACAATGGTTTAAAATTTCTCATCTTTTATGTTTTTTGTTATCATCCCCAACTATCTCATTGACATAATTACGTCCACATTCTGTTGTGTGTCTTAAGGGATCGGTTCTACGCAAGGGGACCGTTGAGTTATACATTATATGTACATTTTTTTGGTCAAATGCGTTATCTATACATTGCTTAGCACGTTGCTTAACAGCTTACGGTGTTTGTAAAGAGGAATTTGTCTAACATGCAGCAATCAAATCAAACAGCTTGGCCAATCATATGTTCTTGTTTGGTTCTTTCTTCCTGTAATTGTGGATTGTCTGGAAGACTTTCAGACAAGGATTGTAAGCCTCTATAAAATTATTGAATTACAAAGAGATTTTAAGCTTGGACGGTTAAAAGCCGCTCATATGCAGGCGAACTTCAGCTTATTGTTTCTGTCTTTCATAGTCTATTAGTGTCCACTCTTTTTGTTTCCCCAGAAAGTTTTTGAAATGGTTGAGCGAAAGTGTAGAGCTTTCCTTTGGAATGGAGATCCTTATGCCAAAGAGGGAGCAAAAGCTAGATGGAACACTGTCTGTCCTAAGCAGTTTGGAAGACTTGGCATTTGAAGATCGGATTTGTGAAATCTTTTTGTATTTTAAATTGTCTGTGTAGTATTTTGTTGAGTTGTGGTCTTAAGTGTTTTGCCTGGCTCTATAGCTATCATCTTGACTGTAAACCAGATGCTACTTATGCTTGGAAGAATTTATTAAAAGTCAGGAACATTTTGAAATCCCACATTATACAAATAGTGGATAATGGAGATAATATTTCTCTTTGGTATGAATTCTGGCACCATGCCGGAATCATTCTCGAGGAGAATGATTTATGAATCTTCTCCTCTTCTCTGCGGGCCAAAGGATTGGCTGCAATACGTAATTCTCATTGGAAATGCCTGCTGCTAGGTCTGAAGAGCTGGTTCCCATACAAGCTGCAATTTGTGGTGTGTTTTTCCTAGTTCCTAGCTGCAAATAAAGTTGTTTTTTGCACAGCTTGTTCAAATGGTTGCCTTTAACTTTTTTGTTGCATGGGATATTGTCAGAAACAAGGATGCTGATGTTGGCTGGGACAAACTTGGGTGGTTCTTCCCTAATGTGCCAAGATTTGGCTTTTTTTTTTTTGGGTTAGTAATACATGATAAACTTCCTGCTGTTGAGAGGATTTACAGTTGGTCTGTTGGGAGTCCTAGATCTCTCTCTCTCTCTCACTCTCGTTCTGTGATCTACGCAGTGAATATTGCTCTCATCTGTTTATTGAGTGTAGCGTCTCCCCAATCAATTACAGAGAAAGGTGCTGCAGCTTTGTTCGATTCATCTTACTCCTGGATTTTACGATTGTAAATTCGGTTTAGATGAAACAATCTGCTCAGGGAAAGATTTTCGGAAGTGTCTATCGCAGTTTATATGGAAACTATTGCATCTATTTTATCTTGAAGTCCATGTTGCTTTTTCAGGTGCCTCCTTGGATGTTTAATAAAATCAAAATTATGAAGTTCTGTTAAGCATAGTGTTGAGAATTGCCTTGGTCTCAAAATAAGATTGGCACCAATGAGCATCATAGGTTGTGTTGCTTGGAATCTGACTGTAAAAACTATTAGCTAGAGTTAAGATTTGTCTGACATGGTGCCTATTGTTGCTCTTTGGTGTGTAGAATTGCATGTTTTGCTCTGTCGTCTATATGCTTGTGATACAGATGTCAACTTCAACCCTCTTGTTTGGGGTCCAATTCTTTATGAGGTCCAATTTCTATGTCACTGGCCTTCGCATTTCTTCAAATAGTTCTTGAGGAAGGATCCCAATCCATGAAAGGGAGTTGCTACAAGAGTAAGAGAGTAAACACTTATTTAACTACAAGATTCAAAGAGAGATTTTACCACATTCTACTCTCTTCTTTTTTTATCGGCTAACGGTAATTTCATTTAGTTATGTCTGCATGAAATTCGACTCCCGATATTCTGCTCTCTCTCGTAGATATTGGTCATTTCGTCCTCACGGAATCATCGAGGGTGTTGGGGTTGTTCGTGCTTGTGCTTACTTTTCATTTAATGAAGAGCGTGTTTGCCGATGAAGACTTGTTCCAAGAAGCAGCCCTACGTCTTGGACAAGAAAAATCTAACTTACGCAGCAAATAGCCCACTTCAAAGTTCAAACTTGTGTCCTTTAAACAATGTTGAAACAATAAATACAATTTTGAAAAAGGAAACAACTTGAGAAACTTGGCTGTATTTTAATATGATTCTAATAGAGTGAATTGGTATTCTCATAGCGTGAAATTGGGAAGACGTGTGCTTAATTGCGCTCGTCGTATCTGCTACATCCGGATAATAAGGTCTTATGCTAGCGCTGTTACTTAGAAAAATCCTGAGGACTACAACTTCTCATGTTTAGCAGCTTAGATGATTAACACCATGCACATTTTCCAAAGTAAGCACAACATCAGTTGACACAGCAATCGCACGCAGGTCCAGCGAACAACAAATGCACGCGACCAGCATTTGAGATATCCAAGCACACATAAACAACGAGCAACACAGTACGCCTATACGTCCAAATTTGTACGCATTTCAATCGACTATATACAGGAAACCCAGTAAGTCACAACCAGTGCATCTTCAATTGCACATCAAAACATTTGCAAACAGAATTCAATCGGAACTTTAACTAGCAGTAAGCTGAGGTGCTGTCACCGGGAAAATGGGATGGCGTCGTCGGCCGGTGGAATTCAGGCTCGAGGTGAGGGGTTAGGCTTTGAAGGGCCAGAGTGTCTGAATTGGAGCGGAAGGGGACGAGCTTCATGGATGGGCTGGAGAGTGATGGGCCTGGTGTTTATTCATCATTCACTTATTTTAATATAAATGCATGTTTGATTTGTCGATCAAAAATTCAGGAATCAACGATCAGCAATGCTTTCCCTCATTTAGGTATCAAATTCCATCGTGGCATTGAATATTTTCAATCAATTATTGACATAACATTACATGTCCGACTTATTGATTTTAATTTCAAAAGGTTGGAGAATGTCGAATAAATGTCCTAGAATAAGCTAACATCGGAGGAATTATCGGGGTAAATGGGATTGATTAACAATGGCAAATCTGAAAGTAAGGCTACCAAAAACGGAATGATGTACACAGGTTACACAACCCAAAAAATGTCAAATTCCATTTCCCCACCAATTATTTCACTGATACGATAAGCAAAAGTGTTTTTGACTTTATGATAAAATCCCAAGTCAACTTCCACGGGCAGGTCCGCATGAGTAATAGCTTTCTCCAGTTTTCGATTGCCTGCACGTGACCTTTATATAGCCTTTTTATACTTTCTCTAAACTCAAAGAAAAAGACAGCCACTACACAATCGAATGACCAAGACGATCATTTCGACCTATCCCTGTCCTAAGATGCCCTCCTTCCATAAACAATAATCTTATTTTCAAATTCTGCAGTTTTTCATCGTAATTCTCCTTCCTTCTACAACTCATTTATTTCGTTCCCTGATGTCATAGACGACAGGAAACCATTGAACAAAACTCGTCATCGCCGTGAGCCCATGCCCTATACAAAGACCTCCCTTTGCAAACCTGATTCAGCAGTTCTAGACTAGGTAAGTATACAATATACGTCCTTCACAATTAATAAATTTGAGAATATGGGAGAAAATAAAACAAAGAAAGGAGAACTCGAATAATCAATATCATATAAATGTGCCCTAGCAACGACCAATGTTGGTCCAAAATTTCTGACGTGAGCGTTGGCCATCCTACGTGACATGACTACCACATTAGCGATTTCCAGCCAAGATTAGCCAAAGTAATTACATTGGCAAGTCATCAAAAGATTTATAATTAAATTGGCAAAAAAAAAATGGACTGAATTGGCCGCTATAAGTTTAAGATTTTCTAAACAATTATTCGAATTAGAATTGTATACTACTTCCTACATTATAGAATTTTACTTAAATAAATATTTTCATTTATGTTTTGTTGAGTCTCTCATATTTCCCTATAGAAACTAAGATTTACGAAATATTTTGTCTCGCTTTCTAGGGTATGATTCTTCATTTGTCATTGTGAAGTATACTACCCTGTACATTTGAAGTCGTCACATAGCAAGCAATAGTTTCCTATAGCTTTTTAGTACTTAAATTCAATGAAAATTTTCATTTTCCTTTTGGAAATTGTATGTGACATTTTACAAAATATTAAAAAAATAAAAAAAAAAAGTTACAAATATATCGTACAAATACCATTTAAACTTATCGTACAAATGTCAATTTAGTTATAAATATTTTAATTTAATCAATTTAGTCATGAATTTTTTGATAATTTGCTAATGTAGTCATTTGGATCACTTTTGCTTGGAAATTTTTAATGTGGACACTAACTATTCCATGGGACACGTTCGGCACTAATGCGAGACAAATTTAAAAAAAAAAAAAAAAATTGGAAATTTTTTTAATAAATTTTCTTTTCTTTGGTTTTTTTTTTTTCCATTGTGGCTAACGAAAGCTTGCGAGCCCTTGCCGACTGTGGGGGGCAATCTAAGTGTGATTCTAATAAATATAACTTGTGAATTCAGCAAAAACACATCATATTCAATTCAGTTCCATACAAGAGATTCTTGTCCTAATCTAGCAATACTCAAAATCAAATTTATGTTGCAAGAACACTGAACTTAGACCTAAACCGAGGTAGAAATGTATCGAAGTGCATAGATCCAAGATTCATTCTTAATGCAAGACAATAGGACTTAAGGAACGCCTATACATCAAGAACCGATCAACAAACATCCTTAAACAATGAAGAAATCGACGCAATTGAATTGTCGAGGAGCTTATTTCAATAACAAGAAGGTCTCAATTGCGAACACAATAGGCAATTAAACATTGTAACGCGCGCGAGTTCATTTCCAACGTTCAGGGCAACAGAGAGAGAACGATAGGGGGGAGAGGGGGGCCGGTTTCAATGAGGAGGACCGAGCTCAATTCAAATCTTTATGGGTTTCACCAAGTTGAGCTTAATGGGTTTTATTATAACTTGATGGGCCTGGTATGGCCTGGGCTGCTCTTATGGATCGATGGGTTGAGGCGAATTGGGCCAGGTGCTTGATGGGCTTGACTTGTGGTCGGGGCTGCACTTGTGGTCGGACCGAGCTGGGCTGGAACAAGGTGATCAAACCGGGCTAGAGTGATGGGCTTTGGTGGACCTGGTGCTTCATTATGTTTATTTTCTATTCTATTTTTTTTTTTCATTTTTATGTTTTCATTATTTATTTATCTTTATATTATATATATTTTTACAAAAAATGCATGTTTGACTTGTCAGCGAAAATTAAGATAATAATAGCACCGTGACACAAATGACTTTTCCCAAAATATTACAAATAATTAAATGATATGGTATGATATATGTCAATCCAAATTCATAGGCTTGACAAGCCTCGAGATACTACAGACTTAGAACTCTCTTCCTAGAACTTCTCGGGATCAAAGGACGTGCGATTCTCAAGAAGCGATGCAAGAGACCGACCGGCTCCTATTGGCCCCTCACCTGCGAAATCGGTCGCATCGTCTTGGCTTTTGGGGGTTTTTGTCGGGGTGGGTGGGTTTTGAAGCGTTTCCTGTCTTTGCTCGTTCCGTTGCTCTGGGGATCCAGTTCATCAGCAATCGGAGATCGATTACGTGATCGGGGAGCGCCGTCCGGGGAACTCTTGCTTGGATCGTTCCGGACCTCCTGCTGCACCACCCGCAATTATCCGTATTTCCGGGCTCGCAAGGCGAAGGTAAATAAAGCTACTTCGCGCTTTCCTTATTTTAACTCTTGTTCGTCGCTTTCCGCGGGGTTATCTTCTCATCCACTCAAGGTAATTTCTTTAGTTCAAAATTAGCCTTCGTCGGGCATGAGTCAGTCAGTAGTCAGCTGCATTTCCTCGGTTAAACACGGCCTGTAGATTGATCTCAGTAGCCTGAACAAGCGACGGTTTCTCTAATTTTTGTCCTTATTTTTTATAGCTTCCGTTGAATTCTATAGTGGATTAATTGTTTCTAACCTTGTTTGTAGGACATGGTGTTTGCTGCAGTGTTTCATGGGGCATAGTCTATAAACCCTTCCTTCACCGTCGCCTCGCCAGTATCAAGTCTAGGAGAGAAGATGCTGAAGGGGGGGACTTTGGATGTGAGATTGCTCCTCATTGTAGAGACGAAGGGGAGATGCCACTGCAGGCTCTGCTGTTCTTAACATCTTTGACTTTTTGTGGAAACTCTTTGCTATGATTAGAGTTGGTTCTCAAATTACTCATGGGGGAATAGAGATGTGTATATGTGTTCTCTTCCCTTGTTCATTAAGCGTCTGTTTTTCCCCTGATGTTGCAATCCACTAGATGTAACGGACATAATTTATATGATAAGTTAATAGCAAAGACAAGTTATAAAATGTTTGAAGGTTGCATCACATCGAAAAAGTGTAGCTCAGAACTTTGGATGGATAGAGCAAGTTCATGTCATGTTAATGGCAGTTAAGATGCTTTATATCCTCTTTCCTGTTTTAGTCTGGAAACTCCATTTGAACACATTTACTAAGTTGTGGAATGTGTACCTGACTAATCTCCCTTACATCTCTGATTCTGATATGCGAAAATTACTTTTGCAGCATTCACCGGAAGTGGAAGGAACTTGGTACTGACACAAAGTACTTATCCCCACACACGCAATCTTCTCATTTCTAAGCATACTGTGACGAACATCAATATCTATGGGGGAAACAGATTTATTGCGCCTCAACCCTTCCATTCCAGCATTTTACTCACCATCCAGGATTAAGGAATGGTTTAGTCGGTTTGAGTACAGACACAAATGAAGGCATTTCGTGTCCCAGATAGCACTCAATGAAATATTTTCCCATTGTTCATTTTGATTACTATTCAAATTCTGCTTCGTGGAATCAAAGATGCATAGACCTGAAGTTGCTGGTTGGCAAAGTTTAAAGGGTAGGTAGATTTGTTTCTGCTATTTCTTTTGTCAGGCTGTTTGAAAGACACTGGTAATGATCATGGGGTATAATCAGAATCTAGAAAGAATCTTTTCTGAAGGATTAGCATATTGTCTGCATTCTCACTTTTTTTGTTTCTGCATTCCCATTGTTCATTTTAACAAATGCATTTGTCTAACATGCAGCAATCAAATCAAACAGCATGACCAATCAGCCAACCCTATGTTCTTGTTTGGTTCTTTCTTCTAGTAATTTTTTATGGTCTGGAAGACTTTCAGACAAGGATTATAAGCCTCTCATAAAATCATCAATTTACAACAAGATTTAAAGATTGGACTGTTAAATCTGTTATTTATAGTCTGGTTATCTATTAGTGTCAACTCTTTTTGTTGCCCAAGAAAGTAATTGAAATGGTTGGAAGAGTTGGGAAAATTTTGGAATGCCATATTATTTATATAGTGGGTAATGGAGATAATATTTCTCTTTGGTATGACTTGTGGCGTCATGCTGGGATCTTGCTGGAATTATTTCTCAAGGAGAATATCTTATGATTCTGCTCTTCCTCTGCAGGCCAAAGGATCTGCTGCAATTCGTAACTCTCATTGGAAGTGGCTTGCTACTAGGTCTGAAGAGTTGGTCTTCATCCAGACTGCAGTTTGTAGTGTGGTTCTTTCTGATTCCTCAGCTGCAGACAAGATTGTATGAACAGAATCTTTAAATAGTTGCTTTGACTCTTTTGTTGCTGGGGAAATTGTCAGAATGCTGGTGTTGACTGGCACAAACTTGTGTGGTTCTCCCCTAATGTGCCAAGATTTGGCTTCAATTCATTCTTGGTTAGTAATACATGATAAAATCCCTGCTTTAAGAGAATTAACAGTTGGTCTGTTGGGAATACAAGATCTCTCTGCTTGTTCTGTAATCTAAGCATTGAATTTTGCTCCCGTCTAAATTTCTTGTGTAGTTTCTCTAATGAAGTACGGAGGAAGGTCGTAATTCTGTCAAATTAATCAACCAATCTTGCTGTCATCTAATTCTCAATGTTTAAAGTTATCAACTTTATCGAGTTCTCTGTCAAGCATAGTTTTCAGGGTTACCTTGGTCTCAAAATAAGATTGGCACTGATAAGCATCATAGGTTTTGTCTTGCCTGGAACCTAAGTTTGTGAAAATTGTCTAGCTAGAGTAAGACTTGTTTGAGGTTATGCTTATTGTTGTTTTTTCGCAAGTAAAATTGCATGTTATGCTCTGTGTCATCTCTATGCTTGTGATGGTAGATAGATGTCAATTTCAACCCTCTTCTTTTGGTCCAATTTTTTGTGGTCCAGTTATTCACCTTTGCATTTCTCTAAATAGTTATTGGAGGAAGAAGCGCAATTGATGAAAAGGATTTGTTATAAGATTAAAAAGAGAATAATTTATTGACTACAAGATATAAAGAGAGACATTACATCATATTGCTCTTTTCTTTTTTGTGCATTCATGGTAATTTCACTCAATTACAGCCGTAGGAATGGTCATTTGAAATTCGGACATTTTCTTCTAGTTATTCGCCATAATATCATCATCACTTCAATGAAGAAATTATTTGGAATGGTCGGTGGTGTGCGTGCTTGGTCTTATTTTTAAAAGTAAGTTTGCCGATGAAGACCTCTTCCAAGAAGCAGCCCTATGTCTTTGACAAGAAAATCCAACTTATTTACTGTTAGAGCATTCACGCAGAGTAATAGGTGTTGATCAAGTACAGCTACCCAACCGCATTGGAATCTTCCAATCTTATGATTATTCAAAACTTATCGCATTTGCCGTGAATTGATAGAATTGTTATTTTCTATGCATGCTACATGAAAAAGTTCTCTCTTTGCCTTAAGCGGTCTTTCACTTTCGATAATTATAAAATTCTTGCAACGGATGGGCAATTTGTCTGAGTTTCAAGTGATTTAACTGCTTATGCTTCGAGCGATTGATATTATTTTACTTCTAGGATATGTTGTTTCTTGACGAAGACACGGGATACATGTTCAGAATTCAGAGCTTGGTTTCTAATTGCATTTGCAGGTTGCTGTTTTCAAGCAATTTGCTAGTAAATTAGCATCTCTGAATGAAAAGCTGATCGGTATTAAAGTGGGTGACTTCTGGTGAGGCGAATGTTATTTACGTTCTGGCTTTGTCTTTGATATTTACGCACGACATGTCCAAAACTTTTAGCCGCTCCATTTCAGCTATGTGAAGGATGGATTTGTTTTAGGGCAGCTCTTGGGAAATTGATTTACAGTCACACTATGGTAGGAGACCCAACAAGAAGCGCCAGTAGCTACTTCAATAGAACGAAGACCCCACCAACCGAAAATAAAAATTTATCATCCAAATGAGATAATGAAACACGGAAAAAAATCATTGGCTTATCAAATTATCTATTGAGCCAAGAAAAAGATTTAACAAAAAACACAAAATCCTCATTCACTGCACAAATACATACGGACAACAAGCTCCTAGGGCATCTAAAGCACGCTTCGAGCATAAGAATGTGATAATCCAACATGAAATCATTATATATCCAAAGCGTCACTTTCTTCCATGGATATACATGCTGAGGAGGTCCAAGTAACGCATTAGTAACACCAAACAACTACCAACTTTACTTGACTCAAAATCATCCTATCAATTTTTAAGTGTTTCAAGCCTTGAAACACCTCAATTTGATGGAAAGCAATGCAACATCAATGCAGCATCTCTCTATATGTTCACATGACTAAAACACTATCATAATGAGATCAAAATCCTCACATTCCACAAATGAACAAAAGCAACAAGCAAGCACCATTGTTATGTTCAAGGCTTGAAACAATGACATCTTGATTAAATATCAATATCCACAAAGCATTATACATGTCCATCTAACTATACATGTTTGTGGCACCTCAAGGACTATGTATAAAACATCATATGTCTACAATCCGAACCAGAACTTCTCATGTCAAGCAGCTTAGACGAGTTATGCCATGTACATTTTCCAAAGCGAGCTCAACATCAGTTGACACAGCAAACGCACACCAGAAGAGCGAACAAATGGACATGACCAGCATTTGACATATTCAAGCACACATAAGCAGCGAGCAACAGAGTATACCTATAGGCGCAAATTTCTTTGCATTTCAATCAACTATATACAGGAAACCGCAGTAAGACACAACCAACCCAACTTCAATTTGGACATCAAAATGTTTGTAAAAGAATGAAACAGGAACTATCTACGATTGACTCGGGCATTCTGTCTAACAGGTTGTGAGCAAGCGGTATGAAGCACAAGACAAACAGAAAAGCTTACAATTTGGAGAAACCATGTGACGTAGGATACGCAGCTAGACAATAGTAGGGAGAAAACCTGAGTTCTAAGAACAGACAACAATCGAAAGAACAATTTGAAGCTCTTGGCAAAAGGCGATGCAGAACAACCACATGATTGAGTCTCAGTGAATCGACCGTACCCTACGTTACGAAGATATATCCTCGAGTTATTGAAACAGAGGTTAATATCCGCTACGGCTGCAAAACATCACCATCGGGACACATATCAAAACTACGAGATGGGCATCGAAAGGTGTCGATAAATATATTTATTAAAACTAAAATCTTGGGCAATGTTCGATTAATATGCTTGGAAGAGGCTTGATTTGAGGCCAGCACTTCTTTTTTCTTTTTGCAGGAGCAGAAAGAATATCAACGTTGAAAAGAGTTGGAGGAGGAGGGTAAGGAACAAACAAAAGGAATGGACAAATCAGAAACATGAAGTGGCAGAGAATACATGGGAAGGCTGCAAAAAGTCTTTCCCCTTGAAAAATGATCGCATTAACTTTTAAAAAAAAAATGTTTCACCTCAGAGTTATGTTTAATAAGAGTATTGTACCGAAAATATTTCTTATTTTAAAATATCTATTAAGTGCAATGGGAAATAAGCCGGCTATATAGGAAAATGTAAAATCTTTCCTTAATCAATTACCGGAGCAAATGCACCCTTGAAGTTTTTGTTAAAATGTCACGACAACTTTGCATTTTCGAAAATCACTCCGGCATCCCAACCATATAGACTGCTTTTACTCCCAGTTAGATTAGATTTGGAAACTTGAATAATATACATGGTTCCCACTGACATGTGATGCCACATCGTAGGTTAGAAACGTTGCCAAGATGAAATGGAGTTGACCTCCTTTGATCTTGACCAAATCCATGACTTCCTTCGGTTTCTGCTTAAATCAGGTTGGCTTGAACTTGGGGCAGGCTTTCCTTCCTAAAATGGGGTGCGACATGTCGTTTTAGCTCTCCTAACTTGACCTGGCTGATCAATATCAGCATTTTCGGTCCCTTGAGTTGAAAAGACATAAAAGAGGCAAAGTATATTTCATGCCATTTTCTGGTTGAGCCTCTGATCGGGCGCATGCAAAGAGTCGTTTCTGTAATTTAACCAAAGCTGAAGGTGAGTATGTTTTCCACCTAAAATTAGGGAACCAAGTCATTGCTACATGGTGAAGCTCTTCAGATCTGCTGAATGATTTTCTCCGGGCCAGGTGATTAATGGATTCAGCTTTTCTCATCTCTACCAGCGCTTTGGAAGTGAGTTCTGCTCCAACTCATGATATCGGTGCAGCATGACTTCGAGGAGAGTGAAAAAACTGCTGTGAGCACGATTCTTGATCCGAGGGAAGGGAATATCCTTTTAATGTTTCCAGTCTTTGACATTGCATAAGGTTAGAGGGCTTCCTGTTTCTTTTTCCCGTCTGAGCTCTAGTCTGGCAGCTGCTCACAAAATGAAAGGACTCGCTCTACTTGGACGCCTTCATTTTGTACAGTAACTTAGAATTTCGATTTTCATCTTTACTTGAGCCCGCATTATTGAGCGTATAAGTCAATCGTTTGCTGTTGGAAGTTGTTTTTGGCTAATGATAGAACACTCCATGCATGTAAAGCACGGAGTCCCCGCTGTTCCCCTGGAATTTCTGAAACACATTTAGGATGCTTGTGTGATCCGGTCAGATATGAGAATGGCCCTTTTAGCTCGAGTGGACCTAGGAGACCTAAAGTTATGCCGAAAATTAAACTCAAGATGATTGCTCGTATTTATTTTTCCACAAGAGAAAATTGGTGATAATAGTGCACGATGTCAAGTAAATTTCTCATAATTTTTTTATTGGCTAAGCCTCTCAAGGTCTTCCTCACTACCTACCACATATCCCATTTAAGAGCAGTTTCTGCTCATTGGGCATAACACTAACCCAGTTTATTTTGGTATGTCGGATGGAATTCTCCATAACAAGTATGACAGGAGGTTACAGGTTCAGAAAGCCAATGGACTATGGATGGTATGGTCTGGCTTTTCCTGTTATATTCTGTCCCCATCTTTCTCAAATATCTTGTTCCTTGGATATGAAAGTTCTGAGATTGTTTTCTCTCAGCAACATTGTTTTCTGCCGTTACAGGGAGATGCCTCGCAGGGTAGTTGAAGGGAAGTACTCTGTGAATTGAAACGAAGACAATAATCCATTAGAAAGAGAACTCGAATCATCATTATCATATACTTGTGCCTAATCTAGCAATGACCAATTTTGGCCAGAAATATCTAATGTGAACATCGGCCATCCTATGTGGTATGATCACCGTGTCAGCAATTTATAGCCAAAATTACTAAAATTGCTATATTAGCAAATCGTCAAAAGTTTTATGATTAAATTGGTAGATTATCAAAAGAATTAGGATTGGATTGATAAAATCGAAAAATTTATGATTGAGTTGGCCACCGTACAATAAGTTTAAGATTTTTTTGAATAATTATCCCGAACAAAAAAAAATGTATATTACTCCCTACGTTATACAATTTTACTTAAGTAGATATTATCTTATGTTAAGTTTCGTTGAATTTACTCATAATTCCCCATAGAGACTAAGATTTTGTCTCGCTTTTGGGTCGTGATTCTGCATTTGCCATTTGTGAAGTGTACTATCCTATACATGTGAAGCTGTCACGTAACGAGCATTAATCTCCTAAAGCTTTTCAGTTTTTAAGTTTAATTAAAATTTTCATTTTCCTTTTGAAAAATGTGCGTGACATTTTACCATATCTTGTACAGATGTCACATAAACATATTGTATGAATGTCAATTTAATCATAAATCTTTTAATTTGATCAATTTAATTATAAACTTGTTGACATTTTGTCAATGTTGTGCTTCAAGCCAATTTCGGTTGAAAATAATTGACATAGACACTGACCATCATACGTAACACAACTAATGCTGATGTAGACAATTTAAAAAAAAATGATAAATTTTCTTTTCTTTTTTTTATTGGTTGAAGGTCTCCGAGCCCTCACTAGTCGTAGGAGGCGATCTAAGTGTGATTCCAGCAAATTCAACATGTGAACTCGACAAAAACGGGATAAGTACACTAATGGTGCCATAAGTTGTGTACGGCGCTCACTTTGGTGCCAAAAGTTTCCGTCGGATCACTTAAGTGCCAAATCGGAGGAAAAACGCTCACTTTGGTGCCACCGGCGAAAGATTCCGGCCTCCGGCGAAAGATTCCGGCCAAAATGATTTTTTTTTAAAAAAAAAATCGATAAGCCTTTAAATGACGTCGTTTTCGATCCTCCTTAAGAAAACGACGTCGTTTTGCCGTCCTACGTGGATGGCTTCATGGAAACGACGCCGTTTAGCTCACATGGGGAAGAAATTAGGGTTTCGACGGGGTTGAAGCCGTGGCCGTCGCCGGGGTTGGGGTCGGAGTCAGGGTCGAAGCTGCGGCTGCCGAGTGGCCATCATTGAGGTCGGGGTCGGGGTCGGGGTCGAAGCTACGGCCATGGAGTGGCCATCGTCGGGGTCGGGGTCGGGGTCTGAGTCGCGGCCGTCGAGTGGCCATCGTCGCGGTTGGGGTCAGGGTCGGAGCTGCGGCCGCCGAGTGGCCATCGTCGGGGTCGGGGTCGAGGTTGAAGCCGCTACCGTCAAGTGGCCATCGTCGGGGTCGGGGTCGAAGCCATGGCCGCCGAGCGCAAGGGCCGTCGAGGACGGCAACTGGCCGGAGATTAGGGTTTTGAATTGGGGGAGACACCAAACGGCGTCGTTTTGGTGTTTGGATGCTGCCTCAACTCTCCGACGAGCCACGTCGGCGTCAAAAATTAATAAAAAAAGGCCACGTCGGATTTTCGGCCAATTTCGTCGGAGTTGGCACCAAAGTGAGCGTTTTTCAAATTTTTTGGCACTTAAGTGATCCGACGGAAACTTTTGGCACCAAAGTGAGCGCCGTACACAACTTATGGCACAATTAGTGTACTTATCCCCGACAAAAACATATCGGATTCAATTCAGTTCCATACAAGATATTCTTAGCCACATCTAGCAATACTCAAAATTGAATTTATGTCACGAGAACGCTGAATGTAGATCTAGATTGAGATGGAAACAAATCAAAGTGCATAGCTCTGACGTAGATTCTCATTGCAAGACAACATACCTAGGGAACGGCTATACAGCAAAAACGATCAACATACACTCATATACAATGAGGAAAGCGATGCAAGCGAACTATAAATGAGCCAATTTCGTAACAGGAAGCTCTCGGTCACGATCACGAACACAATAGGCGATTTAAGCATTGTAACGCGCGCGAGTTTGTTTCCAACGTTTAGAGCGATAGAGAGGGTGAGAGGAGGGGTTCCAATGAGATGGACTAGGCTCAATATAAATCTTTATGTGTTTCACCGAATTGGGCTTAATGGGCTTCATTAGAACTTGCCTAGGCTGCTCTTATGGATCTGATGGGCTGAGACGAATTGTGCCAGGTGCTTGATGGGCTTGACTTGTGGTCTGCTGCGCTTGTGGTCGGATCGAGCTGGGCTGGAACAAGGTGATCAAACCGGGCTGGAGTGATGGGCTTTGATGGACCTGGTGTTTCATTGTGTTTATTTTCTATTCTATTTTTCATCATTATGTTTCCATTTTTTATTTATCTTTAGTTTATTTTTATTATAATATATTATATATTTTTTTTTTTTTTTTTTTTTTACAAAAAATGCATGTTTAACTTGTCAGCAAAAATTAAGATTTTAATATTGTGGTGATGCAAATGGGTGTTTCCCAAAATATTACGAATAATTAAATGGTATCATGTTTATCAATCCAAAGTTGATGAGATTAATAAACGTCAAAATACTACAAACTTAGAACTGTCTTCCTGAAGTTGTAGCTATAGAAAACATATGTAGATTTAGTCTATGGGTAATATTATAGATATAACTAATTAAAGTGTAGAAGCTATATAAAAACGTATGTTTACTAGCAAGATTTAGCATAGGATCTACAAATTCTTGCAATGTGATTATCTTGATCTAGTAGATTGAATTTACACAATACTCACCCGTGGAGTTGTGCCTATATATTAGGTGTGTTTTTCATGCATTTGGATCGCTTGAACACTCGTGGTCTTGGGACAAAAAGGATGTTAAACACCAAATTCCGCATGTATGGTTATTGTCGTCGTCATCATTATTCTTTCTGCATTTTGCTAGGCAAGTATTGAAGGAAGCAGCTACAATCAAAACTTTAAACATCTCTTGGATCATGATACAAATGGTCACCTCAAGATCAAGCCTTTCTTCTCTTCTTTCCATAATAGAAATTAAATAGTTTTAACTCAAGCCCTTGCAGCTCTCACAAATAAGATTGCTTGAATCAGCTCCCAGTCAGATGGTAAGCTAAGTCATGCCACAAACATGAGCAATAAATGTGTTGTGGCCCATTGAATCTTGGCAAAATTCTTTTCGATAGATGTGTGATTTGGGGATAGAATGAATGGCCTTTAGCCTATCCAATGAAGCGGGGAATAATCGCCAAGACATGAAAGCTTGAAAAAATGGGGCTTTTCGTAGAATAGAACATGTCGCCCAACATGAGTTGACAGTGATGACGATATTAGCATTATAAGCAGGAGAGTTAACGACACTCCAAATAACACATGAAATGATAACGAACTTAAGATGAAAGTTGAATCCAGCTCACAAAAACCACTATTAAATACTTTTTTTTGTCTGAATCCTTATATGTTCATTCAATTATCATAAATTCGTGTATAGCTTAAGAAAGTACCTATCCTACTCTAGAGGATTAGAAAGTTAATTGTAGACCAATCGACAAAGCATCCGATCTGAATGTGGATCGAACGAGGATACTATTTTTAAGGTAGAAGGCCCAAGCCGCAAGCCTCACGACTTGAAGTCATTAAGCTGGTCAATCAATATCTCATGCTAATGGTATGAGAAGGGGACAGTGGTCCAAAAAGTCCTAAATCTATTGTACGATAGCCAATATAATTCTAAACCCTTTCGATTGTGCCAATTTAGTTCTAAATCTTTAAAAATTTGCTAATTTAGTCCTAAACATTTCAATTGTGTCAATTTAGTTCTAAAGCTACCTTTTATTTAGATAATTGGCTGGAATGACTACATTGACAAATCATCAGAAATGTTTAGGACTAAATTGACAAATTATCAAAAAGTTTATAACTAATTAGCACAATTGAAAGGTTTAGACTAAATTGACAATTTTTTTTAAAAAAAAAAAAATTATAACTAAATTGGCATAATTTAAAATTTTAGGTTGTTATATAATATGTTTAAGGCTTTTTGGAAAATTTTCCCATTTGAAAAGGGAATGATAATAGCGACTTGTTAATTAGAATTGTAAAGTCATTTTACCTTAAGTGAAAAACATGAGAAACGTGATACTGTTACTATGGGTTCTTTCACACCCCGAACCTCAAGCATGCGCACATCCCTCGGTGGTCGATAGAAATTTGTGACGTTCCCGGGACTCGTCACCAACCCTTTCATTTTTATTTCACATGCGGAAGCAAATTACTAATCCCCTGACAACAACATACATGGGATAGAAAAGCAAGACAACTAGTTTCAAGTCAAATACACTTTCATAAACACCACAAGCTTATACAGAAGGTCTATCTCATAAAAGACTATTGAGCCACCTATGCTCCTGACCCTTCCGCTTCAAGCTTCAAGTTTTTCACATTGGAGACTTGAAAATGGTTATTCAATAACAAGTGAGATATATATCTCAATGAGTCTTTCCCTAAGCCCCCGATTAGAACATCAACTCAACTTAGGGTATCTCATTTGAACTACCCCACAACAAGCAACAACCAACAGTCGATTCGCATACAACTTTACCTAGTATGCCATACCCTGACGATATCACTCAGCATGATACACACAAAGCACATGGCCATTAGATGATGCAATTCATCATTCACATACGAGTCGTGTCGTAAGCGATCTCACCTGGCCATTGCCACACCCTGCATGTTAGCGGTTCATGCGTACGTGCCATAAATAATGTGCTCAACTCATGCACATTCATAACTAATGATGTCATGATTCACACATGCTCTTGCACTCTAGTGCACCACCTATCATGCATCAATCGGTCACACGGGTCCCGATTATAAGGTAAAATCATTATGACACGTCCCATATTGCGCCACATAATTTTACCTCATAATAAGACCCAACCATCTCAACTCTCACACGTGCTCTAGCTACTAATGACCTACCGGCCATAACTAATTATCCAATTAGTGCTCATCCACTTCAATACTCATGCGTGCTCCAGATAATAATGACCTCCCAGCCATGGCTAACTTTCCAGTTAGCAATCATCCGACTCCCGCCGGGCTACCGATAAGAAGATCGGGCTTCGTCCTGCCCCATCGGGCACGGCTACGTCTTGAACTCCTGTTTAGAAAGTTTCCCAAAAAGGGACATCGGTCCAGAGTCTACTGCGACCGGCTTCCAACTCCCGTTAGGTATCGCCCCCAAACTCCCGTTCAGTGGTGTTCCAATTCGATCACACAAGTACACCACTACAACTCCCTTTTTCTCATAATAATAATGGTCACTTCCAATGTCCCTCGAACAATCCATTTTCCCCTCTTTGTGGAAAACATACAATTCATGCAGATGTTTATGCAATAACACATCCAATTACTTCATAGAATCAACACACATGAATTTTAGACACTTTTCGCATTCTAGATTAATAGTGTGCGTGAACAGTGCTCATGAACAATAATTTGTGAATAGTGTTGCGTGAACAGTACATTTCCATTATTTAATAAACCATAAATTAAATTTAGAAATCATTAAAACAATACTTAACTTAAGGAAATCAATCAATTAAACTAAACATGCTTAATTAACCACATAAGCATCATTAAGCTAATAAAGTAAAATTAAGCTAAACTAATCTTAGCCATTAATCTAACCACCTATCTTAGGACTAACATAACTTAATTAAATCACTTAAACTAGAATTAACACTAATTAAACTAACCCTAAGCAAGTTTAGGCTCAAATCAAATGATTAGGAACTAAACTCACCCTTTAAGCGGGCCGGAGACACCGACGTGGCGGCGACAACGGTGGCTATGCATCGGGACCTCTACCACGACAATCCAAGGCGGTCCTAAGCTCAGCATAGCAACCACAACATGAACTCCCACTAAAACTTTTGAAAAACAGCCCTGCTAGAGAAGAAAACAAGTTGAACGGCTTGGTCGGAGCTCTGACGAGGGGGTTGACCGGTAACTGGTGGCTCCCGGGGGTCTTGGGGGTCTTGCTGGAGGTTGGGATGGGCGGAGGAAGGATTGGAACGGGAGAAAAATGGCCGAAAACGCGAAATAGTGCAGGTTGCAGGCGGATCGATGGATCGGCGATCGGTGGCTTGCGACGGCCGTACATGACGGACGGCAGCTACATTTGGCGCGAAACCAGGCTCGTTAGAACAATCTGTATCTCCTCGTCATGATGATGGGTGGATCGTTGGCTAATTCATCCGGGAAAACCACTTTTGACTCGATTATTCACCGAAGGGTCAGTTGGAGTAGAAACGAAGGAAGAAGAAAAACAAAGAGAGAGAGAGAGCTCCATTGAGGGAGGTCGAATGGGGGAGAGAGAGAGTGATGTGAGGCCTGCTGCACACCCCATCAAGTCCTCACATCCTAGCTTCAAGTCCCCATGCCATGATGACCTCATCTTCTCTCTCTTCTCTAGCCTTTTCTCCTTACAACTAGGGGTAATTTGGTCATTTCACCTTGCACAAATTACAAATCTGACCTTGGGCTGAAATTGGTGGATGGGCCTAAGGATTGGGCTTGGAAATTGGTTGGGCTTGAAATGACTAAGAATTGGCCCATGGGCTTTGAAAGATGAGTAATTGGTTTAGGCCCAATGGGCTCATTTGCTTTCTTTGGGCCCACTATGGTGGCTGTCCCACCTTGGACCTAAGGCCCACACTAACTTGGCCCGGCCCACGTCCTCATGGGCTTGCTTCCTCGGTCTGAAAATCCCTTTTTCAATTGCTCGGCTTAACTAGCTATGTCAACTATTTGATGTAGCTTCATCCAAAGTCCGTCCCAAACATTCCCGATAATTCGAAGCCCAATTTTTAGTTCTCATGCCATGTCAATTTTGTCTAATGCCATTTCGGATACAACTCAGACTGACGAGCAGCTCTGAGGGTTCCCACGTATCCGACTCGTGCCAAATCATGTTCAAGACATCTCAACACATGGACGTTCTTGATTACATGAAATTACAGAGGACGGATTCTTTTTTCAAAGTACACAATTACTAAGGATTGACATAGGGTCGTTCGTGGATTCGATAATAGTAAACGGAATCACCCGTTGTTCCATTATGTTCTATCTGCGAATCGACTTCTAGTCGTCCTTAGAATCGACCTGCCTATCTACAGGATCATCCTCACGCAAGTCTCACGGTTAAGTCGTTTTCCCAGGTTGAGTCATTTAGTCGTACGAGTTATGTCCTCATTAGCCTTTCCCCTTAAGGTTAGTATTTCAGGAGTGATCAATTCCGAGTGAGATCAACCAACAATGCATTAACGAAATTCACATTCATTCATCCCTCAGAGGGCTCGAATTTCGGGATGTCACATGTTCCTATGAAATAGATCGCGTCATTATCTAGTTGTGAGTAGTGGATACTTCAATCAATTTGCAACAATCCTTTTCTGCTTCCAAGGAAAATTGTTTCGGGAGTGCTTTTTTGTACAAGCTCGGTGAATACTTTGACTTCAATATGCAAGATTGTGTAGAAGTTTGTGAATTATATTGGGAGAGAATTGATCATTGTGTTCAATAGTTGGGAAAATCTTGATAAGATTTAGTGATTATTTTGCAAGGAACTGTGCATGTTGAAAACTATGTGAGTTATTAGGTGTGATTGGGGAATAAGAAAAACTAAGAGTGCTTGAATGACTTGAGCATCGTTATAACCTCTACCATATTGTTTAATTAAATATGAAATTTTATGTTGCTCTCACAGTGGACAAAATTATATCAACCAAACCATGTGATATGGTGTCGATTTTTCATTCTTGCATATCGATTTATATTGTTTGATTGCTTTATTTTTATGCAACTATAATATAGATAATGAAACAAATTACCAAAAACAAGATGTATGTGTTGAGGTGCATATTTCGATCGATGGTGTCAAATTCTAGTTCTTTTGAAAGCGAGGGAAATTATTAAGTCTTTTCATATGTTAACTTTACTTAATAATGAGATATCAATTTAAAAAAAAAAAAAATTGATCCCACATATTCTGGGGAAAAATTCATTACAATCAAACTTTTATTAATCGATTTATGAGCAACCTAAAGATAATTCTCTTTACCCAAAAAAAAAAAAAAAAAGATAATTCTTTTAAAAGACAAGTTGTGGCTATTTTGATTGAGAAAAGCTGTGGTTATACTCAATTTTTTGTGTCCAATCAATCACGATATGGCCATTAGCGACACTGTGTCACTCTTGAAAAACGCAAACGGAAAAGGAGACAATTATAGTCTTCTGAGGACTTGCAGTGGAGGGTGGGCCTCATTAGTACAATCACTATTCTTTCTTTTTGCGTTCAATGAAACGTCATATCGCCATGTGAAATGCACCATTGTTGAAATGATTTGCCCCATTGTCTTTACTTTGAAAAAATGGCCAAAGGGGAAGGAGACATTATTATAAAATCTTTGAAGGACCTAGAGTGGAGTATGAACTATAGGCCTATTTAGTTCGGCTTTGGAAAAATGCCCTTGGAAGAATGCAAATACCTTTGAGATAAAGGGGTTTTTCGAAATGTTACACCGTTTGGTAAATTATAGTCTCAAATAACATTGAAAGGCAACTTTAGCAAAATACCGTTTGGCAAAACTTATATTACAAATAGGTTTTTGCTTTTATTTTTAAAAAAAGAATCTGAAATGAATTCTGGCGAGCGACGGCAAGATCTGGCCGCTTGAGGTCACGACCTCCTGTGCCGCCGTTGCCGCTTGGAGGCGTGACCTTAAGCGCCTGGAGGTGCAAAGGCCAGATTTGGTGGCCTGAGGTCGCGCGAACCCAAGCGACGCGACCTCAGGTGACGCGTTGCCGCCTGGAGGCGCAACCTCGGGCGCCTAAGGTCGCAGAGGCCAGATTTGGCCTCCAGACCGCCAAATCTGGCGGCTCGAGGTCGCGTGGGACCCAGGCAGCGTCGCCCGGTTCACGCGGAACCCGGCGACGCCGCCTAGATCGCGGGTTGCGCCACCCCTAGGCGGTGGTCATCGGGGACGCGCGACCCTCAGGCGGCGGTGGTGGCTGCCGGAGAAGCCCGATGGCCGGGAAAAAGAAGAAGACGAAGGGGGAAGATAAACAGTACACGTGGCATTTCCCAAATGCCCAATGCTCAATGCCGCCCCTCCCTAGCTTTCAGCATTTAGCATTCGAAATGCTCATTTTGGGCAAAGGAGCTTTCAAAAACTTTGCCAAACATCAAAAATTTTCCCTAATGGGTTTTGGGGGCCCCAAAGCCCCTTGGGAATGCCCAACCAAAGGCCTATAAAGCCCACCGGTTGACACATAAATGCCCAAAAATCATTTCAAAAAAAAAATTTTCCACAAAAATCATATCAAATTCTTGCATATATATTATCTAGGTGTTTAGTATAGTTTTTTTTAAAATGGAATATGATTTTCCTTCAAAAAAAATTAATTAATTTTTTTAAAAAAAGATTAAAAAAAGAAAAAAATTTGGGGCCAATGATCTAAATGTGATTACCAAGCCCATGAGGTCATATTGGAATTAAAATGACAAATTGGGGCCAAAATGCAGTTTTCAAAAGTTGAGAGACCGATTTGCAAATTTTATAAAATCTCGCCCGAGCCCTTAAATCATTATCTTGGTCCCCAATTAAGTTGAAATTGAACTTGGGCCAGGTCGAATCAATCAAATCGGGCCAAAAAGACCAAATTTGCATTGAATTTGGTATTTTCATATAAGAAAATTGCCAACTACTATACATGATCTTGCTAATTGATTAAAAATCGTAGCCAAATTAATGGATTAAAGCACCCAAACCAGTTGACAAATCTCAGTCCACAAGTTGGTTTGAATTCGAAGCTGTTGAGTAAGCAACTTGGTGGCCCCACCATATCCTCCTTATCTGCCCAACTAGCTTGATCTCTACACGTGATGGAAGACCATAATTAGTAGTGCAAGTGGACATAAATTGGCAAGGGATAAACTACTAAAAGTACAGCAAAATTGCAGCAAAATCCGCACACTCAATAGCTGCAGAATTTGAAAATTTTGGCTAAGTCAAAAGAGGGTGAGCTGGGTCAGTTGGCAGTCTTGGGAAGACGGCTTTGGCTCAACAAGTCTTCAATGATGCTAGAGTCACCAGCTATTTTGATGCAAAGGCATGGGCTTGTTTTTCCGATGATTTTAACATGCTTGCTATTACAAAGAGTATCCTACAAAAAATAAATTGCACTTTGGCTTGTGACGATAAGGACCTAGATTGGCTTCAGGATAAGCTCAAAGAAAATCTTTCGGGGAAGAAGTTTCTTGTTGTTTTGGACGATATTTGGAATGAGAGCTATGAAAAATGGACTAACCTCTTGAAACCTTTCCAATCGGGAGCGAAGGGAAGCAAAATCATCATCACGACCCGTAACTTCCCAGTTGCTAAAATAGCCGGTGCTAGACCCTATACTCTCGAAGTGTTGTCACAAGACGCTCGCGTGACTCTGTTTGCATTTCATGCTTTTGGAGTCGAAAATTTTGATCATCATCCTAATCTTGAAGCATTAGGGCTCAAAATAGTGGAAAAATGCAAAGGGTTGCCATTAGCTATGAAGACATTGGCTAGATTGCTAATCTATATTGAACAGCAAGATTTGGGATCTACCAAGCAAAAGTAATGACTTCCATCCGGCTTTGAAACTTAGCTACCTCCATTTTCCTTCCAATCTGAGGAGATGTTTTGCTTACTGTGCTATATTTCCCAAAGACTATGAAATTCAACAAGACCAGTTGATTCACTGGTGGATTGCGAACGGCTTCGTGGATGGAAAAGAAGCAAAGAATCAATGGAATGCAGGTTTGAATTATTTCAACGAGCTAGTAAATAGATCATTATTTCAAAAGTCGAGTAGCAATGAATCACGATTCCTAATGCATGATCTTGTGAATGACTTGGCAAAGCTAGCTGTAGGTGCATCCCATTATTATTCAGAGGAATTTGAGTTCGATGTGTCTTTTGCCTCATTCCTTCCGAGCAAGTACATCGTGCTAGAAAGACTCAAGATATATCATTGGATGCAAGGACTTAGGAGCTTCATATCGTTAAATAATCCATATCATTTTTCCAATGTGTCCCAAAAAGTGCTACGTGTCTTGTTGTCCGAATTGAAGTACTTGAGGGTGCTTTCATTGAGTTACTATAACATCTACGAGGTACTGGATTGCATAGGCAAATTGAGGCACCTAAGGCACCTTAATTTGTCACATACTTATATTAGAACGCTTCCAAAGTCAATTGTTGCATTGCACAACCTAGAAGCTTTGATGTTGCAGGGCTGTGAACTCCTTATTGAATTACCTGAAGGTATGGAAAAACTGATCAATCTAAGATTTCTCGACATTACCAACACTAGAAGCCTAGAAAAGATGCCATTGTATGTAGGTAATTTGGCGGGTCTTGAGATGTTGTCGAAGTTTATAGTGGGAATGGGAAATGGCTCAAGGTTGAAGGAGTTGAAAAACCTGGAGAACCTTAAAGGGGAATTGTGCATCTCTAATTTGCATACGGTTAAAAAGTCAAACGCCGGCAATGCCAATTTATGTGCGAAGAAGGAAATATGCCAGTTGACCATGCAATGGAGTACATATTTTGAAAATTTCCGAAATGAAGAGCTTGAAGGAGAGATCCTTAAACTTCTTCACCCTCATCAAAACCTCGAAAATCTCAAAATATCCTATTACGGTGGCCTAGAATTCCCATCCCATCATGGTTAGGAAGTTCCTCCCATGTTAACATAGTGTGTTTACGTTTACATGGGTGCCAAAGGATCAAAGCACTACCATCACTCAGGCAGCTATCTTCGCTGAAAGGACTATACATCGAAGGTTTAGATGAAATACGCATGGTAGGGTCTGAATTTCATGGAAGTAAGAATCCTTTTCCATCCTTGTTAACTTTGGAATTCAAGGACATGCCGTTTTGGGTGGATTGGTCTCATTGCATTGATGCAGAAGAAGTTAAAGTTGTATTCCCTGGTCTTGAGCATCTCATCATTCAAGATTGCCCTATGCTAATCGGAAGATTGCCTAGTCAATTAAGCTCCCTCATAAAGCTCAAAATCTACTCTTGTCCGTGTATGGATGCCTCGCTTACTATCACAAGCCTTCCATCTCTCAATGAGTTAGACTTTAGAGGTTGTAATGAGGGGGTGTTGAAGAGTTTGATAAATCTCACATCTCTAACTATTCTTCTCATGGAAAATGTTGCTGAACTAACTTGCTTAAATCATGGGTTTGCAAGCTCCTTGATCAAGCTAGAGAAGTTGGAGATCGAAAAGTGTACAAAGTTAATATATCTATGGCAAGACAGAGATGTAATTCGGAACCTCCATTGTCTAAAGAGATTAGTCGTATGTAGATGTCCGAAATTCATATATTTTGTTGCTAAAGGAGATATAGAGCTGCCTAGCAACCTTGAGACTATCAAATTGGAAAATTGCATCAATTTAGAAAAGCTTCCAAACGAAGTGCACACCCTCTCTTCTCTTAGAGACTTGGTGGTTAAAATTTGTCCGAAACTCGTGTCCTTCCCCGAAATAGGTATACCGACATCTTTGATATCATTAAATATCAGGGACAGTGAGGTGTTGCAATCTTTACCTAGAGGATTAAGTGCTCATCTAAATGAACCAAGCAGCAGCACTAGCAATACCCACAATGACATTATATCTTGTCTACAAGACTTAAGAATCTCCGGATGCGGTTCTTTGCCATCCTCTCCATTCAGTGAGGGTATATTTTTACTCACGACCCTCAAGAGACTTGTCATTCATTACTGCGGGGGAGTGGAGTCTTTTGCAAAGATAAATCTAGACCCTCTTCAGTCTATTCAAGAGATTGAAATTCGGGGTTTGAAGAATTTGATAAGCTTACCCCAAGGTCTACACATGCTGTCTCGGCTCACTTGGTTGGCATTGGTTAGCTGTCCTAGTTTGGAGATGGAGTGCTTCCCTCCTCTTCCTCCGAGCATCTTGATATTTTTGCTTATGGATTGTCTGAAGATAAAATCGTTACCTAATCAGTTGCATCAACTCACTCGAAGTCTATCAATTTTGGGGTGCGAGAGATTGACGCGCTTCCCTGAGAGAGGATTGCTGCCCCAGCTAGAGAGACTTTGGGAAAGTCGATGCGAGAATATAAAGCAGCCGATAAGCGAATGGCTCACCCCTCTCACCTCCCTTGAAAGGCTAGATATCGACGGCAGCGTGGGAGGGGTGGGAGAGGAGGAGGATCTTGTGCTCCCGCTCCCTTCCTCTCTGCTCCATCTCTATCTCTGGGATGTGGGGAAAGTGGAAAGACTGTCCAGCAGTCTCCCCCCCTCTCTCCGGTCCTTGGAGATCTCCAATTGCCCAAAGTTGACGGAGTTGCCCCAGGATGGCCTCCCTCCCTCCCTAGAAATGCTCAAAATCGTTGGCTGTGCGATGTTGGAGGAGCGATGCAAGAAAGGGACCGGCTGCTATTAGCCCCTCATCTGCAAAATCCCAAGAATTGTAATAGGCGGGCGGTCTATAATCTAAGCCCTGGCTCTTTCATCAACTGTCTCCTTCCCCCTTTGCTGTGTGCAACTCCATCGCCACCGTTGCTTCGACTCTCCTCTCCATCGTCGTCCTCACCTCCATCTCCATCTCCATCTCTTGAATATATTCCAATTAAAATCAGGTGTCGATCTTTCCAATTACTACTCTTCAATACTCGTAGTCACTTCTCTTCTCAGATTTGGCATCACTCTCCCCCCTCCTTTTTGAACTACTTCTTCCCATGTTTTCATCGGTCCAGCCAAAATTTGGATTTCTCAGCCTTTTTTTTTTTTTTTTTTTTTTTGCATTCTGAGCAGTTCTTCGCACCCCTCCACCGATTCTTTTGTTCTCGTTGTGCTCTGCCTCATTCTCCAAGATTCTCTCAATCTTGCTCGCCTTTCAGATTGCATTGGTTTTTTTTGCATTCTGAGCAGTTCTTCGCACCCCTCCACCGATTCTTTTGTTCTCGTTGTGCTCTGCCTCATTCTCCAAGATTCTCTCAATCTTGCTCGCCTTTCAGATTGCATTGGAATTCCCAGTGGTGAAGTTTGCCAAGACGACCTAGCGACCTATGGAAAGTTCTGTATATCCTTCCCTTTAACATTGCCTCCCACCGGTAATAAGTCTACGAGAAGAGGATGCTGAAGGGGGACCCTGGATGTGAGATTGCCACCGCAGGATCTGCTGTTCTTAACATCTTGACTTTGGTGGAAACTCTTTCCGTGATTGGAGTTGGTTCTCCGATTACTCACGGGGTGTAGAGGTATGTATATATGTTCTCTTTCCCTGTTCATTGAGTGTTTGTTTTACCCCTGATGTTTCAATCCACTAGATGAATCTAAAGTCTTGACATAATTTATATGATAAATAGATAGCAAGGACAAGTTTGAAAATGTTTGAAGTTGCATCACATTGAAAAAGAGTGGTTCAGAACTTCGGATGGATAGAGAAAATTCATGTCATCTTAATGGCAGTTTAGGTGCTTTAAATCATCTTTCCTGTTTTAGGCTGGAGACTCAATTTGAACATATTTACTAAGTTTGTGGAATGTGCCTGACTAATTTCCCTTATATCTCTGACTCTGATATGTGAAAATTACTTTTACAGCTTTCATCAGAAGTGGGAGGAACTCGGTATTAACTCTCTGTCTGCATCTACCAATACAAAGTACTTATTCCCACACATGCAATCTTCTCATTTCTGAGCATACTATGACACACATTGAAATCTATGGGGGAAACGGATTTATTGCGCCTCAACCCTTCCATTCCAGCATTTTACTCACCATCCAAGATTAGCCCTAGACTCTATTATGGCTGGTTGGCAAAGTTTAAAGGTGAGTAGATTTGTTTCTGCTATTTCTTCCGACTGGCTATTTAAAAGCTACTTAAAAGGTGGGTAATGATCATGGGGTAAAAAAAAATTCTTCTGAACGATTTAGCATATTGTCCGCATATCCAACAACTTGTCCGCATTCTACTTGTTCATTTCTAGCATTTTATCAAAACACATATCAATGCTTTATAATTTCTCGTGTGATTTGTTTTGTTATCATTTCCCCAATTATCCCATTGACGTGATTACGTCCACATTCTGTTGTATGTAAGGGATCGGTTCTATGCAAAGGAAATGTTAAGTTATACCTTTTATATACATTGCTTGGCAAGTTTCCTAATAGATTAAGCTTTTAGAAAATGTATTTGTCTAACATGCAGCGATCAAATCAAACAACATGACCAATCAGCCAACCTTTGTTCTTGTTTGGTTTTTTCTTCTAGTAATTGTGGAAGACTTTCAAACAGGGATTACAAGCTTCTCAAAAAGTCATTGAATTACAACAAGATTTAAAGCTTGCACTCATATGCCAGCAAACTTCAGCTTATTAAATCTGTTATTCATAGTGCGGTTAAGTATTAGTGTCAACTGTTTTTGTTGCCCAAGAAAATTTTTGAAATGGTTGGAGAAAGTATAGAGCTTTTCTTCATAAGGGAGATCCTTATACTAAAGAGGGAGCAAAAGTCAGATGGGACACTGTCTGTCCTCCTACAAAGTTTTGAGGCCTTGGCATTCAAAGACTGGATTTGTAAAATCTTGCTTGTATTTTAAAGTTTCTATGGAGTATTTTGTTGAGGTGTGGTCTCTATTTTTTTTATTTTTTATTTTTTTTTATGGCTCTATAGCTATTATCTTGACTGCAAACCAGATGCTACTTAGCTTTGAAGAAGTTATTAAGAGTTGGGAATATTTTGAATCCCCTAGACATATAGTTGGTAATTGAGATAATATTTCTCTTAATTTGATATGTGACACCATACCAGGATCTTGCCGAAATCATTTCTCAAGGAGAATAACTTATAAATCTGTTCTTCTTCTGCAGGCCAAAGTATCTGCTGTAATTCTTAACTCTCATTGGAAACATTATGTCACTTAAAAAAGGGTGTTTTAATTTTTGCAGATATCAATTGGGCAAAACTAGGGGGTGTGAAAAATGTCACTTCCATCATCGTCTCCTTCCCCTTTGTTGTCTGCACCTCAATCACCTATGCTTCACCTCTCCGCTCCATCATCCTCAATTCCATCACCGTCTCCATCTCATGAAGATCTCATTAAAATCAGGTATTGATCTTGCCATTTACTACTCCTTTTACTCTACTCTTCTACTCATAGTCACTTCTCTTCTCGAATTTGGCATCAGTTCCCCTATCCATTGAAATGCTTTGCATGATTTCTTGGAGGAAACAAAAATCTGGGATGTTATTAACAGACTGTTGCATTTGAATTTGGATTCTCAGCTTATTTTTGCATTCTTGCAGTATTCTGGACTCACCCAATTCTTTTGTCAACACTGTGCTCTGTCTCATTCTCCAAGATTCTCTAAATCTTTCTTGCCTTTCAGATTACATTGGAATTCCATTGGTGAAGTGTGTTGGTATGACCCAGTGACCTATAGAAAGGTCTATATACCCTTCCTGCACCATCGCCTCATTGGTATTAAGTCTAGGAGGCAAAGATGCCGGAGGGGACCCTGGATGTGAGATTGCTTCTCATTGTAGGGACGAAGGGACATGCCACTATAGGCTCTGTTCTTAAGATCTTGACTTCTGTGGAAACTTTTCCATGATTAGTTGGTTCTCAAATTACTCACAGGGATAGGTATGTATATATGTTCTCTTTCCCCATTCTAGATTACTCTAAAGTCTGGACATAATATATATGATAAGTTAATAGCAAAGACGAGTTTGAAAATTTTTAAAAGTTTTATCTCCTTCAAAAAGTATAACTTAGAACTTCAGATGGATAGAGCAAGTTCGTGGCATGTTAATGGCAGTGAGGTGCTTTAAATCTTCTTTCCTGTTTTAGTCTGAAAACTCCATTTGAACACATTTACTAAGTTGTGGAATGTACCTGACTAGTTTCACTTATATCTCTGATTCTGACATGCGGAAATTACTTTTGCAGCAGTCACCAGAAGTGGAAGCAACTCCATATTAACTTTGTGTCTGCATTTACTGATACAAAGTACTTATTCCCATGCACTCAATCTTCTCATTTC
The DNA here is from genome assembly GCA_014182375.1 of Eucalyptus virginea. Taxonomy (NCBI): domain Eukaryota; kingdom Viridiplantae; phylum Streptophyta; class Magnoliopsida; order Myrtales; family Myrtaceae; genus Eucalyptus; species Eucalyptus virginea. Next base: position 28,839,871 of record CM024515.1, read on the forward strand.
TAAGCATACTGTGATGCACATTGAAATCTATGGGGGAAACAGAATTATTGTGCCTCAACCCTTCCATTCTGGCATTTTATTCAGCATCCAAGATTAAGGAATGGTTTAGTCGGTTTGAGTACAGACACAAACAAAGGCGTTTCGCATCCTGGATAGCACTCAATGAAATTGTTGCCCATTGTTCATTTTAGTGACTGTTCCTATTCTGCTTCATGGAATCAAAGATGCATGGCCCTATAGTCATTGATTGGCAAAGTTTAAATGTTGGGTAGGTTTGTTTCTGCTATTTCTTTTGTCAGGCTGTTTGGAAGACACGGGTAATGATCATGGGGTATAATCAGAATCTGGAAAGAATCTCTTCTGAAGGATAAGCAAATTTTTCCACATTCTACTTGTTCTGTTAAATTTCCAGCAAATTGTCAGCATTCTACTTGTTAATTTTTAACATCCCAAATTAGTACATGCAATGGTCCAAAATTTCTTGCTTGTTATGTTGTTTGTTCTCCTGTTCTCCAGTTATCTCATTGACATAATTTCGTCCACATTTTGTCATGTGTGGCTAAGGGATAGGTTTTACGTGAGGGGGAGTGTTAAGTTATTAATTATTTATACATTGGTTGGCGTGTTTCTTAACATTTAAGCTTTTAGGCAATGCAACATGCAGCAATCAAATTTGACAGCATGACCAATCAGCCAACCCTATGTTCTTGTCTGGTTAGTTCTTCTAGTAGGCAATGATTGAATTACAACAAGATTTAAAGCTTGGACAGTTAAAAAACTCTCGTATGCCGGCTAACTTCAGCTTATTAAACCTATTCTTAATAGTCTGGTTCACTATTAGTGTCAATTCTTTCTCTTGCCCTAGAAACTTATTAATATGATTGAGCAAAAGTGTAGAGCTTTCTTTAGGAATGGAGATCCTGATGCTAAACATGATAAAAAGTTGGATGGGACCCTGTCTACCTTCCTAGGCAATTTGGAGGCCTTAGCATTTGAAGAATGGCTTTGTGAAATCTTGCTTGTATGTTGAAGTGTCTGTGGATTATTTTGTTGAGGTGTGGGTCTCTATTTCTGTCTGGCTCTATAGCTATCGTTTTGACAGTAATACATCAAAACCCCACACCAGATACATTGTGGGTGATAGCGATATTTTGGTATGATTTGTGGCACCATGCTGGCATCTTGCCATAATCATTCTCAAGGTGAAGAATTTATGACATTCTCTTTCTCTGCAGGCCAAAGTATCTGCTGTAATTCATGACTCTCGTCTGCTAGATCTGAAGAGTTTATTTCCATCCAAGGTGCAGTTTGTGGTGTGAACTTTCCTAATTCCTCAGCTGCAGACGAAGTTGTATGCAAAGCTTCTTCAAATGGTTGCTTCGACTCTTTTGTTGCTTGGGAAATTGTCAGAAGCAAGAGCGCTAATGTCGACTTGTGTGGTTATCCCCTGATGTGCTAAGAGCTGGCTTATTTTCTTGGTTAGTAATGTGTGATAAACTCCCCACTTTTGAGAGGATTTACAGTTGGTCTGTTGGGAGTACCAGATCCCTCTGATTGTTCTGTAACATAAGCATTGGATCTCGCTCTCATCTATTTTTCGAGTGTAGTTTCTCTAATCAAGTATGGAGCAAGGTGCTGCAGCTTTGTTGGATTCGTAGAACTCCTAGAATTTGGGATTACAAATTTGGTTTAATAAAACAAGGTGCTTAGGGAAAGATTTTCAGGAGTGTCTATTGCAGTTTGCATGGAACCACTGTATCTGTTATATCTTGAGTCCATGAATAGTTTGTATCATATACAGGCGGTTCCTTTGGATGTTGATCTAATCAAAATTATCAAGCTCTTTGTTATGCATAGTTTTGAGAATTGCCTTCGTCTCAAACTAAGATTGGCATTGGAAGCATCATAGGCCGTGTCTTGCTTGTAATCTAAGCTTGCGAAAACTATCCAACTAAAGTAAGGTTTGTTTGAGGTTGTGCTGATTGTTGCTCTTTGGTGTGTAGAGTTGCATGTTTCTGCTCTATGTCATCTCTATGCTTGTGATGGTAGACAGATGTCAACTTCAATCTCTTGTTTGGGGTGCAATCTTTATGAGGTCCAATTTCTATATTACTGGCCTTCTCATTTCTCCATATAGTTATCGAGGAGGAACCCCAATCAATGAAAGGGAGTTGCTTTTTTTTCGATTCAAAGAGAGAATTTACAACATTTTATGGTTCTTTTTTTTCAATCCTTATTAATTTCACTCGGTTGCATCTGCTAGAAATTCTACCTCCAAATTCAATCTTTTGCTTGTAATTCTTCTTCCTTATATCATCATCATTTTATGAAGAAATTAATTTGGAATCATTGATGGCGTTTGTGCTTGTGCTTACGTTTATGTTATGGAAAGCAAGTTTGCCGATGAAGACCTTCAAGAACCAGCCCACGTCTTTGACAAGAAAATCGAACTTGGGAAGCATTTTGCCCACTTGAAACTCGTGGCCTTTAAATTATTAAAAAACAATAAAAGATAGATAAAGTGGGAAATAACTTGACAACTTGGCTATGTTTAATATAATTCTAAGACATGTAATATGATGATAACATGGTTAAATTGGTAGTCTCACAGCATGGTATCGGGAAGACGTTGCTTGCGGTCATTGTCTTTGCGAAATCTATATGACTCATACTAGCAGTGTTTCTTGGATGGATCCTACTGATAAATACTATACATTATTTCAAATAATCTTTTCTTGGTTTGTTGGTATTATTTCATTGGAAGATCTTTGTATGATAAGGTATTGTTGCGAGAAATGAAAGCGGAATAGAAGGAATGAGAAATTTTTGCGCATAATTCAAATGATGTGCAGGAAAAAAGCCATGAATAAAAGAAAAAAGAAGTATTGTGGGAGAATTGGAGCTAAAAAATTCACGGTAAAGTGCTAACAAGTGCTGGTTGCATAAGGATCGTACACAATGTCCTTCTTGGCATCTCGGTAAGTCTCAACTATTAATATATCAAGTAATAAATTTTTGATTATCTCTATTCACATAGATAAGTGATTGTGATGAATGAGATACTAATTATGAAATTACGAGGACACAAATAAGGATAAAGGATTTCATGCCCCTCAACAAGTACAAAAAAACCCTATTAGACCTCCCTATAGGAAAGTTTGTAAACCAGATTTAAAAATGGCGTAAATTTTACACATTCCTCCTAGACAGAAACCCTCTTGTGGGGGCAAAATTCAGCGCCCAAAAGTACTTTTGAGTACACTCCTTCAAGATTCGTTGATTCTGACTCTCTCACCGTGGAGGGTTTGCATATATCCAGTCTCACCGAGATTTCTTTGCTTCGATATATTCCGTTAAAATTAGGTACGATCTTGCCATTTATTTCTCTTACTCCACTCTTCTACTTGTAGTCACTTCCCTACTCGGATACGACATCAATTCTCGTGCTCTCTCAAATGCTTCGCGTGATGTCAACACACCAGCGAAAATGTTGATGAATCTTGGGATGTCTTGAACGGACTGTCGCGTTTGAATTTTGGGTTTCTCAGCTTATTTTTGCATTCTAGCAATTTGTTGCATTCCCCCATCCAATTCATTTAAAAAGCCCTGTCTCATTCACCAAAATTTTTCTCGAGCTGGCTTGTCTTGTAGATTACAGTACGGCCCAGCAACCTATGGAAAGGTGTACACATACCCTTTTCTTCACCATCGCCTCACCAGTATTAAGTCTGAGAAGATGCTGAAGGGGGACCCTGTTTTTGCTTGATCCGCAATCCACTAGATGAAATCTGAAGTCTGCACTTAAATATATGTATGACAAATGTATAGCCAAGACAAGTTCCTGTAACATACCTACAAATGCGCCAGTGCTAGTATATTCAAAAAGAGGCGAAATGCTCAGGTCTCCATACATGACACGGGAGCTCCGTTACGCTAACATCAAAGTCCTTGATAGGTTGACCCAAGAAAGCTGCGAGGCCACATAGACAAAGTTCAGGCTTCAGCCATCTATGAGACAAATGAACGGCGAGAATTAGCAAGATGTACATACATGCATTGTACCATTTTTACCTAATTGAATTCACTTGCACGAAAATTCTAAGGAACCAGCAAAAAACAAAGCAGATATATACATCCGTATATGTTCAATTCGTGGACGAAATTCCATTAACAAAGCAAACAAAGACACGCAAACGCATTCAAGTAGCCAGTCGACTGTGATGCATCCTCAAGTCCCTAAACTTCAGATTATGTCGACCTGTAGAAAGGGAAAATGGAAACATCCGTAAAGTCTGGCTCCAAGCTTTCAGGTATCTTATGGAAAGTCTAAAACCGACGAGTTCTATTGGAAAGTCAGAGACAACTAGTAAGTAATAACTGTACTTTAAACTTGAACAGCGTCCAAGAAACTGCAAAACCAATGATTCATATCGAAAACTTCAATCAGACAACCAAATAAAGTACCTCACGAGTGGATATACAAGAATCCCTCATGGTTGGGAAGTAATGATCGGCTATCTCTACAAAGATGCTCTGTTTATCTAAAACAGAATTGCAAGAAACTGAAGAATCAATGATTTGCATCAATAACATTCGATCAGACTTCACAGTGAACTCATTCCCACAACCTACATCACTACCCATCCAGCATATCACGTCACTTATTGGAACAACACGCTTCTGAAGAAAAACAAACTGGATCCGAACTACATAAGAGCAAACACGCCCACAATGGCCAATTCGACAAGACAACCACGCACAAAAATTAGCTCCGTTACGCGACAGCTCTTTTGTTTCCGGGGCCAAGTACTATGAATGAAACCAGCTAGTTTCCCAAACGTCAAGAGAAGTTTCAAGCTCTCCGGAGCGCAATTACAAATTCAACGAGACAGAAAGCCAGAAACTCCAGAAAATGAGGGCATTTCCAATGAGAAATCTATCCAAATCATCACGCCAAGAAAATCACCTGATGATGGCAGGAAGAGGAAAGCGATCGAGAAATTCCTTTGCATCCGCCGCGTCATCCTGGACGCCTGAATCAGCACGATAGACAAGAACGAATGCCAGCTCCGGAAAACAGAGGACGGTTCGTGACGATGGAGAGAGAAACGAAATCAAGATAGAGGCCGACCAATTCCTAAACCGGAACAGTGGGGCGAAGCCGGAAGCGGCTTCGAGCAAGTGAGAGGTATCGTCCATGGAGTATTCTTCCTTCATGGGCTCTGCTCTTTCGCTTCCGAGTGATGATGATGCAGACGTTGCAGGGCTTCGTGCATTGGGGGGCACTCGTGGCAATCGCCGTGGGTTCGTGTCTGAACATGTTCTTAAGGTTTTTATGTTCTTGTTAGTAGCTTCCTAAAAAAAATTGGTCATTCCCGGACCTACAAAACAATCCAAAATCATTGTTATCATTTTCTGAATATTTGTAATTGAACTTTTACAATAATGTGCGAGCTTGCGTTATTACACGGATTAAGCATGTCATCCGTGTTGAATACACATTCATTATTTTAGCTCGCTCAATTAAATATTTGTCTTGTGTAAATGGATGGACTACTACAAGTATAATTGTCAACATAAACAGATGGACGTGAGTTTTGGTTTTAATCCCTACGATAAGATTTTAAACTGTTATTTCTTTTGATTTTTAACTTATTGCGCCCTCAAATTTTTTTATTTTTTTATTTTATTGCGCCCTCAATTAGCTAGTTAGTAAATGCCTATACACATTCGAATGGCTGGAATTATCATTTGACTTTAACCGAAAAAAGAGTCCATAGTTATATGTGTGCCAAATAAAATAAAATAAAAAGACATGAGTAAAATATAAATTAAATAGATAGTACCCACGAAAAACTTTTAATTCAAAGAAATTGGAAAAAGCGAGAAAAAAAATTGGATGTCAATGACCCACGGTCATATTAAGTTGTTAGAGTTGTAACTACAATATCCTATCCAAAATTTAGCAAAAGATCCTTCAAGTGCCATAAGTTGACATAAATGGACACTTAAGTGCCAAAAAATGATGACTTAAGTGCCAAAATCGGAGAAATTGATCACTTAAGTGCCACTATGGCCAAAACCCGGCCAAAACTCGACATGTTAATTTTCCGGCGAAGCAAAAGTGCAAAATTGTGTTTTTTGCATGTTAACGTGGCCAAACAATGCAAAAATGACGTTGTTTTGGTGCACACTAACGTGGTAAAAAATTTAATATTAAAATTAATTAAAATTAATTTAAAATTAAATTTATTTAAAACATTTAAAAATAAAAATTTTAAAAATTAAAAAAAAAAAAAAGGACGCCGCAGGTGAGGGCTGAGCCCTTAGCCACCACCGCCGGGAAGGTCCGGCGACGGAAGGGGGCCCGGCGACCCCAGCGGGCGGCGGCCCTTGGCTCGGCTAGGCGAGGGCCGCCAACCCTCGCCGAATCTGGGTGAGGGCTTGCGGGCCCTCGCCGCCGGTTGGCCGAGGTCGCCGGCCCCCGGCCAAGGCCCGGCGACCCGGCCGACCCTCCCCCCCATCGCCGGCCCTTCCGGTGACGGCGGGGAGGCGGCGGCGGTTGAGCCCTCAACTACCTCCTTTTTATTTTTATTTTAAATTTATTTTTAAATATTTTAAATATTTGTATTTTTTAAAAGCTTTAAATAAACTTATTTTTAAATTAAATTTAATTAATTTTTATATTAAATTTTACCACGTCGGCACTAAAACGACACCGTTTTGCATTCTCTTCGCCAAAAAATTGACACGTCAGCATTTTGGCCGGATTTTTGCTGGAGTGGCACTTAAGTGATTGATTTCTCTCCAATTTCGGCACTTAAGTGTTATTTTCGTAAGTTTTGGCACTTAAGTGTCCTTTATGCCAAATTATGGCACTTCAGTAGTCCATGCGTCCCCAAAATTTTCATCATCACGTTCAATTTATTGCAATATTATGCTTACACTAAACATAAGGCATAATTGAAATTTAGATGGATTATTACCTTTAAAAGTAAGATATCCCTTTCCTTATAGTAATATGAATAAATTATGACACCCAATATCTAATGGATAAATTATCTCTTTATGAATTTATTGGCCCCTTAGTTCCCTCTCCCCATCCAACTTGTGCAATTAAACTTAATCTATCCTTGAGAGCGTTGGACCATGAACGATTGATGACGTGTGGTTCTCTCAAATGCTGGTTTTGTACATAACTCTTTTGTAACTGGAACTAATAAAGGTGAAATTTGGCAAAATTATTGAGCCAGTATGTAAATACACAAAGTGGTGTTTGCCTGGTCAAGACAATGAAAGCGTTTTGTGTCTCTTAGATAATTTGAGACTAGGGTTGTCTTTAATCCCGTTTTGTTTATTAATCAATTGTTTCATCATGGGCATGACAAGCGGAATTACACTTTTGTCGAAAGCATAAATATGCTCAAATGACTCAACCCTGTCTTGAGTTTCATGCTCTCCAATATAATATTTAAATTCATGTTTTCACATGAGAGACGATTTATTAAATAAAAGGAATATAAAGAGAGTAAGTCTTATCCATTACAAGAATTATACATGACATATGGACCTAAAATCAAACATTTAGCAATTGACCCGTCGTTGACCCCATTGAAGGATATGTTTAAATATTACAAAAAAGGTCACCCGATTGTAATGATAATCTTGTGTTAATATACATAAATGTGATGTTAAGTCTATTGTATTTTGGTGCTTTTTGCCCCTCCAAGTGCCTTACAATATCCTGTGGATCTCTAATCCCACGTTCGAGTATTCTTTAGTTGGGTTGAACCAAAATCCAAATCAAGAGATTGCACATATAATATTCCGGTGATCAATATCTCACTCTCAATTTTAATATAGTCCAGTTAAAAAAAAAAAAAAAAAAAAAGTGGAGGAAAAGTATGGTGAAGTGATTGGATTAGACGTCCAACCAACATTTGCAAATTGATCAGAATACAATGGTTTTGACCCGAACATTCTGTCGAAGGAGTGTTTAACCTGAAAGATCCAACCAACATTTGCAAATTGATCTGAATAAATGGTTTTGGTCCAAACAATCTGTTTCATGTTTCGGTTTCCGGCAACTTCAAAAATCATCAGAATTCAGTAATTTAAGATAATAAGAGGTAACACATGATGAAGAAGCATTGAAGAATGTATATTGATCTCCATGATTTGATTAAATGTTCCATCTCTTATATCGTACAAAATGCAAATCAGAAAACGATGAGAAGGCTGCCGTTGTAGTATCTGTGAATAATTTTCTTTTCGCTCTCTTTTTGGAAATCGATCACTGATTAGACAGTTGCGATCAATTCTCAAGCTCTGTAACTGTGTTTTACGTTACAAACGTCGGCGAAATGGGAAAGTTATTGAAGTTATAAACGGAGTGAATGGAGCCGGCATTTGGTGGACTAAACATGTTAGGAATGGGGGAACTAGAAAGAACAAACAGATTTCAAGTATTTAAATGACTTGCTGAGGATAATTTCCAAGTCTTGATATTATGGTCACCCTCCTTACGCCCTTCAAAATCCACAATAGAGGATACAGAAATCAACTCTATGCAATTGCACGGAAACAATGTTGATCAGGTCTGAACTTCGCCGGCAAAACCGATGCGCATTTTTGTGGAAAATCATCTCAGGGATCGAATTCGTCCTCAGTGGCGGAATCTGACTCGTTTCATCTCATCCTGTGTTCATTCTCTCCGCCTAGAGTCCTTTGCATTTCGAATTAGGGACGTCGAAGTTTCAAGGCCTTGTCAGGTCCGGCCACAAAAAATTTCACTGATGAAGACCTAGAGGCTGGTCAAACGTCAACGGCCCAGTTTGATCTTTATGGATGAAAAAAAGAATGGGAAAAGTCCTAAAAAAGTCTTAAAAAAGTACCAATTCTTAAACTTTTCAACCTATTTTTTTTTTTTTTGTATTGATACTAATTCAATTTTAAACTTTTCAATTAAACTAATTCAATTCTAAAAATTTTAATATTGGTTTTAATTTAGTTCATTGGTACCAATTTTTCAATTTTGGCGGCAACGCCGATGTGGCAATTTTTATGATTTTTTAATTATTTTTTCAAATTTTTTTATTAACTTTTTTTTTTTCTTTTTTTTTCCTTTTGCCTTCTTTGGCGGCGATGGCTGGCGAGCCTCCAATGAGGCTTGAGGCCACTTGGCGAGGGCTGCGAAGCCCTCTCCCCGCCGTCGGCGAGGGTCGCGGCCCTCACCCGGCCTCTCCAGGGCCGCCGGCGAGGGTCGTGGCCCTCGCTCGGCCTTGCCCAAGGCCGCGGGCGAGGCGGCTTAGCCCAGATTTGGGCGAGGCTAGCCTCCCCCTGGCCTTGTTGCGGGCGAAGGCGGCCTCGCCTGCGGCCGGCGAGGGGGGTGACCCTCGTCGACGGCTGGCGAGGGCCGCTCGACCTCACCCAGGGCCGTGGGTGAGGCCGCCTTCACCCACTCGTCCGCGGCAAGGCTAGTGCGAGGCTGGCCTCGCCCAGATGAGAGCAAAGCCGCCTCGCCGGCGACCCTAGGAGAGGCCAGGTGAGGGCCGCAACCCTCACCGGTGGCAGGCGAGGGCTTCATGGCCCTCGCCCAGTTGTCGGCGAGCCTCACCAGAGGCTTGTCGGCCACCGCCAGGAAGAAGGCAGAAAAAAAAAAGAAAAAGAAAAAAAAAAAAAAAAAAATTAATAAAAAATTTGAAAAAATCATTAAAAAATCATAAAAATTGCCACGTCAACGTTCGGCCATCGGCCGACGTCCACATCGGCGCCAGCCGGTCAAAATTGGCCGGATGGACTGAATTGGTACCAATATTAAAAGGTTTATGACTGAATTGATCCAATTGAAAATTTTAGGACTGAATTGGTATTAATGCAATAGGTTTGGGACTTTTTGATACTTTTCCCAAAAAGAATAAGACGAGCTCGGTCCGGGAAAAACCCGGCTTTGATGGAGCTGGTGCTTCATTATTTTTTATTTGTTATTTATTTGTTATCGTTATTTATTTATTTATTTATTTATTAAGAAAGGATGCATGTTTGACTTATTGGTAAAAATTCAAATGTCAACACTATCATGATGCAAATGAGCCTTTCTCACGATATTATGAATAATTAAACGAGATAGTACCATTTTAGTCAATCCAAATCCAATGAGATTGACGAGTGTTGACATAATATAAACTTAGAACTCTCTTCCGGAAGTTGATAGTTATGGAAAACTTATGTAAAGTGAGTCTTTTGGGTAATGTGATAGGCATAACTAATTAAAGTGCAGAGCAGAAGCTATATGAACATTTTTGCTTTTTTAATAAGATTTAGTTTAGGGCACGTTTGATAACGATCCTATTCTCGGGAACAATTTCTTATCAGAAATGATTTTTTTTTATTTTGTTCCCGGGAACAATTTCTAAGCATTTTAAATTGTTTAGTAACTATCTAAAACTTCTGATTCTGGAATAGAATTGTGTTTAGTACTATGCTCAAAATTTCTACTCCAAATCATTTTCTTTTAATTTTTAAATAATTTTTTTTACTTTTTTCCCTTCTCCCTCCTATTCTTCTTCTTCAAGTGGCCGATTGCCAGACCCTCGTCGGCCGAGCCTTGGGCGGCTAGGTGAGGCCCGCCCCGCTGGTGAGGCTCGGCCTCGCTAGATCGCGAGGCTCGCCCAGCCTCGCTGGTGACAAGGCCCGCCTCGCTGGTGGCTGGGCTTGCCTCCGGCGAGCTCGCCGGACCGATTGCTGGTGACCGGCGACGGGTGGGCGGCGAGCGGCAAACGGCGGATGGCGGCGGATGACAACCGCGGCAGTGGCGATAGATGAAGAAGAAGAAAATGGAAGGAGAAGAAGAGAATATTGGCTTGATTCTTAGATTTGTTCCTGGGAACAAGAATTAATTTTTTTTTATTCTTGACTATGTTCCAAATCTACTTCTGGAAACAAAAAAATAGAAAATTGTTTCCGAGAACAAAATAATAGAATCTGGCACTATTTGGATGGTTACCAAACAGGTCCTTAGAATCTAGAAATTCTTGAAATGTAATTATCTTGATCTAGTAAGACTAATTTATACAATGTGCACTCGTGCATTTGTGCTTGCATGTTCGGTGTGTTTTTCATGTAGTTGTACCGGTTGAACACTCGCGGTCTAGGGACTAAAAGGATGTCAACCGCCAAATTTCATTTGTTCGAGCGTTGTCATCATCATCATTATTATTACTCTCTATTTTAGCATGGGCAAGTATTGAAGGAAGCACCGGCAATCAAAACTTAACAGCTCTCTTGGATGTTGACGCATATGGTCAACTTAAGACCAAACCTTGCTTTTCTTCTTCCCATGATAGTAATAAATAGCTTAACTCAAGCCTTTGGCTCTCACAAGTAGCATTGCTTGAGTCGGCTCCCAGTTGGATGGTAAATTAATCCATGCATTGGACGTGAATAATAAATGTGTCGTGGTACATTGAATCTTAGCAAGATTTTTTTGGTAGATATGTGATTAGGGGAAGGACTGCATGGCCTTTAGTCAATCCAACAAAGTGGGGAATAATCGTGGAGACTTAAAAGCTTGAAAAAATATGGCTCTTGGCAAAACAGGACTGCCCAACATGAGTTGACAACGATGAGGACACTAGAATTATAGGTGGAAGGGTTTGTGACAATCCAAATCTCACATAGAATGAGAAAGAACTCGAGATGTAAGTTGAAACCTACTCTCAAGAATCTTCACGTATATACTTTTCTAGGCAGATTGGCCCCGTTGAATACTCCAAGTCCTTACATGTCTTCATTCAGATTGAGTAAATTTGTGTCCCCATGTAATATTTGACGGAGCAAAATAAAGATAAGAAATTGCCTAAAGCAAGTCCTAACGTAGTGCATTAGAAAGTTAATTCTAGACCAAATCAATAAAAGATCTGGTCTAAGTGTGGACCGATTGGTACTATTTTTAAGGCGACAAGCCCGACCCACAAGATCATAACCTAAGGTCAAGGAGCAGGTCAATCAGTGATCCATGCTAATGGTATAAGAACTGAATAATAGGAATGACATGTTAATTAAGATTGAAAAATCATTGTTCTAAAGAGCGCAAGAAACATCGCACCAAATTGAAATTAGAATTATTCAATCACATTATTGCCAAATGTCATGTCTTTCTTTGGGCTCCCGTGAAGTAGCTCGCATCATTATCTACTAGTGAGTATTGAATAATATGACTTCATTTGCGATGATCATATTTTTCACTTCCAAGAAGACTGTTTCTGGAGTGCTTTTTCGTACAAGTTCAGTGAATACTTCGATTGTCTTTTTTTTTTTTTTACAACGATAATCAAGATAAATGTAACGCCGTGTAGATTATTTTCTTATGTTTGCTTATATGTATTTTCTTATGTTGGCCGGCTTTTGTGACTATCTACTATTAACTAAGTTAGCATGAAATTTATAACATATTTAAATATCTGCAAATTACCTTTTCTAAATTTAAATCTCAAAAGTAAAATATATGTGTTGAGGTGTATAAACTTCAACCGATCGAGCACAACCGCACGGGTCAAATTCTAATTGTTTCGAGAGCAAGAGCAATTACCCGGTCCATGTACTTCTTCACTTTACTTAATAATGAAATGTTCATTTTCAAAAAATGGTCATACATGTTCAGTGGAAAAATTAGTACAATAATTTTTTTGTTAATTGATTTATTAGCACCCTAAGGGTAATCCTTTTGAAAAACATTTATTTTAATTGAAAAGAGCCTGTGGTTATTAGTACAACACGTGAAACACGCTTCTTTTTAGTTGCAGAAGATTCTTGACATTAGTGTTACTACAGGAAAATATTATTGTCCTAGGGCTTGTAGAGTACTGCAAACCTTACATGGCCATGTGAACCACGCCATGTTTTTACCTGCAAATCACTCGCCACATCGATGTTACTTTGGGGAGAAAAAAATAAAGAAGCAAAAGGACAAGGCGATATTATTGTCCTCTAAGGACCTGTAGTGGATGCGGACCTAATAATTGAGTCTTTGATGCTTCTTGTCCGAATAAAGCAACGAATGGACATAGGAGACATGAAAAGGCGAGGAAGGTCCTAAGTTCACAAAAGTTCATCCTATCAAACGTTGACTATCACTGATAAAAAAAAAAAAAAGGAAAAAAAAAACGTTGCATGTCCATGGAAAAGTATCACATTTCAAGCTGCAAATGATTCGTGATGTTAGTGTCATTTTTAAAGAAAAACGCGAAAGGACAAGCAGACATTATCGTCCTTGAAGGGCCTGTGGTGGACTGTGGACTTTATTCGCGTCCGATTAAAGCAATGATGGACATGTGAGCCGTGAAAAGACCAAGATGACCCTAGATTTGCAAAAGCTCATCCAAAAATATCGAAGTAAGAATGATATTGCTGTCATAATTATTGTAGGATGTCCATTTTAGTACTAAAACTTTTCAAATAGGAAAATCACCAATTAAGTCCTAAAGAGTTTTATTGTACAAATTCAAATGTAGTCTTACATCTTTCAGTTTTACTAATATAGTTTTTCTAATTAATAGTCGCCTGAAATTATTGATGTGACAATCCGATTATCATCAATTGTCTTTCGTGGCACACTAGGGATTTAACATGGACAAATTTCGAGTATGATTAATAAATACTACCTAATCACGAAATCCATTAGCATTTTTCTGTCAAGAATTGGATTTATTATATTACCAATATTAGTTATTCGAGTTAAGAATAAAATTTATGGTAAAAACAAAAAACTCAAGAATAAAATGAAAGATCTAGATCACCATTGTGAATCACATTCAATCTTACACCTTTCGAGTATAGTATTTCAACTGATAGATGTGAAGATATAACATTCAATATTGAAACTTTGAAGAAATGGTGATATTTTAATAATGTTCCTATCACTAAGCCACCTTTCTGAACTCACTACTTAAACTACCTAACTTCCATGGTTGTGTTTGGTCTGTCTTGGCATTGGGTTGAAGTGAATACTTCATTGATTTTCTCATGATCAATTTCATGTTTGAAGGATGATAGATCTTACCTTGCACTGCGATGAATATGTTCGAGTGTAAACTACTTAAGCAATGTAAAAAACGGAGGAGTTGAGTATCAAATCGGTGGGTAGTCAAAACAATGAGTTGATTTGTTGGATTATCACTGTCGTTAGTCGACGATCTCCATTTGTGGAGATGACTAAGATCACGGTCAAATAGAGTGATATACCGAATCATATATCATATTGCAAATGAACCTTTAAACAATTGGTCATATGCAACATTCAAGAAAAGTTTGACATGCTCATAATATTCCAATTTAATAAATTGGTTTTACTGTACTTTTTGTTATTTTGCTATCATTGAAAGGGCCAAGACACTATTTGTTGGAGAAACGGGAGCGCTGGGTTACACTCAATCTTGACCTTTCCTGAAGTTAGAGAGTAGAGCATAGTTCGGGGGTTGGGCAAAGCACTAATGGATTACTTGCGACCGCTTGTCTTGATGACGTTTGTGAGCTCCAGGTCCTTTTTCGAGGTTGCTTGCGAGATGGATGCCGACTGCTTCAATTTTGACCTAAGGCGCCAAAGAGTTGAAATGCTCTAAGTGGGAGAGTTTTTTTTTTTTCCCCGGAATAAGTTGAGGATTTTTGTTTGAGAACTTATATTTGAGTTCAACCGACAGTAAAAATAATGAAAAAATATCTTATCTCTATTTTGCAAGTGATCGTACTAGACAGAATTGCTAGTTTGGATTAACCAGTTCCTACAACAATAGAAAGCGAATGCCCGCTCTCTAGACAATTCCACAATCATGTTGATAGAACGGTAGGATTATTAAGGATGTCCTATCAACATCAACCTGCGGAAGGACATTCTCCTCATCAAAAGAGGCACAATTTTTCATTCAGAGGCCAAAATGAGCTTTCTCTTGACCATAAGGTCCTTAACAAGTGTCGCTTGATCTTAAGAAGGATGCACTTGGCCTCTAAGGACCGAGCACTTAACCTAAACGACAGCATGGATCGTGACGAGAAGCATGCGCTTCCCTCATGCCCTTCACCCTAAAGAGTACGCACCTTCTATATAATAGGACTGCATTTTAACGGGGACCGTGTAATTTCTCCATATGCAAGTATCTTTTGACACCCCGTGTTTAGCTGGTTCAAGAAATGGGGGCCAGACAACAAGAAGTACTGTGCCAAGGAGAGGGAAAAGGTACAAGATGACAAGTTTGAAGGGATATAAATATTAGTAGAGAAAATATTTTATCGAAGTCAAATCTGTTCTTCCCCTGTCAATGAAGGATATTTCTAAGCAATGACATTGTCGAACTAAGAAATTCGTTGGTCCATTAGATGTGCGGAGATCAACGAGGTGAACCTTTGTAAATTCCACAAGGAGCCTCACCGCCTATTTATTATACACTCGTTTTTATCTTAACCAGTACAATGTCGCATGCGTTGCACATGTTAAGACAATATATGTTTGTGACAATGTACATAAATCAAATTTGAATAAAATTTTTTTGAGTATTCTTTATTAGACTTCTAAGTGTCATTAAGTAAGGGAAATTTCCGTGATTTTTAAGAGAATTTTTTTTTTTTTAAAGAAGAAGCAAAGTGACAATTTCTCTTGTTAATCATACAAAACGAGACAATTCATTATTTATCAAATCTTTTGAAAAATCATTGAATCTTCTTCAACATGAAATTGAAAAACACTAATGTGAGAAAAGGATAACAATAACATACAAACGATAAATAAAATTGCAAAGAAATTGAAAAGTAATATACATGGAGAAAAGAGAGGGAGTAATTAATAAATTATTTGTGCAAATGAGCGATGAAAATAGAGAAGTAATGTATTGGCATCTACGGATGGTTAATAAATGTTTTGGAGATGAGTTAGTGAAGATTAAAAAATGTTTAGAGAGTTTAGGGTTGGCATATTACTGTGACGATCTAGAATTGTTCTCTCTTGAAATACGATAATTAATGAAACTCCCTAAAAAAAGAAGAGACTTAGGTTATTTTATTTTTATGCCATACTACGATCGTACGAAGTAAACTTTATTGTAATATTAACATGAAATTGTCATATCAAACAAACTTAGAAACTTTCCTCAATCAATTGTTAAGATTTTTTTTTATGATTCAAATATCCATCAACCCTCTCTCATAAAGGGTTTCTTGATGACAATAGAAAGGCTTCATTATGTCCTTAAACCATCATTTCTCACCAAAAGCATCTGTCCTCTCTCTCTCTATCTAAAACGCAGAGGAGGAGGAAAGCTCCCTTAGCATTGTCCCCGGCCGCTGCACGTCACTGGTGTACGTCCCCTAATTCCCGTCTATCATTGGTCCTCAAATCCTTCACCGGCGGTTTTTTCTTTTTCTCGATCGCCGGGAACTCCTCAAAGCTCCTTCGGTTGCTTCTTATCAACCATGTGGAGCTGTTCATGCCTCTGCCGCGTCTATTCAACTTTTGACCGCTTGGCCTGAGACAAACACTCTTAAAGAAGGGATGGCAGGATTGAGAAAATATTCAGTGGTATGTGCGCACCACGTCATCCACTGACGCGTTGCGCACATACCACTCAAGTATCGACACGTGTCCTGAGGGATCCGCTGGAAAATGGAAGAGTTGATTCTCTTAGCTAGGTTGGCTCGGCTCACCTCGTTGGCAGAAGAAGGGACAATGGGTCAAGTCAATAAATGCTTAACGCTCCCGCCCAAAAAATTTAACACTCCTCAATTGAATTTCCTGGCTTTTCCCTCTCTCTCCTTGCAGGAGAACAAAAGAGAACGACCGTCTATTTCCTTCTCCGCACATCAAGCTTCGCCTTTGCCTCCTTAAAGCCTCGCCGGTAATTTGCCTTTGGTACGTCGCCTCCTTCAAGAGCCTCGCCAGTCACAGTCGGGTCCTCACTCCCTTTGCCTCCGACTGTTCCCAACGCGGAGATCGAGCACAAGGTTTGTGCTCACGTTGGTTTCTCGGCAACTTCTGGACCTCCAACGAACACGTCATTAGCTCCGACTTTGAATAGCCCGAGGTCTTTGGACTCTATCTCCTTGAAGTCGATGGTCGGAACCTGAGGGCCTCGTGTTTCTTCTCCTCCTTCGCCTCCCTAAAGCATCGCCGGTCATCTGCCACTGGCACATTACCCCCTGAGAGCCTCGCTGATCGCAGCTGGGTCATAAGCCCCCTCTACCTCCGCCTTTGCCTTCGACTATTTTCAACGCGGAGATCGAGCACAGGAGGAGAAGAGAAGAGAATGACAAAACCACCCCCCCTTCCCTCCCTTCTCGTCCCCTAAACTCCTCTCGCGATTCTCGACAACTTCATCGATGCCTTCAATAGTTGTGTCTGATTTAGCTCAACCCTCGGAGAACTCCAAAAGCAAGAGCAAAGAGAAGAAGATGAAGGTGAAGGTCCAGCTCGAGGCCGATGGTGGCTTCGAGTCTTCGGTGGTGTCGAACAAGAAGCACAAGAAGGAAAAGAAGAGCGGTAGCAAAGGCTCCGAATCCAAGCAGCCGAAGCTCCCGCCGAGATCTCCCTTGCGATCGAGTGGGCCAGCGCTAGGGACAGCACCTGGTCAGCGGCAGGGAGCCTGGTGCCGCTTAGGAACGAGATCGAGGCCGCCTCCCTCCTGCTAGAGGCCGATGGCTTCACGGCAGAGGTCGGCAGGACGGGGAGGGCAATGTGCCAACGGCAGATGACCGGCGATGCTTTTGGGAGGCGGAGGAGGAGAAGAAACACGAGGCCCTCAGGTTCCGACCATCGACCTCGAGGACATAGAGTCCAAAGACCTCGGGCTATTCGAAGTCGAAGCTAATGACGCGTTTGTTGGAGGTCCAGAAGTTGCCGAGAAACCAACGTGAGCACAAACCTTGTGCTCGATCTCCGCGTTGGGAACAGTCGGAGGCAAAGGGGGTGAGGACCCAACTGCGACTGGCGAGGCTCTTGAAGGAGGTGACGTACCAAAGGCAAATTACCGGCGAGGCTTTAAGGAGGCAAAGGCGAAGCTGGATGTGCGGAGAAGGAAATGGATGATCGTTCTCTTTTGTTCTCCTGCGAGGAGAGAGAGAGAAAAGCTAGGAGTAGTGTTAAATTTTTTGGGTAGGAGCGTTAAGTATTTATTGACCTGACCCATTGTCCCTTCTTCAGCCAACGAGCTGAGCTGAGCCAGCCTAGTCAAGAGAATCAACTCTCCATTTTCCTACAGGTCCCCCAGGACACGTGTCGATACCTGAGTGGTATCTGATGACGTGGCGTGCACATACCATTGAATATTTTCTTGAGAGAGAGACCCAACTTTTGACTGGCAACTTCTCAACCCCCTTCAAGATTGCTTGCATGTTAATACATCAGGGAAGGCGTGGCAGTAGTTAACCATGGTGGTGGAGTCAAGTTGCTTTCCTGCCTTTGTGTGGCCATTGTTAAAGCTCCGTGTCATCTCAACTTTGCTGCTGCAGAGGGCAATACAAATTGCGATAGCCAAGGGACCCAACTCAACCATACTGTTCTTTCCGTTGTTTAGACTTCATACATGTGAACGTCGATATTGAGAAGGATACGGAGAGATCTTGTTTCCATAGGTGAGAGACCAAACTTTTGACTGGCGACTTCTCAAGCTCTTTCAGTCGCCTCATGTCAATCATCTTGAGCTGGCCATACCACTGCTACGATCCATTCAACTTTTGACAGCTTTGCCTATGATAAAAACTCTTAAAGAATGAATGGCAAGATTGGTTCCACATTAGTACATGAGGCAGGCTTAGCAATAGTTAACCATGGTTTTCTCGGGTGGTAGAGTCAAGTTGCTTGCTGGCCCTTCATCGGTCGCGTAGCCATTATTAAAGCTTCATGTCATGTTGATGTCACTGCTGCAGAGGGCGGTACGACTCTATGTACAGCAGGCTAAGATTTAAACTTCATAAATGCGGACGCTAGTATTGAGAAGGATTCAGAGAGATCTTCCTTCCAAAGGGCAGATAGAGGACCCGTTGCAATGGTGGTTTGGGTGGAGAAACCGACCATTTTTGTCATGATATAGTTGGTACGTGTGTGCACAACTATATATATTTATATATAGAGCCCCAAATCTGTACAAATTTTCTTGCAAATAACAACAACAAATATTCTAAAAAATGCAACCTCTTAATTCGGCAATAAAAATGGCTTTAATCGATGTTAAAACATACCATCCATGTAATCCAAAATTTAGTCATCGTGCACGCATCAATATTGTGGCCCTGGAATGGAAGCTTTTTTTTTTTTTTTTTTTTTTAATGCTGATTGTACACATAATAGAAATTGTAGCTAAAAGAGTATATATTCCACATGTAGCTTTGACATTCAATGTCTATAATAAAACAAGTAATGCAGGACAAAATTATAAAATATTAATGAACGAAATAATTTAAACAAACCTCTCTACCCTACAAAAAAACATCTCCATGCACCATTGGAGAGGAAGAAGAGGTCGTCTTGTTCATCCATTTTGTCTCTTTATGCAAATCATCTCTACTTCCTCAATTCTTATTATAGCTTGATGGGCAAAAATTTATTAATATATGGCATGACGAAAGCAAAACAGGTTTGGGCCAAAAAGGGATGAAGGAGGGAGAGCCTCGAAGAGCAATCAATGGAGAAAGACACACCAGCATCTTTTTACTGGAATATTTCATCATCAACCCTGAGATTTAGTACCAATAATCCAACAATTTCGAACCTTAATAAAGACCCAAACGACGTGGGAGAAAGAGGAGATGCGTATGGACTATGGAATTCTATAGCTTAATCTTAGTTAAGGCCTTAACTAGACACCAATCTATTTCTTGGGAAGCCAAAAACTTTGGAAGCAGATTGCTCTGAATGATTGCTGGTCGAAACTAAATATTAAACAAAGACTATCGCTGGTTGCCCAGACAAGTCTATGTACGGAGATGGATGCGCATATGTAACTTTTATGCACACTATAATACTAGGGTATGAATGGGTCTATATTAAATTCCACCTATTTGAATGGCGGGTGGGCATATTAAAATTAGGTAGCTCCTACCCTCTTAGGATGAAACGATAAACACATTTTTTTGACCACGTGGACCAAACAAAACAAGGAAGTTTTACCACGAATACAATCATTGTTGCCCGGCAAAAAAGGAAAAAAAGAAAAAGAAATTGAAGCTTGAAGGTTTGCAATTTAATTCGACCATAGCCGCCTGGTTTTCTTTTTCATCTAATCTAATCCGAATTGATTATATATTTTTGAGAAAGCATATCAAGGTGAAAATGATAGAATTGAAGAAAAACTAACTAGTTTTTTTTTTTTTTTTTCCTTTTGGCCCATCATTTAAAAAGATTTTGTTATCAAGTGTTTTTGGACACTTGTTGAGCAATCGATGATGAAAATTTTGCAGCTTTCAATGGATTGCACTCTCGTGATACGTAGAATAGTGATCGGGACCCATATCATCAGTGTTTAATGATGACACATTTACATAAATTATGTAACAACTACTCCATTATTTGATAATGGGATAGGGTTCATAGGCCTGCATTAATGAAATCATGATGCCATATGAGCTATTCAATGCATGATGATGGCAAATGGCTGCATTTGGGAATTGCATGATGGGAGTGGTCAGACAGAACTGATGAAAAATAATAAAGCAGAAGTTTCAAGGTCGGGATGGATACAGGCGCCCACTGCTTTACCATCAGAACCTTGGTGGCTTTAATGATATGCCAAGACTTTTGTCCCATTTCCGACCAACTTGCTTCAGAGAAATTGAGGCAACAAAAATGAAATTAAATCAAAAGGGCCATGATAAAATGCAACGGCAGCTTCTTCCGAGAAAGAAAGAGCACTCTAGTGCTTAAAAGTCTTTTGATTCGCTCCATTATTTGATGCTCTTGTCCTGGCCGGAAGAACTTCTGTTCCCTCTCCGCTCTGCACACTTTGTTTCAACCCTTCTGGGCACACCCGTTTAGTCCTCTTCTACTCACGAACCAAGCCATGCCCATCGCAGAGCTATTTCTTGGCGCCTTTCTTCAGGTATTGTTCGATAGGTTGGCCTCTCCAAAGCTCCTCAACTTTGCACGGCGTGAGGGGATTGATATGCGGTTGAAGAAATGGGAGAATGCTTGAGAGTATCAAGGAGGTGCTGGATGATGCAGAGGATAGACAACTCACCGTGTGACATCCTGATTTTCAGGTTCTAATTTCGATTGGATAAGTTGAGCATTTCATCGACACGACTACAGTATTTTTATTGAGTTAGCCACTCACGAGATAATTAGGCTATCCAGGGAAGCCATTAATGAATTTTAAGGCAATAGATTTGAGAATTCCACCAGGAATCGGCTTCTCGACCATGTTCATCTTTAGAGGCCATTACGGCACAGTATAAAACCAATTTGAGATCAGAGATAGGTCAGTCGACTGAGATGTGTGGCCGATTGTGGGTGACTCCACTAAATTGAAAAATTCTCGTCGACCAGCACTAGTTTGATTTTACTGTCGTTTTGGTACCTGTGTCCATATTTGAATTCTCGAGATTTTCAAGACAATCGAGAGTCGCCAATGTGTCGAGTGGGTTCAGAGTGGCTCGAAGAAAATTGATCACGAGTCATTTGCCCTAAAAAGTTCTGAAAACTACCCGGTAGCCTAAGTCACACTAAAAACGCGTCGGAGTGAAATTAACTGCCGATTTGAGTCAAATTTCAGAAATTAAAGATTCTGTTGTGTCACAATAAATTCCAGGAGTATCGACTCAATCTCAGAAGATTTTTTGACAACCGACATTTTTTGGGAAAAAGTCGTCACCGGGTCATTTTTGTGCAAAAAAAAGCCGAGGGTTGTTTTTATGGCAAAATTGGAAGGCATGATGGATATATGTGTGAGGAAAAATGTAAGATGATCAATGAGGCATCAATTGATTTCATAGAGGCCATTTGAGGTTGAATTGAGGAGAAACAAGTGTCCAATTGAAGAGAGATGGTGCCAATTTCGTAGCTCCTCCATACCCTAACAAAATTGGACCATTTGAGAGGTTGTGTGGGATGTGTTGGTGGCCAATTCTTAGCCAAGGGATGAAGACTTCATGGGCAAGCAAAGAGGGGACAAAAATGTGGAAAAGTGAGGCCATGGGCCCTTGTCTCCCCTCTCTCTTATTCTCTCTCCCTCTCTTCCTCTTGGCCGGCCACACTCCACCTTTCCCCTCCATTTCGCATGCTTACAGCTAGCAAGAGGACCGGTAGAAGGAGCTGCAGCGGTCGCACGCCAAGGCCGCCCACGCCGTCATCGTTCTCTAGCCGAACCCACACCGCCTTGCCCGCGCGCGCCACCACCCAACCTCGTCGTCTCTCTCTCTCCTCTCATGAGCCAGCTACTATTTCCAGTCTGTCGAAGCTCAACCGGAGCTGCCCTTCATCGTTTCTTCACCGGTAAAGCCCCGCCAAGGCCCGATTTGGCCTATTCTTTCATTCCCGAGCAAGTCTCGTCTAAACTCAGCTGTTTCGTCTTCATTTCCAGCCAAGATTAGCAAGTTTCGGAGTGGGTTTCCAGCCACTTGCAAGCCCACTTTTGAGGTGTTACGGACCTCGGTTCCTAGACCCGCTTTGGAGAAAAGCGTTCCTCGCACCGTTCCCATCGATTTGATCCGACCCACGCGTTATTCCGATGAGTTTAGCTCACTAATCATTGCTTAGTTTTGCTTATGATGCTTAAGGGTTGATTAGTATTAATTAAGTTTGATTAGGTGGTTAGATTATAATAGATTAGTGATTATTACTTAATTATGATGCATGTTAGGCATTTGACTTGTGCATTTAGTTAGAGGATAGCCTATATTAATTATTGAATGCATCTCGGGATTTTTCTTGACCCATCTCGGGCTCCAATTAGGTATTACGGGCCTAAATTGGATTTTTGTATTTATTTATTAATTTTCGAAGTTATTTATTTATTTTTCAGAAATTAGGTTGGGATAGTCGACGACCGAAATTTTGTGCTGATTGTCGCGGTGCAGTCCGTTTATTTATTTGAGCTCTATGTTGTGTTGAATTGAATTGATTGTGCAATTTGAGGAATTATTCCTAAATTGATTGATATTGAGTTGAATTCAAATAATTGATTGGTAGATGGCCGAGTATAATTATTTAGCGCCAATAATGCTTTGATGGGCTAAAGTAGAGAGAATTGTGAGAATGAAATAGAAATACTTTTGGCTAAGACCAATCAGATACGATGTTATGGACACACGCGATTCGATGATTAAGGATATCACTTGCGAAAACGACGCCTTAAAGAAC
This sequence comes from Eucalyptus virginea, assembly GCA_014182375.1. Lineage (NCBI taxonomy): Eukaryota > Viridiplantae > Streptophyta > Magnoliopsida > Myrtales > Myrtaceae > Eucalyptus > Eucalyptus virginea. Next base: position 28,863,203 of record CM024515.1, read on the forward strand.
GCACGTAATTGTCTACATCATTATGGACATACATGATTCGGTAATTAAGGATCTCACTGGTGAAAATGGCACCTTAAAGAATGCATGTAACTGTCTATTTTTATGCATCACGTTGGCGAAAACGGCGCCAGAGAAAAAGAATATACGTGATTTATGGACATACGTGGTTCAGTGATTGTAATATCACTAGCGAAAATAGCGCCTTAAAGAACGCACGTAAATGTCTATTCCGTACATCTTTGCGGACATACGTGGTTCGGTGATTAGGAATATCACTGGCAAAAACGACGCCTTAAAGAACACACGTAATTGTCTACTACATACGTCACCTTGGCAAAAACAATGCCCGAGAGCATTGATGTGGCTTTGTGACTAAGTACTATTGGAGGTTATATAGTGTGGAGTGAAATGACCTAGAAATGGTCCGACTGACATGTAATTGACTAGGTTGATTGATCAATGATTTGATCTGATGTCGTGAATTGATTAATTGTTTGATGTGATATATGAGGCATCTGTGTATAACCTTGAATTGCAGGTTGAGACTGAGGCCAAGATAAGTCCTCTGATTCGTGCTGTGCTTAGGCAACCGTTTAGTGTATTGGTTTACTAATCGGGTCTTAGGGAGTAGAACTCAATAAGACATAATCTCATTGGTTATTGAATAACCATTTCAGGCCCTTAAATGTAAGCACCTCTACCTCCTCCCATGTGTTCCGGTTTGCCGAAGGAAATCACCGAAGAGAGGTTCCACGTGCTGATGCTTGGGCACGCTGAAGGATTGGAATACGTAATGGTGAAGTCTATTATTTGGGTTGATGTGGGCAAAACCCAAAAGGTGCCCCACCAATACCAGGCATGGTATCACTATTTTAGCGATGGTCGAAGAGAGGGCCCAATATTGGAATTTGAGGTGCGTGTGTATGCTTTGGAAGTAGTGTATGGGGAGGGCATTGCAGAACCAGTGGCTCTCGTCCTTGAAGGTCCAGGATCATCTGAGTACTCTATAATAGGTCCCAGCGGGAACGTGGAATTAGGAAAGATCGTCGAGCAAGAGGAAAATCCAAATGAAGACTCAGCGGAGGATTGAAACTCCACCCCTGTTTGGCAAACTCTTAGTTGGGATCTGATGTGTGATAGACCTAACCTTTTATGAATAGTATTGTAAAATATACCATAGGTTGTGCTATGTATAAAAGTTGTGGTTGTGGATTTCAATATGAAAAATACGGCCTTGCTTTTCTATATCATTGTTTTATTATCTGGGGATTGATAATTGCTTCCGCATGTGCTTATAAAAAGAAAGGAGTCGGCGATATGTCCTAGGATATCGCAATTTAATCGACTAAGGTGAAGGATGGGCGCGTGTCCGAGGATCGAGGCGTGACACACCAGCCATCTCAGGGTGAATTTGTGGCTCGAAGATCTTAGGAACTTGGCCTATGACATCAAAGACTTGCTTGATGAGTTCACCACAGAAGCCGTTGAATGCAAGTACAAGGAAAAATCCAACACTAGCAAGGCGCGTTCCCTTCTTCCCAGTTGTTGCTTTAGATTGAGCCCAAGAGCATTGATGTTCGACAACGAAATGAGATCCGAGATAGAGAAAATGGATGACATATTACAGAAGATCATAGCTCGTAAGATGGTCTGAGCCTTAGAGAGAACAAGGGGAAGCAATCAAAATACCGCCAGCTGGATAAGTCAATTCCTACTACAAATTTGCCCAAGCTTTGGTTTGTTAGTAGGGAGGATGACAAAGAGGAGATCCTTAAATTCCTGACCCAGAAAGAAGACGGTAAGACATGTGTGGATCTGGAAGTGATTCCCATCGTAGGGATGCCGGGTGTTGGGAAGACAGCTTTGGCTCAGCAAGTCTTCAATGATGCCAGAGTGACTAGCTACTTTGATGCAAAAACATGGGCTTGTGTTTATGATGATTTCGACAAGGTTGCTATTACAAAGAGTATCCTACAAAAAATCGACTGCACTTTGTCTAGTGAAGATTGTAAGGGCTAGTACGAACACCTAGAGGGGATAAATAGGTGTAAAAAGGATTTTCGCAGAATTCAGAAGAGATAAATTGCCTTTAGAAGATAACAGATTAAAAACACATTCAACTTTAAGAAATTAAGTAAGACTACGACTAAAAGTAAGGAGTTCAAGGAAAAGAATAGGAACACAAGGTTTATAGTGGTTCGGCTTAAACCAAGCCTACGTCCACTCTCCTGCATTGATAGCCTATTGGCTGGATTCCACTATGAATCAAAAGAGATTTTACAGCAGTGTGATCTCGAATTCATAGTGAAGAGTCTCTGCTGGTCTCTCACTAAGTCTCACAAGAGTTTCTCTCATTTGTTTACAACTTTGAACTCAGTAAATGAAATAGCAAGGAACTAGAAAGTTTCAGACTTTGAAATTTTTCTTTCACGCACACTCTCGAACAACTAGCGAGTCCTCCTTATATACTCCTTCATGCTTTCACGACCGTTGGCACTTTCCAAAAGAATTCTTCCAATTAATCATTTTGACAGAATTAATCAAGGTGATCTCGAGTCTTTAGATGAGTTGTGATGAAAGCCCATCAATCATGTTCACTCATACAATCAAGATTTTGGTTTCCATAAGTAGAACTTTCCAAGTTTGCTTCGCCTTTCAAAAGATTTGATTATCGGAATTGATTTCAATAAAGATAATCAATTAAGTAGATGTTATATCCAGCCAAAAGGTCATCCATAAACCATACGAATCGAATCCTTGAAGAAAATTCCGCATCTGGATAAGTCTTCATTCTTCGGTCTGAAAACTGTCAGTGAGGGCAGACTTTGAAACTAAAGTCTAGCGGTCTTCAGACTTTGACGATAGAGTCTGGTAATCTTCAGACTTAAACTTGGAAATGTTTTGTCAATTTCAAAATAGTAAATGAGTTTTCTCCAACAATCTCTCCCTTTTTGATGGTGACAAAACTTTCCTGCAGATTTGAAAACTTTTGTCCTGTAAAACAGCACTTAAGCAATACATGATATCTTATAAAAATAAGTTGATTAGGATCTGGATAGCATCGATTCTACAACCATTGAAAACATGTTAGTCCTGAAAAGAATAAGACAAATAATTATCCAGCCAAAATCAGTATCACAAACTAAGTTACTACAAGCGTCAAAAAGTTCAAAACAACAATCAAAAGTAAGTCCAAAGTCAAAGTTAATCCAAAGTCCAAACCAATAAAACAAAAGTACCAAGTTCAAAGTACCAATCATCAAAAAGATAAAATCTGCACACATTCTCCCCATTTTTATCAACAGCAAAAAGTGGAGAAAGATTTTTAAAAGGTGGATAAAATCATGGCTGTTTGGGGATGCAAACGATCTGAAAATCCCACATAGACTTGACAGTCTCCTCTAGCTTCCTCAGAGTCTCCTTCAGCTACTCAATATCCTCACCCTTTGCAGTTTCTTGCACTTGAAGTTTCAGGGCTTGTATCTGTTCATGTAGAGAGTCTGAAGTGGACTTGAAAGCTGTCTTGAGGTTCTTCATCTCAAACTCTAATCCATATTGTTGACCCTTTAAATCCAAAAGGATTTCTAGCAGCTTTTGAAAGTCTGTTGATGGTTCTGATGGTGCACTAGGTCGAGCCGAATCAATTTTGGGAGTATTGAGATGTGAGAGAACATCAGTAGTTCGATCACCAAAACTGGGAGTGGATTCTTCAAAATTTGCTTCAGGATATTGAGAGGCATAGACATCCTCTGGATCTGCTGGAGATCTACTAACATCACTAGTAAAACAGGTGAAGAGGTACATCTTTTTTTAGCAGCTCCCCCTATCTCTGTTCCTTCGGGTGGAGAAAAGAATTATTCTTCTTGTTCTTGCTCTACTCTAGCACCCAAGTGATGTTTTTCTTGTTCTTTTCTTGCAGTTCCACTCCGAGCCTTTTCCGAATCCTCTGACAATGATACAGCATATGTTGGCTCAAAAGAGTCATCTTGACCCTCTTCTTCTTGAGTTTCCCTGCCTTCTTCTTCTCTTTCTTTCCTTCTTTCTCTTTCTCTTTCTGCTTCTCTTCTTCCTTTACTTCCTTCTCTTCTCTCTTTTATGTTCTCTTTGCCCTTTGGCTGCTCAAAACTAACAAAGCTCTGTAGGTTTCTTAAGGCAAAGGCGGAGAGAGTAATTTCATCCTCATCTTCTTCTTCATCCTGCAAGATAAGGTTTCTCCTCTTCTTAATCGGTGTGTTCATGGGCTTCTTGTCTTTTCTCTTCTTCACTACAGAGTCTTGTTTTGTTTTAGCGGGGGACTTCTCCTTTAGGCGTTCCAATACCTTATTCAGCTCATTCAGTCTCATTTTTGAAACCATCTTCAATCCAATCACCATTGGAGCAATGGTTCAAACACACAGAGTAGTTGGAATTTGAACATGGAAATGTTTGAATAGTTGAGTGACAAGCGCAGAGTAAGGTAGTTGCCCCTTATCCTTCACAACTATCCTATACATGTGCATTAGGATAGTGTGAGGCAGTGAGAACTTAAACCCAATGTTGATAGTGTACATCAGCTTTGCTTCAAAGTGAGAGACATCAGTATTTGAAGTGGATTTGCGTCTAATGCAGTTGATCATAATCTTGTATAGCAATATATTGGAGGCAATCATCTTGGAATAAGAAATCATGCTTTCAGCAAATCTGTCCCGAACAAGAGCCAATGTTGCGTGACCAACAGACACACTGATTGGTTGGAAACTCCCTCTTTCCACACCAATCACATCCGCCAAAGTGTCCATATCCACCACAAATTCTTTGTCCCTAATTGTAAAACAAAATCTATTCGCATCTAGAAAAGACAGATTTGAATAGAAATAAGCAGTTAATTCAGGGTAGGCGACAGAGGTCTCTGAGCAAAATTGTTCAAGTTGAAGGAGAGCAAACTTCTCCCTCATGTTCACTTTCAATTAATCTAGAAAATCAAAGTCTATAGTTCGAGGGTTCATCACCATTCTCTTCAAAAGTTTTGAATAAGTTTTCCTGTGGTCCTAAGAATGAAACAAACTCGTTCCCTCTCCACGAATATTTGCAGCAATGCCCATTCTAGGCTGAAAATTCGTGTACATTCTCTCATCTTCCTTCACCTCAGGCTGATTAAATGAACCAAAACAATGATCAGCGGGAAAGTTAGCAAACATTCTGTCTGCAGTTCCTTCAAGCGCAATGCTTAACCTTTTCATTGTTCGCAAAAACTGAGTTTCATTTTGGTATCCACGTTCTAGCAGAAACTCATCAATAAACGTCATCGCAGAACCACCCCGCTTCAACTGATTATAGAGTTTAAAAATAAACCGGGGTTTTGTCATTCTTACAGGTTCAACATCTTTTATGATCTCCTCTTCCATTGGTTGGCACGGAGGATTTTGAGTGGCACACTGTGGAGAATGCTATTGAGAACGTTGCTGTTGCTTCTGCTGAGGAGAATCTTCTTCCTTGATTAAGTCAAAGTGCGTAGGACCCTCTCGCATATTCTGTGGTCTCATATTCGCAATTCTAGAAGACTTCCTCTAAAAAGACATTGTCACTGTCGAGGGGGATTTATTGAACTCGCTCGTTGAAAAAAGTGAGAACTTTATAGATCAAACTTGAGAGAATAGGATTTATGTATTTTGGGGTTTGTGAAAGTGTAAACGGAGAAGAAGGATTTCGATGGTATATAAAGCAAGTGAAACGGGGTATACGAACCGTCACAAAGGAAAATAAAAACTGCCTTTTTTGAAAATAAAAAATGCCAAAAAACTCAAAAATTCGAAAAGGATAATTTCTAAAAATAAAATAGGCAAGTAGTGATTCAGAAAATAACGTACCTTTTCAAATCTTCATTCTAAAATTAAATTACCTGTATTGATAAAATATTAACTTACAAACTTAACTTCTAGACATTCTAAGTCTGAACTCCTTCAGACTTTAACCGGTAGAAGATATGATATTCAGTCTGACGCAAATAGACTCAAATAGGCTTTTCTCCAGTGGCTTTGTAAATATATCTGCCAGCTAAATCTTCGAATCAATGAACTAAATCATAACTTCTCCGTTTTGAACATGATTTTTAATGAAATGGTATCGAATCTCTATATGCTTTGCCCTTGAGTGAAGAATTGGATTCTTTGTGAGATTGATGGCACTGGTGTTGTCACATTTGATCTCAGTGCACAATTCTTCAATACCAAAGTCTCTTAGCTGTTGCCTTATCCATAAGATTTGAGAATAATAGCTCCCAAAAGCCACATATTCTATTTTAGCTATTAAAAGAGTTACGGTGCTCTACTTTCTTGAGAACCAAGACACCAGCATATTGCCCAGCAGTTGACAAGTACCAGAAGTATTTTTTCTATCAACTTTACATCCTGCTAAATTTGCATCTGAATATCTAAGGAGAGTAAAGTCTCATTCTTTGGAGTACCACAGACCTAGCTTTGGTGTTGTTGTAACGTATTTGATCATGCGTTTTGCAGCACTTAAGTGCAATTCTTTGGGATTTGATTGGAATCTAGTACAGATACAAAGAATAAACAAAATATCAGGTCTAGATGCAGTAAGGTAAATAAGCGCAAGCGAACCAATAATGCTCCTGTAAAGCTTCTGGTCTACACTTTTTCCTCATTCATCTTTATCCAGCTTTGAAAAACTTGACATTGGTGTCTCTGTCTTTTTGCAATTGTCCAATCCAAACTTCTTGATGAGATTTTTCACATACTTCTCTTGGTGAATAAAAATACATTTCTTGATTATTTAACTTGTAATCCAAAAAAGAATGTTAACTCACCCATCATACTCATCTCGAATTCATCTTGCATACATCTAAAGAATTTCTTGCTTAGATTTTCATTAGTATATCTGAAAATAATATCATTAACATAAATTTGAACTAATAAAAAATCTTTACCCTCTCTTTTTATAAACAAAGTAATATCTACTTTACCTTTAACAAAACCATTTTGAGTTAGGAATTTACTTAACATTTCATACCAGGCTCGAGGTGCTTGCTTCTGTCCATATAGGACCTTTTTCAATCTGTAGACTGAGTTTAGCTTTCTTGGATCTTCAAATCCAGGTGGTTGTTTCACATAGATTTCTTCTTGGATGAATCCATTTAGGAATGCACTTTTTACATCCATTGGAATAACCTGAAATTTTTAAAGCAAGTAATAATCTAATTGCTTCTAACATCGCTACTGGTGCATAGGTCTCATCATAGTCTATCCCTTCTTCTTGCGTATATCCTTTGGCCACGAGTCTTGCTTTATTTATCCTTTTTTGAAAACTCATTGAGTCTAATGGACTTACTTTTAGGTTTAGGAATTAGTTCTCAAACATCGTTGATTGAACTTTCCTTTTGCATAGCTTCAATCCAACTTTCATCAAAAGGCTTCTTCTATATTTTTAGTTCCAATAATGGACTTACCTTTTAGGTTTAGGAACTTTTAGTTCGTCCAAACATCATTTGTTCCAATAATGGACTTACTTTTGAATTAGTTCTCAAACATCGTTGATGCTGAACTATCTAAACTCTTCTTGCATAGCTTCAATCCAACTTTCATCAACCAAGGCTTCTTCTATATTTTTGAGTTCAATCTCAGAAACAAGTGCTAAAGCACTAAACCCTTCTCGCCTTTTAGATCTGGTGCGAACTCCTTCATTAATGTTACCAATGATGAGTTCTTTAGGATAACTTGACTCATGCTTCCAGTTGCTGGTTGGTTTGCGAGAGTATCTTTGTTCTTTACTTCGTTGAATCTTCTGGTTCTTCTTGTTGTTGATCTTCAAAAGTCTGAACTACTTCAGGGGAAGTAGACTTTATAAAGTCTATATCTGGTTTAGATTCTTCAAGTTGAGTCTGGTCCAGTTGATTTTGCATTTAGTCTTGAAACTTCACATTCATAGATTCTTCCACAGACTGAGTCTTCTTGTTGAATATTCTGTATGCTTTGCTTGAGGTTGAGTAGCCAAGGAAAATTCTTTTATCTGATTTTTCTTCAAACTTCCCAGTTCAATCATTTTCATTTTTCAAAACAAAACACTTACAACCAAACACATGAAAGTAAGAAATATTTGGCTTCTTCCCTTTATATTCTTCATAAGGAGTTTTCTCTAGAATAGGCATCAAGAATCTTCCCTTTATATGATGGAGTTTTCTCTAGAATAGGCATCAAGAATACTCTCAGTTAATGAATCAAGCTGTAGAGGAAATATTGCTTTCAATTAAGAGGGTTCTTGCCATCTCCTGCAGGGATCTATTCTTTCTTTCCACAACCCCATTTTGTTCTGGAATGTATAGAGAAGAGAAAACATGCTAGAAACCAGATTCATCACAAAATTTCGCAAAGTCTTGATTTTAAATTCACCTCCATGGCCTGTTCGTATGCTTGAAATAGTATATCATTTTTCATTCTTAACTTTCTTGGCAAATTTTGAAAAGTGAGAGAAGGCTTCAGACTTACTTGCCAGGAAGTATACCCAAGTAAAGCGAGAGTAATCATCCATGATTACTAGGTAGAATCTCTTTCCACCAATGCTTTGAGTTCTCGTTAGTCCAAAGAGGTCATATGCAGAAGCTGCAAAACTCGATTAGTAGAAACTTGATTTATAGGTTTAAAATAAGTTCTAACATGTTTTCCCAAGACACATGGCATGCGTAATTCAGACTTTTAATAAGCCAAGTTAGGAAGACCACGAACAAGCTTCTTTGAGGAAATCTTGGCAATCTATTTCATGTTAACATGGCCAAGCTTTCGATACCAAAGATTTGCTTCATCTTGAATGGAAATTAAAACGCTAAGAGTTTTCTGGTTTTATATCCAGAAGGTAAATATTCCCATGTCTTCGTCCAGTGAAAGATTGAAAGAAATCTTTACTAGTTCTCGAACAAATTCCTTTTTGAAAATTAATTTTGAATCCAGTATCACACAGTTAACTTATACTGAATAGACTGTAATTCAAACCTTCCACCAAGGAATATTGTTAATTATGAGACTTCTAATCTTCACAATTCCACAACCAACAATTCTTCCTTTGTTATTTCCACCAAAAGAAACTTTTCCACCATTTATTTGAACAAGCTTTATAAAACAACTTGAATCTCCTGTCATGTGTCTCAAACAGCCACTATCCAAATACCATTTGATCTTTTTCTTGATAGCGACCTATAATCATACAAATAACTCAAATTTTCTTTGATACCCATATTTTCTTGGGTCCAGAAGAGTTAATTTTAAAAATAGTCTTTGCCTAATCCCTCTTAACAGGTCTCCAAACCTTGCGACATTCTTTCTCAAAATGTTTTGAGCTGTTACACTTTGAACATTTGAGAGCACTTCAGCCAACAGGTTTTACAAAAACTTTTTGAAAATGATTTTTGTAAAATGTTTTTTTAGGTATTTATTTGATTCTTTCATTCACTTTTGGAAAATCAATTAAAGGGATGGTTTATAGAGTCATACCCAAACCAGATTTGTTAAAATAAGATCTTTGTGCAGAAAGAATCTTTTCCAACTTCTCAGATCATTTTGAAAACCTTTTTGTGATATTTGAAATGTTATCTTTCAAAAAGGCATTTTCCTTTGAAAGAGAATCTGTGTTTTCTTTCAAATCAATGAAACTTTTATCCAGATTTTCAAACTTTTCTTTCCAAGAAGTCTCATGTTGCTTCTGTTTAGAATTCTTCCTCTTCAGCTCGGAAATCCTTTTAAGAGATGTTTTGAGATTGAGACATAGTTCATCTATATACTTCGAGACTTTACTGGAATTTTTAAATTACTAACCTCGATTTCTTTGTCTGAGTCTAAGTCTGAATCTGTTTCAGAGTTTAAGTCTGATTATGAATTTGTTTCAAAGTTTGAGTCTGATTCTGAATTTACCATTAGACATACGTTGGCATATTCTTCATCACTTTCCTCGCATTCGGTATCACTCCACCATGTCTCTGCTTTGAGAGTCTTTTTGTATTTCTCTGTTTTTCCTTTCTTTTTCTTCAACAGAGGATAGTTGGGTCTTATGTGCCCATTTTTCTTGCATTCGAAGCATATCACATCTTTGTTGGTTTCATTGTCCTCAGTTGATTTCTTCTAGAATTTTTGAGTGCTCTGCTTTTTCCAGTTGAATCTTCTTCCCTTCCTGTTCAACTTTCTAAACTTTCTTATCATGAGTGCTAGCTCTTCATCGTCCATGTTATCTTTTGAGTTTGTATCATTAGAATCATCGTTAGATTTTAAAGCAATTGACTTCTTACCTTTAGGATCTTCTTCTTCGTTGATTTGTTCCACTTCATATGATTGAAGTGTGCCAACTAGTTCGTCTACTGAAAGAGGCATGATCCTCTGGGTTTCTCTTATTGAAGTCTTCACATGATTCCAATCTTTGGAGAGTTCACGTAGCAATTTATTGACCTTCATTGGTCTTGAGATTGGTTGTCCTTGATATGTTAGACCGTTTACAATCTCTGTGAAATGACTGAACATGTTAGTGATGGATTCCCCAGGCTTCATCTTGAAAGCTTTATACTATCCGAGAATAATATTGATTTTTGTTTCTTTGACTCGATCAATTCCTTCATAGGTAACATGCAACCTGTCCCGAACTTCTTTTGTTGTTTCACAAGATGAAATTATGTTATACTTAGTAGGAAAGCATAGTATAGTGAATAGATGGCTTTAGCATTAAGAGCTTGTCTCTTGGTTATTTCTACTTGTGTCAATTCGCCAGCATCTACAACTTCATTTCCTCTTTCTGAGGTTGATGTAGCTTTGGGAATGATCCTTTTTTCTACCACATCCCATTCCAATGGATCTTTCGATCTCAGGAATGCCTTCATCTTGTTTTTCCATACATTATACTCCTTCCCATCAAAGTAAGGAGGTCTGGTGTTACTTTGGCCTTTAACCAAACTTGGAGCTAAAATACTAGCCATAGATCTTTAGATTAAGAAGTAAAAACATTTCAATAAATAAGCACTCAAGCTCTAATACCAATTGTAAGGGCTAGTACGAACACCTAGAGGGAGATGAATAGATGTAAAAAAGACTTTCGCAAATTTCAGAAGAGATAAATTGCCTTTAGAAGATAACAGACTAAAAATGCATTTAGCTTTAAGCAATTAAGTAAGACTACGAATAAAAGTAAGGAGTTCAAGGAAAATAATAGGAACACAAGGTTTATAGTGGTTCGGTTTAGACCAAGCCTACGTCCACTCTCCCGCACTGACAGCCTATTGGTTGGATTCCACTATAAATCAAAAGAGATTTTACAACAATGTGATCTCGACTTCACATTGAAGAGTCTCTACTGGTCTTTCACTAAATCTCACAAAAGTTTCTCTCATTTGTTTACAACTTTGAACTCAGTGAATGAAATAGCAAGGAAATATAAAGTTTCAGACTTTGAAATTTTTCTTTCATGCACACTCTTGAACAACTAACGAGTCCTCATTATATACTCCTTCATGCCTTCACGACTGTTGGTACTTTCCAAAGAAATTCTTCCAATTAACTCGTTGGACAGAATCAATTAAGGTGATCTCGAGTCGTTAGATGAGTTGTGATGAAAGCCCGTCAATCCTGTTCGCCCATACAATCAGGATCTTGGTTTCCATAAGTAGAACCTTTCAAGTTTGCTTCGCCTTTCAAAAGATTTGATTATCGGAACTGATTCCAATAAATATAATCAATCAAGTAGGTGTTATATTCAGCCATAAGGTCATCCATAAACCATACGAATCGAATCCTTGAAGATAATCCCACATATGGATAAGTCTTCATTCTTCGGTTTGGAAACTGTAAATGAGGGCAGACTTTGAAACTAAAGTATGGTAGTCTTCAAACTTTGACGATAGAGACTGGTAATCTTCAGACTTAGACTTGGAAAGATTTTGTCAACTTCAAAACAGTAAAGGAGTTTTCTCCAACAAAGATAAGGACCAAGATTGGCTTCAGGATAAGCTCAAACAAAACCTTTTGGGGAAGAAGTTTCTTGTCGTTTTGGACGATATTTGGAACGAGAATTATGAAAACTAGACTACCCTCTTGAAGCCTTTTCAATCGGGAGCAAAGGGAAGCAAAATCATCATCACAACTTCTAATTCCCACGTTGCTAAAATAGCCGGTGCTCAACCTTATACTCTCAAAGAGTTGTCACAAGAAGCTTGCGTGACTCTGTTTGCATTTCATGCTCTTAGAGTAAGAAATTTTGATCATCATCCTTATCTTGAAGAATTAGATCTCAAAATAGTGGAAAAATGCAAAGGGTTGCCATTAGCTCTACGCACTAAAGTTAGTCCCCTTGAATGGCAAGCTATATTGAGCAGCAAGATTTGGGATCTGCCGAAAGAAAGAAATGACATCCTTCCAGCTTTGAAACTTAGCTACCTCCATCTCCCTTCCAATCTGAGGAGATTTTTCGCTTACTGTGCTATATTTCCCAAGGACTATGAAATACAACGGGACGAGTTGATTCAATGGTGGATTGCAGAGGGCTTGGTGGATAGAAAAGGAGCAAATAGTCAATGGAATACAAGTTTGAATTATTTCAACGAGCTAGTAAACAGGCTATTATTGTTAGAGAAAACTCCTTTATTGTTTTGAAGTTGACAAAACCTTTCCAAGTCTATATCGGAAGATCTGAAGACTTTATCGTCAAAGTCTGAAGACCGATAGATCACCAGATTTTAATCTCAAAGTCTATCATCATTGATAGTTCCAGACTGAAGGATGAAGATTTATTCTAACACAGGATTGTTATTTAGTTGAAGAAAAGTTTCGTTTCGTATGGTTATGGGAATTTCCCATAGCTGGATTTCACAAATATTTGATTGATTATTCTTATTGGAAACTACTTCGATATGAAGATCTTTGAAAGGCGAAGCTAAACTTGGAAGGTTCTACTTATGGAAACTCAAGATCCTGATTTGTATGGGCGAGCAAGATTGACGGGCTTTCAACACAAATTATCTAACGACTAGAGATCACCTTAATTGATTCTGTCCAATAGGTAGATTGGAAGAATTCTTTTGGAAAGTGCCAACGGTCGAGAAGGCATGAAGGAGTTTTTAAGGATTGAGTCTTTGGTTGTTCGATACGGTGCTTGAGAGAGAATTCCAAAGTATGAAGCTTTCTAGTCTCTTGCTTTTTCATTCATTGAGCTGAACATTGTATACAAAAGAGAGAAACTCTTAGTGAGACTGTGTGAGAGTTAGATAAAGACTCATCACTGTGATAGTCGAGATCACAAGCTGTAACATCTCTTTTGATCCTTAGTGGAATCCAGCCAATAAGCTGTCAGTGAGGAGAGTGGACATAGGCTTAGTCTAAGCCGAACCACTATAAACTCTGTGTTCATTTTCTCTTATCCCTGAACTTTTTATATTTATTTATTGATTGTCTATTTACGTAAAGTTGAAATACGATTTATGTTTAACATCTTCTAAAATCAAAATATTTTCATCAAGTCCTATGAAAATTTTTATTTACACCTATTCACCATCCTCTAGGTGTACTCACTAACCCTTTCAATTATTTCAAAAGTGAAGTAGCAATAAATCACAATTCTTAATGTATGATCTTGTGAATGACCTGGCAAAACTAGTTGCAGGTGCATCCCATTGTAGCTCAGGGGAATTTGAGTTTGTGGACAATCACAATAATGCATCTTTAGCTCGTCACGCCTCATTCCTTCCAAGCAAGTATATTATGCCAAAAAGACTCGAGATATATCATCAAATGCAGGGACTTAGGAGCTTCATATCATTAAAGAAGCAATATGAGATTTCCTTTGTGACCCAAAAAGTGCTATATGACTTATTGTCAAGATTGAAGTACTTAAGGGTGCTTTCATTGAGTCACTATCACATTAGCGAGGAACCAGAATGCATTGGCAAATTAAGGCACCTAAGGCACCTTAATCTATCATATACTAATATTAAAACCCTTCCAAAGTCAATTGTTGCATTGCACAGGCTAGAAGCTTTGATATTGCAAGGCTATCACATGCTTATCAAATTACTTGAAGGTATGGAAAAACTTATCAATCTAAGATTTCTTGACATTACCAATACTTCAAGTCTAAGAGCAATGCCACTAAATATACGTAATTTATTGGGTCTTGAGATCTTGTCCAAGTTTATAGTTGGAACGGAAAATGGGCCAAGGTTGAATGAGTTAAAAAACCTAAAGAACCTTCAAGAGAAATTGTGCATCTCTGATTTGCATAAGGTTCAAGAAGTTGGAGAAACCAAATATGCCAATTTACTCATGAAGGAGGGAATATGCCAGTTGAACATGCAATGGTGCACAAATTTTGAAAATTTCCGGAATAAAGAGCTTGAAACAAAGGTCCTTGACTTTCTTTGCCCTCACCAAAACCTTGCACATCTTGAAATATCCTACTATGGTGGCCTAAAATTCCCATCTTGGTTAGGTAGTCCTACACATGTTAACATAATGCATTTACATTTACATGGGTGTCAAAGGGTCAAAGCATTACCATCGCTCGGGCAGCTATCTTTGCTGAAAGAATTGTACATCGAAGGTTTAAATGCAATATGCATGGTAGGGTTTGAATTTTATGGAAGAAAAAGTCATTTTCCATCCTTGTTAACTTTGAAATTCAAGGACATGCCGTTGTGGGAGGACTGGTCTCATTGCATCCACAATGAAGAAGTTGGAGTTGTATTCCCTCGTCTTGAGCATCTCGTCATTCAGGATTGCCCTATGCTAATCGGAAGATTGCCTAGTCAACTAAGCTCCCTTGTAAAGCTCAAAATTAACTCATGTCCGCGTATGAAAGCCTCGCCATCTTTCAATAGCCTTCCATCTCTCAGTGAATTAAAATTCGAAGGATGTAATGAGAGGGTGCTGCATAGTTTGGTAAACCTAGCGTCTCTTACTGCTCTAAACATAAATGATGTTGTTGAACCCACTTGCTTAAATCATGGGTTTACAAGCTCCTTGATCAAGCTAGAGAAGTTGGAGATCAAATGGTATACAAAGTTAATATATTTGTGGCAAGACGGAGATGTAATTTAGAATCTCAATTGTTTGAAGAGATTAGTTGTACGTAGTTGTCCGGAATTCATATATTTCGTGGCTGAAGAAAGAGATATAGAGCTACTTGGCAATCTCGAGACTATTGAATTAATAAATTGTGTCAATTTAGAGAAGCTTCCAAGAAGATGCACACCCTCTCTTCTCTTAGAGACTTGGTAGTCGAAAACTGTCCAAAACTTGTGTCATTCCCCGAAATAGGTCTACCTACCTCAATGATATCATTAGATATTAGGAACTGCAAGATATTGCAATCTTTACCCAGAGGATTAAGGGCCTGTTTGGTTCAGCATTGTAAATACTCATTTGGACTCTAAAGTCCTTTGGCCAAATGCAAATGCGTTTGGTTCGCATTTTTGCGTGACTTTGGCAAGATGCAATTGCATCTCCAAAGGAGTCTAAAGGCCTTTAGCCCAATGGAGCTCTTGAGGTGCATTGGCAAGTTGCATCCTGGGAATGCAAGTAGCTCGGTTACTGTTCATCTTCTCCAACCTCTCCAAGCTGCTGATCGAAGACCGAAGACCACCGGCGAAGGGATGGCACGCGCCGACGACCGCCGCCTGAGGGTCGCCCTACCCCGGCGACCGTCGCTGGGGTCGCTGACCTCGGGCGACGCCGGATCTCGCGACCGGGCATCGACCGCTGGATCGCGCGACCTGTGCGACCGCCCGAGGTCGTGTGACCCTAGGCGATGGTCGCGGGTCGGGCGACCCTGTGCGACGGCCGCTCGAGGTCGAGCGACCTGGCGATGGTCGCATGGGTCACACGCGCGCCGTCGCTGGGTCGCGCGCGCAGCCGCCCGGTCGCCTAGGTCGCGCGTGGCCGCCGCTCGGTCGCCCGGGTCGCACGACCCCGGGCGACGGTTGCTCGAGGTCGCGCCACCCGGGCGGCCCAGATCCGCCATCCGGCTGTCGGATCCCGGCGGTCCGGTGGCGGATTTCAAAAAAGAAAATAGAATTTTTTTGTTTTTTTAATTTAATAAAAGTAATTTACAAATGCAAATTTTACCAAACGGTATTTTGGCCAAAGTTGTATTTCAATATAAATTTTACCAAACGATATTTGCATTTCGGAAAAACCTCCTTCACCTAAAGGTATTTGCGTTTTTAAGAAACGCATTCCCAAAAGTTCAACCAAACGCCCCTAAGTCTTCATCTAGATGAACCAAGCAGCAGTAGCAATATCCGCAGTAACCTTATATCTTGTCTACAGGACTTAAGAATCTCCGAATGCAATTCTTTACCATCCTCTCCATTTAGCGAGGGTATATTTTTACCCACGACCCTCAAGAGACTTGAAATTGCTTATTGCAGGGGAGTGGAGTCACTTGCAGAGATAAATCTAGACCATCTTCAGTCTATTCAAGAGATTTTTATTTGGGGTTTTGAGAATTTGATAAGCTTACCCTGGGGTCTACACACGTTATCTAGGCTCACTTCCTTGACATTGATTGGCTGTCCTAGTTTGGAGATGGAGTGCTTCCCTCCTCTTCCTCCCGGCATCTCGACTTTTGGGCTTCAGGATTGTCCGAAGATAAAATCGTTACCTAATCAGTTGCATCGACTCACGAGTCTTCGAGATCTATCAATTAGGAGGTATAAGAGATTGACGCGCTTCTGGGAGGGAGGATTGCCGCCCTAGCTAACGGAACTTAGGGTAATTGGATGCAAGAATATGAAGCAGCCAGTGAGGGAGTGGCTTACGTCTCTCATTTCCCTTAAAACGCTGGAGATCAGAGGTAGCGTGGGAGGAGTGGGAGAGGAGGATGATCTTGTGCTTCCGCTCTCCTTTCCTCTCTGCTCCATCTCTCTATCCATGATATGGGGAAAGTGGAAAGACTGTCTAGCAGCCTCCCTCCTTCTCTCCGAGAATTATGGATCTTCAGGTGTCCGAAGCTGAGGGAGTTGCCCCAGGATGGCCTCCCTCCCTCCCTAGAAGAACTCTGGATCGAAGAATGTAGGATTCTGAAGGAGCGATGCAGGGAAGGGACCGGCAGCTATTGGCCCCTCATCTGCGAAATCCCATGTATTCGAGGAGTCTGAGCCCTGGCTCTTTCATCATTTGTGTCCTTCCCTCGTTGTTGTGTGCACCTCCATCGCCACCGTTGCTTCGGCTCTCCACTCCCTCGTCGTCCTCACCTCCATCTCCATCTCCATCTCGTGAATATATTCCAATTAAAACAGGTAATCGATCTTTCCGATCACTACTCTTCAATACTCGTAGTCACGTCTCTTTCTCAGATTTGGCATCACTTTTCCTCCGATTCTTTCGTTCTCGGTGTGCTCCGCTTCATTCTCCAAGATTCTTTCAATCTTGCTCGCCTTTCAGATTACACTGGAATTCCCATCAGTGAAGTTCCCAGATACTAAGACTAGAAGGAGAAGATGCTGCTGAAGGGGGGACCCCTGATGTGAGATTGCTCCTCATTGTAGAGACAGAGGGGAGATGCCACTGCAGGCTCTGCTGTTCTTAACAGCTTGACTTTTTTGTGGGAACTCTTTCCCGTGATTAGAGTTGGTTCTCGGATTACTCACGGGGAATAGAGGTATGTATATATGTTCTCTTTCCCTATTCATTAAGTGTCTATTTCCCTCCTGATGTTTCAATCTGCTAGACGAATCTATAGTCTGGACATAATTTATATGACAAATAGATAGCAAGGACAAGTTTGAAAATGTTTGAAGTTGCATCACATTGAAAAAGAGTGGTTCAGAACTTAGGATGGATAGAGAAAATCCATGTCACCTTAATGGCAGTTTAGGCGCTTTAAATCCTCTTTCCTGTTTTAGGCTCGAGGCTCAATTTGAACACATTTACTAAGTTTGTGGAATGTGCCTGACTAACTCTGCTATGCGAAAATTACTTTTACAGCATTCACCAGAAGTGGGAGGAACTCGGTATTAACTCTCTATCTGCATTTACCAATACAAAGTACTTATTCCCACACATGCAATCTTCTCATTTCTGAGCATACTGTGATGCACGTTGGAATCTATGGGGAAACGGATTTATTGCTGCTCAACCCTTCCATTCCAGCATAATACTTACCATCCAAGATTAGCCCTGGACTATGGAGTCGCTGGTTGGCAAAGTTTAAAGGGTGAGTAGAATTGTTTCTGCTATTTCTTTTGACTGGCTGTTTAAAAGGTGGGTAAAGATCATGGGTTATAATCAGAATCTAAAAAGTATTTCTTCTGAACGATTTAGCTTATTGTTTGCATCCTACTTGTTTTGTTAAATTTCCAACAAATTGTCCGCATTCTACTTGTTCATTTCTTGCATTCTATCAAAACACATGTCAATGATTTAAAATTTCTCAAATGTTATGTTGTTTGTTATCATTTCCCCAGTTATCTTATCGACGTGATTACGTGCACAATTTGTTGTGCAAGTGTAAGGGATCGGTTCTACGCAAGGGGAATGTTAAGTTATATTTTCTGTATACATTGCTTGGCAAGTTTCCTAATAGCTTAAGCTTTTAAAAAATGTATTTGTCTGACATGCAGGGATCAAATCAAACAGCATGACCCATCAGCCAAACCCTATGTTCTTGTTTGGTTTTTTTCTTCTAGTAATTGTGGAAGACTTTCGGCCGGGAATTATATGCTTCTCATAAAATCATCGAATTGCAACAAGATTTAAAGCTTGGATGGTTAAAAGCCACTCATATGCCAGCAAACTTCCGCTTATTAAATCTGTTACTCATAGTGTGGTTAAGTGTTAGTGTCAACTCTTTTCGTTGCCCAAGAAAGATTTTGAAATGGTTGGCAAGGGTGTGGAGCTTTTCTTTGGAAGGAAGATCCTGATACTAAAGAGGGAGCAAAAGTGAGCTGGGACACTGTCTGTCCTCCTAAGAAGTTTCGAGGCCTCGGCATTCAAAGACTGGATTTGTGAAATCTTGCTTGTATTTTAAAGTGTCTGTGGAGTATTTGTTGAGGTGTGGTATCTATGTTTTTCCTGGTTTTATAGCTATTATCTTGACTGTAAACCAGAAGCTACTTATGCCTGGAAGAAGTTATTAAAAGTCGGGAATATTTTGAAACCCTGCATTAGATATATAGGGGGTAATATTTCGCTTGTATGATTTGTGACACAATACAGGGATCTTGCCAGAATCATTTCTCAATGAGAAAACTTATGAATCTTCTCTTCCTCCGCAGGCCAAAGTATCTCCTGTAATTTGTAACTCTCATTGGAAACATTATGTTACTAAAAAAGTGTGTTTTCATTCTTGTAGATAGCAATTGGGCAAAACTGGGGGGCGTGAAAAACGCCTCTTCCATCATTGTCTCCTTCCCCTTTGTTGTCTGCACCTCAATCACCTATGCTTCACCTCTCCACTCTGTCGTCCTCACCTCCATCACTGTCTCCATCTCATGATGATTTCATTAAAATCAAGTTTTGATCTTGCCATTTATTATTCCTCATACTCTACTCTTCTACCTGTAGTCACTTCTCTTCTCAGATTTGGCATCGGTTCCCCTGTCCATTGAAATGCTTCACAAGATTTCTTTGATCCAGCAAAAATGAAATAAAAATCTGGGATGTTATTAATGGACTGTTGCATTTGAATTTGGATTTTGCGCTCATCCAATTCTTTTGTTATCACTATGCTGTCTCATTCTCCAAGATTCTCTAAATCTTGCTTGCCTTTCAGATTACATTGAAATTCCATTGGTGAAGTTTTTTGGTACGACCCAGCGACCTATAGAAAGGTCTATATGCCCTTACTTCACCATTGCCTCAATGGTATCAAGTCTGGGAGGAGAAGATGCTGAAGGGGACCCTGAATGTGAGATTGCTCCTCATTATACAGACGAGGGGACATGCCACTGCAGGCTCTGTTCTTAAGATCTTGACTTCTGTGGAAATTTTTCCATGATTAGTTGGTTCTCAAATTTCTCACGGGGATAGGTATGTATATATGTTCTCTTTTGCCATTCATTAAGTGTCTGTTTTACCCTGATGTTCAATCCACTAAATGAATCAAAGTTTGGGCATAATTTATATGATTAATTAATAACAAAGACAAGTTTGTAAATGTTTGAAAGTTGCATCTCCTTGAAAAAGCGTAGCTCAGAACTTCAGATGGATAGAGCAAGTTCATGTCATTTTAGTGGCAGTCAGGTGCTCTAAATCTTCTTTCCTGTTTTTATCTGAAAACTCCATTTGAATACGTTTACTAAGTTGCGGAATGTACCTGACTAATTTCCCTTATATCTCTAATTCTGTTATGCAAAAATTACTTGTGCAATATTCACCAGAAGTGGAAGCAACTCGGTATTAACTTTTGTGTTTGCATTTACCGATACAAAGTACTTATTCTCACACATGCAATCTTCTCATTTCTGAACACACTGTGATGGACATCGAAATCTATGGGGAAACAGATTTATTGTGCCTCGACCCTTTCATTCCAGCATTTTACTCAGCATCCAAGATTAAGGAATGGTTTAGTTGATTTGAGTACAGACACAAATGAAGGCATTTCGCGTCCTGGATAGCACTCAATGAAATCTTTGCCCATTGTTCATATCGATAACTATTCATATTCTGCTTCATGGAATCAAATACGCATAGCCGTGCAGTTGCTGGTTGGCAAAGTTTAGAGGGTTGGTAGATTTGTTTCTGCTATTTCTTTTGACAGGCCGTTGGAAAGACTAATGATCATGGTTATTATCAGAATCTAGAAAGAATCTCTTCTGAAGGATTAGCAAATTATCACATTCTACTTGCTTCTTTCTAGCATTGTATCAAAGCACATCAATGGTTTACAATTTCTTGTCTTTTACACTTTTTGTTATCATTTCCCAGCTATCTCATTGACGTGATTATGTCCACATTCTTGTGCGCGTGTGAGGGATCAGTTCTATGCAAGGGGAGTGTTGAGTTATATATTATATATACATTTTTTTGTATGTACATTGCTTGGCACGTTTCTTAACAGCTTAATTTTTTACAAAAATGCATTTGTCTAACATGCAGCAATCAAATCAAACAGCATGACCAATCAGCCAGCCCTGTGTTCTTGTTTGATTCTTTCGTCCAGTAATTGTGGATTGTCTAGAAGACTTTCAGACAAGGATTATAAGCCTCTTGTAAAATCATCGAATTACAACAAGATCTAAAGCTTGGACAGTTAAAAGCCGCTCATATGCCAGCAAACTTCAGTTTATTAATCCTGTTTTTCATAGTGTGGTTAGCTTTTTTTTTTTTTTTTTTTTTGGTAAGTTAGTGTGGTTAGCTATTAGTGTCCACTCTTTTTGTTTCCCAAATAAAGTTTTTGAAATGGTTGAGCGAAAGTGTAGAGCTTTCCTTTGGAGGGAGCAAAAGTTAGACGGAACACTGTCTGACCTCCTAAGCAGTTTGGAGGCCTTGGCATTCGAAGACTGGATTTGTGAAATCTTCTTGTATTTTAAATTCTGTGGAGTATTTTGTTGAGTTGTGGTCTCTATGTTTTGCCTGGCTCTATAGCTATCATCTTGACCGTAAACGAGCTGTACTTACGCTTGGAAGAATTTATTACAAGTCGGGAATATATTGAAACCCCGCATTACACAAACAATGGAAAATGAAGATAATATTTCTCTTTGGTGCGAATTCTGGCACCAAGCCGGAATCATTCTCGAGGAGAATAGTTTATGACTCTTCTCTACTCTTCTCTGCAGGCCAACGGATCGGCTGCAATACGTAACTCTCATTGGAAATGCCTGCTGCTAGGTCTGAGGAGTTAATTACCATACAAGCTGCAGTTTGTGGTGTGTTTTTCCTAGTTCCTCAGCTGCAAACAAAGGTGTTTTTTGCACAGCTTCTTCAAATGGTTGTCTCAACTTTTTTGTTGCATAGGATATTTTCGGAAACAAGGATGCTGATGTTGACTGGCACAAACTTGGGTGGTTCTCCCCTAATTTCCCAAGATTTGGCTTTATTTTTCAGTTAGTAATACATGATAAACTTCCCACTGTTGAGAGGATTAACAGTTGGTCTGTTGGGAGTACTAGATCTCTCTCTTGTTCTGCGATCTAAGCATTGAATATTGCTTTCATCTATTTATCGAGTGTAGTTTCTCCAATCAAGTATGGAGAAAGGTGCTGCAGCTTTGTTTGATTCATCTGACTCCTGGAGTTTGCAATTGTGAATTCGGTTTAGATGCAACAAGCTGCTCGGGGAAGGATTTTCAGAAGTGTCTATTGCAGTTTATATGCAAACTACTGCATCTATTATAACTTGAAGTCCATGAATAATTTGTTGCATTTACATGGCTCCTTAGATGTTTAATGAAATCAAAATTATCAAGTTCTGTTAGGCATAGTTTTGAGGGTTGCTTTGGTCTCAAAATAAGATTGGCACTGATGAGCATTATAGGTTGTGTTGCTTGGAACCTAACTTTGTGAAAACTATTAAGCTAGGGTGAAGGTTTTTCTGACCTGGTGCTTATTTTTGCTCTTTGGTGTGTAGAGTTGCATGTTTTCCTCTGTCGTCTCTATGCTTGTGATACAGGTATCAACTTCAACCCTCTTGTTTGGGGTCTAATTCTTTATGAGGTCCAATTTCTATATCACTGGCCTTTGCATTTCTTCAAATAGTTCTTGAGGAAGAACCCCAATCCATGAAAGGGAGTTGCTATAAGAGTAAGAAAGTAAGTACTTATTTAACTACAAGATTCAAAGAGAGATTTTACCGCATTCTACTCTCTTCTTTTTTTTATTGGTTCATGGTAATTTCATTTAGTTATGTCTGCATGAAATTCGACCTCCGAAATTCTGCTTTCTCTCGTGGTTATTCGTCATTTCGTCCTCATGGGATCATGAGGGTGTTCGTGCTTGTGCTTACTTTTCATTTAATGAAAAGCAAAGTTTGCCGGTGAAGACCTGTTCCAAGAAGCAGCCCTACGTCTTTGACAAGAAAAATCCAACTTACGTGGCAATTTGCCCACTTCAAAGTTCAAACTCGTGTCCTTTAAACTATGTTGAAAACAATAAATACAATTTTGAAAAAGGAGATAACTGGAGAAACTTGGCCATATTTTAATATGACTTTAACGTGGTGAATTGGTATCCTCACAGCGTGGAATTGGGAAGACGTGTGCTTACTTGCGCTCTTTGTATTTGCTACATCCGGATAATAAGGTCTTATGCTCGCGCTATTACTTAGATAAATCCTAATAATAAATGCAGCACATTGTTGCTGAAAGTGATTTATTTGGGTTTGTTTGGTTTTTTATATTTTTTTATTGCAAGAGCTTTGTATGATTAGGTATTATAGCGAGAAATGAAAGCAGAATAGAAAGCATGAGAAAAATTTAGTAGATAGTTCAATTGATGGTCGCATAAGGTTGAAGATTATCTATCATGCTCAATGTCTCCATTAGGCGTCTCAATAACTCTAAGTGTACATTCCATCATGAATTTCACAATTAATCCATATTCACATGAATTAGTGATTAAGATGAGTGAGATACTAATTACCAAATTACAGGGCACAAACAGAGATAAAGGATCTCATTCCCCCGGTAAGTACACAATAAAATCCCTAGAAGACCGACCTATATGAAAGCTTCGTAAACTCGACTCTAACCTAAAACATTAAGATGGAATAGTTGACCAATTCGTTGATCATAAACAGGAGAAAGTAGCCTTCTAATGCTGCTCTTGCCTTTGCCCACTCCACCTTCAAGCCTGTTTTTCCTCATTTTTATGTAACACTAAAAAAATATAAATTTTTATGTACTTGGCAATCCTTGACACAAAGAATACATGATAATAACAGAAAAACTCGACAGAAAACCAATGTGTGTATATATATACACATATTAATCTTGAGTTTGTCCGATGTGCATATGCTATAATATTGATACGATATGAAATACTTGATTGATCTTCAAACAAAATTAATAAAGAGGGTCATATTCACTGTCAATAAATATTTATCACATCACTTCACCGAAATATTTATCTTATCACTTCACCGAATTGGTAAACCAGTGGTAGGTCTCCTAGCATTATCCTATATCATTCCTCTCTATTTTTTATGGGTTTCCTTATGCTAATCAACTTGCCAGAGATGGCTGATTTGTAGCTTCATCTTGTTGATGCCTACTGTCCTTCTCAGAAGATTTAGAGATGTTGGGATCCTTATACCTACCTACTCAACATAAACCCTCTCATTGAGGATGATTCAGCATCAGAAAAATGTAATGCGTGTGTATCTCAACTACGATGCTCGTGGCCTCATCAATGAAACGCTAGACTATTCACAGATTTGTCACAATTTCTTGCTTCTTTCGTCTTTGGCCCAAAAGGACTTATCACCATGGAAGAAATGGCGAAATGGCCATTAAGTCAACGATTTGAAGTGTGCAATGCACGTAGCTAATTAGGAAGTCCTTCGGAAGCTGCCATGTGTCTTGAACAGCCAGATTTTTGGGAAACTTCTCCTAACAAGAAAAATTTGAACGATAAACATCAACGGTTCACGTGATTTTAGTTGGAGCTTACAAAGTATTGACTTTTTTAAATATCTCAGGACCTAAATTCTAGAATACTTTTGAAATAAAGAATGCAAAGTACAAATTTTCAAACAAGAGGATGGAAAGTGTAATTGAAGGGAACATAAAACATGAAAATTTTGTAATTTGTCCTATTATACTTTACCATACCTCTCACCACTCTAAGAAATGATAAGGTTATTTGCCAACACGAATGATACTTTTCTCTTGATGACAAAGAAGCTACTTTCTCTAGGTAAAATCTAAATTCATGAAATACTCTACTATTCTTATGAGTTAGGTAGCAGGCTGATTAAAAAAATTGATTGAACTACCTAATCAATCATGGAATTATTTGCATCCCGTGATATGAAAATTTTGAATTATACAGACATATAATTCTCCTGTGTATTAATAATTTAATCCATTAAGCTAATCTGGCGGCTTAATCAACTTTGTCTCCTTTTCCTTCCCCTTGGAGCTGTCCTTTTAGTCTAATAGGCTTCTAGAAAAGAAAGGCAGTCTTTCCCGTGATCTTAATTCTTAAGCATCAAGGCGATGAAGATTGGGAAACTTCCATATGAATTCAGACATAAAGCAACTGCTATCCTTTATTGACTTTTCCAATACATATGTACCCAGATAATCATTGTATGGCTCTTAATCAAGAGACTTGTTCATAAAAACCCCTAAATATTCAGGATGGATTTGGTTGAATGAAAACGGTAGTCAATACAAGTTGGCTACATGGACCGGCATTCGATTCGGATGCGAGCAGAGCTTGGCTTCATATCACCGTGATTCTCGCTTAGAGCGATCTCAGAGTTCATACTCGTTACTCTATAGAAGGTGCCCTATCCAATTACGTGATTCATATTATTGGAGTGGTTCGCAAAAATTCGCAGGATCAATCAAGCCAAAAGGTCCTTATGTCCGGTGTTATTATAAAACAAAACAAAATGAAGTCAAACATGACATGAGAACCGATGGAAAACTGATGTTTGTATTTTGTTGAACTATTCAAAGGAAAAAAAAAAATAATACCTCCAACCAAGAATTCAAAGTTGAGGAAAAACTTGTAATTCTAGAAGAGTTTCTCAAAAAAAAAAAAATTACAACCTCAACAACCTGTTTCAAACGTTGATGTATTCTAATGTCTGAAGAAGCTTCTGTACTGATCAAATCCTCCTTGACAACAATGTCAATGGTCACCAATCTCCTTTTGTATATATATCTGGTGAAAAGGTTTTAGTATTTCAATCTCCACAACCTTATACAACGCCCAAATACGTTACTTACCTCCTAGCCCTTCCCCTCTCTCCCTCTCCCTCATATTTTCTCTGCTCCTGAAGAGATGGCTTCTTCCACAACCATGGCTTTTTTAGCTCTTCTTGTTGTGCTCCTCCCTATGGCTGCTACTGCTGCTGACAGTTTGACTCCTTTCATTGGTATATATTGCCCGCTCTTCTTTCTTAGCTATTGTCGCCACACACGGGGCCTGCAAAAACAGCTTCCGATTTTCACATCTGCATCGCATTCACGAATAACAACAACCGATAATGGACTGATCTTCTTGCTCGGTTTCAATCAATTTTGCAGAGGAGCTATGCAACGAAGTGGAATGTGGAAAGGGGTCGTGCGTTGTGAACACTAGCGCTACATTCAGATTCGAATGCCAGTGCGATGCAGGTTGGAAGCGGACACGCCTCGACAATGAAGATGACTACAAGTTCCTTCCCTGTGTCATCCCAAACTGTGAGCATACTCTTCTCTAATCACTCTGTGTTCACAAGGTTGCAGGAATTGAACAGCAGATAAAGCAAACACCTTGCCCTGAAGCAAGAAATCATTTAACTGGTTCTCTGCGGTAAAATGGGAAAAGAAGTATGATTTTCCAATTTATGCTAAAGTTAAATGGCGAAATACATGGATCATGTGACTATGAGAAGATAAATGAAAAACTAATCCTTGAACATGAAGCTCGAGAGTTTGATCTGCAGACTCTGTGCAGTACCTCACATAAACATACATCTTATATGCTGAGGGTTCATATGAATTGTGTTGCCTAGGTGGACAGATGCTTAAGTTGCAAATCTTCTCTTTATGCAGGTTCTGTTGAGTACTCCTGCATGCCCGCGCCTCCGCCGGTCCCTTCTGCTCCACACAACACATCTGTCTTCGATCGTAAATCATCTTCACTTCGCTCATCCTTTCAATACATAAGTCATATTGTGGGAAAAATTCTAAGCGGTTTCTGGGTTTTCTTTTTAGCTTGCTACTGGATATATTGTGGAGGAGGAACATGCACAAAGTCCTCGACTTACGAGCACACTTGCCAGTGCGATGCCGGTTACACAAATCTCATGAATGTCAGCGTCTACCCGTGCTTTAGTGACTGTAAGATATAAACTCAAAGACTCGAGATTGCAATTCGTACCAATTCCCAGTTTTTCCACTCATGTGTACCTTCCTTTTAACGTGTCTCGTGTTGGATTCTCTAAAGGTGCAATCGGTAATGACTGTGAAAAGCTCGGAATCAAAGTTTCCAACTCGTCTGCTACAGAATCAGACAGCGGAAGCTATGGTGAGATTCTAAAAGCCTCTCTCTCTCGATCTTATCTTTTTTTATGGCCAAAACAAGTTCTCCCAAGGACTAGTTACTTGCTTCCTAAGGTTTCAATGAAGTCAAAAAAGAGAAGTCCATCCTTCATGATCAGTACTTATCGATGACCATGTAGTTCAATCTGAAATGGCAGCTATAAACATAATCACACCTCCAAATCATCAATTTTTTTAAGAACAATAAACAGGGCATTTATTAACTACAATCTAGCGAAATTTTCACCAAACCTAATGCCTAATTTCTTGTTTCTCATCAGCGCACATGTTCCTACCTGGGAAGTTGCTGTGGATGACCATCTTCACAGCATCCATGGCTTTAGTTCTACGGAACTAGAAGAGGGAGTCATCGTGAGACCGAGGCTTCATGTGTTGTTGTACTAAAGCCGTATAAATTATACTTACTTTCGATTTGTGCAATTGCTTACGTTACACTTTGTTCTTTATTTGTTGAAGTGACATTCTTGTGTAAAATTGTTATAGGAACATGTCAATTTTATGATTGACAATACACTACACTACATTACATGTATAAAAGAGAGTGCTTTCACTCCTTTCACTTGTTGAAGTGACATTCTTGTGTAAAATTGCTATAGGAACATGTCAATTTTATGATTGACGCTACACTACACTACATTACATGCATAAAAGAGTGCTTTCACTCCTCCTTTCACTGAGGTGTCCGAAGATTGCAACCATTATAGGATCAAACATTACTGGCGTTTCGCAAAACATCTTGATTGCGCGTTTCTTCACTTTTCTTTTAGCTTTCAGCCCAGCAAACAGAGCTATTGATGCCCTAGACACAGCACTGTTTTTCAAAATCAGTCGCGTCGCATCATTGCTCGATAATTTCATGGAAATATTTGATCTTCGCAGAGTGATTCAGATGCTGATGAATAGTAGTCACAGATAAAGGTGATAGATCGTAAAAACCTGATAGGCCATATAATAGCAAACAGAGAGAACGGCGGCTAATAAAGATGAATCCATCATATTTTCTGAATCCTGAAAATGAAACTAGAAATCTTAACATCCTCAATTAGCAGGTCCATCTTTTAGTCGCACTCTCTCCATTTCTATACCAATAGCCAGTATTTGCGAATATCGGTTTCCTCAAAAGAAACTCAAACAAAAGAGTATTGTCATGTATCATGCATGAATGCAAAAATGGTTCAAAATTAAAGGCCAAATCGCTCTGCCCAAGAAACCTCTGGTTTTTATCTCCCTTCAGTTGAATCACTTCCATAGTCTTATCAGCAACATGAAATGATAAATGAAGGATATGCAACAGTCGACAGGAGTGTACTCACATGTTACAACCTCGAACGCAATCGTCTATCATAACAGCTGAAACTGATGAGCAGAGTATACTCAAAATGGCTTGATAATAAGCATTACAAGGGCTGCCGCAAATTGGAAGATTTACACTTTAAACATGGGAGGACCCATCTAGACATTTGAGTTGTTTACAACAAATTGAACATGATTACCCATCAAAGAGATGCAAGATACGGTCTATTTGAATCTAATGAAGATTACAATTCTCACCGAGGTGACTGCTGGGCAAAAATGTTACTTCGTCTTCACATCTACGCCGGTTTTTCCTGCAATAATCACAGCGGTTGCCATGTTCAGGAACAACCCGTGCTCCACCACTCCCTCCAGCGAAGATATCTCCTTTCCTGCAGTGGGACCGTCCTTAATTGGAGTCTTGAAATACAAGTCCACGATGTAGTTTGAGTTATCTGTCACGTAAGGCTTCCCGTCTTGATTCAACCGTAGCTTTGCGTCACACCCTTCTTCATTGAACAACTCTTGAAGTCTCACCTATCAATATCAGAATTCCCAAAATGATCAGCTTCTCAAAATGTCAAGAACTGAATAATATCATGAGGAATTCCTACTAGCTAAATTCTCCGTCGATTTCAGTTGGGTCACAAAATGACTACCATGTACTGCAAATGCATTGTCCTCTAAACTACAACTAATGCAGAGTTTCTATTCAACAATGTTCAAGAGTACTTAAAAGGCTCTGGTTTCATGTCTTGAATTTTACGGGTACCCAAAGCCTTCCAGTCACACCTTCACATAACTGCTGACTGAAAAACAAAATGCAAAGCCAATTTTCAAGTTCTTTCCAAGACATTTTCTTTAAAACAAGGTGAATTGTCTCCAGTCAACCGATAGAACACATCCAATCCCATCTAAGAACCGAACCCACAATTCGAATACTGCAACACTCATCTTTAACTCCGCTAACCACAACGATTATCTAACCGGTCAAGGAACAAAGATTTCCTGTTACCTTCATCCATCTAACAACCCCATTTCATGATCGAACAGTCCACTCTGCTACACTCATCTTAAATCCACAAAGCAAGTTTTTTTCACTCCTAACGCAACAATTTCATAATTACAAAAAAAGAAAAATCCGCCTTTTTCGCCACATTCGGAAGCACTTGCCCTGGACTCGAAACAGATTGACATTTACCAGATTGTACTTCCAACAGAACTGCACGACCTCGACCGGCATGGCCAGGCCACTCCCGCCCAACCCGTCGACGAGCTTGGTCTCGTCGGCGACCACCACGAACTCCTTGCTCGCGGCCTCCACCATCTTCTCCCGCAGCAGCGCGCCGCCCCGCCCCTTCACCAGGTTCAGGTACGGGTCGACCTCGTCGGCGCCGTCGATCGCCAGGTCGATCCGGGGGTGGTCGTCGAGGATGGAGAGCGGGATCCCCAGCCCCCGCGCCTGCTCCTCCGTGCGCTTCGACGTCGGGACCCCGACGATGTCCTTCAGCTGGCCGGCCTTGAGCAGCTCGCCGAGCTTGGCGACGACGAAGGCGGCGGTGGAGCCCGTGCCGAGGCCGAGCACCATGCCACTGCGCACGTACTCGACGGCCTTGTCGGCAGCGAGCTTCTTGAGGTCGTCCTGGGTGAGGGCCGGGGCGGTGAGGGCCTTGACGGAGAATGGCCGCGCCCGGCGGGGGGCGCGCGGGGTGAGGGCCCTCGGGGCGCGCAGGAGGAGGCGGGAGTGGGAGGAGGAGGAGGAGGAGGAGAGGGAGGATAATGCGGCGGCGGTGGCGGTGCTGGTGGCGGCGGCGGCGATGGCCATGGCGAGGAGAGAGAAAGAGAAGAGAGAGAGAGAGAGAGAGTGAGGAATGGGAGGCTGGTCTTTTGCCGCTGCTCATCCTCGTGTTTTGTTCTTTCTTCTGCCGTTTGGGATATGTCAAAGGAGATGCCTTTTTTGGCTTTATTTATTTTTTCTTGAATATGAATAGGATCCTAAATTTTATGTATGATGTGTAATGGAATTTTAAATTGTTTATTTTGTATGATCAAATCCTAATTTTCTTTTTTTTTTCAAAGTATGCAATGTGGCGTTTTCGATGAACAGTACCGAAAATTATTAACAAGTCACTTAAACGATTGGCTACACTAAGCTTTGATTACATTTTTTTAATAAGTAATTAGGATAAGTGTATTGAAAATCATAAAATCTGTCACAAAGTATAATCTGGTTTTAAAATCTAGTTTTAAAATTTTAGAAAAGTATAATTAAATCATAAAACTTGTTATAAAATGCAATCAAGTCCTATAACTTTTTAAAAAGTGCAATGAAATTTTAAAACTTGTCAAATTAATTTCATCAAGTCCATTCGTTAATTGCATATTTTGAAAGTTTCAATATTCAATTGCTGTTTTGTAATAAATTTTAATACTTGATTAAACTTTTTGAAAATTTTAAAACTCAATTACACTTTCTGACAAGTTTTAGGACTTTTAGTCGATTTATTTTCAAGAAATATTTTTAACAAATCTACCCGAAGTGGTGAATATAGGGTAATAAGAGCTTATCGGAGGAAATAAAATTGCTGAAATTAATTTATGGCTGGATTGCACCTTCCAATAAAGGTTTAGAATTTAACTTGCATTGATTGAAATGTGTAGGACTTGATCATATTCCATACATATGATTTAGGTCTTTTATGAATTTTTTTCTCAATTAATGTAAAAAACTCTGATAGTGATGGAGTCACTATTATTTGGCTTATTTATGTGTGAATTTAGGGCAACATCCCTTTCGTGACAATATAGTATAATATACTTTTGAAAGTCTAAAATAGATCCTATGGAAATATTAATAGTTTATCATAACCCTTTTGAAAAAATATGACATGCATGGACCTAAGTTCACAATCCCATGGATTGACCATTTTAATGAGGGGTTTATTAGTTGGGATCGATCCTAGCAGGAGCTTGTTCATTGAAATGGCCATTGTTCCCATCGGCAGCATTCGGGTTTATCTCGGAAAGCCGATGTCGACCAATTTTCCTTTCATTCGTCCTACTTTTGGAGGCATCTATGAGTCTCTTGACATTAGTTTTGAAATATTTATGGATGATTCCTTATCTTTCGAAGGTTGGTTCTAAGGCTTGAATTGCTCATTCGGTCACTTTATTAGTCATGGGATCAGTCATCCTCTCAATAATTCCACGAATCCTCGTTATTACCGTCTCGTTTTGTTGATCGAGATGGTTAGTGATTTGATTTTTTTTTTCTTCTTTTGATTCTCTTACCATATTGCCCCAGCGTAGATTCATCTGGGCAGTGAGTTCAACCTGTTTAGCACTTTCAATCCCAATGCTAGCATTCGAGGCCTCAAATGTTTATCTACTTTACTTAAAAGCTTTATCCTGAATTCCTAAAGACGAATCGAGCGAATAGATCAAAGGCCATCTTTTCTTGCACATTCTTGGCGGCAGACTTAGACGGTGGTCTTCCATCCCTATTATATTATCATTAGCCTTTTGTGGGATTTTAATGGGTTGGGAATGGTAGTCAACTCTTAATTATTGGGAGGCGTTGGCTTCTGAACCCTAAAGACCGTGCTACATAGATTTTTGTCAAAGTTGTAATCACAAGAAACTCAAATCGAGAATGATCGGTGGGCCAGCAGAAGTGTCAAATTTTGACTACAAATCAAAAGTGATTGGATTCTAACGTCCCTGAAGCCCGAAGGATTTTGTAAATTGTGCGTAGACGATAGATTGAAAATAATTAAAGAAATGGCATCAAAGATGTCACTCTATGATGATTGTATCTGAACACGAACTTCATAGTGGAGATGACAGCAGCGCGTAAAGAAGGTTAAAAAAATCTTACCGGGCATGGCTAGAAAGCTTTTGTAATCTAAGGTGAGCACTAAAGTTAGAAATCCTAATCATATTCAAAATTAAAGTCGAATTTCAGAAGAAGTTTGATCTAAATAGATATGTTACAAGATAGATATGTTACAAGTTACTTTCTGAACTTCAAAATTTGACGTGCTCCTCATGATTTTTTGATGTGATCGCTTTTTCATCTGTCCTTTTGTGATTGATGCTTATACTTTCAAATGGGTTATCTTGTTATGCATTTTGATCCTCCTACATAGGAATCTCCGACTACCTTGACTTGCCCATTACTTTAAAGATGATTGGTAACCACTCTTGATTTTTTCCTCCTTGATTAAGTCTTTAACTTGTGTGCATGCTTCCAATCATTCAATAGCGAGTACGTGTCATGTCTCCACTTAAACTTCATCTATTGAAAACTACCGATCGATGAACTCATCAGACATTCCATTGATAGGCCTTACAAGTCCGTTGAGCAGTCATGATCTCAATAATCAAGAA
This sequence comes from Eucalyptus virginea, assembly GCA_014182375.1. NCBI lineage: Eukaryota > Viridiplantae > Streptophyta > Magnoliopsida > Myrtales > Myrtaceae > Eucalyptus > Eucalyptus virginea. Next base: position 28,896,062 of record CM024515.1, read on the forward strand.
GATTGTCATCCACCAATTGATCTTCATAGGTCAAAAATATTGTCATGGCCCAATCTCGGCCATCACATTCACCTTCTTTAAGCCCGAGCCTAAATTTTGAGCACGACAAACTCAACTCCGCCTATCAACACTAATCAAGGATGGTATCCGTCATGATTCGCCAAGCTAGCTTGTCAAATAAAAACCATAACATTTTCGTCCTATAGTACAACTGGCATACCACACAACCGTGCGACGCATCATCATAATTAAGTACCAAAATACCGTAAGCCCGGATCACAAAAGACACCCGATGGAACCGGGGGCACCCTGGAAATTCCCGAGGAGGACGAGCTAAACACGCAAAACGACGGCGTCGCCCCGCACGCAAAAAGATTCCCCCTTTTTCCCCCGAATTCTCTTCAAAGCATTTCTCTCTCTCTCTCTTTCTCTCTCTCGCGTCGAAGCATCCGAAATCGCTGCGCTCCGATTCCTGTGCGACCTCTCCGATCGACGAATCCGCCCGCCATGTCTGCAGAATCAGCCAGCGCAATCCAAAGAAACCAGGTGAACCCCTTCTCCCGTACGCTTTCTCTCTCTATCTGGGTGTGGCTGAAGATGGGGAGGATCTGATGTCGGAAGTTTTTCGTTTTGCCGGCGATTGGGTTTGTCCCAGGTTGACCTGTCGGACTTCATTGACTGGTCCGGCGTCGAGTGCCTCAACCAGAGCGCCGCCCACTCCCTCCCCAACGCCCTCAAGCAGGTGACTCCTTCGGTCCTCTTCCTCTTCCGCTTGCTCTTCTCCGTTGTTGTCTTGCGATGGGACGGGAAATTCGAGAGCAGCGTCGTTGCCGAGCTTCACGGGGTGTTTTGTTTCGCATTGAGTTTGTGGTTGGGCGTTTCTGGAGGCGTGAATTTCCGGGCCCTCGAACTAGTTGCGGCGGGGCGGGGCTGACTTTGATTAGGGTGGCGCGATTTCGAGACCTGGGAACTTTGCAAAATCTTAACTTGGGGTGGGGGAAACAAAACCCATGAATTCTGTGATTGGATTTCATGTACTATACGAGGTGATTACCGAAGAAAATTACACTGCCCGGCCGACGGGACGAGGGTGATGGCCTTGAGGTCCCCCCTTAGGTGGTCCGTCTTTGCCTCTATCAAATTGGGATTGATATGTTTCCTTTTTTTTAAAATGGACAAAATTATGTAGAAGCTATAATCGGAGCAGTTAGGTCAATGCCCTTGTCCTATCACTCCTGGTTGGGGCTTCCAATTGCTTTCTGTGTTTTGTTGGTACATAATGGTAGAGGAAAACAATCGATTCTCCATTTGTGAAGATTGCAAATTAAAGGGAATATAGCAGAAATCAACTGATGATCCTTAATGTTTGGCCATCGCACTTAGGAAAAAAAGCTTTTCATTTTTAGTCTTTGAAGTTTAAAATTAGTCAATGTTTGGACCTGGACATACTCGTTTTTGGTGGAGCCACTAGGAATGTAATCTATTGGTCTCTCAACCTCATTTTGGATGATGTGGTGCATTTTTTTACTTTTTTTTTATCATTTTATCAAAAGAATCCTCAGTTAGAGAGCCAGATCATAATTATATAGCTTAGTCTTGTCAGATTTCTTCAGCTTCATTATAAATATTTTCATTACATGAGATGGAGGGAGCAACCAGTCAATTTAAAGCGAATGCTTAAGAACTATAAATGTCAACAATTTAGCTTTAGGGGCTTAAATGCAAAACTGGATAAAGTTTAGGGACTAGGCATTGTTTTCCTTATTCTTGAAACCACTAGGCTTGCTTCATGTAGTTGCAAGGTCTTGTCAGATTGGTATAAGATGCCTCTTTCTGTATTTTTCATCCCTGACGAAATTTAATATGTTTTCTTTCATAGAAAACTGTTTCTTTTATGCATGAGTTTACAAATCTTCTCGATTTTATATCATTGTTCATTCTTGTCTTAGTTGATGTCTGTGTCAAACCTATAGCACCAAGTTATATCTATCTACAAGGAGGTTCTAAGTTTAAAAATAGCTAATTTTACTTTGTGCATCAGGCAGTTAGAGATTAGGACTGAGACAGAACTTCATATGTGGAAAATTAGAGGTCACATTGAAGAACACAATAAAAATTGCAAAGCTCTTGTCCTTTCGAATACCATTTATGTTTATACCTTTGCTGATGTCTGGAGACTGTTGTCTTTTACCGTACTTTAAAGTTAAGTTTGGGCGCTGAATTTTCACATGAACTCTCAAACTCTTGACTGGGCATCATAGAAGCTCTCTGATACGTTGATCTCCATTGTTTGATGTGCAAAAGATAGTTATGAGCATGATTTTCACAGGGCATTATTTTTCCTTGGAATAGGGTTACAGAGAAGATGATGGTTTGCTTTTAGAGAGTGATGCAGATGAACAGCTTTTGATGTATATACCTTTCACCCAAGTAGTGAAATTATATGCTCTTGTCGTAAAAGGCCCTGAAGAGGAAGGTATAATGATCATAGTGGCTATCTTTCCCTAGTTCTTTAATTGAGCGTGTAGAATTACAAACTTTTTAGAATTTTACTGAGCGACTTTTTATGTAGGTCCTAAGACAGTGAAGCTGTTTTCTAACAGAGAACACATGGGGTTTAGGTGAGATAGCCTGATGATTGCATTGATTTAATATACGTTGATGAAGGAAGAATCTTATTGTTCCTCTTTCTGACAATGAATATGACAGTAATGTCAATGATTTCCCTCCAAGCGACACAGCAGTTTTATCAGAAGATAATCTTAAGGTAGAGTTCCTGCTTTTGCTGGTCATTTGACTTATCCTTCCCTGAGGTTTTGCACTTAAGATAACTGGAAGATGCATCGATCTTTGAGGGTAAGAATAATGATTGTTAATGTTTGTTTTCTAAGAAGTTGTCATTTTTTGTGTAGGGAAAGCCAGTTGTCTTGAAGTATGTCAAATTTCAAAATGTTCGCAGGTAGTTAATTGTTGATATCCTAATATTACTTTTCTTTCATGATTTGCAGTTTTTCACCAAATTTCTCTTTTTAAATGTGTTTCAGCTTGACAATCTTTATTGAAGACAATCAGTCTGGTTCTGACATCACAAAAGTGCAGAAGATTGCAATGCATGGAACCACGTACGTTCTCCCTTTTTGTAGATTACCACTCACCTGTATTTGGTGCTACAATCAGAGTTAAAAGGAAAGGAACAAAATAGATAAACACCGAACTGGAAAAAGGAAGTTTGACAAAAGAGAGATGGTTACTGGCTAGCATTAGTTTCTGGCCTTCATATTGCTTTTGTAAATTGTGCTGGTTGCTTGTTGGATGAAATACTACCCAATCCCACTAACATGATAGTTTTGTAGCTTATTTATTTAAACAGTCATTATTAAGATATTTTGCTGGAACATCATGAACATAAGCACAGTGAGTGCTAGGGGATAGGGCAGGGCAGAGCAAGGGAAGATTAAGAGATATATATTGTGAAAAGTAATAGATATTGCCATCCCTTTTAGCAAATTGGCAAGATTAATAGATATTGCGACTTTAAAAAAGGGGGAACAATAGCTAGAAGTTCATGAGGAAAAGAAAGAATGGAGCATTATTAACTACAGTTGAAGCAAATTGACCTGTAGAACAATCATCTACGACAAGTTGGGAAAAATGGGGTCGTAGGAGCTTAAGCTGGATGAAAGGGAATTTTGCATTGAATTTGGAATGGAGTAGATTGTATTTGGTTGTATCTGAATATGCACATGGCTTAAAAAAATGTAGGAAATGATCTATGAAAAGCCTGAGGACTGGCATAATGTATGTTTATGCTTGGTGGAATTGGAGAAAGATTGAACTGGGATGTCTCTTGAGGCTTTTGATAAAAATTAAGTACTGAATTTTAAGTGTTGGTAATCTTAATTGCTGAAAATAAAAATAAAAAGTTGTTTGATGATAATTGAAAAATAATAGGTAAAGTTTGTTAATTTCTCACCAAAGATGTAACAATTACAATCATTGATAGGATTTAGCTATAAATTTGGCAAGATTTTAGTTGTCATTGATTACTTTTGCTATTGAATGAATTAAGTAAGCCCTCTCTTGGTTACCGCATTAATGGATTTTTTTGGCTTCTATTAAGTCAATACTAAGTAAGGTTACCAAACATGTTTAATCTCCAATGAATTTTCATTCAATACCTAATTAGGTTTATTAAATGGGCCCTTAGTTACCATGTTTGCCTAAATAGCAACTTGTCCTGTGTATATTTGCTAGCGAAGGTTGCTTAACTTTGCTTTTGACTTATTTAAATGAACCTGCATTTCTCTTCTCTTAGGGAGGTAAAAGCAATCCCTTTTGACAACTGTTTCTTGGTTGTCTGGCCTTTGGCCTCCCTGTTTCCCTCATCTTTTTAATCCTGTGAATCTTTGTTTGAGCAGGCATCAATCGCTTTATTTCTCTTCATTATCCTTTCCTAGTTTCTTTGCTTTTGATGTCTTTGCTTATGGTAGTGCTAGTTGCCATACACATTCTAAACAGGCTAGGTGGTGCTGCTGCAAGCAATCTCCCTTCATCTGGATCTGCATTTCTCCAGATTCTCATAATTCTTCTGTTGGCTTGCTTGTGCAGGGTGGAAACGACAGACATGAAGGGTCTGAAGAAGGTCGAGGACCATTGATGTTGGAGTAAACGAAAACGCTGGAGACTATTTGTATCAAGGGAAAGCAGTGTCGTTAGTGCGAAAATTCTCCAATTCCTCTCGAAATTTTGCTCGCCTTATATGAATCTAAGTGACCAATTGTCCCGAACAACTTTATATCACTTTGTGTCATAGAGAAGGATCAACTTCTTTTGGCGTTGTTGTGACACCTTCATTACGACTGTATCTTACCGAACAAGATCTATCGGCGAGATATGTGCTTGAACTGATGTTTTCTCCAGACGGGCCACATTTAGCAGCATTGATTCCGTGAATTAATGAAAACGTGTCCTTGTTTTCTTCCGGGGTGAAATATGGCATGTTTGGTACCGCGACTGGGCTTCCGTGAGCATCCTTAGGCAGATGTCTGATTCCACATTGGGCGCTTGATGTGGTAAAAGGAGATGACAAATTGTGCGACAAACTTTAGAAAAGGGCCTGCAAAAAGTTGTCTGCTGAAATGAAGAGACAAGATCTCTTTAACCAACCTATAAGCTACTCACCTTTTAGAGGAATTCCATGTAATTGATGACCATGTGTGATGCTGATATGACATTTTGAGAGCTCGTGGGTCGTGTGACAGCTCTCTCAGCAGTTCCTTTTGTTCTTTTCTTGAGAAGGTTGCCCCTTTGAATGTACTCAACCTTCTCCCTCCTTCACCTACCCCCATCCCCTCCTCTCTTCCCCATTCCAATCCAACCACTCGTCCTACGTCCCGTCCCCATTTCTGCACCTCTCAATGCCTCCCCCACGGGTCAGATGAACTCCATCAATCGCAACCACTGATCTTGAGGATATCATTTAATTATCACGATGCCATCCTGTCATGGCTAGAACGCTCTCTAACCTATATGGACCAATGTAATTCGGGAGGATGAATCATTGATCTGAAACCGACGTTAAGGTTATGGGCAGCACATGGGTTGCTCTTATTTATAAATGTGGGCAATTCTTTATTCAGTAACGCAAGAAGCACCTTGATCTCTCTCTCACATCCACCACACCAAGAACCAATAAGTCAGGAAAGAACAAATTTACGCTAGCAAGAATAGAGAATGATGGACTCTTCTAATAAGGGTGCGTTTGGGAACCACTTTCCAAAGCCCCTTTAAAGTCTAAAGATACTTGGGCAAATGCTAGCCCGTTTGGCAAAAAATTTTGAGCCTCCATTCCCTAAATGCCAGCATTGTGAAGCCGAAAGCCCAAGGCAGGAGGGACCTGCCTTGGGCTTTCGGCTTTTTCGGCATGCCCACACGGGCACTGTTCATATTTTTTTTTTTTCCGAAATTGTCCTCACGAATTTTTTATTTTTCCAGTTCTTGCCCTTGTGTCGCAACTGTTCATCTTCTCCGGGGGGTTTGGCTCTGGCTGCCTGCGAGCGGCCGGCGACTGCTAGAGGGACTCCGGTGATCGTCGGGGGGTGGCGCGACCGACGCCGGAGGTGGCGCGACCGAGGGCTGGCTCGCTGCAACCTAGATCTGGGCCGGCAGGCGATCTTCTTCTTCCGCGAGCGATCGCCGGCGACAGTCGCTCAGACGACTGACGCCGAGGGGTGGCGCGACCGCTGCGACCCACGGCGAGGTCTGGGTCACCGCGACCCAGATCTGGGGCGGCAGGGTCGCGGGAGGACCTTGCCGCCCCCGATATGGGTCATGCGACCGCGCGGCCCTCAGATCTGGGTCGCGGCGGCATCGCGCGACCTCCCGCGACCCCGCCCCCGCGCGACCCCGCCGCGACCCAGATCCGGGGCGGCGAGGTCCTCCCGCGACCTCGCTGCCCCAGATCCGGCATTGCCGGAGGTCGCCGGCGGCCACTGCCCTTTTGGTCAATTTTTTTTAGTTTTTCTTTTGATAATTTTTTTTTTATCACAAACATCTTTTGTAAATGTAATTTCTCAAACGCTATTTTGCTCAAAATACTTTACAAATAGCTTTCAAAGTACAATTTACCAAACACGGTTGCATTTTAGAAAACACCTTTAACTCAAAGGTATTTGCATTTTCCTAAAGGCTTTCCCTATAAGTGGTTTCCAAACGCACCCTAAGAGCTGGGTCAAGGTCAAATTGACTCTTAACGGCAGTGTCCAGAAAGCCGGTCGGACCCGGTCAGGGCTACAAGCTATCCACACAGGACTCTGCGATGGGCCGCCACTCGGTTCACTTGCTCTTCTATTGGCTAGGGACAGGGACAGCAATTGGGAGGTCAAGTGGAACGATGCGGATGTCCGGGTGCTCCGGGCCAAGGTGGGGGCCAGTCTCGATGAATGGCTATGATCAGCCGACGGGATCAAGGTGAGAGATCTGACAGTCTGGGAGGACATGCCCCAAGACCCTCATATATGGTCGCTGTTTCGGATTCAAGTACGTGCAAAGATATGGACGTTTTGATTTTTCTTGGCAAATCAAGTAATAGTACCAGAAATTGAAGTCCATGGAGTAGTAAATCGGATTATGTATATCAATGTGGATTTCCAACACGAGTACCATTGCAGAAAAGCAGAAGTTTGCCCAAGCGTTGACTCATAAAACCTAAAAGTAAGTACCTCAGCTCCAAAAATTATATTGTTGTCGGCACCATGTACAGTAATATGTGTATATGTACAATGTTTAATCATATCTAGAATGATATTGGTCATATCCAGAATGAAAAAAAGTACAGGACGATGGCTACATTCGGAAACATCATGATCTGCTTGCATTTATCACACATTTGAAATTTCGAGTGCGCTCTCCCTACATGGTAAGGAGTCCCTTTTTAACTCGGTTCCCTTGGTATAGCACAGGTCTTCAATTGGACCACGACACTACATACCACGATTGCATAAGTCACTATCACCTCTCATCGATCTTTACCTTTGTGTAAATATAATGTGGGGATGGTAAAAGGTCGAGCTTAATTGAGTCCCTAACCTACTTAAACCCTAGTTTAGATCTTTGCGAGAGGGATTTGGAGCCTTATGTGATCTCTAGACTGTATTTGATAGTCGAGATAAAATTTATGATAGAATAAAATTTATTATATCTTGTATTTGGTGCTTGCTGAAGATAGAATAAAGTCATATACAAGGAGGATATAAATCGGATAAAATGATCCCATGAGAGAGATGAGACAAATGTAAATAGAATTTTTAATATTCATAATAGAAAAGTTATTTTTCTCGAATAACAATCCTCTAAAATTAACAAAATTAAAATTAGATTTCAATATAAATAACATTTGGGTTCTAACATAAGAAATTGAAATTATTTAAAAAATAACAATTTAATTATTTTAATTTAATCTTATTTTATTTACATATTCAAATTTCATTTCATTTAATTATATAAATTCAATATATAAATATAAATTTACATTTATATTTATTATATACTTTATGTATTTTAGTATTTTAGGTATATTAGTATAGTTTACTAATTAATAAGATTTTATTAGAGAATGATGGAAGGGGTAGAAAGAAATAAAAATAAATTAATCAAAAAAGGAAGGAAAATAGAATAAAAAAGCAAATAAAAATAAAGTAGGCAAGAGTGTTACAAGAGGTGTTTACCATCTTCATTTGTAAAATTTTTGGTTCATTATATTAATATGCCGTTTATACAATGATATAATGTAAATATATTAGATTTTATCATTGTAATCCCCAAATAATAAATATGATATAATAAAATCTCTAGATTTCATATCACATGCTATCTAGTCCAATTCTAATTAGAAATTTAGACAATCAAACGCACTAGGATCAATCTACACACCTCTCCAGTCGGGATACCACGGTTGCATAAGTTACTTTGGTAATTCATGTTCTTGTCATGTTTAGTGACTTTGCACAATTCGACTTTCTATTTAACGCGGACCGCTCATGGGTCGGCGTACGTTCTATGTTTTAAAAGACAACCGGGGACATCTATTCTTTTGGGACGTGCCGCGCGAACACGGCAAAGAGTAGAATGCGAAAAACACGAACTTGTCCGGTCAGGCGAGTTAATAAAAGCATACAGCATCGTACAATAAATCGAAATGGGCGGTGGCGATTGCAATTACTTCGGCTGCTCACTAATGTATGATCTGGTCCGCCGCGATGCAACGAGACATGATGTGAATCTGTGATTGTTTTGGTTGGCAGGTAAGTGAATTTGAAGGAGGAGGCGTAGCCAGGGGCCTGAGCTGCACCCACCTGCACGCTGACCCGGGCCCTCCTCTTCCGATTGTCGTCCCAAGTCTGCCGCCGGATCCCCATCCGCCACTCGCCTCGCTTCCCCAGCTCGGCCCCACCCGCCGCATCACCGACTCACCCTGGCTCACCTGTACCTGACTCGCCCTCACCGCCCCGATCCTCTCCCTCCTCCCCCGCCAAAATGTCCTCATCCTCCTTCAAATTCTCCGACCGAACCATGACACGACTCATCTCGGAAGTCCACGAGTGGTGCCCTAATGCCACGCCGTTCGATGTTCTTGCTGCGCTCTTTTGGACTCTCGTTGCTCCATCGAAGAAACCATGAGAACAGTTGGGATCCCAGGATTGTGAAGATGGCCATTGATATGACGGGGCTGATGCGTGAGAAGCTGCCCTTAGGGTACTTCAGCAATGCCATATGCTTTTCTCTGATTGAAGCACCGGGCAGAAACAAAAATGATCGGGAATTATGGCGGATCGCGAAGCTAGTGCATGATGGCGTGCTGGGGATCCAGGAGTGGCTCAGATAAGGGAGAGAAGACGGAGGAGCAACATTTGAGTCGCCGGTGGAGACGTATGGCCCGGAACTGACGATCGTGAGCATGGAGCACATGACAATCAGCGTAATGCTTGCAAGTGTTGAAGCTCCCCTGTTAAATGCAAGATGCTCTCTCATGTCAAAAGTTGTGGATGCCACGAGGGAGTTCGATGGGCCACTGAAGACAAAGGATAAACAGAAGAACACATGGATGTTCTGCATTAACATCACTTCTTGTTGGGTTGCGACTTTGCGCTCCCCGGCATTTTGAGCTTGAAAAGACATAATCACATGAATAAAAAGAGGTTAGCCACTCTGGCGATCAATAGTAGGAAAGCTTGCAGAAAAGCAGGTCATCTATCCATTTACAACTCAGTGAATCTTCCAGACACTTTGCATTCTCATTAGAGTAGCAACAATAAATAGCTAATAACTTTCTCTAAAAGCTCAATCAACAGCTCAGAAAATCAATTTAGACGAGATAGATGAAGCAGATGCAGCAATTTCAAGAATTGACTTCTGCTCTGTTAGCCTCTTAACACAGTGATAGACTCGCATAAAACAGGATCAATACACAGCATCATCAAACCCTGAATCAAGCCGTAATACAGAATAGAAACTCAACTCATATGAGACCATGTCATAAGCCCAAGATCCATACATCAAATGACGGAAGCAGTGACAGTACAAATTAGAGCAATTTCGATAAGCATTCAGATGGGAACCCTATCATGAAGCTGAGAACAACCACAAACTTACTATACATACATGTTTTTATCTGGAAGTAAAATAAGAGAAGCTATCGCCCCCAAAGAGTTGGAATTGCACAAATTAGCAAAGTCTACTCAGAGAATTAATATAAAGAAAACTGGTCTTTCATGAAGATCAATAAGCATGGCACTAGGTAACCTCAGTAATAGAAAGAAATAAATAGTGAAGTCTTAAGTTTAGGTTAAACCGAGGTAAATTCGGACTACACGCTCAACAAGCTGCAGAGAATACTTAGTTTCAATTAAGAGCAAAGCTGTCTTCATGAGCGAGCACACTTTCCCAATGCAAAAACAGAGCAGGTTATGATAGAACACAGCTAGACATGGAGAACTTTAGGGATGAAACAGAGAAGGTAAGTAACACGAAACTCGGCATCACCAATAATTAAAAATAGATCAAAACAGCAGGTGTATGATCTCCTTTGCTTTCAATGGCATCATTTATTAGCCCAAACAAGTGCATAAAGCTCGGAACTAGCTTGCAAGACCCATCTTCTCCTTATAAAGATTCAACAACTGGGGAGCTTTTCCCAAGTAACAGGTCACGAATTCCTTTATAAACCTACACTCCGGAACTATCAAGGATGTAGCCAAGCTATGGGTATGGACCAAGCCCTTAGACAATAGGACTCGAAACACCGAACACCTAGGAATAATTCGCTTCCGTAAACTCAGTGAGATCACCACGGGATGCTGCGCAATATGCAAAGAATCAAGCCCCATCTCATTGACAAAGAAGTTCATCACTTCCGTAATTTTGCTCTCCGACGCCGCCATACACCCCGGATGCCTCCTAAAAGCCAAAGCAACCTCCTCCTCCGACCAACCCCACTTGCCATACACACCGATCTTCCTCTGCCACAACGGCTTGCTCATGCCCCTAATTACAGACAAAGCCGTGACGAAACCCACTTTTGAAGGCTCAAAACCAAACGCCTTAACCCTATTCAGAGCCTCGGCTAACTGTTCAGGCGAAGCCAGGAATATCGACCGATGGTACAGAACCAAGTGCCCAATGTTTGCTGGAGGCACTCCATTTTCCCTCAAGGTTGCAATTTTCGGAATGAGTAGAACTCCCGGATCGTTATACAACATCCTCGGACAACGTTTGATGGCTGCAACGGCATCCTCGCCGGATTGCACCAGTTCGACAATATAGTCCAAAGTAGGCCTCAAATGGTTGTCTAAACTCCTGGCCAACAACCTCGGGGCTGCACTGATGACTCTGGCTATATCAGAATCGGAAAAGCCTCTGGAGCGTAAAAATTCGATCTTTGGCAATAGGATCGTATCCGGGCTCGCCAGAAGCACCCCGGGGTATCTGCCGACGACGTCCGCGATCTGGGTCCGAGAGAAACCTCGTTTCCTGAGCAATCCCAGGACGGAGTCGGGTCTCGAAGGGGATTCGAAGCAGATGCGCCGCGACGCCGAGACGGCGGACTCCGGAGACAGCCCGCAGGCATTGACGAGGTACAGCACCGTGAAGGAGCGCGGCTCCGAGGAGGCCGAGGACTGCCGGAGCAGCGGCGGCGTTTGAGCTCCGGCGGCGGGGAGCGCGAGGGCCCCACTCCTAGCTTGAAGCAGGGCTCTGCGAGCGAGGTTGACGAGCATGGGATCGAACCGACCGGCGATGAACATGCGAGAATTTCATGAACTCCGAAATGGGCCGACCTGCGTCTCGGTCTCCAGACCGGAGCGATGCCGGCGACGCCGGAGGGTCGGGATGAGAGGATTGACTCCGCAGGTTCTTCGCCGTGGGAAGGCCGTTGGGGTCGAGTGCAATTTAGGGTTTTGAATCTTTGACATTTGATTTTTGAAATCCATCGTTAGAGCTTTGCCCAAGGTAAGGAAAATTACATACCATAAATATCATGACGTTTATTGGATATTCACTAAATTGCTTTAATTATTTTTTTATCACTTGAGTATCTATAATTTTTCAATTAATCACTTTTTTTTTTTGGTCAATCAATTAATCACTTGATTACTATAATTTTTTAAAAATGTAATGACAGTATCACATAAGATTTTAGACACTTAAGTAAACTTTTTTTTATAAGTTATTATACTTAAGTAATTGATTAAAAGTTATGATATTTAACGTTTTTTTGAAGACGCGACAATTAAGTGATAAAAAAAATATTATAGCACTGATATGACATTATACGAGAATTATAGGCTGCGTTTCTTTTCATTCTTTTTTCTGTTTTTGAACAATTTTTCTGTTTTTTTTTGTTCAGGAACAAAAAAGAATGTAAACGCGTTTGGAGTGCGTTTTGTTCCAAAATTGTTTTTTGTCTTTAAACACATCCGGAATAAACAAAAACAAAGAAAAGTTGTTCTTGTTTTAACAAAATTCGAAACACTTTCTCTTTTTTTTTTTTCTTCTTTTTCTTTGGCGGTCGCCGGCCTCGGCCATGGTGGCGGCCAGGGTGTCAAGGGTCGCGACGCCGTCGAGGGCCGACGACCTCGCCGGAGCGTCGCCGACCCCGGCGAGGCCGAGCATCGCCGACCCCGGCGAGGTCGGCCTCGCCGGATCTGGGCGAGCTCGAGCTCGCCTAGCCAAGGCGAGGCCGACCTCATGCCGGCCGGGCGAGCTCGGCCTCGCCGGATCTGGGCGAGCTTGAGCTCCCCGCCCAAGGCGAGGCCGAGCCTCGCGTGGCTGGGCAAGGCCGCTAGCCCTCGTCGGTCGGTCGCCGGCCATGGCCGAGGCGGCGACCGGCCAAAGAAAAAAAAAAAAAAAAAGAAAAAGAAAAAAAAAAAAAGGAAAAATAAATAAGAAAATAGAAAAAATAAAATAAAATATTAAAACATTAAAAGAAATAAAAAAATTATACAAGTTTACAAAACGTGTTTCGTTCATTTTTTATTAGGAACAAGTTTTACAAACGTGTTTTTTTGTTCAAAAATTGTTCCCCTAATGTAAACACTTTTTTCTATTTCTGTTTCCTAGAACAATTTTTAAACAGAAATGTTACCAAACGCGCTCATAACATCCACAGTGTCTTTATCCATCAATTTCTTTGTGCCATTGCGGTACACACTCCCATTAAGTAGGGGATTGAGCATGTATTGCTCAACCTTGTATTTGTTAGCACATTCCCATGACATTTTTATCATTGTTATATAATTGAATGTGCCAGAAAATCTCGAAACTTACAGCAACATCACAAAAAACTTTAAAAAATAAGTTTAATTGTGAATTTAAATTCTTGCTCGAAACGTGCAATCCGATTCTCCTATTAACCCTATCTATATAAATTAACCTAACATATTATTTAGTTTTTTTCTAAAGGCATGCGAAATTGATGTGGCGTCGAGAGAACACTATGATTGGGAAATGCTAAAAATGAAAAAATGGAGAATAAAAGTTGGGGAGGGAGGAGCAGGAGTGAGACATAGATCTCGGCCAGTGCCTTGCCTCTACGGGATCACGTTAAGGCTAGCAATTCGTCTTGACATATCATAATGGTTCTTGCAATTCATGTCAATTCGTATTTTTCTAAAACATTTTGATTTTGACTTTTCATATTGAATATTTGGATTATCACGGAAATGTATTAATTCGTGTCAATCAGTATCGATCTATATATAATTAAGTTGTCAAATTTGAATCTTTTCTCTTTTTAACTTGCATTTTATTGTGTCGTGCAAATGAGTCATGTTCATCGTTACCAATTCTATCGTGCGCTGAGGCTTGACATCCTTTGCCAATGACGCCACCCCGTCCACCCCCTATCTCCCTCGCCAATTTTTTTTTTGGCAAAATTTGGCAATTTTTTGCTATGCGATGCATACTTGATACCACAGTATTACAGCTTGTTCAAGAAAATATTAAATAGAACATCCCCTAAGTAGTCTTGATCAATCAAATAGGATCGCGCTATAGAAATCCTTGATTATGGACACAATTCGGTTCTTTTCAATACTTGCACAATTACCCATTAGAATCATTATGAAAGAAGTGGTGAAATGGAGAAGTGTCGACAATACGAACAATGATGACGGCGAATTGGGAGATACTGCAGAAAAACTAAAAAAGGGCTGTAAGTTTTGTCGCCTTAGACCCAAATTTTGTGGCCAACCATCTGTCACATTTGCCCCGTTGCTTTTACCTAGTGACAAAATCATAAGTTTGTACCCTTATGCAATATCCATAGGCAATGAAACACTTATTTTGTCGCTTTAGGTTATATGTCCATAGATGACTCAAAAAAATGAGTTCATATTTTAAATTCTACTCTAAGGGGTGATTTTTTTTTCTTTGTTGCCGTAGATTCAAACTTTTCTCGTTTAAAAAAAAAAAAAAAAAAAAAAAAAAAAAAAAAAAAAAAAAAATTTCTCCAGTCCACTGTGCTCTCTCTTCCATCACTTTGTGTAATTTCCTGATTTGGGGTGTAATGTATTTCATGCCTCTCTCTCTCTCTCTCTCTCTCTCTCTCTCTGCCTCCATTTCGACTCATATCTGCTTCCGGACTAGACTTATCTACGGCTTCGGAACAACTACAGATCGTGTCGATTCTTAGGTAACAATCGAAACTAGGGTCTATAATCTTGTACAAAGATTTAATTTGAACAATATGTCCAATGTTTATGGGACGTGCAGCAGCCACGCTTCACCTGGGGATATCTCCCGAAAGATGATAGCTTTGACTTTACCCGACCTTGAGCAAAGTTTCTTATCCATCGAGCGACTTTTGCGTTCAAACGGGTTTTGAAAAAAATAGTACCGTAATCATCAACCCTTGTAATCATCCATCCACATTTATATTCCGAGCTTACCATGTGTGTCAATGTTGGTAACATTTTTTTTTTAGTATGAAATTACCGCCGCTTTCATCGATCTTATGCTTTAGAGCATAAGGGTGCGTTTGGCTGCACCCTATTTCTGTTCCCAGGAACAGAAATTTCTGTTTTTTTGTTCCTGGGAACAAAAAGGAACAGAAACGCGTTTGGGTGCGTTTACGTTTCCTTTTTGTTCTTTTGTTCAAGGTGAAAAAAAAAAGAAATAAGAAACACAAATTTTGTGTTTCTTATTTTCGAAACACAAATTTTGTGTTTCTTATTTCTGAAACACATTAGAAACACTTCTTATTTTCTTTTTCTTTTTTTTTTTTTTCTTCTTTTGGCCGGTCGCCGGCCTCGGCCATGGCCGGCGACCGGCCGGCGGCCTCGCCCGGCCACGGCGAGGCTCGCCGGATCCGGGCGAGGCTCGGCCTCGCCTTGGCCGGGCGAGCTCGGCCTCGCCGGATCGGGCGAGCTCGAGCTCGCGCGGGCCGGCGAGCTCGATCTCGCCCAGATCCGGCGAGGACGAGCTCCCCTGGGCCGCCGGCGAGGCTCGGCCTCGCCGGGCCACCGCCAGCGACGCCGACCGGGAGGTGGCTCGGCGAGGCCGAGCCTCGCCGCCGCCGGGCGAGATCGAGCTCGCCGCCCCGCGCGAGCTCGAGCTCGCCAGATCCGGCGAGGCCGAGCTCGCCCGGTGGCCGGCGAGGCTCGGCCTCGCCGAGCCACCTCCAGTCGGCGTCGCGGGCGGTGGCCGGCGAGGCCGAGCCTCGCCGGCCGGCGGGCGAGCTCGGCCTCGCCGGATCCGGGCGAGCTCAAGCTCGCCCGGCCAAGGCGAGGCCGAGCCTCGCCCGGCCCACGGCGAGGCCGCCGGCCGCCGGCCATGGCCGAGGCCGGCGACCGGCCAAAAGAAGAAAAAAAAGAAAAAAGGAAAAATAAGAAAAAAATAGAAAAAATAAAAGAAATACAAAAATTATACAAATTTCACCAAACGTGTTTTTTTGTTCAAAAACTATTCCCCGGAATGTAAATACTTTTTCTATTTCTCGTTCCCTGGAACAATTTTTAAACGAAACGCAAACAAACGCACCCTAAGTAACCAATTATTTTATCCAATTACTAGCTCTTGTCAGAGTAAGTCACCAACATTTTCCAAATTAGCCATCATTTCCATATATTTTTCTCCATAGATTTTTTTTTTAAATATTTTTGTTTAAATCATTATTTACACTAATAAATCCTTTAAATATAAGTAATCAATTATGTTCATTTGCTTTTTTTTTCTTCTGCCGAGGTCTTCTTCCTTTTTATTTAATTTGTGTCGGTTTATTTTTTTCTGAACATATCTTATTTAGTTCTTAAAAGTGGCTATTTTTGTCAAATTTTTAACAGTTTTTTATGCTTTAATATTATCATGAATACTTATTTTTCTTGTTATTAGTACTAGACACCAAATGATGTTAAAGCATCATGAGGATATCATTAAAATATAAAATAGCCAGCACATGAATTTCAAATGAGATTCGAGTTTTAGACGTTGGCTAACCGCACATCTACATCTTCGGCCTTCTATTTTTTTTCCCGTACAAACGCGATTAAATCAAACACTCCTCTCTGCAACTCCAACTATAAGATCATGTGCAGGGCTTGAGTATGAAATACAAACATATGATAAGCATTTCATTAGTCGGTTGATGTTTACAGGGTCGTTCTTTTTCAAGTCTTATTATTATGCTCATTTCCATTGGGGAAAAAGTGGTTCTCTTCGGACTGTAAGTGTAAAAAACCGACTTTGCATTATCTACTCGTAGCATGCACGAGTCACTCGAGTAGCTCTCATGATGCGAGCAAGTTTTTGGCTCTATGGACTTGTAGGTCTAGTCTTCCCACATTTGTCTTGCAAAATTAAAGCTTGACTTACCCATTTGAAAAGAAGAGAGCTGAATTAATCGGTATGGTTCAGCTTTAAAGCTGAGCGACTAAAGTTGTCTTCCTCATTAATAACACTAACCAAATCCTGAGGTAAGAGTGGAAAATGAACTTGTCAGAAATGGACGACAACAAAGAAAGGGTGTTTCCCATCCAAAATTCAATATTTCCTCTTATCAAGATGCAATCTGCCCTCCCCACTAACAAAACAAGGTCATCTGGGTTTTGTTGTGTTTCATTGCTGACGTAGATCATGCCTAGGTAGTTTCTGTAAAATATGGGTTTTGACCCAGTCAAAAAAAATAAAATAAAAAGGAGAAAGAAGGAGAGAGATCGAGAGTCTTCGGGAGAGAGAGAAGGAAAGAAAGAAAAAGAAAAAGAAAAAGAAAAAGAAAAAGGGGGAAAGGGAGGAGATAAAAGGGAAAGAGAGAAAGAAAAAGGAGGAGAGAGAGAAAGGGAGATCCGAGAGCTCCCGCTCAAAGAAAAGAAGAAGAAGAAGAAGAAGAAGAAGAAGAAGAAGAAGAAGAAAAGAGGGTTTTGTGCATTTTTCATCATGGAGCCTCGCTAAGCCGTATAACACAACGCCCGGTAAGCGCTCGTGCCGCCCATTCGATCAATTGGAGTAATTTTGGACCTAGGACTTGAAATTCGGAATTTTGGAAAAATCAAACGGCAAAGTATGATTTTTGAGTCGTTGAGCTACATATTTTTGTAAAAATGGTACTTTGGGATGTTGTGAAGTTATAGCATTCTACGGATCGTGATTTGAGCTTGCGGTTTGTCCGGAATGGAATTTTGAAGTTGGGGGCGCATTGTGGTACTGTAGCGAACAGTAGCTTTGAGTTTGGTTTTTGTTGTTTCCGGTACTGTTTTGGGGTGGCTGAGTTAGGGTTGTTGTTGTATGTTAAGAGAGCTTTCTAAAGACTGTAAGACGGCTTGAAACGGAATTTTGTGGAGGAAGTTATGGCGCGACAAAGTTGGTGCATGGGCTGCGCCTAGCGGGAAATCGATGGGTTTTGATAAATGCGAGCTTTCGTGGCGCATAGGTATCGTTTTATTGACAAATAGGCCTAGTATAGACGAGTCGTTATGCGAATATCCTTTTTACTCAGCCTTTTGATATTGTTTTTCCATTAATTGTTAAGGATCCGAGTGCGTTGGTTCAAGTGAACGTCATAGGTTGATTTTTCGACTTTCCCAAGTGAGTGGTGCTATCTCTTCTAAGAATTTATAAGCTCATGTCTTCAAAATGATAAAGATTTGATAGTTTATGAGTTATAAATAAGCATGTTTATTGCATAAAAGTTAGATCGGGCATTTACTAAGTTTTGATATTTGAAAATAGTGCGAGAACTTTTTGTGAATAGATATTATGTTTGATGAATGGAGTCGAGAAATATTACATGTTTTGGGTTTGTGAAACTATTTTACAAAAAGCTCGACTTTCAGATGATTTATGGAATATTATATAGTTATTGATTTGTAATAAGCTTTTTGATATGTATTTGATTTGAAATTGATATGTGTTTTTGATGGAGATTATTTAATGGACTTGACCATTGATACTTGACTTTTGATGGTGATTTAAATGAGTTTTCATATTAGTATAAGGCTTTGATGATAAGAAATAACTTTTATATGATTTGATATGTATTTTATATATTGAGTTTGATCTATGAGACGGGTCTTGAAATTATTTGAAAATGTTTTATGCAAAGTATTTCTGGCGGATAATTTGAGTTGTGAAATCTTTTCATGATATATGAAATGTTTTATAGATTTGGTTTGAGAATTATAGATGGTGTTGTTATGGATTGATGTGGATGCTCAATATCACTGTGAGCCCAGCGAGGGGTTTGTGGGTATGCGCATACTATTCTAGGATATCCTTGTGGGTCGAGCCACCAGCTAATAATAGGTGGAAACCTTGCCAAGAGGGGAATCTTAATTGCCTCGTCACCAGGCGTTGTATCGTGACCATGGTTTGATATTGAGCAACGGATTAATTAATGGAGTGGACCATTAACATGTGATATGAGTTGGGTCAATGGAATGGACCATCGACGTGTAATTTCATTAGATTATGAATGTGTGGTTTGATGAGATTAATCAATGGAATGGACCATTGATATATGTTTTAGAAGGTCGGCCGCCTCGAGGAGGTTGACCGCCGCCTCGAGGAGTTGGAGTTCGACCAATGGGATTAGACCATTAGCATTTGCCTACTATTATCTTGAATATTTTTGCTTTGAACATATTGTGTTAAAGTAAGAAATGTTATATTTTGGCCTTAAAGGTTTGTTAAATTTCTGGGTTTGGTGTGGTATGAGATTAACCAATGGAATGGACCATTGGCGTGTGAATTAATGAGATTGATCAGTGGATTAGACCGTTGATGTTTATTTCGATGTTATTATGAAATGATTATTTTTGCTATAAATATAGCTATGTTGAAGCGTATGTAACTTATTTTTTTTACTGTATGTTTGTTATATCCTAGATTTGAGTTAAAAGAGTTGCGGTTTGGTTTTGTAAATATGCACAGTGGGTGCTCGATCCACTTAGAAGAGATGCACTACTCACTGAGCCGTGGTTGCTCGCCCCTCAATTTTTCCAATCTTTTTCAGGTTTTTCGACTAACAAAGAGTAGGTACGGGAGCGATATGGATGTGGGGACTTTTAAGAGTTGGATTTTGGGAGCTCTGAGGCTGCATCCTTTAAGTGGAAGAATGGCCGTGTCATCCCCCATTCTTGATGGTTTTGGGGTGTGACCATTTCAGTGCGTATATATCTCGCGTTCAAATAATGTGTATGGTCGCGAACGAATGGCTATCAATGCGGTCCAGCATTCCTCAGCCCGGGCATTAGAGTCAGAAGGGATGAGGAGTGCACTCTCCCCAAATTTCGAAAATTTTGGCTACGATTGTGGGTCCCACGAGAGGGACACGTGTCGCTTTTCCAGGCACCCAAGCCGTTACTTAAACGCGTCCAATATTTTGAGCAGCCGAGATTTGGTGGGTCCCAACCACTGCGCAGAGCGGCGGTGTCGACGCCTATTTCGAGACAGGATTTTGCTAAAACTTTGCTCTTGATTAACTGAGCAGTAAAAAAAAGAGATGGCTGGAGCTAGAACATCTGCAAATGTCCATGATCTCCATCCGGTAGCAATTTCAATATGCGGGAGACTTATGGGACTACCACTGCCATCCGATTGTTGATCTTCACCGTTCCGGAGAGGGCCCGGCGAAGCAACGAAGAGGCCTACACTCCCCGCGCGGTCGCGATCGGACCTTATCATCGTCAGTTGAAAAGCTTCGAGCCCATGGAAGATCACAAGCTGCTGTACTTGCTGACTTTCCTCAAGGCCCGCGACCTCAATGAGGAGGTCGGCCGCCTCGAGGAGGTTGACCGCCGCCTCGAGGAGTTGGAGTTCGACCAATGGGATTAGACCATTGGCATTTGCCTACTATTATCTTGAATATTTTTGCTTTGAACATATTGTGTTAAAGTAAGAAATGTTATATTTTGGCCATAAAGGTTTGTTAAATTTCTAGGTTTGGTGTTGTATGAAATTAACTAATGGAATGGACCATTGGCATGTGAATTAATAAGATTGATCAGTGGATTAGACCGTTGATGTTTATTTCGATGTTATTATGAAATGATTATTTTTGCTATAAATATAGCTATGTTGAAGCGTATGTAACTTATTTTTTTTACTGTATGTTTGTTATATCCTAGATTTGAGTTAAAAGAGTTGCGGTTTGGTTTTGTAAATATGCATAGTTGGTGCTCAATCCACTTAGAAAAGATACACTACTCACTAAGCCGTGGTTGCTCGTCCCTCTATTTTTCCAATTTTTTTCAGGTTTTTCGACTAACAAAGAGTAGGTACAGGAGCGATATGGATGTGGGGACTTTTAAGAGTTGGATTTTGGGAGCTCTGAGGCTGCGTCCTTTAAGTGGAAGAATGGCCGTGTCATCCCCCATTCTTGATGGTTTTGGGGTGTGACAATTTCAGTGCGTATATATCTCGCGTTCAAATAATGTGTATGGTCGCGAACGAATGGCTATCAATGCGGTCTAGCATTCCTCAGCCGGGGCATCAGAGTCAGAAGGGATGAGGAATGCACTCTCCCCAAATTTCGAAAATTTTGGCTACGATTGTGGGTCCCACGAGAGGGACACGTGTCGCTTTTCTAGGCACCCAAGCCGTTACTTAAACGCGTCCAATATTTTGAGCAGCCGAGATTTGGTGGGTCCCAACCACCTGCAGAGCAGCAGTGTCGACGCCTATTTCTGAGACAGGATTTTGCTAAAACTTTGCTCTTGATTGACTAAGCAGTAAAAAAAAGAGATTGCTGGAGCTAGAACATCTGCAAATGTCCATGATCTCCATCCGGTCGTAATTTCATTATGCGGGAGACTTACGGGACTACCACTGCCATCCGATTGTTGATCTTCACCGTTCCGGAGCGGCTCCGGACAAGCAACGAAGAGGCCTACACTCCCCGCGCGGTCGCGATCGGACCTTATCATCGTCAGTTGAAAAGCTTCGAGCCCATGGAAGATCACAAGCTGCTGTACTTGCAGACTTTCCTCAAGGCCCGCGACCTCAATGAGGAGGTCGGCCGCCTCGAGGAGGTTGACCGCCGCCTCGAGGAGTTGGAGTTCGACCAATGGGATTAGACCATTGGCATTTGCCTACTATTATCTTGAATATTTTTGCTTTGAACATATTGTGTTAAAGTAAGAAATGTTATATTTTGGCCATAAAGGTTTGTTAAATTTCTAGGTTTGGTGTTGTATAAGATTAACCAATGGAATGGACCATTGGCATGTGAATTAATGAGATTGATCAGTGGATTAGACCGTTGATGTTTATTTCGATGTTATTATGAAATGATTATTTTTGCTATAAATATAGCTATGTTGAAGCGTATGTAACTTATTTTTTTTACTGTATGTTTGTTATATCCTATATTTGAGTTAAAAGAGTTGCGGTTTGGTTTTGTAAATATGCATAGTTGGTGCTCGATCCACTTAGAAAAGATACACTACTCACTGAGCCGTGGTTGCTCGTCCCTCTATTTTTCCAATTTTTTTCAGGTTTTTCGACTAACAAAGAGTAGGTACGGGAGCGATATGGATGTGGGGACTTTTAAGAGTTGGATTTTGGGAGCTCTGAGGCTGCATCCTTTAAGTGGAAGAATGGCCGTGTCATCCCCCATTCTTGATGGTTTTGGGGTGTGACCATTTCAGTGCGTATATATCTCGCGTTCAAATAATGTGTATGGTCGCGAACGAATGGCTATCAATGCGGTCCAAGCATTCCTCGGCCCGGGCATTAGAGTCAGAAGGGATGAGGAGTGCACTCTCCCCAAATTTCGAAAATTTTGGCTACGATTGTGGGTCCCACGAGAGGGACACGTGTCGCTTTTCCAGGCACCCAAGCCGTTACTTAAATGTGTCCAATATTTTGAGCAGCCGAGATCTGGTGGGTCCCAACCACCTGCAGAGCAGCAGTGTCGACTCCTATTTCTGAGACAGGATTTTGCTAAAACTTTGCTCTTGATTGATTGAGCAGTAAAAAAAAGAGATGGCTGGAGCTAGAACATCTGCAAATGTCCATGATCTCCATCCGGTCGTAATTTCAATATGCGGGAGACTTTCGGGACTACCACTACCATCCGATTGTTGATCTTCACCGTTCCAGAGAGGCTCCGGCGAAGCAACGAAGAGGCCTACACTCCCCGTGCGGTCGCGATCGAACCTTATCATCGTCAGTTGAAAAGCTTTGAGCCCATGGAAGATCACAAGCTGCTGTACTTGCAGACTTTCCTCAAGGCCCGCGACCTCAATGAGGAGGTCGGCCGCCTCGAGGAGGTTGACCGCCGCCTCGAGGAGTTGGAGTTCGACCCCCTCGAGGAGTTTGACCGCCTCAAGTTCGAACCCCTCCACCTCAAGGAGGTCGACCACCTCCACCTCAAGGACCTCGTTCGGCTCGAGGACGACCAAGTCCTAAAGGACGACCAAGTCGAACCCCTCTAGGTCAAGGAGGTCGGCCGCCTCTGCCTCAAGGAGGTCGTCCGGCCCGAGGACGATGAGGGCAACGTCCCCTCCCGCCTCATTGATCGGCTAGGGGACGACCAGGTCGTCTGGAACCTCGAGGAGCCTGACCTCCTCAACCTCCTCAACTTCAAGGAGGTCGAACTCCTCCCCCGCGAGGAGGTCGTCCGCCTCGAGGAGTGCATCAAGATAATCAAGTCTTGTGAGAAAGACGCTCGGAGCTACTACGATAAGAAGATCGAGCTCAACTCCAACGGGTTCACCGAGATGATGCTCCTCGGCGGCATCTTCGTGATCCAGATCTTCCTGATGTCTCGATTCCTTGGGATGAGGCTGCCCAGCGACCGGATCTTCAGCAAGCCGTGGATCTTGAAGGATGTCTGCCGCGACATGACACTGCTGAAGAACCAGATCCCATTTTTTATCATCAGGAGGCTTGCCTTTAGTGGGGAAAATTGGTACCAGCTGACGTTGCTACTTGAACTCATGTACAAGTTCTTCTCTCAATATACACAGGTGGCGCGCAGGCTGACAGAGGTGAAGCACATCGTCGATGCACTTAGGCTCTCATTCTTGCCATCGATGAATGCGGCGCCACATAGGGGAAATAAACCTATCAAGTTTAGCCCGAGGGCGACAGAGCTGTTGGCGGCCGGAGTGAAGCTGAAAAGAGGCGAGAGTTGACCTGTGAAATTTTGTTTTCTAAATTTAAATATCTAGTTGATTCTGTTTCGTTCTCCGTTTATTCCCTCTTATTAACAATGTTCTCAGGTGAGAGTAAGTGCATTCAAAAAGCTAGGTCATGCGAGAGAGAGGACTGAGCACACAACCTGTACTACAGTCAATAAAAGCAACGCCACCGCGGCGATAACCGAGATGATGACCCACGGGTTACTGCAATAATCGTGCTTGAGCGTCGCCTTCCACTTGTTATAAGGCCTTTGGCAATGCTCGACGAGCTTGTTGCTAAGGCTGTGGAAGTAGTATTTAGATCTCAACATGCTAGTTTCCTTGCAGAAGGCATTGATTAGGTCCGTGGGAGCTTCCTTTTTGCTGAGCCAGTTCTCGATGATTCCCTTATCCATCAGCAACTCTGTGTTGACTGGGGTATTGACCAGGTGATCCATAAACACCATGTAGCTGATCAGATTCCTGTTACTTGCGTTTTTGTAGTAACATTGCTCGAAGGCAATAATGTTCCGAAAGGGGGATTCCGTCCCGTCGTGAAGAACTAGACACGGGATTTTGACCTAGCTTTCTGAATGGTAAATTGCCATTGTAATGCTCTAGTTTTCTCTGGTGATGGTGGCTACTGTGTTCGGCTGAGCGCTAAGTGGGCTTCTTCTAGAAATGCCGACGATATGAACAATGATGATCGCGAATTGGGAGGGGTACTGTACAAATCTTTGAGTTAGACCTTATCTTAAGATACTAAAAAAAGACAACAACAACAAAAAAAACAAACAAAACAAAACAAAAAAGCCTGAAGTTTTGGTTAAACTTAGACCCAAATTTTGTGGTGAACATGTTTATTCCATTGCCTTTACCTAAAGTGACATTCATAAATTTGTACCCTTATATAATATTTAAAAGTAACAAAACACTTATTTTGTCGCATTAAATCATGAAAAAAAATGATTTTGTCTCTTTAATTCTACTCTAAAGGGATGAGATTTTCTTTTTGTAGCCATAAATTCGAAATTTTCCCTCCTCGCTAGCAGTAACGTTTTAATTTTGTTGCTTGGACCCGAATTTAAGGCGACAAATGTGATTTTATCACCTTATATATCACCTAAGGGGACCAAATTTCATATTTGTTGTTGTAGGTTCAAAACTCAAGGCGACGAAACTCTGATTTTGTCATACCCTAAAACGAGAAACGTCTCGATTTGTTGTTGACCTTGATCGACCCTAAGGCGATGGGCGACAAACTCAACTATTTGTGGCCTTTGGGTAACCTCAGGCTGACAAAAGTCATGTTCTAATGCCTTTGAAAATAAGTTATAAAATCTAATTTCGAGGCCTTTGGGTACCTAAGGTGACAAATCATGGAAGTAGCTGTTACTTGAGTTAGAAATTAGAACATACGATGTTTCTCATAAATGATTAGGTTGGTCGGATCATTCAGATAGATTTATCAGTTAATAATCTTCAAAACTAAAGTGTCGGAGTAACCATATTAAAACTCACTCGTTTCTTGCCCATGAAGATCATTACTCTTACAACACCTCTCAAAATAGAGATAATAACAAAAATAGTCCATAAACTTTGGCCCAATGTACAATTTATTCCTTGAACTTTTAATTTGGTCAATATAATCTCTTAATCTTAGCCTAATTTTAGCCTAATATTCAATATGGTCCCGAACTTTCAATTTGTTCAAACTGTTCCAAGGACTTGTTCAAGGAACATGATTCGTAGACCATAGCTATTCACCTAAAAATAAGTTCACAGACCACAACCAAGTCGGTTAACAATACACCAAGTCTCCTCAAAAAAATTGAAGGCACGGCGAGACATGCCGATGGTTATTGTAGATAGACCATCTCTGTCAAGAACTAAGCAAGCAAAAATTAATTCTCCTATTCTCCAAGGAGGAGAGAGGAGCGATCACTTCATATTAATCTAAAATGCAACGCAGAAATTTTACCCATTAATGTTAAAATAAAAGCCACTTTCTCACGGTAGGCTACTTCATCAAAACAAATGATTCTTGCAAGTGATGAAACACTTTCGATAAAACATCAAAATCGAAACTCACCAGACAGTCGCAACCCGCAACCTGCGTGATGCTTGCAAGTATTGAAGCTCGCCTGTTAAATGTGTTAGAATATATCTCGAGTTTGAGCCCAATGTGAAATTACAAATATTCCGAATTGGATATGTTGCGGACATTCGAAATTGAGCAAAGAAGATCTAAAGATCAACTTCCCAAATTTGAATCTACATTGAAGACTTTGGCCACTGAAATAGGAAAGTCCAACTTTCACTTGGATTTGGATTTTGTTTAAAACATACAGAGATATGTTTTGGATAAAATCGTTTAAGATAGTAAACATAATCCTATGAGAAGTTGACAAAAGAATAAGGGTTTTACTTATATATAGACTTATGGTCATGGGTGGTGGAGGTGGATCACAAATTGTCTTGAAGCGCCGCGTGAGTGCTTGGTGTTCCGCCGTTGATCATGAAGAATTGGTCTTGAAGCGCCGTCTTGTTGTTGAGTGCTTGGGAGGGATTTCCTTTGTCGTTCTTGTCCGTGAATTACATCCAAGAAAGATTAGTTTATAGCCGATTTAAAGATTTGCGTGTAATTCCTTCGTGAGATTAAGAGATTATTTCTTGAGAAATTTTGGGGCTAAACACTGTGTGCGTTATTAGGTATAACTGGGGCTTGGGAAACACCAAAAGCGTGTTTGAGTGACTCGAGTGTGTAATCTCCTTGTATTGCTTGATCTATAGTGAAATTCACTGCTGCTCTCCCTGTGGACGTAGGTCTTTACGACTGAACCACGTAAATTTGGTATCCGATTTATTTTCTTCTTCTGTATATATTATTGTTCGATCGCTTGCTTTTTCGCAACAAATGGTATCAGAGCTAGGTTTGGCTGAGTTGAAGCAAATCGATGGCGACAGAAGAAGTAAAAGTAAGAATCGATAGATTTGATGGAAAGGATTTTAGTTTTAGAAGATGCAGATTGAAGATTATCTTTACCAAATGAAACTGCACTTGCCTTTATCTAAGGAAAAACCAGAGACAATGAAGCAATCTGATTGGGATTTGCTGGATAGACGAGCTATGGGTGTTATTCGGCTAACGTTGGCTCGTAACATCGCATTTAATATCTTGAAGGAGAAGACCACTGCAAATTTGATGCAAGCCATGTTGGATATGTACGAGAAGCCCTCTGCGATCAACAAGGTCTATTTGATGCAACGTCTGTTTAATTTGAAGATGAGCGAAGATGCGTCAGTTGCAGATCATATCAATGAATTCAATGTGATTGTTAGTCAATTGAGTTCAGTTGAAATTGATTTTGAAGATGAGGTACGTGCTTTGATTCTATTATCCTCATTGTTAGTAATTTCTCTGGGTCAACAAGTTTAACGTTTGATGGGGTTCGAGATTTGATTCTGAGCGATGATTTTTTTTTTTTGATGACCCGGGAACCCCCATACAGCCGACAGCCGGCGAGATAAACCCGGGATGACGCTAGCGGGGGACCCATCTCCCCGACGTCACACTTAAGATTCTGAGCGAGAATATTCGTAGAAGAGAATTTGGCAAATCTGTATTTGTTGTTTTAGTAGGTGAAAATAGAGGAAGATCTATAACACGTGTGGGTAAGAATAGTACTAATATGAATAAACGTAGTCAATCTAGGACTGCTGATGTTGTCTATTGGAGCTGTGGCAAGAAGGGGCATCTTAGAATGAATTGCCTTAAGCTGAAGAATGAGAAGGGTAAAGAAATTGTATTTGAGTCTACAGATAATGTTGCAGCTGTAGCTGAGAATGATTCTGATTATGCCAATTATGTCTTGTCTGTCATTAATTATTCATCGTTTGATGGATGGATTATGGATTCTGGTTGTTCTTTTCATGTCACACCAAATAGAAACTGGTTTATCACTTATCAGTGCACGGGTAGTGGTAAAATCCAGTTAGGGAACAACGCTAAGTGCGATGTTGTGGGTGTTGGTGATGTTAAAATCAGAATGCATTATGGTATTGTGAGGACATTGACTGGAGTAAGACACATTCCATAATTGAAAAAGAACTTAATTTCCTTGGGTGCCCTAGATTTAGCTGGTTGCAGGTATTCTTCAGAAGGTAGAGTTTTGAAGGTTGTTCGAGGTGCCTTGGTGATAATGAAAGGAATCAAGCACGGAGGCCTATATAAACTTCAATGTGAGACAGTGACAAACTTCGTTGCGGAGACGTCGGATGCATCTGTTCGAGAGCCTATTGATTACTCGAGGAAGACCTGGGTGTTTGTGCCAATGCACAAGTTTGATGCTGGTGTCAGGATCACACGGTTGAGAGTTTTGATCGAGATGGAGACTGGTAAGTCGATCAAGCATGTGCGGACTGACAATAGCATGGAGTTTTGCTTGGAGCTGGTAAATAAATTCTACATGAAAGATGGCATATTGAAACATCGCACTAGTGCCAATAAATCACAACAATTTGCAAAATTGATGAGCAGAACATTACTAGAGACGACTCGAAAAATTATCTCTAGTGCTGGTATTGCTAAGAGAATCTTAGCTGATGTGCTTAGGACGATAAGTTGCCTGGTGAATAGATCTCCATCAACTGCTATTGAAAGGCGAACTCTTGAAGAAATGTGGTCAAGTAACGTTGCTGGTTATTCTATTATTAAAATGTTTGATTACCTGTGTTATTTTCGAGTGAGTGATGGTAAGTTTGATTAGAGGGCAAGGTGCATATTCCATGGCTATGCACAATGTGAGCAGGGTGATCGGTTGTGGTACCTAGATATAAATTCACTTGTTAACAGCAGAGAAGTTACCCTTGACAAGCCTCTCCGATATTTCTGGCTAGGAGTGTTTGTGACAGTGTTAATACAGATCTAGACGGTGTTCAGCTTGAGGTGGAGTTGCTACTAGAAACTCCTGAGGTTGCAAGTACGAGTATTAGTAAAGTAATCGACACAGATGGTGTTCGTAGCGAGATGGAGCTTATAGAGCCAATGGTTGCTGTAACTGCTGATATTGACAAGGTACGTATTCGATCTTCTGACAAATATGGATGCAACAATGGTTTTGTTTTATCTGCGGTTAAGGAGGTTGCGTCAAAAAATCCTTGCGGAGTAGTTAAAGATGCATGTGGGTTGGTATTCTGATAATGTCCTCGGTTATGGCGAAGTTCAAGCGAGGCTTGGACTTGGATAATATCTGTGGCGATTGAACTCATCGGGGGCTATGGAAGAGTAGTAGCAGAGTTTGAATTTTTGCGAAGCGATTACAACTTGGCTCAAACGTCAAATCAAGGTGGAGATTGTTAAAATATGTCTTGAGTTTGAGCCAAATGTGAAATTATGAATATTCCGAATTGGATATGTTGCGGACATTCGAAATTGAGCAAAGAAGATTTGAAGATCAACTTCCCAAATTTGAATCTATGTTGAAGACTTTGGCCACTGAAATAGGAAAGTCCAACTTTCATTTGGATTTGGATTTTGTTTAAAACATACAGAGATATGTTTTGGATAAAATTGTTTAAGATAGGAAATAGAATCCTATGAGAAGTTGACAAAAGAATAAGGGTTTTACTTATATATAGACTTGTGGCCGTGGATGGTGGAGGTGGATCATAAATTGTCTTGAAGCGCCGCGTGAGTGCTTGGTGTTCCGCCGTTGATCATGAAGAATTGGTTTTGAAGCGCCATCTTGTCGTCAAGTGCTTGGGAGGGATTTCTTTTGTCGTTCTTGTCCATGAATTACATCCAAGAAATATTAGTGTTTGTAGCTGATTTAAATCTTGTGGTAAGATTTGCGTGTAATTCTTTCATGAGATTGAGAGATTATTTCTTGAGGAATTTCTGGGCTAAACACTGCGTGCGTTATTGGGTGTAATTGGGGCTTGGAAAATACTGAAAGAGTATTTGAGTGACTCGAGTGTGTAATCTCCTTGTATTGCTTGATCTATAGTGAAATTCGCTGCTGCTCTCTCCCCGTGAACGTAGATTTTTATGACTGAACCACGTAAATTTGGTGTCCCATTTATTTTCTACTTCAGTCTATATTATTGTTCGATCGCTCGCTTTTTCGCAACAAAATGCAAGATGCTCTCTCATGTCAAAAGTTGTGGATGTCACAAGGGAGTTCAATGGGCCACTGAAGTCAAAGAAGAAATAGAAGAACACATGGATGTTTTGCATTAACATCACTTCTTGTTGGGTTGCAACTCTGCGATACCCAACAGTATGAGCTGGAAAAGATATATAATCACATGAATCAAATGAGGTTAGCCACTAGGGATCAATAGTGGGAAAGCTTGCAGAAAAGCAAGTTACCTATCCATTTACAACTCAGTGAATCTTGCAGACACTTTGCATTCTCATTAGAGTAGCAACAATAAATAGCTAATAACTTTCTGCAAAAGCTCAATCAACAGCTTGGAAAATCAATTTAGACGAGATGGATGAAGCAGATGCAGCAATTTCAAGAATTGACTTCTGCTCTGTTAGCCTCTTAACACAGCAATAGACTCGCATAAAACAGGATCAATACACAGCATCATCAAACCCCGAATCAAGCCGTAATACAGAATAGAAACTCAGCTCATATGAGACCATGTCATAAGCCCAAGATCCATAAATCAAATGACGGAAGCAGTGACAGTACAAATTAGAGCAATTTCGATAAGCATTCAGATGGGAACCCTATCATGAAGCTGAGAACAACCGCAAACTTACTATACATACATGTTTTTATCTGGAGGTAAAATAAGAGAAGCTATCGCCCCCAAAGAGTTGGAATTGCACAAATTAGCAAAGTCTACTCAGAGAATTAATATAAAGAAAGCTGGTCTTTCTTGAAGATCAATAAGCATGGCACTAGGTAACCTCGGTAATAGAAAGAAATAAATAGTGAAGTCTTAAGTTTAGGTTAAACTGAGGTAAATTCGGACTACACGCTCAACAAGCTGCAGAGAATTACTTTAGTTTCAATTAAGAGCAAAGCTTTCTTCATGAGCGAGCACACTTTCCCAATGAAAAAAACAGAGCAGGTTATAATAGAACACAGCTAGACATGGAGAACTTTAGGGATGAAACAGAGAAGGTAAGTAACACAAAACTCAGCATCGCCAATTATCAAACATAGACCAAAACAGCAGGTGTATGATCTCCTTTGCTTTCATAGGCATCATATATTAGCCCGAACAAGGGCATAAAGCTCAGAACTAGCTTGCAAGACCCATCTTCTCCTTATAAAGATCCAACAACTGGGGAGCTTTTCTCAAGTAACAGGTCACGAATTCCTTTATAAACCTACTCTCCGGAACTATCAAGGATGTAGGCAAGCTATGGGTATGGACCAAGCCCTTAGACAATAGGACTCGAAACACCGAACACCTAGGAATAATTCGCTTCCGTAAGCTCAGTGAGATCACCACGGGACACTGCGCAATATGCAAAGAATCAAGCCCCATCTCATTGACAAAGAAGTTCATCACTTCCGTAATTTTGCTCTCTGACGCCGCCATACACCCCGGATGCCTCCTAAAAGCCAAAGCAACCTCCTCCTCGGACCAACCCCACTTGCCATACACACCGATCTTCCTCTGCCACAACAGCTTGCTCATGCCCCTAATTACAGACAAAGCCGTGACGAAACCCACTTTGGAAGGCTCAAAACCCAACGCCTTAACCCTATTCAGAGCCTCGGCTAACTGTTCAGGCGAAGCCAGGAATATCGACCGATGGTACAGAACCAAGTGCCCAATGTTTGCTGGAGGCACTCCATTTTCCCTCAAGGTTGCAATTTTCGGAACGAGTAGAACTCCCGGATCCTCATACAACATCCTCGGACAACGTTTGATGGCTGCAACGGCATCCTCGCCGGATTGCACCAGTTCGACAATATAGTCCAAAGTAGGCCTCAAATGGTTGTCTAAACTCCTGGTCAACAACCTCGGGGCTGCACTGATGACTATGGCTATATCAGAATCAGAAAAGCCTCTGGAGCGTAAAAATTCGATCTTCGGCAAGAGGATCGCATCCGGGCTCGCCAGAAGCACCCCGGGGTATCTGCCGACGACGTCCGCGATCTGGGTCGGAGAGAAGCCTCGTTTCCTGAGCAAACCCAGGACGGAGTCGGGTCTCGAAGGGGATTCGAAGCAGATGCGCCGCGACGCCGAGACGGCAGACTCCGGAGACAGCCCGCAGGCATTGACGAGGTACAGCACCGTGAAGGAGCGCGGCTCCGAGGAGGTCGAGGACTGCCGGAGCAGCGGCGGCGGTTGAGCTCCGGCGGCGGGGAGCGCGAGGGCCCCACTCCTAGCTTGAAGCAGGGCTCTGCGAGCGAGGTTGACGAGCATGGGATCGAACCGACCGGCGATGAACATGCGAGAATTTCATGAGCTCCGAAATGGACCGACCTGCGTCTCCGTCTTGAGACCGGAGCGATTCCGGCGACGACGGAGGGTCGGGGTGCGAGGATTGCCGCCGCAGGTTCGTCGCCGTCGGAAGGCCGTTGGGGTCGAATGCAATTTAGGGTTTTGACTCTTGGACATTTGATTTTTGGGAAAATTCCAAATAAAGACCCGAAGTGAATATATTTTCTCAAATAAAGACCAAAAGTGAACGTTGTGTCAAATAAGGACCCGAAGTGGATCTATTGTTTCAAAGAAAGACCTGAAGTGAATTTTGTGTCAAATAAAGATTCGAAGTGATCAAGTTAATCTCTATTAAGGACCTTAGCTCGCCAGCAATCATTTTCCATCGATTAAAATAGGAGCAATTTTGTCAAAAATTTGTGATTGGAAAAAAAAATAGAAAATTCTAAATTAATTAAGTTTAGGTTATTCATTTATATGTTTACGTTTTTTCTTTTTTCTCCCTCATTATTCCTCAACCAAATCGCTGCTCAGTCGTCATCGTGACTCAATTCTCGTTACTCCTCGCCTTGCTCGACCGGCAAAGAATTTAGGTCTCCACAAACAAAGAAAGAAGCATATGGTTTTCTTCTTGTTTTTTAATTCGTGCATCAACCGGTGGAGAATTTGGGTCTTCAACTTTGCAGAGGATGGGTACAAGGAATGGAGAGAACTTCGGTCTTTGACTTTTAGAGGACGGGTACAAGGAACGGGGAGACTGTTATTAGGGTTTTTTTTTTTTAAAGGATTTGTTAATTTTCCTTATATTTTTTTTTTTGTGGACAAAATTGCCCAAACTCTAGTCGTTAGAAATGTCACATGTTTGATAGCCGACGAATATTTGCTGACTAGCAAGCTCAGGTTCTTATTTGGAATTTATTCAACTACTTCAAGTCATTATTTGAGACAATGGGTCCACTTCAGGTCTTTATCCGATACAAAGTTAATTTCGGGTCCTTATTTGAGAAAATTGGTCCACTTCGAATCCTTATTTGGAATTTTCCCTTGATTTTTTGAAATTAGAGCTTGAAGGAAAATTACGTACCATAAATATCATGACTTTTATTGGATATTCACTAAATTGCATTTATTATTTTTTTATCACTTGAGTACCTATAATTTTTTAAAAACATAATAATTGTGTCATGTGAGATTTCAAACACTTAAGTAAACTTCTTTTTAAAATTATGATACTTAAGTAATAGATTGAAAATTACGATATTTAATGTGTTTTTGAAGACATGGTTATAAAGTGAAAAAAAAAAAAAAGCTATGTCACTGATAGTCACTGATATGACATTATAAGAAAAGTATTTTTATCTGTCAATCTATCCGTGCCATTGGTACAGTCTCCCAAAGTTGCTCAAGCAGAGGCTCGAGCACGTTTTGCTCAACCTTGTATGTGTTAGCACATTCCCACGACATTTTCATCATTGTTATATAATTGAACGTGTTAGAATCTCGAAACTTACAGCAACATTACAAAAAAACTTTAAAAAATAAATTTAATTGTGAAGTTAAATTCTTGCTCGAAAAGTGCAATCGATTCTTCTATTAACCCTATCTATATAAATTAACCTAGCATATTATTTAGTTTTTTTCTAAAGACATGCGAAATTGATGAGGTGTCGAGAGAATGCTACAATTGGGAAATGCTAAAAATGAAAAAATGGAGAATCAAAGTTGGGAAGGAAGGAGCAAAGAGTGAGACGGAGATTGCGGCATTGTTTTTTTCGAGGGGATAGCACCATCACCCTTTGTTCACTGACACATGTTTGCTGATAAAGGTCTTTCAAAGCCGAACCAAATGGGCCCTTTGACCCTCATCCAGTGTCTCATCTTCACGGGAGTATGTTAAGACTAGCAATTCGTGTTAACATGTCATAACCATTTTTACAATTCGTGTTTTTCTAAGACATTTCAAATTTGATTTTACGTGTCAAATATTTGAATTATGATGAAAATGTGTTAATTCGTGTCAATCAATGTCAGCCTACATATAATGGAGTCGTCATATTTGAATTTTTTGTCCTTTTTAACTTGCATTTTACCTCATGCCGTTTCATCGTCACCGAGTCTATCTTGCATTGAGGCTTGACATTACTCGCCAATGATGCCACCCCATCCACCCCCTATCTCTCTCGTCAATTTTTTTTTTTTTTGGCAAAAATTGGCAATTTTTTGCTATGCGGTGCCTACTTGATACCACATTATTACAGCTTGTCCAAGAAAATATTGAATAGAACATCCCCTGAGCATTCTTGATCACTTAAACAGGATCGCACTATAGAAATCCTTGACTATGGACACAGTTCGTTTCTTTTCAATACTTGCACAATTACCTGTTAGAATCATCATGAAAGAAGTGGTGAAATGGAGAAGCGTCGACAATACGAGCGATGATGACGGCAAATTGGAAGATGCACTAGCGTATCTCCGGGTTAGTCTTTATCTTAAGATACCGCAGAAAATCAAAAAAAGGGCCGTAACTTTTGTTGCCCTAGACCCAAATTTTGTGGCCAACCATTTGTCACGTTTGCTGCGTTACTTTTACCTGATGATAAAATCAAAAGTTTGTACCTTTATGCTATATCCATAAGTAATGAAACACTTATTTTATCGCATTAGGTCTTATGCCCAAAGATGAAGAAAAAAATGATTTCATCTTTTTAATTCTACTATAAGGGGATATATATATACTTTTTTTTTTGTTGCCATAGATTCGAAATTTTCTCTCCTTATTAGCGACATTATTTGAATTTCGTTGCTTGGGTCTAAACCTAAGGCAATAAACATGATTTTGTCACTTTAGGTCACACCTAAGAAGATAAAATTTCATGTTTGTCTCCATAGGTTCAAAACTTAAAATGACGAAACTTTGATTTTGCCATACCCTAAAGATCATGAACTTTACCATATGTTGCCCTTGGTCGACCCTAATGTGACAGGCCTTTGGGTAACCTTGGGCGAAAAGAGTTATGTTTTGATGCCTTTGGATAACCTAATTCCGTCACCTTTGGGGTACCCGAGGTGACAAAAATATTTCTTGTCGCAAAAAGTTGTAGCCTTAGTATCTTTTCCTTGCAGCGAGAACAAATCATGGAACTGGCCATTGTTTGGGTTAGAAGTTAGAACATAGCATATCCTTAATAAATGGTTAAGTTGGTCAATTCCTTCAAACAGATTCCTGAGTTAACAATCAGCAAAATTAAGAGGATCGGAGGAATGTCTCTTCAGCTGTTTTTGATGTGGACATAGGTTGCCGTATCCCGTAGTGTTAATCAAAATTTGTAAGGTATGTTAGAATGAACTGAAAGGACGATAACGTGTCGCCTCAGCTAGTCCTCGTGGTTTTTGCGCGACGATTGAATCGGCCGAAGGTGAAATGCATCGTCCTTAATGGCGTCATTCCGCTTAAACTGTCGTTACACCTTTTTCAGGCTCTTAAGGTCATGATGGGGCGAGTAAGCCCGCCCATCTTGGATGAGTATGTGGGCCTTATTCACCCCGAATGACAAGTTGCTCCTGTTGTATGCTGCTTTGGGTAGTCAGAATTTGGGCTTAGACATGATATTTTGCATAGAACCGATGTATGGTGATGCATTTCGGAACTTCGGATGGGATGAACTCGAATTTGGGCTTAGACATGAGTTCCTGACCTACTTAAACGCTAAGGTTTAGATCTCTACGAGAGGGGTTAGGAGCCTCATGTGAAAATCTCTAGGCTACGTTACAGTCGAGATAAAATTCATGATAAGATTAAATTTATCTTATCTTGTATTTGGTGCTTGCTTAAAATGAGATAAAGTCAAATATAAATAGTATATAGACCGGATAAAATTATTCCATTAAAGATGGAATAAAAGTGGATAGAATTTCTAACGTTCATAATAAAAAAAGTTATTTTTCTCAAATGACAATACTCTAAAATTAACAAAAATTAAAATTAGATTTCATTATAAATAATTGTTGAATTCTAATGTAAGAATTTCAAAATATTAAAAAAATAACAATTTTGTTATTTTAATTTAATCTTATTTTATTTATACATTCAAATTTAATTCTATTTTATAATATAAATGCGATATATAAATATTAATATAAATATATATTGATTACATACTTTAGGTATTTTAGTATTTTAGGTATATTAGTATAGTTTACTATTTAATAAGATTTTATTAGGAAATGATGGAAGGGGTAGAAAGAAATAAAAAAGAAATTAATTTGAAAATGGAGGAAAATAAAATAAAAAAACAAATAAAAATAAAATAGACAAGAGTGTCACGAGAGATTTTTACCATCTCTATTTGTAAAATTTTTGGTTCATTATATTAATATGTCGTTTATATAATAATATAATGTGAATATATCCAATTTTATTGCTATAATCCCCAAATGGTAGATAGGATATAACAAAATCTCTAAATTTTACATCATATGCTATCCAGTCTAATTTTGATTAGAAATTCAGACGGTCTAATTTTAATTAGAAATTCAAACGATCAAATGCACTAGGGTCGATCTGCACACCTCTCCGGTCTGGATACCAAAGTTGCATAAGTTACTTTGGTAATTCACGTTCTTGTCATATCTAGTGACTTTGCGCAATTCGACTTTCTATTTAACGCGGACCGCTCATGTCAGACATCGACATGTGGGTCGGCATACGATCTATGTTTTAAAAGACGAAACCGGGGACATCTATTCTTTCGGGACGTGCCGCGCGAAGACGGCAAACAATAGAATGTGAAAAATACGAACTTGTCCGGTCAGGCGAGTTAATAAAAGCATACAGCTTTGTGCAATAAATCGAAATGGCCGGTGGCGATTGCAATTACTTCGGCTGCTCACTAATGTATGATCTGGTCCACCACGATGCAACGAGACATGCTGTGAATCCGTGATTGTTTTGGTTGGCTGGTAAGTGAATTTGAAGGAGGAGGCGTAGCCAGGGGCCTGAGCTGCACCCACCTGCACGCTGACCCGACCACCGTGGCCCTCCTCTTCCAATCGTCGTCCCAAGTCTGCCGCCAGATCCCCATCCGCCACCCGCCTTGCTTCCCCAGCTCAGCCCCACCCGCCACATCACCGACTCACCCTGGGCGAGTCAGCCTGGCTCGCCCGTACCTGACTCGCCCTCACCACCCTGATCCTCTCCCTCCTCCCCCACCAAAATGTCCTCGTCCTCCTTCAAATTCTCCAACCGAACCATGACGCGACTCATCTCAGAAGTCCGTGAGTTGTGCCCTAATGCCACGCCGTTCGATGTTCTTGCTGCACTCTTTTGGACTCTCATCGCTCGATCGAAAAACCCTGAGAACAAAATAGTTGCGATCCCAGGATTGTGAAGATGGCCATCAATATGACAGGGCTGATGTGCGAGAAGCTGCCCTTAGGGTACTTCAGCAATGCCGTATGCTTTTCTCTGATCAAAGCACCAGGCGGAAACGAAAACGATCAGGAATTATGGTGGATCACCAAGCTAGTGCATGATGGCGTGCTGGGGATCCAGGAAGGCGAGATTCGATCAGCTTCGAAGCGGCTCAGATCAGGGAGAGAAGACGGAGGAGCAACATTTGAGTCGCCGGTGGAGACGTATGGCCCAGAACTGACGATCATGAGCATGGAGCACATGACGATCAGTGTAATGCTTGCAAGTGTTGAAGCTCCCCTATTAAATGCAAGATGCTCTCTCATGTCAAAAGTTGTGGATGCCACGAGGGAGTTCGATGGGCCACCGAAGACAAAGAAGAAACAGAAGAACATATGGATGTTCTGCATTAACATCACTTCTTGTTGGGTTGCGACTTTGCGATCCCCGGCAGTTTGAGCTTGAAAAGACATATAATCACATGAATCAAACGTGGTTAGCCACTCTGGCGATCAATAGTGGGAAAGCTTGCAGAAAAGCAGGTCATCTATCCGTTTACAACTCAGTGAATCTTCCAGACACTTTGCATTCTCATTAGAGTAGCAACAATAAATAGCTAATAACTTTCTCCAAAAGCTAAATCAACAGCTCGGAAAATCAATTTAGACGAGATAGATGAAGCAGATGCAGCAATTTCAAGAATTGACTTCTGCTCTGTTAGCCTCTTAACACAGTGATAGACTCACATAAAACAGGATCAATACACAGCATCATCAAAAACCCCGAATCAAGCCGTAATACAGAATAGAAACTCAGCTCATATGAGACCATGTCATAAGCCCAAGATTCATACATCAAATGACGGAAGCAGTGACAGTACAAATTAGAGCAATTTCGATAAGCATTCAGATGGGAACCCTATCATGAAGCTGAGAACAACCGCAAACTTACTATACATACATGTTTTTATCTGGAAGTAAAATAAGAGAAGCTATCGCCCCAAAGAGTTGGAATTGCACAAATTAGCAAAGTCTACTCAGAGAATTAATATAAAGAAAACTGGTCTTTCATGAAGATCAATAAGCATGGCACTAGGTAACATCGGTAATAGAAAGAAATAAATAGTGAAGTTTTAAGTTTAGGTTAAACCGAGGTAAATTCGGACTACACGCTCAACAAGCTGCAGAGAATTACTTTAGTTTCAATTAAGAGCAAAGCTGTCTTCATGAGCGAGCACACTTTCCCAATGAAAAAACAGAGCAGGTTATGATAGAACACAGCTAGACATGGAGAACTTTAGGGATGAAACAGAGAAGGTAAGTAACACGAAACTCGGCATCACCAATTATCAAACATAGATCAAAACAGCAGGTGTATGATCTCCTTTGCTTTCATTGGCATCATTTATTAGCCCGAGCAAGTGCATAAAGCTCAGAACTAGCTTGCAAGACCCATCTTCTCCTTATAAATATCCAACAACTGGGGAGCTTTTCCCAAGTTACAGGTCACGAATTCCTTTATAAATCTACTCTCCGGAACTATCAAGGATGTAGGCAAGCTATGGGTATGGACCAAGCCCTTAGACAATAGGACTCGAAACACCGAACACCTAGGAATAATTCGCTTCTGTAAGCTCAGTGAGATCACCACGGGACGCTGTGCAATATGCAAAGAATCAAGCCCCATCTCATTGACAAAGAAGTTCATCACTTCCGTAATTTTGCTCTCTGACACCGCCATACACCACGGATGCCTCCTAAAAGCCAAAGCAACCTCCTCCTCGGACCAACCCCACTTGCCATACACACCGATCTTCCTCTGCCACGATGGCTCGCTCAAGCCCCTAATTACATGCAAAGCCGTGACGAAACCCACTTTCGAAGGCTCAAAACCAAACGCCTTAACCCTATTCACAGCCTCGGCGAACTGTTCAGGCGAAGCCAGGAATATCGGCCCATGGTACAGAACCAAGTGCCCAATGTTTGCTCGAGGCACTCCATTTTCCCTCAAGGTCGTGATTTTGGGAATGAGCAGCACTCCCGGATCGTCGTACAACATTCTCGGACAACGTTTGATGGCTGCAACGGCATCCTCGCCGGATTGCACCAGTTCGACAATATAGTCCAAAGTAGCCCTCAAATGGTTGTCTAAGCTCCTGGCCAACAACCTCGGGGCCGCACTGACGACTCTGACTATATCAGAATCGGAGAAGCCTCTGGAGCGCAAAAAATCGATCTTTGGCAAGAGGATCGCATCCGGGCTCGCCAGAAGCACCCCGGGTATCTGCCGACGACGTACGCGATCTGGGTTCGAGAGAAACCTCGTTTCCTGAGCAAACCCAGGACGGAGTCGGGTCTCGCAGGGGATTCGAAGCAGATGCGCCGCGACGCCGAGACGGCGGACTCCGGAGACAGCCCGCAGGCATTGACGAGGTACATCACCGTGAAGGAGCGGGGCTCCGAGGAGGTCGAGGACTGCTGGAGCAGCACCGGCGGTTGAGCTCCGGCGGCGGGGGGCGCGAGGGCCCCACTCCTAGCTTGAAGCAGGGCTCTGCGAGCGAGGTTGACGAGCATGGGATCGAACCGACCGGCGACGAACATGCGAGAATTTCATGAACTCCGAAATGGACCGACCTGCGTCTCCGTCTCGAGACCGGAGCGATTCCGGCGACGGCGGAGGGTCGGGATGCGAGGATTGCCTCCGCAGGTTCTTTGCCGTGGGAAGGCCGTTGGGGTCGAGTGCAATTTAGGGTTTTGACTCTTGGACATTTGATTTTTGAAATCCATCGTTAGAGCTTTGCCCAAGGTAAGGAAAATTACATACCATAAATATCATGACGTTTGTTGGATATTCACTAAATTGCTTTAATTATTTTTTTATCACTTGAGTACTTATAATTTTTCAATCAATCACTTGATTGCTATAATTTTTTTAAAACGTAATGACAGTATTACGTAAGATTTTAGACACTTAAGTAAACTTTTTTTTATAAGTTATGATATTTAACGTTTTTTTAAAGACACGACAATTAAGTGATAAAAAAAATATTATAGCAATGATATGACATTATACGAAAATTATAACATCCATAGTGTTTTTATCCATCAATTTCTTTGTGCCATCACGGTACACACTCCCAAGGTAGCTTAAGTAGGGGATTGAGCATGTATTGCTCAACCTTGTATTTGTTAGCACATTCCCATGACATTTTCATCATTGTTATATAATCGAATGTGCTAGAAAATCTCGAAACTTACAGCAACATCACAAAAAAATTTAAAAAATAAATTTAATTGTGAAGTTAAATTCTTGCTCGAAAAGTGCAATCCGATTCTTCTATTAACCCTATCTATATAAATTAACCTAGCATATTATTCAATTTTTTTTTTCTGAAGACATGCGAAATTGATGTGGCAACGAGAGAATGCTACAATTGGGGAATGCTAAAAATGAAAAAATGGAGAATAAAAGTTGGGGAGGGAGGAGCAGGAGTGAGACGTAGATCTCGGCCAGTGCCTTGCCTCTACGGGATCACGTTAAGGCTAGCAATTCGTCTTGACGTATCATAATGGTTCTTGCAATTCATGTCAATTCGTATTTTCCTAAAACATTTTGATTTTGACTTTTCATATTGAATATTTGGATTATCACGGAAATGTATTGATTCGTGTCAATTAGTATTGACCTATATATAATTAAGTTGCCATATTTGAATATTTTTTCTTTTTAACTTGCATTTTATCGTGTCGTGCAAATGAGCCATGTTCATCGTTACCAACTCTATTGTGCGATGAGGCTTGACTTCCTTTGCCAATGACACCACCCCGACCACCCCCTATCTCCCTTGCCAATTTTTTTTTTTTTTTTTTTTGGCAAAATTTGGCAATTTTTTGCTATGCGATGCTTACTTGATACCACATTATTACAGCTTGTCCAAGAAAATATTAAATAGAACATCCCCTAAGTAGTCTTGATCAATCAAACAGGATTGCACTATAGAAATCCTTGATTATGGACACAATTCGGTTCTTTTCAATACTTGCACAATTACCAATTAGAATCATCATGAAAGAAGTGGCGAAATGGAGAAGTGTCGATAATACGAACAATGATGATGGCGAATTGGGAGATACTGCAGAAAAACTAAAAAAGGGCTGTAAGTTTTGTTGCCTTAGACCCAAATTTTGTGGCCAACCATCCGTCACATTTGCCCCGTTGCTTTTACCTAGTGACAAAATCATAAGTTTGTACCCTTATGCAATATCCATAGGTAATGAAACACTTATTTTGTCGCTTTAGGTTATATGTCCATAGATGACTAAAAAAAATGAGTTTATATTTTAAATTCTACTTTAAGGGATGATTTTTTTTTATTTGTTGCCGTAGATTCAAACTTTTTTCGTTTACCCAAAAAAAAAAAAAAAAATTCTCCACTCACTGTGCTCTCTCTTCCATCACACTGTGTAATTTCCTGATTTGGGGTATAATGTATTT
Source organism: Eucalyptus virginea (assembly GCA_014182375.1). Classification (NCBI taxonomy): domain Eukaryota; kingdom Viridiplantae; phylum Streptophyta; class Magnoliopsida; order Myrtales; family Myrtaceae; genus Eucalyptus; species Eucalyptus virginea. The sequence continues at coordinate 28,937,996 of CM024515.1, forward strand.
CATGCCTCTCTCTCTCTCTCTCTCTCTCTCTCTCTCTCTCTCTCTCTGCCTCCATTTCGACTCATATCTGCTTCAGACTAGACTTATCTACAGCTTCGGAACAACTACAGATCGTGTCAGTTTCTTGGGTAACAATCGAAACTAGGGTCTATAATCTTGTACAAAGATTTAATTTGAACAATATGTCCAATGTTGTCTGGGACGTGCAGCAGCGACTGCTTCACCAGGGATATCTCCTGAAAGATGATAGCTTTGACTTTACCTGACCTTGAGCAAAGTTTCTTAGGGTGTGCATGGAAACACTTAAACATTTTTCTTTTTGTTCAGGAACGAAACAAAAAAAAAAGTGTTTACATTTCGATTTTGCTAACAAAAGAACGCGTTTGGTAAGTATAAAAAAACTGTTCTTGAAATAAAAAAGAACAGAAACATGTTTGGTAGAATGCAGTCAATTTCTGTTCACCAGAATAGAAAAAGAATAAACAGCGTTTGAGAAACGACAAAAAAATTTCTGTTTTTTTTTTTTTTTAATTTTTTTTAATAAAGTTTAAAATTGATAGTGAATGCTCGTTCTTATGAAATGCTCATTAATTTTCTGTAGTCATCTATTTAATTTATTCTTAATACGACAAAAATTCTCCCGTACGTGCGCCGTAACCTGGTAAGGAAGCAAAAACATTCGATGTTTTCATCAGCTACTGTCTAGTTGGTTTGCCATTCTAAAGTCAAAACAGGGCTAGAGATGCACCAACACCAGTTGACAGGACTTTTGGAGTAGCTTTACTGCCATGCTCCAGAAAACCAGACCCCTCAAATTTGATTGTGCAGATCAGAGTGAACATACACACATTGATGTAAACGGGGCAATGAGCTTATACACAATACAATACACACTGATATAATTGCATGGTGATAGTTACAAAATGAGGACGAAACCGCGTGAGACAGTAGAAAAGGAAAGGACGGCGACTTGCCGATCGCTTTTCCTCTCACGTCGGGCCCCAAATGGTCATTATCTACAATCTATACTAGCAAGTCATTTGGGAAACAGAAAAGGAAAATTAGTCCACAATAATTACAAGCGATCTGTGTCCGAGCTTCTTTCTATCTTTTTGCTGATCTTTAAATCGTCTATTGCTTTGGTGATTCCTCAGAAGTCGCAAGAAGTTCCCAACCTCTGCTTCGAGCTGTTGCATCTAGCGTTCTCCGTGACCTCGGGCAAGAGCTTCTCGAAGATTTCAAGGAACAGTACCCACTCATCTTCGCTCATATCTCCGAAAGAGATCCCCTCGCCCTCGTTGTCGTGTTGCTGCACTGCACCGTGCATACCTTTGAGGCATAAAAAATGGTAAGTCACTATTACAGATGATTACAGTCGACTCACATGACATGGCACGGACGGGGCAACAAAAAGTGAGAGAACGACCCTCGCGGGGCTGGCAATTTGTTGAACTTTCGACCATGAGAATCATCACACGGCCTGATACCTGAGACATTTCGGCTTCCAACTTTGAGATTGGAGAGGAGATACCCATGTCAGATCATGGCATCGGGTTGACGTTCGGTGATGATGCTTCGTATTCAGGCAAAGTCTTGTACGATTCATGGATCCTCCTCAAAGTAGGGAACTTGGCCTGCAACGAAGAAGAATACGGACTCAGCTAGGCTACTCAAGCATCAAAGTAAAGACAACATGCATGGATGCTCGATCCACGAGTGCGGCACCAATGATGGGTTTCGAGAATCACAAAGCTCCAACGTTAACCATTCCAATACAGAATGTGCATCATTCAAAAGCCCTCATGCAGTGCTATACCATAGAGATGTCCCGGACTCGAGGTGCACCATGAATACATTTTCATATGTTTTTGCTCGCGAGACATATCTATAGTTACGATACATGGCAGCAGGTTCGCATACGATGAACTGTAAATTGAGAAGTAAAGGGCCTCTCATCTGAAGATCTTAATACCCCTATTTGGTAATTGCAATGTGAAAGTTCTCCCAGCGAGACAACTATCCCCAAAAAACAAGATCTTCTAAAGAGAAAGCATTATGAACAGGACTATACCAGCACAGTCAGCATCTGAAGAGGCTGTATGCTCGAGCTGATTATACTTGCAGCCTGCCAAAACAAATGACAACGCCAGTTGTTTTTCTACTGAAAACACCCACCAAATTGAACCTAGAGTCTGTTGTGAAGTGACAAAGCAGAGAGGATAGGGAATGAAGAGCACTACAATGGAAGATCTCATCTAATCAGTTTTGATCATGCGTAATTCAGCAAAAACTCAGAAATTTCATGTAAATGATCATCAAAATCTGCGGGAAACTTCAGCTTTAAAGGAATGGAAAGTGCAAAAAAAGAAAAGAAAAAAAGAGACCTGGAGGTTGAGAGCTTTCAATCGAGGATCACGAGGTAACAAAGCCTTCTGAGGATACTTTTCTTCCAAATACTGAACAAAGATAACACGTGCTTTAGCAAAAATCAAAATCGAAATGCACTCAAACCAATCAAACTGATCAAATCAAGCAAAGGGGCCAGAAACTATGCATTGAGTTGAAAAAGGAGCTAGAGAGCTTCTATTTAAGGCTCCTAAATGATGACCTCATACGTATTGGTATTTTAAGTTACGCGTCCATCCAACTCTTATCTATTGCAAACTCTGCTGCATAGCCTAAATAACACCCACCAGCAAAATTGCATAAGAATCTGAAACCACGAAATCTCCGTCCACTAACACTGGAACCAAATGCATAGGATTTAACTTGTCAAATTCTGCAAAATCAAGCACACAACTTCGATCAGAGCTAGAGAATACTTCACTAGATTTCACAGACTTGAGGTAATCGTGCCAGCAGGTATTATGCATACAAAATCTTTCCATTGCCATTCCGAGACCTACCTACTGAAATCTCGAGAACAATTTGATCTATGACTAAAAAGAAGGATCTGAAATTACCAGCAGTATATTGCTTTTCTTTCCTGAGATCCACTGCTTTATACTCATATGAGATCCCTACACACCAACCAAGAATAAAGTTAAAAAACATCACCCTAAAGAAAGGTCTTTTTAACATCGTTTCAGCTGCAAACTTCAAGGGTTACTTTCAGATTGTAAGCTCAACATCTGGTTTATCATAATGCCAAAACCAGCTCGAGCTGCTGCTCCAGCAGCTGCAGCTCGAGCTGCAGATCGATCGAGCAGCAGCTCGAACTGCAGATCGATCGAGCCTCGCTCGAGCTGCAGCTCGCTGGAGCTGCAGCTCGCTCGAGCCTCGCTCGAGAGAGCTGCGGCTCGAGCTCGAGCGAGCTCGAGCAGCTGCAGATCGAGCTGCAGCTCGAGCTCGCTCTCAAGCGAGCGAAGGGGAGCTCGAGCAGCTGCAGATCGAGCTGCAGCTCGAGCGAGCGTTGCTCCCCCTTCGGCGCGGCAGATCTGGGCGAGCAACGCTCGCTCGAGGCTCGAGCGACCCGTCCCAGATCTGTCGCGCCGAAGGGGGAGCAGTGCTGACCGGAGAAGGAGCGCCGAAGGGGGAGCGACGCTGACCGGAGGAGGAGCGCCGAACGGGGAGCAACGCTGACCGGAGAAGGAGGAGCACCAGAAACGTACCTGGAGTCGCCGGAGTGAGGAGTCGCCGGAGAGTCAGCCGAGTGGGAGCCGCCGGAGAGATGGGAGAGACGCCGGAAAAGGAAGAACGAAGCTTCAGCCGACGAGAGGAGCGACGAGCACGCACGAAGGAGAAGAGCTTCGCCTTTGTTCCGATTTTGTTCTTTTGTTCTTTTGGTTTTTGTTCTTTTGTGCCTTCCAAGAAGTGTTTCTTTTCAAAAGAAACAACTTTTTATGTTTCTTTTTTCTGTTCTTATTTTGTTAGGAACAAAAACAAAAAAGAATGTAAACGCAACCAAACGCGTTTTGTTCTTTTTGTTCCTAACACTTTTCGCATGAAGTGCTTCCGAAACGATTCTTAGAAACGTTTCCATGCACGCCCTTATGGTCTAAAGCATGAGATCGATGAAAGCGGCGGTCATTTCATACTATAAAAAAAAAAAAAAAAATGTTACCAACATTGACACACATGGTAAGCTCGGAATATAATTGTGGATGGATGATTACAAGGGTTGATGATTACGGTACTATTTTTTCAAAACCTGTTTGAACGCAAAAGTCGCTCGATGGATAAGGCGTGCATAAACGTTTAAGAATCGTTTAGGAGCACTTCGTACGGAAAGTGTTCTTTAACAAAAGCGAATGTAAACGCGCGTTTGTTGCGTTTCGTTCTTTTTTTTTTTTTTGTTCTGGAACAAAATAAGAACAGAAAAAAGAAACATAAAAAAGTTGTTTCTTTTGAAAAGAAACACTTCTTGGAAGGCACAAAAGAACAAAAACCAAAAGAACAAAAGAACAAAATCGGAACAAAGGCGAAGCTCTTCTCCTTCGTGCGTGCTCGTCGCTCCTCTCGTCGGCTGAAGCTTCGTTCTTCCTTTTCCGGCGTCTCTCCCATCTCTCCGGCGGCTCCCACTCGGCTGACTCTCCGGCGACTCCTCACTCCGGCGACTCCAGGTACGTTTCTGGTGCTCCTCCTTCTCCGGTCAGCGTTGCTCCCCGTTCGGCGCTCCTCCTCCGGTCAGCGTCGCTCCCCCTTCGGCGCTCCTTCTCCGGTCAGCACTGCTCCCCTTCGGCGCGACAGATCTGGGACGGGTCGCTCGAGCCTCGAGCGAGCGTTGCTCGCCCAGATCTGCCGCGCCGAAGGGGGAGCAACGCTCGCTCGAGCTGCAGCTCGATCTGCAGCTGCTCGAGCTCCCCCTTCGCTCGCTTGAGAGCGAGCTCGAGCTGCAGCTCGATCTGCAGCTGCTCGAGCTCGCTCGAGCTCGAGCCGCAGCTCTCTCGAGCGAGGCTCGAGCGAGCTGCAGCTCCAGCGAGCTGCAGCTCGAGCGAGGCTCGATCGATCTGCAGTTCGAGCTGCTGCTCGATCGATCTGCAGCTCGAGCTGCAGCTGCTGGAGCAGCAGCTCGAGCTGGTTTTGGCATTATGATAAACCAGATGTTGAGCTTACAATCTGAAAGTAACCCTTGAAGTTTGCAGCTGAAACGATGTTAAAAAGACCTTTCTTTAGGGTGATGTTTTTTAACTTTATTCTTGGTTGGTGTGTAGGGATCTCATATGAGTATAAAGCAGTGGATCTCAGGAAAGAAAAGCAATATACTGCTGGTAATTTCAGATCCTTCTTTTTAGTCATAGATCAAATTGTTCTCGAGATTTCAGTAGGTAGGTCTCGGAATGGCAATGGAAAGATTTTGTATGCATAATACCTGCTGGCACGATTACCTCAAGTCTGTGAAATCTAGTGAAGTATTCTCTAGCTCTGATCGAAGTTGTGTGCTTGATTTTGCAGAATTTGACAAGTTAAATCCTATGCATTTGGTTCCAGTGTTAGTGGACGGAGATTTCGTGGTTTCAGATTCTTATGCAATTTTGCTGGTGGGTGTTATTTAGGCTATGCAGCAGAGTTTGCAATAGATAAGAGTTGGATGGACGCGTAACTTAAAATACCAATACGTATGAGGTCATCATTTAGGAGCCTTAAATAGAAGCTCTCTAGCTCCTTTTTCAACTCAATGCATAGTTTCTGGCCCCTTTGCTTGATTTGATCAGTTTGATTGGTTTGAGTGCATTTCGATTTTGATTTTTTGCTAAAGCACGTGTTATCTTTGTTCAGTATTTGGAAGAAAAGTATCCTCAGAAGGCTTTGTTACCTCGTGATCCTCGATTGAAAGCTCTCAACCTCCAGGTCTCTTTTTTTCTTTTCTTTTTTTGCACTTTCCATTCCTTTAAAGCTGAAGTTTCCCGCAGATTTTGATGATCATTTACATGAAATTTCTGAGTTTTTGCTGAATTACGCATGATCAAAACTGATTAGATGAGATCTTCCATTGTAGTGCTCTTCATTCCCCTATCCTCTCTGCTTTGTCACTTCACAACAGACTCTAGGTTCAATTTGGTGGGTGTTTTCAGTAGAAAAACAACTGGCGTTGTCATTTGTTTTGGCAGGCTGCAAGTATAATCAGCTCGAGCATACAGCCTCTTCAGATGCTGACTGTGCTGGTATAGTCCTGTTCATAATGCTTTCTCTTTAGAAGATCTTGTTTTTTGGGGATAGTTGTCTCGCTGGGAGAACTTTCACATTGCAATTACCAAATAGGGGTATTAAGATCTTCAGATGAGAGGCCCTTTACTTCTCAATTTACAGTTCATCGTATGCGAACCTGCTGCCATGTATCGTAACTATAGATATGTCTCGCGAGCAAAAACATATGAAAATGTATTCATGGTGCACCTCGAGTCCGGGACATCTCTATGGTATAGCACTGCATGAGGGCTTTTGAATGATGCACATTCTGTATTGGAATGGTTAACGTTGGAGCTTTGTGATTCTCGAAACCCATCATTGGTGCCGCACTCGTGGATCGAGCATCCATGCATGTTGTCTTTACTTTGATGCTTGAGTAGCCTAGCTGAGTCCGTATTCTTCTTCGTTGCAGGCCAAGTTCCCTACTTTGAGGAGGATCCATGAATCGTACAAGACTTTGCCTGAATACGAAGCATCATCACCGGAACGTCAACCCGATGCCATGATCTGACATGGGTATCTCCTCTCCAATCTCAAAGTTGGAAGCCGAAATGTCTCAGGTATCAGGCCGTGTGATGATTCTCATGGTCGAAAGTTCAACAAATTGCCAGCCCCGCGAGGGTCGTTCTCTCACTTTTTGTTGCCCCGTCCGTGCCATGTCATGTGAGTCGACTGTAATCATCTGTAATAGTGACTTACCATTTTTTATGCCTCAAAGGTATGCACGGTGCAGTGCAGCAACACGACAACGAGGGCGAGGGGATCTCTTTCGGAGATATGAGCGAAGATGAGTGGGTACTGTTCCTTGAAATCTTCGAGAAGCTCTTGCCCGAGGTCACGGAGAACGCTAGATGCAACAGCTCGAAGCAGAGGTTGGGAACTTCTTGCGACTTCTGAGGAATCACCAAAGCAATAGACGATTTAAAGATCAGCAAAAAGATAGAAAGAAGCTCGGACACAGATCGCTTGTAATTATTGTGGACTAATTTTCCTTTTCTGTTTCCCAAATGACTTGCTAGTATAGATTGTAGATAATGACCATTTGGGGCCCGACGTGAGAGGAAAAGCGATCGGCAAGTCGCCGTCCTTTCCTTTTTCTACTGTCTCACGCGGTTTCGTCCTCATTTTGTAACTATCACCATGCAATTATATCAGTGTGTATTGTATTGTGTATAAGCTCATTGCCCCGTTTACATCAATGTGTGTATGTTCACTCTGATCTGCACAATCAAATTTGAGGGGTCTGGTTTTCTGGAGCATGGCAGTAAAGCTACTCCAAAAGTCCTGTCAACTGGTGTTGGTGCATCTCTAGCCCTGTTTTGACTTTAGAATGGCAAACCAACTAGACAGTAGCTGATGAAAACATCGAATGTTTTTGCTTCCTTACCAGGTTACGGCGCACGTACGGGAGAATTTTTGTCGTATTAAGAATAAATTAAATAGATGACTACAGAAAATTAATGAGCATTTCATAAGAACGAGCATTCACTATCAATTTTAAACTTTATTAAAAAAATTAAAAAAAAAAAAACAGAAATTTTTTTGTCGTTTACCAAACGCTGCTTTCTATTCTTTTTCTATTCTGTGAACAGTAAATGTGCAGATTACCAAACATGTTCTGCTTCTTTTTTATTCCAAGAACAGCTTTTTTTTATACTTACCAAACGCGTTCTTTTGTTCAAAAATCGTTCTAATGTAAACACTTTTTTTTTTGTTTTCGTTCTACGAAAAAAAAAAAAGAAATGTTTTTCCACGCACACCCTAAGAACCAATTATTTTATCCAATTACTAGCTCTTGTCAGAGTAAGTCACCAACATTTTCCAAATTAGCCATTATTTCCGTATATTTTTCTCCATAGATTTTTTTTATAATATTTTTGTTTAAATCATTATTTACACTAATAAATCCTTTAAATATAAGTAATCAATTTTGTTCATTTGCTTTTTTTTTTTCTGCCGAGGTCTTCTCCCTTTTTATTTAATTTGTGTCGGTTTATTTTTTCGAACATATCTTATTTAGTTCTTAAAAGTGGCTATTTTTGTCAATTTTTGTCAATTTTTTAATGCTTTAATATTATCATCAATACTTATTTTTCTTGTTAATAGTACTGGACACCAAATGATGTTAAAGCATCATGAGGATACATTAAAATATAAAATAGCCAGCACATGAATTTCAAATGAGATTCGAGTTGGCTACAAGATGACAACCATTTGCTCTGAAATAGTTTCAAATGAAATAGATGTTTCTATTTCTATTTCTGTAAGAGTTTAAGAAAAATAACCGTTTGATAACGACACAAAAATTTCTACTCTAAAAATAAAAATTCGTTTAATAACGACACAAAATTTCTTCCTTTTGGATGGGCATGGCGACGACTCGACGACCTTTAATATAAAAAAATAAAATAAAAATGATTTAGTAACAAAAAAATCATAAAATAAAATAAATCATAAAAAATAAAATAAAAATATCATTTTACTTTAAAATAAAAATATCCTTAAAAATAAATTTACTTTATTTATTCTATTTTATTTTATTTTACGAATAAATTTATTTTAAATGAATAAAAATAAACAATAAAAATAAATTTATTTGGCAAAACACTCAAGGCAAATAAAAATAAATTTAATAAATTTATTTTTAATAAACTAAAAATAAAATGATAAATAAAAATAATTTATTTATTTTTAATAAATTTATTTTTATTTTTAAATGAATAAAATGAATATTTTTATTTTTATTTTTAATAAAATGAGGAGAGGCGGATGAGGAGGAGGAGGCAAAGACGTAAAGGAGATAAGGGAGGACTCATTGAAATTAGGGTTTAGTGGGAGAAATTATTTTTGATTTCTCTTCCAGAAATCAGAAGTAGAAAATTTCTATTTCTGATTTCTCTTCCAAATCGCTTAGGAATGTAAATCTATTCCGAAATGAAAAATTGAGTGGGTTTATCAAACAGGTTTTATTCCGTAAATAGTGCGGAAGAGAAAAACTATTTCTGAATGTAAATTTTGGTTATCATGCACCCCCTAAGACGTTGGCTAACCGCACATCTACATCTTCGGCCTTGTATTTTTTTTCCCGTACAAACGGGATTAAATCAAACACTCCTCTCTGCAACTCTAACTATAAGATCATGTGCAGGGCCTGAGTATGAAATACAAATATATGATAAGCATTTCATTAGTCGGTTGATGTTTACAGGGTCGTTCTTTTTCAAGTCTTATTATTATGCTCATTTCCATTGGGGAAAAAAGTGGTTCTCTTCGGACTGCAAGTTTAAAAAACCGACTTTGCATTATCTAATCGTAGCATGCACGAGTCGCTCGAGTAGCTCTCATGATGCGAGCAAGTTTTTGGCTCTATGGACTTGTAGGTCTAGTCTTCCCACATTTGTCTTGCGAAATTAAAGCTCGACTTACCCATTTGAAAAGAAAAGGAGAGCTGAATTAATCGGTATGGTTCAGCTTTAAAGCTGAGCGACTAAAGTTGTCTTCCTCATTAATAACACTAACCAAATCCTGAGGTGAGAGTGGAAAATGAACTTGTCAGAAATGGACGACAACAAAGAAAGCGTGTTTCCATCCAAAATTTAATATTTACTTCTATCAAAATGCAATCTGCCCTCCCACTAACAAAACAAGGTCATCTGGGTTTGTTGTGTTTCATTGCTGGCATTGATCATGCGATTCATGCCTAGGTAGTTTCGGTGCGTATATATCTCGCGTTCAAATAATGTGTATGGTCGCGAACGAATGGCTATCAATGCGGTCCAGCATTCCTCAGCCCGGGCATTAGAGTCTCATAAGGGATAGAGGAGCGCACTCTCCCCAAATTTCGAAAATTTTGGCTACGATTGTAGGTCCCATGGGGGACACATGTCGCTTTCCTAGGCACCCAGCCGTTACTTAAACGCGTCCAGCATTTTGGCCAGCCGAGATTGGGGGGTCCCATTCTGCAAGAACCTGCAGAGCAGCAGCGCCGACGCCTATTTCTTGGACAGGATTTTGCTGAAACTTCGCTCTTGATTTTGACTGAGCAGGGAAAAAAAGAGATGGCTGGAGCTGGAACATCTGCAAATGTCCATGATCTCCATCCAGTCGCAATTTCAATTTGCGGGAGACTTACGGGACTACCACTATTGAAAAGCCTCAAGCCCATGGAAGATCAGTACTTGCAGACTTTCCTCAAGGCCCGCGACCTCAATGAGGAGGTCGGCCGCCTCGAGGAGGTCAACCGTCGCCTCGAGGAGTTGGAGTTGGACCACCTCAAGGAGTTCGACCACCTCGAGTTCGAACCCCTCCACCTCAAGGAGGTCGACCACCTCTGCGTCAAGGAGCTCGTCCGGCTCGAGGACGACCAGGTCGAACCCCTCGTCAAGGAGGTCGACCGCCTCTGCCTCAAGGAGGTTGTTCGACCCGAGGACGACCAGGGCGCATCCCTCCCGCCTCATCGACTGGCTACAGATGATCAAGTCGTCCGGAACCGCTCAACCTCCTTGATCGCTTCTACTCCAAGGAGGTCGTCCACTTTTGCCGCAAGGAGGTGGTCCGCCTCGAGGAGGGTATCCAGATAATAAGTCCTGTGAGAAGGACGCCTGGAGCTGCTACGATAAGAAGACCGAGTGCAATTCCAACGAATTCACCGAGATAATGCTCCTCGACGACATCTTCGTGATCCAGATCTTCCTATCCCAGTTCCTGGACGAGGCTATCTAGCGACCGAATCTTCGACAGGTCGTGGATCTTGAAGGATGTCTGCCGCAACATGACACTGCTGGAGAACCAGATCCCATTTTTTGTCATGAGAAGGCTATTCGAAAAGGTCTTTAGTGGAGAAAATTGGTACCGGCCAACGTTGCTGCTTGAACTCATATAAAAGTTCTTAGGGGTGTCAAAAAAACCCGACCTAACTCGACCCGAACACGAAACAAGTTGAGTATGTGTTTCGGATCTTAAAATTGTTCAGATAACAGACATAAAACAAGTCAGAAATATGTTTCGGCCGGGTCAGGGTTTTCGATCCGAAACACGTTAGTTCCAAATTCCAACTAACCCAAACACGTTCTGATCTTTACCCCAATCAGTCAAACACATACTCGTGGATTCCGCCGCCGCCCTCCGATCGACGCGCCTCCCCCTCGCCGTTGCCGTCGCCACCCCCTCGTCAACGCCGGAACCCTAGCCGCCGCCGGATCAGTCGATCGTCGCCGTCCGTCGCCGAAAACCTCTCCCCTTCCCCTTCCCATGTTAAGGGTCGAGCTGAAATTTTGACGTTTAGGGTTCGAGTTCTGTGACGTTTAGGGTTCGAGTTCTGTGGGAGATTGGACAAGTGAGGCTGCTCGCGAAGGAGGACTCCGAGGCGAGGACGACGCTCGCGATGCTCGGGGCGATCCCACCGTTGGTGGGAATGCTCGATTCTTCGGATCTTGATTCGCAGATTGCTTCGCTCTACGCTCTGCTCAACCTCGGCATTGGCAATGACATGTGAGCTCTTGGGATTTTCGGAGTGGGTTTGGATCGTTCTTCTCTGATTTCTATTTGATCGGTTTCGGCACCTTGTTCTGCCATTAAGAGGGGAAAACAAATGTCGTCTTTTTCGCCTCTTGCATGTGTCTTGTTGTGTCCATCTTGTTCCTTTCTTCTGAAAAATTTCCCTGCTTCATTTTTCGTGCTTCCAGTTCAGCCTCTGCTTTTTGGCAAAGTTCTCACCTTGACGATCTAGATGTGTTTTGGTTTCACATCTCAATCTTTCTTTGTGCTCTGTTTCTAGCGTCACCATCGAATATTTCTTCTTACCTCGACTACCCATGATGTTGTCTGTCATGTGCTTTTGAATTTGATCTATTTTCATATGCAGGTTCTGGCTCTCTGTTTAGTTTCTGTCTTCTATGGTGTCATCAATTATTCATCTGCGCGCGCTGGGTTCCCCTCTCGTTCCGTCCTCCGTTCGGTTTCTTGGGTGCGTCGTAGATCGGTTCAGCAACATTTACTGACTTTGATCTTGCTGATAAAATTGCACTTGCATCTGGAGTTTCAGCTTTCCTCTTGCAATACACCTGTATCTGTCTCTTTTAATCAGGTTCAGTAATTTTTTTTGAGCCCCCACGCGTGTTAATCACTTATTTTATCTATCCTTCATGGTGTTTGTATTAAGTAAACTATGGTATGGATCCTTTTCACTCTTACAGTCTCATATATCTTCGTACTTTGTTTAGCTTCTTCTAGATCATTTCATTTGCTGGAGAAGGTCCATTATCAACCATCCAATGTTACAATAATCTCAGTTAACAAATGAATTGAACTTCATGTCTCAGAGGAGAAAATTTCCTTAGCTTGATTTACTCATATTACAATCACATGTGCTGAATGGGTACTTTAGATCTGGAATGTTTGACTGCCTTGTGGATATCCAGTCCTCTTGTCGCATGAATCAAATATTCTTCTGGCTGCTGTCTGGTAATATGACTAGAGTTGGTTTCCTTACTTTTCAGAAGATATTACAACAGATGCTATTGTTGAACCGTCACTTTTCTGATAGCATATTTCCTTGTTTGGCCATTTTCATATTAAATGATGGAACACTGTCTTCAAAATATGGTCCCCTAAAAGCAATATGATTTATGCTTTATAGTGTTTATGGAGATCATCAAGGCTGGTGGTGATTTTGTGAGTATTTTTTAAGTTATAGATCTACACATTGTGTTTTGACTTCAGGCTAAACAGAAATATGGGGACTTTTCTTCATGTCACCATTACATGTGCCTGCCCATACCCTTTTTTCTGCATTAGCGGTATTGGTTTGTTGTAGCATATTGTACGGTTAATTTCATGGCAGAATTATCCTGTACTCAAAAAATCTTATTTCTTTTGCAGGAAGGATCTCATAATGTTCACTTATGCTTGCCTCAGGTTTAACACTATACTTCATCTAAAAAGATTGAGAAGTGTTGAATTATCCTGATTTTTAGGATCTGATTATTAGGAATATTCAATCCTGATTTTTTGGGTCCTAATTATTAGGAAATAGCTGTAAATAATTAGTTAGGAAATGATTTATTAGTATCCCTTGATTTGTGGGATTATAGCTGTATTTTACAGATCTGTTTTTTCCTAGTTAGTACTTGTAGAAGTCCTATAAATAGTTTTGTAATCCTGGTACAAAATTATTGAGAATTATCACAATTCTTTTCTCTAAATTCTTCATGGTATCAGAGCATTAGGCTCATTTTTCTGGGATAATGTTGCAGAGCATCCTTCATTGATGCAATAATCTTCCAATCACAGCCTTCATTGCTGGATTTGTCTTTGTCCTTAACAATCTGATCGCAACTGTCATTATTGTGATCCCTTTAGCTATATTTTTTCCCTCTTCGCTTCTAAACTTGTCCCAATTTTTTTTCTTTTACCCTAAAACCTCATTCACTTGCAGCAGCCTTTACTGCTTCTGTTTTCTTTTGCTCTTCCTTTCCAAGTACTTTCTTTGTGCCTGGAATTATCCATGTCTGAGGGAAAATTGATTGGAAATACTTCGGGTCAAAATGAGGAGGCCAACACCAACCATATGACCGGAGATCTACAAAATGTGAGAGCAACTTATAGGCTGAATGAAAAGAATTATCTCAAATGGTCACAATTCATCAAGACCTATTTGAAGGGTAAAGGAAGACTCAGCCATCTTCTCGGAACCAGTCCAACACCAGAAGATCCCACGTTCAACGCATGGGATGAGGCAGATTCAATGATCATGTCATGGCTTTGGGATTCAATGGATCCGGCCATAAGTGATACATGTATGTTTCTCAAACTGCAAAGGAGATTTGGGATTCTATTCGCAGGACTTATTCGAAGGCTCGAGATGCAACACAAGTATATGAAATCAAGGTAAAGACAAGTGCAACAAAACAAGGGAGCAAAACGGTGACAGAATATGCCAATTCCCTTCAAAATCTATGGCAAGAACTCGATCATTATCGAGTATTTGAGATGAAGTGTGCAGATGATGCTGCAACTCTAAAAACCTTCATTGAAAAGGATCGAGTATATGATTTCTTGGCAGGTCTTAATTCTGAATTTGACCAAGTCAGAATTCAAATACTTGGAAAAGAAGAAATCCCTTCTTTGGAAGAGACAATCTCTCTAATCCGGGCGGAAGAAAGTCGAAGGGGAATAATGCTAGAGCCTCAAGCTGTGGAAGGCTCAGCATTAGTAACTCGTAATGCGTTAACACAAGAAAGAGGAAAGGTGGATGCTTCAAAGTCTACATGGAGGGATAATCGAGACAGTTTGTGGTGTACCTACTGTAAGAAGCCAAGGCATACAAAGGAACGTTGCTGGAAACTGAATGGCAAACCAGCAACCTCAAGCCGAGAGTGGGGAAACAAAGGAGGACAGCCAAGGCCCCTGGCTCATCTAATTGAACAGACCAACCAGCAAATCAGTCACGGTGAAGGACAGGTGAAAGAATCCTTCAGCAATGAGGAAATAGAAAGAATTAAAGGGCTTTTAGGGTCTCTTGATAAACCCTCTGGTGCATGTTCCTTAGCACTCTTAGGTAAGTCTCCATTCTCTTTTAGTCTAAATACCTCAGAAAAATAATAGACTCAGGTGCCACTGGTCACATGACTCACACTTCACATTTTTTTATTACCTACACCCCATGTCTAAGCAATAGGAAAATAGTTGTGGCAGATGGTTCTATGGCCACTGTTGCAGGAGTTGGTGATATCTATATTACGTTTGTTCTCACTATAAAAGATGTCCTCCATGTGCCGAAACTATCAGCCAACCTAGTCTCCATACAAAGGCTTACCAATGACCTCAAATGTTATGCAATTTTTTACCCTACCTACTGTGTTTTTCAGGAACAGGATTCGGAGAGGAAGATTGGACTTGCTAAGGAAAAGAATGGGTTGTACTATCTTGAGACACCGAGGATTTCAAAAAAAGTCATGAACAATTCACCCTTGTCATTTCTTAGTGCTTCAAATAAGGATGTCATTTGGCTTTACCATTTTCGTTTTGGTCATCCATCTTTTCGTGTCTTAAATATCATGTTTCCTTCTCTGTTTAAAGGATTAGATATGAGTCAATTCCAATGTGATACTTGTGAATTTGCTAAGCACACCCGTGTATCTTTTCCTATAAACAACAAGAGAAGTTCTCATCCTTTTGATTTGATTCACAGTGACATTTGGGGTCCTTCCACAATTCCAAATATCTCGGGGCTCATTTGGTTTGTTTCTCTAATCGATGATTGCACTAGGGTCACATGGATATTCTTACTCAAACACAAATCTGATGTAAGTAATATTGTTCCTAATTTTAATTCTATGGTTCAAAATCAGTTTGGAGTTAAAATTAAGAACTTTCGATCAGATAATGCTAGAGACTACTTTAATCAGGTTTTGTCTACCTATTTCCAAAAGGAAGGGATAATCCATGAGTCATCTTGTGTAAACACACCACAGCAAAATGGGGTGGCTGAAAGGAAAAATGGTCATTTGCTCAACACTACTCGAGCATTGTTGTTTCATGGAAATGTCCCTAAGTCTTATTGGGGGGAAGCTGTCCTTACATCTACATACATGATTAATAGATTGCCATCAAGAGTATTAGATTTCAAAACTCCTATGGCAGTTCTTTCTAGCTTTTATCCCCATTTCAGGACAACAAATAATCTCATACCTAGAGTCTTCGGTTGCACCTCTTTTGTACATGTTCATAATCAGCAAAGGGGAAAATTAGATCCTAGAGCAATCAAGTGTGTCTTTCTTGGTTACTCCGCTACACAAAAGGGGTATAAATGTTATCATCCTCCTTCTCGAAAGACCTATATATCAGTTGATGTTACATTTGTAGAAAACAAACCTTACTTTCCACAATCTTATCTTCAGGGGGAGAAGTCATTAGTTGAAGATAAAGATTTTGAGGTCCTTAATCTTGACTTACCTCCTAATAATCTTCCAATCCAAGCTCGCACTTCTGATCAACCAATCCCTAATCAATCAACTCCTGACCAATCAGCCTCCAACTATGATCAACGGGCTCCTCATGAATCAGTTTACGATGAATCAGTTCGTGCTACTTCAATCTCGGACTCACTCTCTACGATTGAGCCTATTTTGGAACAAGAGTCCACTCCCATATCTCCCTGTATTTATGACTATGAGATTTCCTCAGGTATACTCAAGAAAGACAGATGTTCCAGACCAAACACAAGTTCAAGATTCCCATCCGAGTTCTGCAAATGAATTTCCAGTAAGTTCTAACTCTCCTTTGCATAAACAGTCAATTGATATGCCTGAAAATGACTCACATCTTCCCATTGCTGTTAGAAAAGGTACTAGAGAATGCACAAAGCGACCTTTATATCCATTATCTCACTATGTGTCACTTGACCGCCTATCACCATCTCAAAAAAATTTCATTGTGAGTCTAAACACCTTTTCAATTCCAAATACTTTATCTGAGGCATTGTCTAAAGAAGAATGGAGGAATGCAATGAGAGAAGAAATGGATGCACTAGAAAAAAACCAGACCTGGGAGATTGTCGAAAAACCTAAAGGAAAGAATCTTGTGGGCTGCAAATGGGTTTTTACCTTGAAATACAAAGCTGATGGTTCTCTTGAGAGATATAAAGCACGATTGGTGGCAAAGGGTTATACTCAGACTTATGGAGTAGATTATCAGGAGACATTCGCTCCGGTGGCAAAGATGAACACTGTGAGAATTCTATTGTCTTTGGCAGCTCATTTTAATTGGCAACTTCAGCAATATGATGTGAAGAATGCATTCTTACATGGAGACCTAGAAGAGGAGATCTACATGAGTATTCCACCGGGATTTGAAGGAGAAAAAACAACAAACAAAGCATGTAGATTACGGAAAGCACTATATGGGCTCAAGCAATCACCTAGAGCCTGGTTTGGGAGATTTTCCAGAGTTATGAAAGCTTTAGGCTACAAACAAAGCCAAGGTGATCATACTCTCTTCATTAAACATTCGGCAAGAGGGAAAGTGACAGCACTTCTAGTGTATGTCGATGATATTATTGTCACAGGTGATGATGATGAGGAGAAACAAAGAGCTAAAGCTAAAAGTGTTTGATTAAAGAGTTTGAAATAAAAGAGCTAGGAAGACTCAAATACTTTCTTGGCATTGAAGTTTCTTACTCTAGACAAGGAATTTTTGTCTCACAACGAAGTATGTGACTGATCTCTTGAAGGAAACTGGAAAACTTGGTTGTAAACCAAGTAGCCACACCTATTGAGCCTAATAAAAGGCTTGGAGATGCAAAGGAAGAACCCGCTGTAGATCGAGAAATGTATCAAAAATTAGTTGGGAAACTCATCTATTTGGCTCATACTAGACCCGATATTGCCTATTCAAGTAAGTGTGATTAGTCAATTTATGCATGACCCAAGACAATCACACTTACAAGCCGTCAATCGAGTGCTACATTATTTAAAAGGAAGTCCTGGAAAAGGAGTCCTATTCAAAAGAAATCAAAAACTGATGCTACAAGCTTATACCGATGCTGACTATGCAGGATCCATGGTGGATAGAAGGTCAACATCTGGTTATTGCACATTTCTTGGCGGAAATTTAGTGACTTGGCGGAGTAAAAAACAGAATGTAGTTGCAAGATCAAGTGCTGAATCAGAATTTCGAGCAATGGCCCAAGGAATATGTGAGCTATTATGGCTTAAAATCATCTTAGAAGACTTGAAAATCAAGTGGGAGGGTCCTATGAAGCTGTATTGTGACAATAAATCAGCAATTAATATTGCTCATAATCCTGTACAGCATGATAGGACAAAGCATATTGAAATTGACAGGCATTTCATCAAAGAAAAGATAGAAGAGGGGTTGATCTGCATGTCCTACATACCTTGGGAGATCAACTAGCTGATGTGCTAACCAAAGACTTAATGGTGGGATCTTTCACGAAATAATCTCCAAGCTGGGAATGGAAGACATCTATTCCTCAGCTTGAGGGGGAGTGTTGAATTATCCTAATTTTTAGGACCTGATTATTAGCAATACTCAATCCTGATTTTTGGGTCTTAATTATTAGGAAATAGCTGTAAATAATTAGTTAGGAAATGATTTATTAGTATCCCTTAATTTGTGGGATTGTAGCTGTATTTTACAGATCTGTTTTTTCCTAGTTAATACTTGTAGAAGTCCTATAAATAGTTTTGTAATCCTGGTACAAAATTATTGAGAATTATCACAATTCTTTTCTCTAAATTCTTCAAGAAGCTTTGTGACAAAGAACTGCAGCCTCAAATTCTCGAGCTTTTAAAAGGGTTTAACCAACCCTAGAAACAAAAAAAAAAAAAGGAAACCCAGCAACCCGACCCGACCCGAACCGACCCGAAACACATTAAACCATCTAATGTGTTTCGGGTCGGTTCGGCCGGGTCACACAGTGTGTGACCACTTTGTGTTTCGGGTCGGGTCGGGTCACAACAAAACCCGACCCGACCCGACCCGATCCATTGAACACCCCTACAAGTTCTTCTCTCAGCATATGCAGGTGGAAGAGTTGCCGGAGGAGTTGCTGGAGGAGTCGCCGGAGGCGCGCAGGCTAACAGAGATGAAGCACATCGTCAATGCACTTAGGGCTCTCATTCTTGCCATCGATGAATGCGGCGCCACATAGGGGAAATGAACCTATCAAGTTCAGCCCAAGGGGGACAGAGCTGGTGGCGGTCGAAGTGAAGCTAAGAAGAGGCGAGAGTTGACCTGTGTAATTTTGTTTTCTAAATTTAAATATCTAGTTAATTCCGTTTCGTTCTTTGTTTATTCCCTCTTATTAACAATGTTCTTAGGTGAGAGCAAGTACATTCAGAAAGCTAGGTCATGCGAGAGAGGACTGAGCACACAGCCTATACTACAGTCAGTAAAAGCAATGCCACCGCGACAATAACCGAGATGATAACCCACGAGTTACTGCAGTAATCGCGCTTGAGCGTCGCCTTCCACTTGTTGTAAGGCCTTTGGCAATGCTCGACGAGCTCGTTGCTGAGGCTGTAGAAGTAGTATTCAGATCTCAACATGCTAGTTTCCTTGCAGAAGGCATTGATTAGGTCCATGGGAGCTTCCTTATTGCTGAGCCAGTTCTCGATGATTCCCTTGTCCATCAGCAACTCTGTGTCGGCTGGGGTATCGATCAGGTGATCCATGAACACCATGTAGCTGATCAGATTAGATTCCTGTTAAAATAGTAACATTGCTCGAAGGCAATAATGTTCCGAAAAAGGGATTCCGTCCCGTCATGAAGAACCAGACGCGGTATTTTGAGCTCTTCGTCCTCGAATTTGATGTCGAACAAGCACTTGCTCTCACTTGAGAACATTGTTAATAAGAGGGAATAAACGGAGAACGAAATAGAATCAACTAGATATTTAAATTTAGAAAACAAAATTACATAGGTCAACTCTCGCCTCTTCTCAACTTCACTCCGGCCACCACTAGCTCTATCGCCCTCGGGCTGAACTTGATAGGTTTGACATCAAATTCGAGAACAGAGAGCTCAAAATTCTGCGTCTGGTTCTTCACGACGGGACGGAGTCCCTTTTTCGGAACATTATTGCCTTTGAGCAATGTTACTACAAAAATGCAAGTAACAGGAATCTGATCAGCTATATGGTGTTCATGGATCACTGGATACCTCAGCCGACACAGAGTTGCTGATGGACAAGGGAATCATCGAGAACTGGCTCAACAATAAGAAAGCTCCCACGGACCTAATCAACACCTTCTGCAAGGAAACTAGCATGTTGAGATCTGAATACTACTTCCACAGCCTCAGCAACGAGCTCGTCAAGCATTGCCAAAGGCCTTACAACAAGTGGAAGGCGACACTCAAGCGCGATTACTGCAGTAACCCGTGGGTCATCATCTCGGTTATCCCTGCGATGGCGTTGCTTTTACTGACTAGTACAGGTTGTGTGCTCAGTCCTCTCGACCTAGCTTTCTGAATGGTAAATTGCCACTATAATGCTCTAGTTTTCTCTGGTGACAGTGGTTGCTGTGTTCGGCTGAGCGCTAAGCGGGCTTCTCCTAGAAGTGTCAACGATATGAACAATGACGACCGCAAATTGGGAGGGGTACTGTATAAATCTTTGGGTTAGAATCTTAAGATACTAAAAAAAAACAAAAAAAACCTGAAAGTTTTGGTTAAACTTAGACCCAAATTTTGTGGTGAACATGGTGTTTATTCTATTGCCTTTACCTAAAGTGACAAATTCATAAATTTGTACCCTTATATAATATTTAAAAGTAACGAAACACTTATTTCGTCACATCAAATCATGAAAAAAATGATTTTGTCTCTTTAATTCTACTCTAAAGGGATGAGATTTTCTTTTGCAGCCATAAATTCGAAATTTTCCCTCCTCACTGCTAGCGATAATGTTTGAATTTTGTTGCTTGGACCCAAATTTAAGGTGACAAATGTGATTTTATCACCTTATATATCACCTAAAGGGACCAAATTTCATATTTGTTGCTGTAGGTTCAAAACTCAAGGCGAGGAAACGATTTGTTGTTGACCTTGATCGACCCTAAGGCGATGGGCGACAAACTCAACACTGTGGCCTTTAGGTAACCTCAGGCTGACGAAAGTTATGTTCTAATGCCTTGGAAAATAAGTTATAAAATCTAATTTCGGGTTCTTTGGGTACCTAAGGTGACAGATCATGGAAGTGGCTGTTACTCGAGTTAGAAGTTAGAACATACGATATTTCTCATAAATGATTAGGTTGGTTAGATCATTCAGATAGATTTATGAGTTAATAATCTTCAAAACTAAAGTGTGGGGTAACCATATTAAAACTCACTCATTTCTTGCCCATGAAGATAATTACTCTGACAACACCTCTCAAAATAGAGATAATAACAAAAATAGTCCATAAACTTTAGCCCAATGTACAATTTAGTCCCTAAACTTTTAATTTGTTCAATATAATCTCTTAATTTTAGCCTAATTTTAGCCTAATATTCAATATGGTCCCAAACTTTCAATTTGTTTAAACCGTTCCAAGGACTTGTTCAAGGAACATGATTTGTAGACCATAGCTATTCACCTAATAATAAGTTCAATGACCGCAACCAAGTCGGTTAACAATACGCCAAGTCTTCTCAGAAAAATTGAAGGCACGGCGAGACATGCCGATGGTTATTGTAGATGGACCATATCTGTCAAGAACTAAGCGAGCAAAAATTAATTCTCCTATTCTCCAAGGAGGAGAGAGGAGCGATCACTTCATATTAATCTAAAAGGCAACGCAGAAATTTTACCCATTAATGTTAAAATAAAAACCACTTTCTCACGGCAGGCTACTTCATCAAAACAAATGATTCTTGCAAGTGACGAAACACTTTCGATAAAACATCGAAACCGAAACTCGCCAGACAGTCACAACCCGCAACCTGCGCGATGCTTGCAAGTGTTGAAGCTCGCCTGTTAAATGCAAGATGCTCTCTCATGTCAAAAGTTGTGGATGCCACGAGGGAGTTCAATGGGCCACTGAAGTCAAAGAAGAAACAGAAGAACACGTGGATGTTCTGCATTAACATCACTTCTTGTTGGGTTGCAACTCTGCGATCCCCGGCAGTCTGAGCTAGAAAAGATATATAATCACATGAATCAAATGAGGTTAGCCACTCTGGCGATCAATAGCGGGAAAGCTTGCAGAAAAGCAGGTCACCTATCCATTTACAACTCAGTGAATCTTCCAGACACTTTGCATTCTCATTAGAGTAGCAACAATAAATAGCTAATAACTTTCTGCAA
The DNA here is from genome assembly GCA_014182375.1 of Eucalyptus virginea. Lineage (NCBI taxonomy): Eukaryota > Viridiplantae > Streptophyta > Magnoliopsida > Myrtales > Myrtaceae > Eucalyptus > Eucalyptus virginea. Next base: position 28,959,936 of record CM024515.1, read on the forward strand.
AAGCTCAATCAACAGCTTGGAAAATCAATTTAGATGAGATAGATGAAGCAGATGCAGCAATTTCAAGAATTGGCTTCTGCTCTGTTAGCCTCTTAACACAGCAATAGACTGGCATAAAACAGGATCAATACACAGCATCATCAAACCCCGAATCAAGCCGTAATACAGAATAGAAACTCAGCTCATATGAGACCATGTCATAAGCCCAAGATCCATAAATCAAATGACGGAAGCAGTGACAGTACAAATTAGAGCAATTTCGATAAGCATTCAGATGGGAACCCTATCATGAAGCTGAGAACAACCGCAAACTTACTATACATACATGTTTTTATCTGGAGGTAAAATAAGAGAAGCTATCGCCCCAAAGAGTTGGAATTGCACAAATTAGCAAAGTCTACTCAGAGAATTAATATAAAGAAAACTGGTCTTTCATGAAGATCGATAAGCATGGCACTAGGTAACCTCGGTAATAGAAAGAAATAAATAGTGAAGGCTTAAGTTTAGGTTAAACTGATTTCTTAAGTTTAGGTTAAACTGAGGTAAATTCCGACTACACACTCAACAAGCTGCAGAGAATTACTTTAGTTTCAATTAAGAGCAAAGCTTTCTTCATGAGCGAGCACACTTTCCCAATGAAAAAACAGAGCAGGTTATAATAGAACACAGCTAGACATGGAGAACTTTAGGGATGGAACAGAGAATGTAAGTAACACAAAACTCAGCATCGCCAATTATCAAACATAAACCAAAACAGCATGTGTATGATCTCCTTTGCTTTCATAGGCATCATACATTAGCCCGAACAAGGGCATAAAGCTCAGAACTAGCTTGCAAGACCCATCTTCTCCTTATAAAGATCCAACAACTGGGGAGCTTTTCTCAAGTAACAGGTCACGAATTCCTTTATAAACCTACTCTCCGGAACTATCAAGGATGTAGCCAAGCTATGCGTATGGACCAAGCCCTTAGACAATAGGACTCGAAACACCGAACACCTAGGAATAATTCGCTTCCGTAAGCTCAGTGAGATCACCACAGGACGCTGCGCAATATGCAAAGAATCAAGGCCCATCTCATTGACAAAGAAGTTCATCACTTCCGTAATTTTGCTCTCCGACGCCGCCATACACCACGGATGCCTCCTAAAAGCCAAAGCAACCTCCTCCTCGGACCAACCCCACTTGCCATACACACCGATCTTCCTCTGCCACGATGGCTCGCTCAAGCCCCTAATTACATGCAAAGCCGTGACGAAACCCACTTTCGAAGGCTCAAAACCCAGCGCCTTAACCCTATTCACAGCCTCGGCGAACTGTTCGGGCGAAGCCAGGAATATCTTCCCATGGTACAGAACCAAGTGCCTAATGTTTGCTGGAGGCACTCCATTTTCCCTCAAGGTTGCAATTTTCGGAATGAGCAGCACACCCGGATCGTCGTACAACATTCTCGGACAACGTTTGATGGCCGCAACGGCATCCTCGCCGGATTGCACCAGTTCGACAATATAGTCCAAAGTAGGCCTCAAATGGTTCTCTAAACTCCTGGCCAACAAGCTCGGGGCCGCACTGACGACTCTGACTATATCAGAATCGGAGAAGCCTCTGGAGCCCAAAAATTCGATCTTTGGCAAGAGGATCGCATCCAGGCTCGCCAGAAGCACCCCGGGGTATCTGCCGACGACGTCCGCGATCTGGGTCCGAGAGAAACCTCGTTTCCTGAGCAATCCCAGGACGGAGTCGGGTCTCGAAGGGGATTCGAAGCAGATGCGCCGCGACGCCGAGACGGCGGACTCCGGAGACAGCCCGCAGGCATTGACGAGGTACAGCACCGTGAAGTAGCGCGGCTCCGAGGAGGTCGAGGACTGCCTGAGCAGCGGCGGCGGTTGAGCTCCGGCGGCGGGGAGCGCGAGGGCCCCACTCCTAGCTTGAAGCAGGGCTCTGCGAGCGAGGTTGACGAGCATGGGATCGAACCGACCGGCGATGAACATGCGAGAATTTCATGAACTCCGAAATGGGCCGACCTGCGTCTCGGTCTCGAGACCGTAGCGATTCCAGCGACGGCGGAGGGTCGGGATGCGAGGATTGCCTCCGCAGGTTCTTTGCCGTGGGAAGGCCGTTGGCGTCGAATGCAATTTAGGGTTTTGACTCTTGGACATTTGATTTTTGAAATCCATCGTTAGAGCTTTGCCCAAGGTAAGGAAAATTACATACCATAAATATCATGACGTTTATTGGATATTCACTAAATTGCTTTAATCATTTTTTTATCACTTGAGTACCTATAATTTTTCAATCAATCACTTGATTACTATAATTTTTTAAAATTGTAATGACAGTATCACGTAAGATTTAAGTAAACTTTTTTTTATAAATTATGATACTTAAGTAATTAGTTAAAAATTATGATATTTAACGCTTTTTTTAAGACACGACAATTAAGTGATAAAAAAAATATTATAGCACTGATATGACATTATACGAAAATTATAACATCCATAGTGTTTTTATCCATCAATTTCTTTGTGCCATTGCGGTACACACTCCCAAGGTAGCTTAAGTAGGGGATTGAGCATATATTGCTCAACCTTGTATTTGTTAGCACATTCCCATGACATTTTCATCATTGTTATATAATAGAATGTGCTAGAAAATCTCGAAACTTACAACAACATCACAAAAAACTTTAAAAAATAAATTTGATTGTGAAGTTAAATTCTTGCTCGAAAATTGCAATCTATTCTTCTATTAACCCTATCTATATAAATTAACCTATCATATTATTCAGTTTTTTTTTGAAGACATGCGAAATTGATATGGCGACAAGAGAATGCTACGATTGGGAAATGCTAAAAATGAAAAAATGGAGAATAAAAGTTGGGGAGGGAGGAGCAGGAGTGAGACGTAGATCTCGGCCAGTGCCTTGCCTCTACGGGATCACGTTAAGGCTAGCAATTCGCCTCGACGTATCATAATGATTCTTGCAATTCATGTCAATTCGTATTTTCCTAAAACATTTTGATTTTGACTTTTCATATTGAATATTTGGATTATTACAGAAATGTATTGATTCGTATCAATCAGTATCGACCTATATATAATTAAGTTGTCATATTTGAATCTTTTTTTTTTTTTTAACTTGCATCTTATCGTTTCGTGCAAATGAGTCATGTTCATCGTTACCAACTCTATCGTGGGCCGAGGCTTGACATCCTTTGTCAATGATGCCACCCCATCCACCTTGTCCACCCCCTATCTCCCTTGCCAATTTTTTTTTTTTTTGGCAAAATTTGGTAATTTTTTGCTATGCGATGCATACTTGATACCACATTATTATAGCTTGTCCAAGAAAATATTAAATAGAACATCCCCTAAGTAGTCTTGATCAATCAAACAGGATCGCACTATAGAAATCCTTGATTATGGACACAATTCGGTTCTTTTCAATAGTTGCACCAATTACCTATTAGAATCATTATGAAAGAAGTGGCGAAATGGAGAAGTGTCGACAATACGAACAATGATGACGGCAAATTGGGAGATACTGCAGAAAAACTAAAAAAGGGCTGTAAGTTTTGTTGCCTTAGACCCAAATTTTGTGGCCAACCATCTGTCACATTTGCCCCGTTGCTTTTACCTAGTGACAAAATCATAAGTTTGTACCCTTATGTAATATCCATAGGTAATGAAACACTTATTTTGTCGCTTTAGGTTATATGTCCATAGATGACTAAAAAAAATGAGTTCATATTTTAAATTCTACTCTAAGGGATGATTTTTTTTTTCTTTGTTGCCGTAGATTCAAACTTTTCTCGTTTACCAAAAAAAATAAAAGAACTTTTCTCCACTCACTGTGCTCTCTCTTCCATCACTTTGTGTAATTTCCTGACTTGGGGTGTAATGTATTTCATGCCTCTCTCTCTCTCTCTCTCTCTGCCTCCATTTCGACTCATATCTGCTTCAGACTAGACTTATCTACAGCTTCGGAACAACTACAGATCGTGTCAGTTTCTTGGGTAACAATCGAAACTAGGGTCTATAATATTGTACAAAGATTTAATTTGAACAATATGTCCAATGTTGTCTGGGACGTGCAGCAGCCACTGCTTCACCAGGGATATCTCCTGAAAGATGATAGCTTTGACTTTACCTGACCTTGAGCAAAGTTTCTTATCCATCGAGCGACTTTTGCGTTCAAACAGGTTTTGAAAAAATAGTACCGTAATTATCAACCCTTGTAATCACCATCGACATTTATATTCCGAGCTTACCATGTGTGTAATGTTGGTAACATTTTTTTTTTAGTATGAAATTACCGCCGCTTTCATCGATCTCATGCTTTAGAGCATAAGTAACCAATTATTTTATCCAATTACTAGCTCTTGTCAGAGTAAGTCACCAACATTTTCCAAATTAGCCATTATTTCCATATATTTTTCTCCATAGATTTTTTTTTTATAATACTTTTGTTTAAATCATTATTTACACTAATAAATCCTTTAAATATAAGTAATCAATTTTTTTCATCTGCTTCTTTTTTCTGCCGAGGTCTTCTCCCTTTTTATTTAATTTGTGTCGGTTTATTTTTTTCTGAACATATCTTATTTAGTTCTTAAAAGTGGCTATTTTTGTCAAATTTTTAACAGTTTTTTATGCTTTAATATTATCATCAATACTTATTTTTCTTGTTAATAGTACTAGCCACCAAATGATGTTAAAGCATCATGAGGATACATTAAAATATAAAATAGCCAGCACATGAATTTCAAATGAGATTCGAGTTTTAGACGTTGGCTAACCGCACATCTACATCTTCGGCCTTCTATTTTTTTCCCGTACAAATGCGATTAAATCTAACTCTCTTCTCTGCAACTCCAGCTATAAAATCATGTGCAGGGCTTGAGTATGAAATACAAATATATGATAAGCATTTCATTAGTCGGTTGATGTTTACAGGGTCATTCTTTTTCAAGTTTTATTATTATGCTCATTTCCATTGGGGAAAAAGTGGTTCTCTTCGGACTGTAAGTTTAAAAAACCGACTTTGCATTATCTACTCGTAGCATGCACGAGTCACTCGAGCAGCTCTCATGATGCGAGCAAGTTTTTGGCTCTATGGACTTGTAGGTCTAGTCTTCCCACATGTGTCTTGCGAAATTAAAGTTTGACTTACCCATTTGAAAAGAAAAGGAGAGCTGAATTAATCAGTATGGTTTAGCTTTAAAGCTGAGCGACTAAAGTTGTCTTCCTCATTAATAACACTAACCAAATCCTGAGGTAAGAGTGGAAAATGAACTTGTCAGAAATGGACGACAACAAAGAAAGGGTGTTTCCCATCCAAAATTCAATATTTCCTTCTATCAAAATGCAATCTGCCCTCCCCACTAACAAAACAAGGTCATCTGGGTTTGTTGTGTTTCATTGCTGACATAGATCATGCCTAGGTAGTTTATGTAAAATATGGGTTTTGACCTGGTCAAAAAAATAAAATAAAAAGGAGAAAGAAGGAGAGAGATCGAGAGTCTTCGGGAGAGAGAGAAGGAAAGAAAGAAAAAGAAAAAGAAAAAGAAAAAGAAAAAGAAAAAGGGGGAAAAGGAGGAGATAAAAGGGAAAGAGAGAAAGAAAAAGGAGGAGAGAGAGAAAGGGAGAGCCGAGAGCTCCTGCTCAAAGAAAAGAAGAAGAAGAAGAAAAAGGGTTTTGTGCATTTTTCATCATGGGAGCCTCGCCAAGCCGTATAACGCAACGCCCGGTAAGTGCTCGTGTTGCCCATTCGTTCAATTGGAGTAATTTCAAACCTAGGGCTTGAAATTCGAAATTTTGCGAAAATCGAACGGCAAAATATGATTTTTGAGTCGTTGAGCTGCATATTTTTGTAGAAATGGTACTTTGGGATGTTGTGAAGTTATTACATCTTACGGATTGTGATTTAAGCTTGCGGTTTGTCCGGAATAGAATTTTGAAGTTGGGGGCACATTCTGGTACTGTAGCGAACAGTAGCTTCGAGCTTGTTTTTTTGTTGTTTCCAGTACTATTTTGGGGTAGCTGAGTTGGGGTTGTTATTGTATGTTAAGAGAGCTTTCTAAAGACTGTAAGACGGCTTGAAACGGAATTTTATGGAGGAAGTTATGGCGTGACAAAGTTGGCACATGGGCTACGCCTAGCAGGAAATCGATGGGTTTTCGATAAATGCGAGCTTTCGTGGCGGTGTCATTTTATTGACAAATAGGCCTAGTATAGACGAGTCGTTATGCGAATATCATTTTTACTCGGCTTTTTGATATTGTTTTTCCATTAATTGTTAGGGATCCGAGTGCGTTGGTTCGAGTGAACGTCATAGGTTGATTTTTTTGACTTTCCTAAGTGAGTGGTGCTATCTCTTCTAAAAATTTGTAAGCTCATTTCTTCAAAATGATAAAGATTTGATAGTTTATGAGTTATAAATAAGCATGTTTATTGCATAAAGTTGGATCGGACATTTACTAAATTTTGATATTTGAAAATAGTGCGAGAACTTTTTATGAATATATATTCTGTTTGATGAACAGAGTCGAGAAATATAACATGATTTGGGTTTGTGAAACTATTTTACGAAAAGCTCGACTTTGAGATGATTTATGGAATGTTATATAGTTATTGATTTGTAATAAGCTTTTTGAAATGTATTTGATTTGAAATTGATATGTGTTTTTAATGGAGATTATTCAATGGACTTGACCATTAATACTTAACTTTTGATGGTGATTTAAATGAGTTTTCATATTAGTATAAGGCTTTGATGATAAGAAATAACTTTTATATGATTCGATATGTATTTTATATAGTAAGTTTGATCTATGAGACGGGTCTTGAAATTATTTGAAAATGTTTCATGAAAAGTATTTCTGGCAGATAAGTTGAGTTGCGAAATATTTTTGTGATATATGAAATGTTTTATGGATTTGGTTTGAGAATTATGGATGGTGTTGTTCTGGATTGATGTGGATGCTTAATATCGTTGTAAGCCTAGTGAGAGGCTTGTGGGTATGCGCATACTATTCTAAGATATCCTCATGGGCCGAGCTATCGGCTAATAATAGGTGGAAACCTTGCTAAGGAGGGAATCTTGTTCGCCTCGTCACCAGGCGTTGTATTGTGACCATGGTTTGATATTGAGCAACAGATTAGTTAATGGAGTGGACCATTGACATGTGATGTGAGTTGGGTCGGTGGAATTGACCATCGACGTGTAATTTCATTAGATTATCAATGTGTGGTTTGATGAGATTAATCAATGGAATAGACCATTGATATATATTTTATGAGATTGACCAATGGGATTAGATCATTGGCATTTGCCTACTATTATCTTGAATATTTTTGCTTTGAACATATTGTGTTAAAGTAATAAATGTTATATTTTGGACTTGAGGGTTTGTTAAATTTTTGGGTTTGGTGTGTTATGATATTAACCAATGGAATGGACCATTGGCGTGTAAATTAATGAGATTGATCAGTGGATTAGACCGTTGATGTTTATTTCGATGTTATTATGAAATGATTATTTTTGCTATAAATATAGCTATGTTGAAGCGTATATAACTTTTTTTTTTTTAACTGTATGTTTGTTATATCCTAGATTTGAGTTAAAAGAGTTGCGGTTTGATTTTGTAAATATGCATAGTGGGTGCTCGATCTACTTAGAAGAGATGCACTACTCACTAAGCCATGGTTGCTCACCCCTCTATTTTTTTCAATCTTTTTCAGGTTTTTCGACTAACAATGAGTAAGGACGGGAGCGATATGGATGTGGGGACTTTTAAGAGTTGGATTTTGGGAGCTCTGAGGCTGCGTCCTTTGAGTGGAAGAACGGCCGTGTCATCCCCTATTCTTGATGGTTTTGAGGTGTGACAGTTTCGGTGCGTATATATCTTGAGTTCAAATAATGTGTATGGTCGCGAATGACTATCAATGCGGTCCAGCATTCCTCAACCTGGGCATCAGAGTCAAAAGGGATGAGGAGTGCACTCTCCCCAAATTTCGAAAATTTTGGCTACGATTGTGGGTCCCACGAGAGGGACACGCTTTTCCAGGCACCCAGGCCGTTACTTAAACGTCTCCAATATTTTGGGCAGCCGAGATTTGGTGGGTCCCCACCACCTGCAGAGCAGCAGCATCGACGCCTATTTCTTGGACAGGATTTTGCTGAAACTTTGCTCTTGATTGACTGAGCAATAAAAAAAAAAGAGATGGCTGGAGCTGGAACATCTGCAAATGTCCATGATCTCCATCCAGTCACAATTTCAATATGCGGGAGACCTACGGGACTACCACTGTCATCCGATTGTTGCATCTTCACCGTTCCAGAGAGGCTCTGGCGAAGCAATGAAGAGGCCCACACTCCCCACACCGTCACGATTGGACCTTATCACCGTTAGTTGAAAAGCCTCGAGCCCATGGAAGATCACAAGCTGCTGTACTTGCAGACTTTCCTCAAGGCCCACGACCTCAATGAGGAGGTCGGCTGCCTCAAGGAGGTTGACTGCCGCCTCAAGGAGTTGGAGTTCGACCCCCTCAAGGAGTTCGACCGCCTCAAGTTCGAACCCCTCCACCTCAAGGAAGTCGACTGCCTCCGCCTCAAGGAGCTCATCTGGCTCGAGGACGACCAGGTCGAACCCTCTAGGTCAAGGAGGTCAGCCGCCTCCGCCTCAAGGAGGTCGTCTAGCCCAAGGACGACCAGGGCGGCGTCCCCTCTCGCCTCATCGACCGGCTATAGGACGACCAGGTCATCTGGAACCTCGAGGAGCTCGACCTCCTCAACTTCAAGGAGGTCGAACTCCTCCCCCGCGAGGAGGTTGTCCGCCTCGAGGAGTGCATCTAGATAGTCAAGAAAGACGTCCGGAGCTACTACGGTAAGAAGATCGAGCTCAACTCCAACGGATTCACGAAGATGATGCTCCTTGACGGCATCTTTGTGATCCAGATCTTCTTGATGTCTCGGTTCCCTAGGACGAGGCTGCCCAGCAACCAGATCTTCGGCAGGTCGTGGATCTTGAAGGATGTGTGCCGCGACATGACACTGCTGGAGAACCAGATCTCATTCTTTTGTCATAAGAGGCTTGCCTTTAGTGGGGAAAATTGATACCGGCCGACGTTGCTGCTTGAACTCATGTACAAGTTCTTCTCTCAGCATATGTAGGTGGAGGAGTTGCCGGAGGAGTCACCGAAGGCGTGTAGGCTGACAGAGGTGAAGCACATCGTCGATGCACTCAGGCTCTCATTCTTGCCATCGATGAATGCGGCGCCACATAAGGGAAATGAACCTATCAAGTTCAGCCTGAGGGCGACAGACCTAGTGGCGGTCGGAGTGAAGCTGAAAAGAGGCGAGAGTTGATCTGTGTAATTTTGTTTTCTAAATTTAAATATCTAGTTGATTCTGTTTCGTTCTCCGTTTATTCCCTCTTATTAACAATGTTCTCAGGTGAGAGCAAGTGTATTCAGAAAGCTAGGTCATGCGAGAAAGAGGACTGAGCACACAGCCTGTACTATAGTCAGTAAAAGCAACGCCACCGCGGCGATAACTGAGATGATGACCCACGGGTTACTGCAATAATCGCGCTTGAGCGTCGCCTTTCACTTGTTGTAAGGCCTTTGGCAATGCTCGACGAGCTCATTGCTGAGACTATGGAAGTAGTATTCAAATCTCAACATGCTAGTTTCCTTGTAGAAGGCGTTGATTAGGTCCGTGGGAGCTTCCTTATTGCTGAGCCAGTTCTCGATGATTCCCTTGTCCATCAGCAACTCTGTGTCGGCTGGGGTATCGATCAGGTGATCCATGAACACCATGTAGCTAATCAGATTCCTGTTACTTGCATTTTTTTAGTAACATTGCTCGAAGGCAATAATGTTCCGAAAAGGGGATTCCGTCCCGTTGTGAAGAACCAAAAGATGTTAAAACATCATGAGGATACATTAAAATATAAAATAGCCAGGACATGAATTTCAAATGAGATTCCAGTTTTAGATGTTGGCTGATCGGCGACCGCACATCTACACCTTCGGCTTGCTATTTTTTTCCCTTACAAACACGATTAAATCAAACACTCCTCTCTGCAACTCCAACCATAAGACCATGTGCAGGGCTTGAGTATGAAAGACAAATATATGATAAGCATTTCATTAGTCGGTTGATGTTTACAGGGTCGTTCTTTTTCAAGTCTTATTATTATGCTCATTTCCATTGGGGAAAAAGTGGTTTTCTTCTTGATCGTAAGTTTAAAAACCGACTTTGCATTATCTACTCGTAGCATGCACGAGTCACTCGAGTAGCTCTCATGATGCGAGCAAGTTTTTGGCTCTATGAACTTGTAGGTCTAGTCTTCCCACATTTGTCTTGCAAAATTAAAGCTTGACTTACCCATTTGAAAAGAAAAGGAGGGTTGAATTAATCGATATGGTTCAGCTTTAAAGCTGAGCGACTAAAGTTGTCTTCCTCATTAATAACACTAACCAAATCCTGAGGTAAGAGTGGAAAATGAACTTGTCAGAAATGGACGACAACAAAGAAAGGGTGTTTCCCATCCAAAATTCAATATTTCCTCCTATCAAAATGCAATCTGCCCTCCCACTAACAAAACAAGGTCATCTGGGTTTGTCGTGTTTCATTGCTGATAAAGTTGGTGCATGGGCTTCGCCTAGCGGGAAATCGATGGGTTTTCGATAAATGCGAGCTTTCGTGGCGCATAGGTATCGTTTTATTGACAAATAGGCCTAGTATAAACGAGTTGTTATACGAATATCCTTTTTACTCGGCCTTTTGATATTGTTTTTCCATTAATTAGTGATCCGAGTGCGTTGGTTTGAGTGAACGTCATAGGTTGATTTTTCGACTTTCTCAAGTGAGTGGTGCTATCTCTTCTAAGAATTTATAAGCTCATGTCTTCAAAATGATAAAGATTTGATAATTTATGAGTTATAAATAAGCATGTTTATTGCATAAAAGTTAGATCGGGCATTTACTAAGTTTTGATAATTGAAAATAGTGCAAGAACTTTTTATGAATATATATTATGTTTGATGAACGGAGTCGAGAAATATTATATGTTTTGGGTTTGTGAAACTATTTTACGAAAAGCTCGACTTTGAGATGATTTATGGAATGTTATATAGTTATTGATTTGTAATAAGCTTTTTGATATGTATTTGATTTGAAATTAATATGTGTTTTTGATGGAGATTATTCAATGGACTTGACCATTGATACTTGACTTTTAATAGTGATTTAAATGAATTTTCATTTAGTATAAGGCTTTGATGATAAGAAATAACTTTTATATGATTTGATATGTATTTTATATATTGAGTTTGATTTATGAGACGGGTCTTGAAATTATTTGAAAATGTTTTATGAAAAGTAATTCTGGCGGATAATTTGAATTGTGAAATCTTTTCGTGATATATGAAATGTTTTATGGAATTGGTTTGAGAATTATGGATGGTGTTGTTCTGGATTGATGTGGATGCTCAATATCACCATGAGCCCAGCAAGGGGCTTGTGGGTATGCGCATACTATTCTAGGATATCCTTGTGGGCCGAGCCACCGGCTAATAATAGGTGGAAACCTTACCAATGGGGGAATCTTGGTCGCCTCATCACCAGGCGTTGTATCGTGACCATGATTTGATATTGAGCAACGGAATAGTTAATAGAGTGGACCATTGACATGTAATATGAGTTGGGTCGATAGAATGGACCATCGACGTGTAATTTCATTAGATTATCAATGTGTGGTTTGATGAGATTAATCAATGGAATAGACCATTGATATATGTTTTATGAGATTGACCAATGGGATTAGATCATTGGCATTTGCCTACTATTATCTTGAATATTTTTGCTTTGAACATATTGTGTTAAAGTAAGAAATGTTATATTTTGGCCTTGAAGGTTTGTTAAATTTCTGGGTTTTGTATGGTATAAGATTAACCAATGAATGGACCATTGGCGTGTGAATTAATGAGATTGATCAGTGGATTAAACCGTTGATGTTTATTTCGATGTTATTATGAAATGATTATTTTTACTATAAATATAGCTATGTTGAAGCGTATGTAACTTATTTTTTTTACTGTATATTTGTTATATCCTAGATTTGAGTTAAAAAAGTTGCGGTTTGGTTTTGTAAATATGCATAGTGGGTGCTCAATCCACTTAGAAGAGATACACTACTCACTGAGCCGTGGTTGCTCGCCCCTCTATTTTTCCAATCTTTTTCAGGTTTTTCGACTAACAATGAATAGGTACGGGAGCGATATGGATGTGGGGACTTTTAAGAGTTGGATTTTGGGAGCTCTAAGGCTACGTCCTTTGAGTGGAATGATGGCCGTGTCATCCCCCATTTTTGATGGTTTTGGGGTGTGACAGTTTCAATGCGTATATATCTCGCGTTCAAATAATGTGTATGGTCGCGAACAAATGGCTATCAATGTGGTCCAGCATTCCTCAACCCGGGCATCAGAGTCAAAAGGGATGAGGAGCGCACTCTCCCCAAATTTCGAAAATTTTGGCTACGATTGTGGGTCCCACGAGAGGGACACGTGTCGCTTTTCCAAGCACCCAAGCCGTTAATTAAACGCGTCCAATATTTTGAGCAGCCGAAATTTGGTGGGTCCCAACCACCTGCAGAGTAGCAGCGTCGACGCCTATTTCTTGGACAGGATTTTGCTAAAACTTTGCTCTTAATTGACTAAGCAGTAAAAAAAGAGATGGTTGGAGCCGGAACATCTGCAAATGTCCATGATCTCCATCCAGTCGCAATTTCAATATGCGGGAGACTAACGGGACTACCACTGCCATCCGATTGTTGCATCTTCACCGTTCCGGAGAGGCTCCGGCAAAGCAACGAAGAGGCCTACACTCCCCGCACGGTCGTGATCGGACCTTATCACCGTCAGTTGAAAAGCCTCGAGCCCATGGAAGATCACTAGCTGTTGTACTTGCAGACTTTCCTCAAGGCCCGCGGCCTCAATGAGGAGGTCGGCCTGCCTTAAGGAGGTTGACCGCTGCCTCGAGGAGTTGGAGTTGACCCCCTCGAGGAGTTCAACTGCCTCAAGTTTGAACCCCTCCACCTCAAGGAGGTCGACCACCTCCACCTCAAGGAGCTCGTTCGGCTCGAGGACGACCAAGTCCTAAAGGACAACCAAGTCGAACCCCTCCAAGTTAAGGAGGTCGGCCGCCTCCGCCTCAAGGAGGTCGTCCGGCCCAAGGACAATCAGGGCGGTGTCCCCTCCCGCCTCATCGACTGGCTACGGGACGACCAGGTCGTCCAGAACCTCAAGGAGCTCGACCTCCTCGACCTCCTCAACTTCAAGGAGCTCGACCTCCTCGACCTCCTCAACTTCAAGGAGGTCGAACTCCTCCCCCGCAAGGAGGTCGTCCGCCTCGAGGAGTGCATCCAAATAATCAAGTCCCGTGAGAAGGACGCTCAGAGCTGCTACGATAAAAAAAAAATCGAGCTCAACTCCAACGGGTTCACCAAGATGATGCTCCTCGACGGCATCTTCGTGATCCAGATCTTCCTAATGTCTAGATTCCTTGGGATGAGGCTGCCCAACGACCAGATCTTCGGCAAGTTGTGGATCTTGAAGGATGTCTGCCGCGACATGACACTGCTGGAGGACCAGATCCCATTTTTTATCATCAGGAGACTTGCCTTTAGTGGGGAAAATTGGTACCAGCCGACGTTGCTGCTTGAACTCATGTACAAGTTCTTCTCTCAACATACGCAGGTGGAGGAGTTGCCGGAGGAGTCGCCAGAGGCGCGCAGGCTGACAAAGGTGAAGCACATCGTCGATGCACTTAGGCTCTCATTCTTGCCATCGATGAATGCGGCGCCACATAGGGGAAATGAACCTATCAAGTCCAGCCCGAGGGCGACAGAGTTGATGGCGGCTGGAGTGAAGCTGAAAAGAGGCGAGAGTTGACTTGTGAAATTTTGTTTTCTAAATTTAAATATCTAGTTGATTCTGTTTCATTCTCCATTTATTCCCTCTTATTAACAATGTTCTCAGGTGAGAGTAAGTGCATTCAAAAAGCTAGGTCATGCGAGAGAGAGGACTGAGCACACAGCCTGTACTACAGTTAATAAAAGCAACGCCACCGCGGCGATAACCAAGATGATGACCCATGGGTTACTGCAATAATCGCGCTTGAGCGTCGCCTTCCACTTGTTGTAATGCCTTTGGCAATGCTCAACGAGCTCGTTGCTCAGGCTGTGGAAGTAATATTCAGATCTCAACATGCTAGTTTCCTTGCAGAAGGCGTTGATTAGGTCCATGGGAGCTTCCTTATTGCTAAGCCAGTTCTCGATGATTCCCTTATCCATCAGCAACTCTGTGTCGACTGGGGTATTGACCAGGTGATCCATAAACACCATGTAGCTGATCAGATTCCTGTTACTTGCGTTTTTGTAGTAACATTGCTCGAAGGCAATAATGTTCTGAAAAGGGGATTCCGTCCTGTCGTGAAGAACTAGACGCGGGATTTTGAGCTCTCCGTTGTCAAATAAGCACTTTCTCTCTCACCTGAGAACATTGTTAATAAGAGGGAATAAACGGAGAACAAAACAGAATCAACTAGATATTTAAATTTAGAAAACAAAATTACACAAGTCAACTCTTGCCTCTTCTCAGCATCACTCCGGCTGCCACCAGCTCTATCGCCCTTGGGCTGAACTTGATAGGTTCGACATCAAATTCGAGGACGGAGAGCTCAAAATCCCGCGTCTAGCTCTTCATGATGGGATGGAATCTCTTTTTCGGAACATTATTGCCTTTGAGCAATGTTATTACAAAAATGCAAGTAACAGGAATCTGATCGGCTATATGGTGTTTATGGATCACCTGGTCGATACCCCAGCCAACACAGAGTTGCTGATGGACAAGGAATCATCAAGAACTGGCTCAGCAATAAGGAAGCTCCCACGGACCTAATCAACGCCTTCTACAAGGAAACATGTTGAGATCCAAAATACTACTTCCACAGCCTCAGCAACGAGCTCGTCGAGCATTGCCAAAGGCCTTACAACAAGTGGAAGGCGACGCTCAAGCGCAATTATTACAGTAACCCGTGGTTCATCATCTCGGTTATCACTGCGGTGGCGTTGCTTTTACTGACTGTAGTACAAGCTGTGTGCTCAATCCTCTCTCTCGCATGACTTAGCTTTCTGAATGCACTTGCTCTCACCTGAGAACATTGTTAATAAGAGGGAATAAACGGAGAACGAAACGAAATCAACTAGATATTTAAATTTAGAAAACAAAATTACATAGGTCAACTCTCGCCTCTTCTTAGCTTCACTCCGGCCGCCACTAGCTCTGTTGCCCTCGGGCTGGACTTGATAGGTTCGACATCAAATTCGAGGACGGAGAGCTCAAAAATCTCGCGTCTGGTTCTTCATGACCAAACAGAATCCCTTTTTCGAAACATTATTGCCTTCAAGCAATGTTACTACAAAAATGCAAGTAACAGGAATCTGATCAGCTACATGGTGTTCATGGATCACCTGGTCGATACCCCAGTCGACGTAGAGTTGCTGATGGACAAGGGAATCATTGAGAACTGGCTCAGCAATAAGGAAGCTCCCACGGACCTAATCAACGCCTTCTGCAAGGAAACTAGCATGTTGAGATATGAATACTACTTCCACAGCCTCAGCAACGAGCTCGTCGAGCATTGCCAAAGGCCTTACAACAAGTGGAAGGCGACACTCAAGCGTGATTACTGCAGTAACTCGTGGGTCATCATCTCGGTTATCGCCGCGGTGGCGTTGTTTTTACTAATTGTAGTACAGGCTGTGTGCTCAGTCCTCTCTCTCTCGCATGACCTAGCTTTCTGAATGGTAAATTGCCACTGTAATGCTCTAGTTTTCTCTGGTGATAGTGGCTGCTGTGTCGGCTGAGCGTTGAGTGGGCTTCTCCTAGAAATGCCGACGATATGAACAATGATGACCGCGAATTGGGAGGGGGTACTGTACACATCTCTGGGTTAGACCTTATCTTAAGATACTAAAAAAAGACAAAAAAAAAAAAAAAAAAAAAAAAAGCCTAAAAGTTTTGGTTAAACTTAGACCCAAATTTTGTGGTGAACATGTTTATTCCATTGCCTTTTCCTAAAGTGACATTCATAAATTTGTACCCTTATATAATATTTAAAAGTAACAAAACACTTATTTTGTCACATTAAATCATGAAAAAAAAATGATTTTGTCTCTTTAATTCTACTCTAAAGGGATGAGATTTTCTTTTTGTAGCCATAAATTCGAAATTTTCCCTCATCGCTAGCAGTAATGTTTGAATTTTGTTGCTTGGACCCGAATTTAAGGCGACAAATGTGATTTTATCACCTTATAAATCACCTAAGGGGACCAAATTTCATATTTGTTGCTGTAGGTTCAAAACTCAAGGCGACGAAACTTTGATTTTGTCATACCCTAGAACGAGAAACGTCACGATTTGTTGTTGACCTTGATCGACCCTAAGGCGATGGGCGACAAACTCAACAGTTTGTGGCCTTTGGGTAACCTCAGGTTGACAAAAGTTATGTTCTAATGCCTTTGAAAATAAGTTATAAAATCTAATTTCGAGGCCTTTGGGTACCTAAGGTGACAAATCATGGAAGTGGCTATTACTCGAGTTAGAAGTTAGAACATACGATGTTTCTCATAAATGATTAGGTTGGTCGGATCATTCAGATAGATTTATGAGTTAATAATCTTCAAAACTAAAGTGTCGGAGTAACCATATTAAAACTCACTCATTTCTTGCCCATGAAGATCATTACTCTTACAACACCTCTCAAAATAGAGATAATAACAAAAGTAGTCCATAAACTTTGGCCCGATATACAATTTATTCCCTGAACTTAGCACCATCACCCGAGGTGACAAAAATATTTCTTGTCGCAAAAAGTTGTAGCCTTAGTATCTTTTCCTTGTAGCGAGAACAAATCATGGAATTGGCCGTTGCTTGAGTCAGAAGTTAGAACATACCATATCCCTAATAAATGGCTAAGTTGGTCAATTCCTTCAAACAGATTCCTGAGTTAACAATCATCAAAATTAAGAGGATCGGAGGAATGTCTCCTCAACTGTTTTTGATGTGGACATAGGTCGCCATATCCCGTAGTGTTAATCAAAATTTGTAAGGTATGTTAGGACGAACTGAAAGGACGATAACGTGTCGCCTCAGCTAGTCCTTGTGGTTTTTGCGCGACGATTGAATAGGCCGAAGGTGAAATGCATCGTCCTTAATGGCGTCATTCCGCTTACACCGTCGCTAAACCTTTTTCAGGCTCTTAAGGTCATGATGGGGCGCATAAGCCCGCCCATCTTGGATGAGTATGTGGGCCTTATTCACCCCGAATGACAAGTTGCTTGTGTTGTATCCTAAGGCTGCTTTGGGTAGCCCGAATTCAGGCTTAGACATGATATTTTGCATAGGAACCGATGTATGGTGATGCATTTCAGAACTTCGGATGGGATAAACTCGAATAAGTCCGGATAAATAGCTTGATTACTTTATTGGAATAGGAATAGATATGGTAAAATGGGTCTCGAAGCAAGTGGGATAAATTTGAATAGGATGAGAAGAATTTTAAGAAAGATCAAAAGAAATAAAACTCCTCTCTTCTTACCATGCACCATCAACGCCACCACATTGTGGTTGCTCGATTCTCTTCCTCGCGCACGCACTGTACACGGCATTTGTCTGTGATGGTGGCCTCACCGACAGAAAAAATTGTTTTAAAATCCTTAAATATATTGTACAAAGGTTAATTTAATTATAAAACTTTCAATTTCATCAATTTAGTCCTAAAACATTTGATGATTTGTTAATATAATCCTCCCACCTAATTTTTGGCCAAATAACGCAAACGTAAACATTAGCTATCTTATATGGTGAGTTTCGGTTTCGATGTTTTATCGAAAGTGTTTCGTCACTTGCAAGAATCATTTGTTTTGATGAAGTAGCCTGCCGTGAGGAAGTGGCTTTTATTTTAACATTAATGGGTAAAATTTCTGCGTTGCCTTTTAGATTAATATGAAGTGATCGCTCCTCTTAGGAGAATTAATTTTTGCTCGCTTAGTTCTTGACAGATATGGTCTATCTACAATAACCATCGGCATGTCTCGCCGTGCCTTCAATTTTTCTAAGGAGACTTGGCGTATTGTTAACCAACTTGGTTGCGGTCTGTGAACTTATTTTTAGGTGAATAGCTATGGCCTATGAATCATGTTCCTTGAACAAGTCCTTGGAACGGTTTGAACAAATTGAAAGTTCGGGACCATATTGAATATTAGGCTAAAATTAGGCTAAAATGAAGAGATTATATTGAACAATGTTGACACCTAATTTTTCACCTAAATTAATTAATTTAAAGTAGCATTAAATGTTAGGAATTAGTCACAAAAGAAAGTTTTTAAAAAAATTATTATTATTTAATTAAATTATTTAAAGAAAAGAAAACGAAATCGGTCGGGTCGGGCCGAATCCAGCCTTTGCCCGACCCGACCCGCCCCTTTCCTTTTCTTTTTCCCTGCGCTGGGCCCGGCCCAGCCCATTTCCTCCTTCAGCCCAGCCCGCGAGCGAGCTGGTGGTCTCCCCCAACCGGTCTTCGCTGCAAGACCTGCAAAGAAAAAACAGAAGCAGAGCAGCGACAGAGGGAGCAAGGGGATGGGTGGCATGCGAGCGGCGTGATCCGCGGGTCGGGGGTGCAGTACGGCCAGCAAGCTGGCAGCTGCAGAGGCCATGCGCGCTTGCTGGCCGGGCATAAAACCGGAGGAGAGAACACGCCAAGAGAGGAATCGGCACCAAAAAACACCAAGCCGAGAGCGAGCGAGAGAGAAACGCTGAGGGAAGGAGAGGAGGAGGAAACCCCTTTGGCCGTCAATCGCTGCGGTTGATCGCCACTGGAGGTGCCGTCTGTCTTCAACCCCACCGGAACTTCAGGAAACAGAACAAACCGAACAGAAGAGCGAGCGAAAGAAAACATCGGACCAGAGAGGAGCGAACCAGAAGGAGGAGAGACGCTTGAGGGAGCAGCGAGCCGTTACCGGAGGCCCGTACGCCCTCCATCGTCCGCCGCAGCACTTCCCCGGACAAGGTAGGTCCCCTGAAACCCGTTGTCCCGTTTCCGGAAAACGCCGGGCCGGAGCTCGCGGCCGACCAGCTCGCGCAAGCTCCGGCCCTCGCCACTTCTGTATTTTGCTCTCGCGTTCCTCATACGTCATGTTCGAAGATCTCCTAAGGCATGTTTGAGGCTCGTTTGAGCCGGAGACCTTTGAATTCGGTAGTGCCCAGTAGCTGTTCGACGAAATGCCTCATTGAAATCGCCGAACCCAACCCTCGACCGAAGCTTGGATTTTGGTTTTTCTGCGTTGCTCGGAGTTATATTGTTGTCACGTACCGTTCCAGTCGTTTTCCTAGTTTTTTTTTGGTAGGTTCCTTTGCGCTGTTTGGGTGAGACGAGGTGTGTGCATCTCGTCGGAGTCTACCCGGCGACTCTCGGAACGCCGGCCAACTAGCGGCCGGCAATGCTCGGTGTCGGTTGGACGGAACCACCGACGCCAGGCGGTGGCCCGGCGACTTTCCTTAGGGTGGTCAGTACTCATGGCATAGGCGACGTCGGTTGTGGCGGAGCTGCAGGAGATTCGGCGAGCTGTGGCTGCGGGAGAGGTTCTCGAAGAAGGACGCCCAAAAGAAAAAGGGCAGAAGAAAATAAAAGAAAAAGAGAAAAGAAAACACAAAAAGGGCTGAAAATAAAAAAATAAAAGATGGGCTTCGCTTCGGGCCCGTGCGAATGGGCTGATTCACCGCTGGGCCGGGCTCATCTCTTTTTTAGGGAATAGGGTTAATTTCGATTCGGGCCGGGCTTTCTTTTCTCGAAAAAAAAGAGAGGGGAAGTAGGAAGAGAGGATCCCGGGCCAAGCCCGAACTGCGGGCCCGCACAGTAGGCCCGGCCTGGTCAAACCCGGGTCCGGTCGTCCCAACCGGGCTGAACCCGGGTCGGGTCAGACCGGGTCCGGTCCCTAAAAAGTTATTTTTCTGGAAAATTAAAAAAATTAAAAATTACTCAGGCCCGGTCCCTAAAAATTAATTTTCTGGAAAATTTTAAAAAATTAAAAATTATTAAAAATTATTAAAAAATTAAAAAATTAAAAACTTTCGAAAAATCCAAAATTGTTTGGGTTGGTTGGAAATTGCTATGCATTTCCATTTTAAGTGTAATTATGCATTTATTTTGATTACATCGCATGTTTAGATTACATATTTTGTTATGTTTAATGGTATGGGTGTAGTCTTATGGTATTTAGGACATTGTTAGCTATGATTATTGGTTTAATGATTGTGCACCCGTATGATCATTTAATATGTTAGTGGATAAGTAAAATCAATCCAAACTGCCTGACAAAAATCATTTTGTTAAAATGAACAAGATTAGGTACCGAAATGGCACTAATTGGTCAATTAGTATAATCAAGTCCCTAACCCTAAATTTTCTGGTTGCGTACGAAGTGAGGTACACTTTCATGCCTCACTTGATTTCTAGCCGACCTCAATAGGCTAGTGGCGACTCATTTTGTGCAAAATTTCTTAAGAATATCCAAATGTCACGCGGGTATGGGATTGGAGAGCCCGCGTCTAATAATGGGCCTTAAACCCATCATTTAGGCAATACCCCTAAACCTGTTCCCTCCCCTTGAGGGTAGGTCGCGACAAACAAATTAAAAGCTCAGGGACTAAATTGTACATTGGGCCAAAGTTTAGGGACTATTTTTGTTATTATCTCTATTTTGAGAGGTGTTGTTAGAGTAATGATCTTCATGGCAAGAAACGAGTGAGTTTAATATGGTTACTCCGACACTTTAGTTTTGAAGATTATTAACTCATAAATCTATCTGAATGATCTGACCAACCTAATCATTTATGAGAAACATCGTATGTTCTAACTTCTAACTCGAGTAATGACCACTTCCATGATTTGTCACCTTAGGTACCCAAAGGCCCCGAAATTAGATTTTATAACTTATTTTCAAAGGCATTAGAACATAACTTTTGTCAACCTGAGGTTACCCAAAGGCCACAAACTGTTGAGTTTGTTGCCCATCGCCTTAGGGTTGATCAAGGTCAACAACAAATCGTGACGTTTCTTGTTTTAGGGTATGACAAAATCAGAGTTTCGTCGCCTTGAGTTTTGAACCTACAGCAACAAATATGAAATTTGGTCCCCTTAGGTGATATATAAGGTGATAAAATCACATTTGTCGCCTTAAATTCGGGTCCAAGAAACAAAATTCAAACGTTATCGCTAGTGAGGAGGGAAAATTTCGAATTTATGGCTGCAAAAAGAAAATCTCATCCCTTTAGAGTAGAATTAAAGAGACAAAATCATTTTTTTTCATGATTTAATGTGACAAAATAAGTGTTTTGTTACTTTTAAATATTATATAAGGGTACAAATTTATGAATTTGTCACTTTAGGTAAAGGCAATGGAATAAACACCATGTTCACCACAAAATTTGGGTCTAAGTTTAACCAAAACTTTTAGGCTTTTTTTTGTCTTTTTTTTTTGTCTTTTTTTAGTATCTTAAGATAAGGTCTAACCTAGAGATTTGTACAATACCCCTCCCAATTTGCGGTCGTCATTGTTCATATCGTCAACACTTCTAGGAAAAGCCCACTCAGCGCACAGCCAAACACAGCAGCCACTATCATCAGAGAAAACTAGAGCATTACAGTGGCAATTTACCATTTAAAAAGCTAGGTCATGCGAGAGAGAGGACTAAGCACACAACTTGTACTACAGTCAGTAAAAGCAATGCCACCGCGGCGATAACCGAGATGATGACCCACGGGTTACTGCAGTAATCGTGCTTGAGCGTCGCCTTCCACTTGTTGTAAGGCCCTTGGCAATGCTCGACGAGCTCGTTGCTAAGGCTGTGGAAGTAGTATTCATATCTCAACATGCTAGTTTCCTTGCAGAAGGCATTGATTAGGTCAATGGGAGCTTCCTTATTACTGAGCCAGTTCTCGATGATTCCCTTGTTCATCAGCAACTCTGTGTCGGCTGGGGTATCGACCAGGTGATCCATAAACCAGACGCGGGATTTTGAGCTCTCCATCCTCGAATTTGATGTCGAACAAGCACTTGCTCTCACCTGAGAACATTATTAATAAGAGGGAATAAACGGAGAACGAAATAGAATCAACTAGATATTTAAATTTAGAAAACAAAATTACACAGGTCAACTGTGGCCTCTTCTCAGCTTCACTCCAACCACCACTAGCTCTGTTGCCCTTTGGTTGAACTTGATAGGTTCATATCCCCTATGTGGCACCGCATTAATCGATGGCAAGAATGAGAGCCTGAGTGCATCGACAATGTGCTTCACCTCTGTCAGCCTGCGCGCCTCCGACGACTCCTCTGGCAACTCCTCCACCTGCGTATGTTGAGAGGAGAACTTGTACATGAGTTCAAGCAGCAATGTCGGCCGGTACCAATTTTCCCCACTAAAGGCCTTTTCGAACAGCCTCCTGATGACAAAAAACGGGATCTGGTTCTCCAGCAGTGTTATGTCGCGACAAACATCCTTCAAGATTCACGACCTATCGAAGATCCGGTCGCTGAGCAACCTCGTCCTAGGGAACCGAGGCATCAGGAAGATCTGGATCATGAAGATGCCATCGAGGAGCATCATCTCAGTGAACCCGTTGGAGTGGAGCTTGATCTTCTTATCGTAACAGCTCCGGGCGTCCTTCTCACAGGACTGATGCACTCCTCGAGGCGGACGACCTCCTCGCGGGGGAGGAGTTCAACCTCCTTGAAGTTGAGGAGGTCGAGCTCCTCGAGGTTCCGAACGACCTGGTCGTCCCATAGCTAGTCGATGAGGCGGGAGGAGACGCCGCCCTGATCGTCCTTGGGTCGAACGAGCTCCTTGAGGTGGAGACAGCTGACCTCCTTGACCTGGAGAGGTTCGACCTGGTCGTCCTTTAGGACCTAGTCTTCCTCGAGCCGAACGAGCTCCTTGAGGTGAAGGCGGTCGACCTCCTTGAGGTGGAGGGTTCGAACTCAAGGCGGTCGAACTCCTCAAGGGGGTCGAACTCCAACTCCTCGAGGCGGCGGTCGACCTCCTTGATTGACTAAGCAAGGAAAACAAGAGATGGCTGGAGCTGGAACATCTGCAAATGTTCGTGATCTCCATCCAATCGCAATTTCAATATGCGAGAGACTTACAGGACTACCACTGCTGTCCGATTGTTGCATCTTCACCATTCCGAAGAGGCTCCGGCAAAGTAACGAAGAGGCCTACACTCCTCGCGAGATCGCGATCGGACCTTATCACAGTCAGTTGAAAAGCCTCGAGCCCATGGAAGATCACAAGCTGCTGTACTTGCAGACTTTCCTCAAGGCCCGCGACTTCCTCAACTTCAAGGAGGTCGAACTCCTCCCCTGTGAGGAGGTCGTCCACCTCGAGGAGTGCATCTAGATAGTCAAGTCCTGTGAGAAGGACGCCTGAACTGCTAAGATAAGAAGATCGAGCTCAACTCCAACGGGTTCACTGAGATGATGTTCCTCGACAGCATCTTTGAGATCCAAATCTTCCTGATGTCTCGGTTCCCTGGGACGAGGCTACCCAGCGACCGGATCTTCGGCAGGCCGTGGATCTTGAAGGATGTCTACCGCGACATGACACTGCTGGAGAACCAGATCCCGTTTTTTGTCATCAAGAGGCTGTTCGAAAAGGCCTTTAGTGAGGAAAATTGGTACCTACCGACGTTGCTGCTTGAACTCATGTACAAGTTCTTCTCTTAGCATATGCAGGTGGAGGAGTTGCCGGAGGAGTCGCCGGAGGTGCGTAGGCTGACAGAGGTGAAGCACATTGCCGATGCACTCAGGCTCTCATTCTTGCCATCGATGAATGTGGCGCCACATAGGGGAAATGAACCTATCAAGTTCAACCCGAGGGCGACAGAGCTGGTGGCGGCCGAAGTGAAGCTGAGAAGAGGCGAGAGTTGACCTGTGTAATTTTGTTTTCTAAATTTAAATATCTAGTTGATTCTGTTTCGTTCTCCGTTTATTCCCTCTTATTAACAATGTTCTCAGGTGAGAGCAAGTGCTTGTTCGACATCAAATTCGAGGACGGAGAGCTCAAAATCCTGCGTCTAGTTCTTCACGACGGGACGGAATCCCTTTTTCGAAACATTATTGCCTTCGAGCAATGTTACTACAAAAATGCAAGTAATAGGATTCTGATCAGCTACATGGTGTTCATGGATTCGATACCCCAGCCGACACAGAGTTGCTGATGGACAAGGGAATTATCGAGAACTGGCTCAGCAATAAGGAAGCTCCCACGGATCTAATCAACGCCTTCTGCAAGGAAACTAGCATGTTGAGATCTGAATACTACTTCCACAGCCTCAGCAACAAGCTCGTCGAGCATTGCCAAAGGCCTTACAACAAGTGGAAGGCGACGCTCAAGCGCGATTACTATAGTAACCCGTGGGTCATCATCTCGATTATCGCTGTGGTGGCGTTGCTTTTACTGACTGTAGTACAGGCTGTGTGCTCAGTCCTCTCTCTTGCATGACCTAGCTTTTTAAATGGTAAATTGCCGCTCTGGTTTTCTCTGGTGATAGTGGCTTTTGTGTTCGGCTGAGCGCTAAGTGGACTTCTCCTAGAAGTGCCGACGATATGAACAATGATGACCGCGAATTGGGAGGGGTACTGTACAAATCTCTTGGTTAGACCTTATCTTAAGATACTAAAAAAAGACCAAAAAAAACAAAAAAAAGCCTGAAAGTTTTGGTTAAACTTAGACCCAAATTTTGTGGTGAACATGGTGTTTATTCCATTGCCTTTACCTAAAGTGACAAATTCATAAATTTGTACCCTTATATAATATTTAAAAGTAACAAAACACTTATTTTGTCACATTAAATCATGAAAAAAATGATTGTCTCTTTAATTCTATTCTACAGAGATGAGATTTTCTTTTTACAGCCATAAATTTGAAATTTTCCCTCCTCACTAGCGGTAACGTTTGAATTTTGTTACTTGGACCCGAATTTAAGGCGACAAATGTGATTTTATCACCTTATATATCACTTAAGGGGACCAAATTTCATATTTGTTGTTGTAGGTTCAAAACTCAAGGCGACGAAACTCTGATTTTGTCATACCCTAAAACGAGAAATGTCATGATTTGTTGTTGACCTTGATCGACCCTAAGGCGATGGGCGACAAACTCAATAGTTTGTGGCCTTTGGGTAACCTCAGGCTGACAAAAGTTATGTTCTAATGCCTTTGAAAATAAGTTATAAAATCTAATTTCGAGGCCTTTGGGTACCTAAGGTGACAAATCATGGAAGTGGCTGTTACTCAAGTTAGAAGTTAGAACATACGATGTTTCTCATAAATGATTAGGTTGGTCGGATCATTCAGATAGATTTATGAGTTAATAATCTTCAAAACTAAAGTGTCGGAGTAACCATATTAAAACTCACTCGTTTCTTGCCCATGAAGATTATTACTCTAACAACACCTCTCAGAATAGAGATAATAATAAAAAAAGTCCCTAAACTTTGGCCCAATGTACAATTTAGTCCCTGAACTTTTAATTTGTTCAATATAATCTCTTAATTTTAGCCTAATTTTAGCCTAATATTCAATATGGTCCCGAACTTTCAATTTGTTCAAACCGTTCCAAGGACTTGTTCCAGGAACATGATTCGTAGACCATAGCTATTCACCTAAAAGACGAGATTGTCGGTGGAGCAATGGGCAGGGGGGGGGAGGCCGCCCCTCGTGGCCATAAGTGGGGTTGCCCCTCGCCCGTGGCTAAGGAGAGCTTGTGGGCCACTGATAAGGGTTGGCAAGAGCTTAAGCCCTCACTCGTAGCCAACGAGAGCTCAACGGCCCTCGCCCATTGCCGTCGATGGGCGTCGAGCCCTCGCTGGCCCCAAGTGTGGGCAACCCTTGGCAAATCTAGCAAAGGTGGCCTTGCCGACCCTTTCCAAGTCCCGTTTTCTTGATCTGGGCAAGAAGAAGATGAACATGGGACAAAAAAGATGATGAACAAGACAACCATTGACCCAAAAAAAAAAACAAAAAAGAATAGGACAACCAAAAATGAAAAAATAATTTTTTTGGACGAAAATACCCCTAATCAAGCCACTGAAGTATGCATTGGAGATGCATTTGTTCACCGGCCGATGAGTCAAGTCCTTCTTTGAGATTAAATAATTACTTTGGATCATTATTTAAAACAAACCCCAATTCAGGTTCTCTTTTGACAAAAGGAGGGTACTTTAAGTCCCTATTTGAGATTTTCCGTAACTTTTATTGGATATTCACTTAATTGCCTTAATTATTTTTTTTATTACTTGAGTACCTATCATTTTTCAATCAATCATTTAATTATTATTATTTTTTAAAAACGTTTACTTCGAATGACCGTATCATATAAGATTTCAAACACTTAAGTAAACTTTTTTTTTTTTTTTAAGTTATGGTACTTATGTAATCAATTGAAAGTTAAGATATTTAACGTTTTTTTTTTTTTTAAGACACGGCAATTGAGTGATAGGAAAAAAAGGTTATAGCACTCATGTGACATTATACCAAAATTATGACATCCATGGTATTTTTATCTGTCAATCTATTTGTACCATTTTGGTACACACTCCCAAAGTAGCTTAAGCAAGGGCTCGAGCACGTTTTGCTCAACCTTGTTAGCACATTCTCACGGCATTTTCATCATTGTTATATAATTGAATGTGCTAGGAAATCTCAAAACTTACAGCAACATTACAAAATAATTGTGAAGTTAAATTATGGTTCGAAAAGTGCAATCCGATTCTTATGTTAACTCTATCAATATAAATTAACCTAGCATATAATTTAGTTTTTTTTCTTAAGACATGTGAAACTGATGTGGCGTCAAGTGAATGCTACGATTGGGAAATGCTAAAAATTAAAAACGGAGAGTAAAAGTTGGAAGGGAGGAGCAAGAGTGCGGCATTAGTGTTTCGAAGGGATAGCACCATCAGCTCGTGCTCACTGACCCATGTTTGCTGATAAGGGCATTTGACCCTCGCCCAATGCCCTGCCTTCACAGGATCACGTTAAGGTTGGCAATTCATATTTACTTGTCATAACCGTTTTTACATTTCATGTCAATTCATGTTTTTCTAAAACATTTTGAATTTGATTTTACATGTTGAATATTTAAAATTATGATGGAAATGTGTTGATTCGTGTCAATCAATGTTAACCTATATATAACTAAGTTGTCATATTTGAATTTTTTTCCCTTTTAACTTGCATTTTACCTCGTGTCGTGCAAACAAGTCATGTTCATGGTTACCAACTCTATCTTGCCTTGAGGCTTGACATCCCTCGCCAACGACGCCGTCCCGTTCACCCCCTATCTCTCTTGCCGATTTTTTATTTTGGCAAAAATTGGCAATTTTTTGCTATGCGGTGTCTACTTGATACCACATTATTGCAGCTTGTCCGGGAAAATATTAAATAGAACATCCCCTGAGCAGTTTTGATCACTCAAACAGGATCGCACTATAGAAATCCTTGACTATGGACACAATTCGGTTCTTTTCAATACTTGCACAATTACCCATTAGAATCATCATGAAAGAAGTGGCGAAATGGAGAAGTGTCGACAATACGAACAATGATGACGGCGAATTCGGAGATGCAGTAGCGTATCTCCCTGTTAGTCCTTATCTTAAGATACTGTAAAAAAACTAAAAATGGGCTGTAAGTTTTGTTGCGTTAGACCCAAATTTTGTGGCCAACCATCTGTCACATTTGCCCCGTTGCGTTTACCTAGTGACAAAATCATAAGTTTGCACCCTTATGCTATATCCATAGGTAATGAAACAGTTATTTTGTCGCTTTAGGTTATATGCCCATAGATAACACCAAAAAAAAAAAAAGATTTCATATTTTTAGTTCTACTTTAAGGGGATGTTTTTTTTTTGTCGCCGTAGATTCATAATTTTCTCTTCTCACTAGCGACAACATTTGAATTTTATTGCTTGGGCCTAAACCTAAGGCAATAAACATGATTTTGTCACTTTAGGTCTCACCTAAGAAGACCAAACTTCTTGTTTGTCTCCATAGGTTCAAAACTTAAAGTGACAAAACTTTTATTTTGCCACACCCTAAAGATGATAAACTTCACCATATGTTGCCCTTGATCGACCTTGGGCGACAAGAGTTATGTTTTGATGCCTTTGGATAACATAATTACGCCGCCTTTGGGGTACCCGAGGCGAGAGAAATATTTCTTGTCGCAAACAGTTGTCGCCCTTAGTATGTTTTCCTTGTAGTGAGAACAAATCATGGAACTGGCCGTTGCTTGAGTTAAAAGTTAGAACATACCATATCCCTAATAAATGGCTAAGTTGGTCGATTCCTTCAAACAGATTCCTGAGTTAACAATCATCAAAATTAAGAGGATCGGAGGAATCATATTAGAACTCACTTATTTCTTGCCCATGATGTTTTTAAAGGATGTCTCTTCAGCTGTTTTTGATGTGGACATAGGTCGCCGTATCCGTAGTGTTAATCGAAATTTGTAAGGTATGTTAGAACTTAGAACTAATTAAAAGGACGATAACATGTCGCCTCAGCTAGTCCTCGTGGTTTTTGCGCGACGATTGAATCGTCCGAAGGTGAAATGCATCGTCCTTAATGGCGTCATTCCGCTTAAACTGTCGTTAAACCTTTTTCAGGCTCTTAAGGTCATGATGGGGCGCATAAGCCCGCCCATCTTGGATGAGTATGTGGGCCTTATTCAACCCGAATGACAAGTTGCTTCTGCTGTATCCTAAGGCTGCTTTGGGTAGCCCGAATTCAGGCTTAGACATGATATTTTGCATAGAACCGATGTATGGTGATGCATTTTGGAACTTCGGATGGGATGAACTCGAATAAGTCCGGATAAATAGCTTGATTACTTTATTGGAATAGGAATAGATATGGTAAAATGGGTCTCGAAGGAAGTGGGATAAATTTGAATAGGATGAGAAGAATTTTAAGAAAGAGAAAAGGAAATAAAACTAGGATACCCTCCTCTCTTACAATGCACAATCAACACCACCACATTGTGGTTGCTCGATTCTCTTCCTCGCGCACGCACTGTACACGGCATTTCTCTGTGATGGTGGCCTCACCGACAGGAAAAATTGTTTGAAAATCCTTAAATCTACTGTACAAATGTTAATTTAATTCTAAAACTTTAAAATTTCATCAATTTAGTCCTAAAACCTTTGATGATTCGTTAATATAATCCTCCCACCTAATTTTTGGCCAAATAACACAGACGTAGACGTTAACTATCTTATATGGCATGATCAGCATTGAAATAAACAATTTTACGATTTTTTAGCATTCGAATTTCTTGATTAATTTTTTATTTTTTTTATTTTTCCTTTTCTTTCTTTTTTAATTTTCCTATTTCCCTTTGACATTCAAGGTAGGGGCGATGACCAACAATAGCCCTCATTAACCACAAGCGAAGGCGTCACAACACTCGCTAGATTTGGGCAAAGGTCACCCTCATTGGCACTTGTTGTGGCTCGTGGGGACCACAACAAATTTGGGGTGAGCTCACAAGCACTCACGGTATCCGATGAGTGAAAAAATAATAATAAAATCAATAATAAAATAATACAAATTTAGAAAATTTAAATAAAAATTACAAAAATTCTCCATGTAATGTTCAGCCACATTATGCAGGTTGGTCAACATCCATATCAACGATTTTCAGTCAAAATGATTATATTGACAAATTATCAAAAATTTATTAACTAAATTAGTACAATTAAAATATTTAAAATTAAATTGCTCACCGTACAATAAGTTCAAATTTTTTTGGACAATTATCTCCTCACCGAAACATAGGCAACCACCATTCTTATCTCCTCACGGTGGTGGTAGCCTCAGTGGCCTCTGCAGTTTATAGATCGGGGTTTTATTTCCTTCTTGCCTTTATCAACAAGTCACCAACTCATGTTCTGGTCACTTTGTATCATGCGCGAGCTAGACACTTCATGGGATAGAAAATGTCTATATCCATAATCCGTCCCGGTCCTTATCCCAGAGATTGAATGCCCGGTTAACACTTTTGTACGGATATCTTTAATGAGTGCATTCCTCCTGGCGCCATAACAAAAGTCAAAAGTCACTCTACTTTCCTGCTAAAATTCTAAATTGTCCGATGTCATTTTCGAATCTCTTGGCCTACACGAGGTGAATTTCGTCGATGATCCGGATCGAAAAGGGTTGCAGAGGGAAGGTTCCCAGAAGGAAACATCGTTGGATGGGGTTTGGAAAGATGTCTTGTCCCCACTTGGGATTTTGGTGTCGAGACCGCGCGCTTCGCGTGGTTTTAGAGATTGATTAGATTAGGGGGTTTCCTTTCTGTCGTAAGTACATATCCACGTGGTTTAGGAACTTTCGAGCGTGCTGGGGGCGTGCTCGAACGAGTCTAGAACGTGTCAAATCAGAACGTCGGATCTTTAACTATTGAGTGGCACTTTCCTCGAACTATCTAAACTTCTATGACAGTTGAGAGCAATGCTCTCATAAAATCTTGCAAGGTATCAAGGCAGGAGGTTCCAAAGTTATTACCTTCCGAAAGTCTATTTATCTCTTCAATTATATATTTAGATTGATATTACGAAAAATCTCAAAACTGATATATTTGAAACAAATCTATCCCAATACTTCAAATTAATGCAAATTAACCCTTTGTTAATTTTCATTAAATTTTATTATTAAATTACTAAATTGGATGACACGTAGCAGTTGTATATCGATTTGTGGTGTGATTTTTCATGGTATTAAATCAATTTAACTGAAACTAACAAATAATAGATCTACCACAAATATATTAGTTTGAGGTTTTTGATTAACAAATTTTGGAAATATATTAATTTGATGTTTTTCATGATATTAACTTTATATATTTATAATTTTTAGTTTTTTAGAATGATGGCGAGCCCACAAAATCATATAGAAAAGACTATTTATGGTGTATTTAGTAACATTTCTATTCTTGGAAATAATTTCTTTTTAGAAATAGTTTTTTTCTATATCTATTTCCTAAAACAATTTTTGAGTAAAACAATATAATTAGTAACTATACAAAATTTATATTCCCAGAATAGAGAAAGAACAAGAATGCGTTTGGTATGATCTGCAAATTTTTTTGTGCCATAGAATTTCTTTTAAAATTTTTAATATTTTTTAGATGTTTCTTTTTTATCCTTTCTTCTTTCTCCTCCTCTAGTTGGCGGCCGGCAGTGATCAGCAACCAATGGTGGTTGGCGAGTCTCCACCGATTGATTAGAAGAGGAGAAAAAACTTATTTCCAAAAATTATTCTTGTAAACAAGAAATTATTTTTTTCTATTTCTTATTTATGTTTCAAATCTATTCTCTATCCACTTTTCTCTTATGAGAAATATAAAAATTAAGAGATATTACTAAATTAATTTATATTCTTTTTCTATTCCAGATAACAAAAAAAAAAAAAAAAAATAGAAACGTTGTCGTCTAGGTCCTCAAGTTCTCGAGGACACCTAATTTTAAAAATTGGGAGTCGTTTTCTCAAGAAGTTTCGGACGGAGGGATGAATCTTGGCATTTCTGAAGTGCATGGGGCATTCACTTTGATGTCATGGAGTAGTTGAACCCACTATAGATTATTGATATGCAAGATCAGAAAAACAAAAAAACAAAAAAAACAAAAAAAAAAACAAAAAAACAAAAAAACAAAAAAACAAACTGAAAAATAGACGACTTCCCATCCTTTTTACTAATTAATTTGAATAGTATGTAACTTTTGATATCACACTACAGTCCAGGAAGAATTAGGCAGCATTTGCGTAATCAATAGCATCAAATAATAAGGTAAAATAACTAAAATCGAATATTACTCCAGGAAAAAGAAAAAGGACCGAAAGAGAGTAGCCTAGAGCATTGGCAACATGTCAATTCCGACACCGCCAATATGGTTGGCCTAGCAGTCAAGGGGTCTTCTATTTTTCATGAAATCATGAGTTCAATTTATGTTGTCAGTAAAATTCTAAAGGGTTCGTGTTGTGTTGCCTAGGTGTGGTATCCAAATGCGACATGCAGTCACCAACCTTGGACCTTCCCACTAGCTCCAATTGCATCTTCCTATCCCATTGCGGGAATTCCAACACTTAAAAAAATGCATCGATTCTAGTTATTACTCCTACTTAATCAAACGAAGGAGATACGTCACAATTTATTTTTATTTTTTATTTATAAATTATGCCCATTGGAACACAAGCATTCCAACCTTTTTTTTTTTTTTTTTTGTTACCAAAAATCATGAATTTGCCCACTGTGATATAAACGCCCTCAATTTTTTTTTATGTTACAAAAAAAATCCAAACTTATACATTCGTGCTATATATACCATTTACTTTAACTCCATTCGAACCAAAAGAAAATTTCGGTTATTCATATTGTAGGGGTAGGATTTTCAGTAATGCAAAAACAAAATTTCGAAATATTTATATCACAGTAAAAATCATTTGAAATTTTTTTGTGATATTAATTCTTAAATAAATTAGGGACGTAGGGCGGCTGTTGGCTGTTGGCTTTTGTCAGCAGTTTTAAAATGTCAAAATTGAGGAACCCGTGGCCAACCAATGTCTTTGTTTTATACCCGACGAACTGTGATGGTTATCTATGTGATATTCAATATTTATTTAATGACGGCCCATATCGCTGAACAAAGCACGAGTACCGAGTATTTTCCGTCAATGTACGAATTAAAAAAAAATTGCCGTTGTATGATTTTCTTTTCCAATGATGGATTTTCTTTTTCTTTTTTTTCACAATAAGTGATCAACTGGGAACAAGTCGTAAGACAAGAATATATTTTATATCCATTCTCATCTTATGTTCGATCTTTACACAATTTAATATAGAAGTTTCAATCTCCAATCAACACCTTAAATCACGTTTGTCCTACAATTCGTATTTATTTGAATATTATATGAAAGAGAGAAGGAAAAAGGTAAAATAGCCGTGGTTCTTTCTTTTGAATGAAAATATGTTAATGAACGCCTCCATGAAACTTATTTCAATTTATTGAACATGCTTTGGAAATGTAATATTTTCTATTCGAAGCAAGTAAGTTCCTTTAAAATACTTACTTTTCAATCTTCAAAATCTCTCGAAAATTGTTATTCCTAATTTCCATCCATTCAATAAAGTAGCTATTTCTTTCCCCAAAATTCATTAAAAAAAAAGGATCAAATAATATTCCAGAAAAAAAAAAAAGAGAAGAACCAGAAGAAAGGAGCCCGGAATGTTGGCGAAACGTCAATTTCTCCAAAATATTTAAAAGAAATAAATCGGAAATGTAGGGCAGACGGCGGCTCTTGGCTTTGGTCAATAATTTTAAAAATGTTCGCATACATCAATTTAGGCTCATGTTCTATGCAGAGCTAAATGGCTCTCATTCCCTGTCTGGCCATATATTTTTAAGCCTTTTCTAGTCAATACTTTCGTACTTTCAATGTCCGATCAAATGTTTTTACTTTTCAAAAAATTTCTAATCGACTAAACAGAATCATCAGATCATCCACATGTTTGGATCATATATAAAACAAAGTGATGTGGCCACCTAGGGCGCGTTTGGTAACATTTCGTTTAAAAATTGTTTAGGGAATAGAAATAGAAAAAAGTGTTTACATTAGGGAATAATTTTTGAATAAAAAAAACGCGTTTGGTAAACTTGTTAGGAATAAAAAATAAACAGAAACACGTTTGGTAAATTTGTGTTCTTTTTTTGTTTCTTTTAATTTTTTAATATTTTTATTTTCTTTTTTTTTTTTTTCGTTTTTTTCTTCTTTTGGCCGGTCGCCGGCCTTGGCCATGGCCGGCGACCAGCCGACGAGGGCCGGCGGCCTCGCCGATCCGGCAAGCCCGAGCTCGCCCAGCCTTGCCCCACGTCGGTGAGGCTTGGCCTCGCCGGAGGCCGACGACGCTCCGACGAGGTCGCCGGCCCTCGATGGCCGATCGCCGGCCATGGCTAAGGCCGGCGACCGACCAAAAACAAAAAGAAAAAGAAAAGAAGAAAAAAAAAAGAGAAGAAAAAAAGAAGAGAGAGAAAATTTGTTCTTAAAAATTGTTCAAGAAATAAGAAACACGTTTTTCTTGTTTTGCATTTCATTCCAAATGTGTTTAACAAAAAAATAGATTTGGAGAACAAAATGCAAACAAACGCGTTTTTTCGTTTTTTTTGTTCCCTGGAATAAAAAAACAGAAATTTTGTTCATAAACAAAAATAAAGAACATTAACAAACAGGGCTCTAGCCACTTATACAGATGCCATTGTGTGAACAGCATCGGGGTATGCTGTAGATGATATTTAGTCAATGTAACACATGCATGGACATCTATATTAGAAGAGATTTTATTCACATCATACTTCAAAAACCGCATATAGTGAGCTTTGGTGTCATAAGGGACTTAAAATCTATGAAAATTTGGAGGGCGTGATTAAAAAAATCAAAGGTGGAAAGTGCTTAAAAATCCAAAGACGT
Organism: Eucalyptus virginea; assembly: GCA_014182375.1. Classification (NCBI taxonomy): domain Eukaryota; kingdom Viridiplantae; phylum Streptophyta; class Magnoliopsida; order Myrtales; family Myrtaceae; genus Eucalyptus; species Eucalyptus virginea. Next base: position 28,994,587 of record CM024515.1, read on the forward strand.
GAGTAGAATTATCCTTATTTTGCATAGGTAATGTAATAGGTTAATTACGGTTCATGACATAACAATACTTACTTAAAACATATAATCTCACCCATGTATATGCATATAAATATATATTTTTTCTCATGTCAGACTTTAATTCTCTACTTCATTAATAAAAATCATTTATACATACCTAATTTACATAAATCAAAATGGAAATTGATCGTGACATCGAGTGAAGTATCTTACAGATTAAACGACATTCATCCTTTTGTAAAAATCCTTTTTCTAAAATCTACTTCTAAATAGCAAAATGATTAAATATGCTCTGTCCATTTTATTGAAAAGAGTACCTCCAATTTTTTAAAGGATTTTTTAACCCCTTAAATTGTCCCTTTCGCTTTTACATGTTATTATTCGTAAACAAACAAAAATGCGAGTATATATTGTAACATACAAAATAAGTAAATACTTTTCATCTATCGATTGTCTATTTCTATTTTTGCTACTCGGGGAGTAGACATCCATTTTTCGCTTCCTCCCTCTCCAGTCATTTATTTTTTCTTTACTTTTTGTTGAAAAAAGCTTGCTTTAACCTACTGCCCAAATAACCACTTACTGCTTTATAAATATATATGTGTGTGGAATTATTACTTATACTACATGTGATGATTAATGTAGTGTCACCGACACGTGCATTATAAGATTGTTCTGTCCAACTATACTTTAATTTAGATTTTTAATTGAATAAAAGTCATTAAATAAATGAACAAATAAATAAATGAAAGCCGCCACTAGTCCACTCGTTTCTTATTAAACTCATATGGAAGTTGTTGCCACTTATCAGTCGTTTAAGGAGGCTTTGCCCCCGGAGAGGTTCCTGGGTGCACCCCCCTCGGCGGCCGGCGGTGGTCGTCCTCCTCTCCGGTCGACAGCGGAGCCGATGATATCACCACCTGCAAACAGCGATGCATGCCGGCATTGTCAGCTTCTTGCTGATCGTTTATTTGTGCATGTGTATTTTATCATCTGTATCTAAGTATCTATGTACATGTTTTGCTCCAACCCAAAACAAATCCAAAAGAAAGAAAGAAAATGGATGAAAGCTGTTGCCCTAAATTATGTTACGTTTTTCTATGATTCGACATTTTTAATATAGCATGTGAAAGAGTGAAATTTTATTTTCACTTTATTTCTAAACTACAGCAAAGATGCCCTATACATAATTCCATAAAGATTGTGGCTATTAATCAAGATAGAGGGTGATCACCTACAGTGGGTAATTAAATGGTTGTTAATATATTATGGCGTAATGCAAGGGTAATTTAGTAATATGAAGGAAAACAAATTCCATTTTTCTCTCAGCAGTATAAATAGGATCATACTTTCTTTTTCTTTTCTTTTTTTCCATCCATGATTGGATCCTCTAATTAGTGGGTTGGACATTATAAATTACATGCAATTTACTAAAACTTATCCGAATTTTAGTTGCTTAGTAAGTGGCTTGAGGGCATTTTTAATGAATTCCTAGTATGATTAGGTTTTTGTCCATGGCATTTTTAGATACTTATCGAGCATACTCAATACGAAATGTTTAAATTCTTAAAGTATTAATTGTACTTTGATTCCTCACGTTCTTGAGGACTAGGGTGAGAATGCTTGAGTGAAGGAGCAGAATTTCGTAACTTGGGCACAACACATAATACACACAGTGACTTGTGAAATAGATATATGATGGGACCAAACAAACATATATATATATATATTAAGCAAACTTCTCAATTTCATTTATGTATTTTTCATATTTTTCTAGTCAAGTCTATTTGATTTTCATTTTCTAATAGTCTTTCTAGTACCACAAATCGTGTAACCAAGTTCCTCCGACATTGCATATGGCTGATGTGGGTACAAATAATACCCTAGTACCATAAATTTAACTAGCGTGGAGGATAAAAAATATAAATAAATAAAAATCCTTTTTTTCCGCTCATAATCTCTTGTGTTTTTTTTCTTTTTTTGAACGCGTGTTCTTTTATTTTTAACCTTGAAAAGTAATGTTGATATCACTCTCCACGATGCGTCAGCTTGATTTAATCGATTTTATTGTCAGAGGAACTTAATTAGATAATTTACACAAATCAAGAGCATGGACACTCGATTAGAAAAGTCGTAAATGTACGAGGGCAAAAAATAAAAATTGTCTTTTAAAATTATAATATGTTATGGGTTAGTACTACGAAAAATTCTAAACAAGTACATTTATGGTAAATTTACAAAATACTATTTATTATATTTTATTATTAAATTACTAAATTAAATTTATTCGATTTAGGGTTCTACCTTTCATTTGTCACAATACATCGGTTTGTATTTTTTCATGATATTAATTTAATTTAATCAAAATTAATGGAACGTAAATATATTATAAATGCATTGATTTAGGGCATTCGGTAGTCAAGATATATCATTATCAACTTGGATTTTTTTATGATGAAAAAATTAATTTAACCCTATTATTATTGGAGCGTTCAATGATTACACCGACTCAACAGTAGGGAGAGTGAATATCTTTCCATGGAGACTCGGATTGCCTTTTCCATAAACACCCTCTCTCTCTCTCAATAATTACGAAAAACAAATAAAATAAATTTGCCCGAATGACCGAATGGTCGAAGCTCTCCATCGTCAGTTCACTGCAGAAGACTCTATAAATAGCGCGACAATCAAGGGCCTTCCAAAGCGCATCCTCTCCAGCCCTCACTTTCCTCCGCATTATCTTCTTCCCCGCTCCTTCCTCGCTCTGCCCGAAACCGGGCGAAAGAACGAAAGAACCCTCGAAAGCTTCGAGTTTCGTCCTTTTCAGGTATTGCTCCCAACTGGGTTCTCTGCGTTCTTCTCTCGTTCATCTTCTTTCGTGGAGTTTTAGGTCGTGGGTTACATGGGCTTGCTGCGACGGCAACCTTAAATTGTGGGTTGGGTCTGTCCTGCTGCGGTCGGAGGTTATGTGGGTTTGGACCTTTTGAGATTCTATGGGAGTTTGGCCAATTTCGCTACGTTTTTTTTTTTTTTTAGTAAATATGAAATCTGCTCCGGCGTTAAAGGTTTTGGCTGATCTTGTTTTTTTTTTTTTCCTTTTTAATCGGGGGTTGAGCCTCCTAGTGTTTCTTTTATTTTCTTCTCTTTTTGAAGATGAGAGGGAGCTTTAGCTACCCTTTTGTTGCTTGAGTGAGAGGTTGATTGAACACTCCAAAGTTCCATGCTTTTAAATCTGGTTGGAGTACCTGATTCGGTCTTGGATGAAAAGGAGAAAGGGAATTTTATGCCCCTTTTTTTCTTTTTTTCTAACTTTTTGATAGCTCCTGCGTTTCGAAATGATTTTATAAACTCTGGATTTTTGGTTGAATGAATGCCTGAATGTAATGTAATTGCGTCCTAAAAGTTTTTTTTTTTTTTTTCTTTTGGTAATGTGAATGCATCTGGAAGAGTAAGAATTTGATTTTTGTTTGTTTTTAGTTCTGCTTGTAGGGCCAAAGAAGATCCTAATGACTAAAACGTTAAATAATTGTTCCTACTGCAAGAATTTCAGTCTGTAAATATGTTAGTGTGGAATCTCCCATCTGTGCATCGATGCTTCATCAAGAGAGATCCTATTGCGATGATTGTTTTTTGATGTTCAGATGATAATATCAAATATCTCGTGTTCCGCCACTTCGCTTTAATGAGTTTATTTTTCATTATGATCGAAGTAATTTGTCTGAGTTCTTTTTCAGATCGCAATTTGGTCTCTAATACTATTTCTTCATAACTGCAGAATGGGAAGCATCGATGGAAGCAGTTATGGTGCGTACACCTACGAGTCCCTCGAGAGGGAGCCCTACTGGCCATCTCAGAAACTCAGGATTTCCATCACTGGGGCTGGGGGTTTCATCGCCTCCCACATTGCTCGGCGTTTGAAGAGCGAGGGTCACTACATCATCGCTTCTGACTGGAAGAAGAATGAGCACATGACCGAGGATATGTTCTGTAATGAATTCCACCTCGTTGACCTTAGGGTCATGGACAACTGCTTGAAGGTCACTCAGGGGGTTGACCATGTCTTCAACCTCGCCGCCGATATGGGCGGCATGGGTTTCATTCAGTCCAACCACTCGGTCATCATGTACAACAACACCATGATCAGCTTCAACATGCTTGAGGCGTCAAGAATTAACAGTGTGAAGAGGTGACTTATCTTGTCTCTGATGGATTTTTGTAATTGATCCAATGTGATTAATGAATCTTCTTTTTTTTTTTTAAATCTTAAACTGAGCTGCTGCAGTAACATGTGCTATCTATGGTCCATGCAGGTTCTTTTATGCCTCCAGTGCTTGTATTTATCCAGAATTTAAGCAGCTGGAGACCAACGTGAGCCTCAAGGAATCCGATGCCTGGCCTGCCGAGGTATGTTTTGTTATGTCATTTTCGTGTCAACTTCTCTAGCTCTTTGGTTCATCAATGTCATGTAACTGAATGAGATTGATTTTTGCGTGATTGGCTTTTAGCCTCAAGATGCGTATGGCTTGGAAAAGCTTGCGACAGAGGAGTTGTGCAAGCACTACACCAAGGATTTTGCAATTGAATGCCGAATTGGAAGGTTCCATAACATTTATGGTCCTTTTGGAACATGGAAAGGTGAGCATTTTAATTCCACAAGTTGGCTACATAAATGTATCTTGTGCTTCGCTCATTTCGGTTGTGCCATGAAATATAGGTGGAAGGGAGAAAGCTCCGGCTGCTTTTTGCAGGAAGGCAATCACTTCCACTGACAAGTTTGAGATGTGGGGAGATGGACTGCAGACTCGCTCCTTCACATTCATCGATGAATGTGTTGAAGGTGTGCTGAGGTAATTCTTCAAACTGGCTTGTCTGGGCTCAAACTTGTCATCATCCAGTTATATTTGTCCATATTTATGTTTAAGCCCTAAATGGTGTTTCTGTTCTTACTATTTGGTTTCCGTTGTTATCCGTGTGCAGATTGACAAAGTCAGACTTCCGTGAGCCTGTGAACATCGGAAGTGATGAGATGGTGAGCATGAATGAGATGGCAGAGATGGTTCTCAGTTTTGAGGACAAAAAGCTCCCAATTCACCACATTCCTGGGCCAGAGGGTGTACGTGGACGCAACTCAGAGAACACGCTGATTAAGGAGAAACTCGGATGGGCTCCTACCATGAGGTTGAAGGTACTGATTCAGTAAAGTCACAATTTATTTGTTAATCATCCTTCTTGCCCCAAATCAATAATGAGATGAACTTGAATCACAATTTCTTATGTGATTACATTGTTGTTTACCTTAATTGGTTGTAGGATGGGTTGAGAATTACATACTTCTGGATCAAGGAACAGATTGAAAAGGAGAAAGCGCAGGGCACAGATCTGTCGATCTACGGGTCATCGAAAGTGGTGGGCACTCAAGCCCCTGTTCAGCTCGGTTCACTTCGAGCTGCCGATGGCAAAGAGTGAAATTCTAGCACCGTCACATCCTCGTGTGGTAGTCCTCGCAGAACCCAGAGTTTTTAGTGGTACGGGCATGGATCTATGATTTACAGGTTGTGGTCGGGTGTTCATCTTTTATAGACTGTGTAGCACGTTGGGCATGCCGGTCAAGCTCAGCTTGGATTCAGAGAGGGGATATGAATAAATTCTGAGTAGTCGCATTTTATTTCGAAGTGACCAGAAATCTTACTGGGCTTGTAATGTTGAATCCAATTGTTTCCCCTTTGTTTCCAGTTGGATGGCTCTGGAGCCGGTTCTATTGTTTATGATCCTATTGATTTCTGTATGTCTATCATGCTAAATCTCTCTTTCTCTCTCTCTCTCTCTCTCTCAGTTTGAGGTTTTTATCAGTGTTATTTCTGCGTTGAGTGAGGAAGACATGTGAATCTGTTGAAATCTATGTATATGTTCTTTGCAGTTGTTGAAGTTGTCAAAAAAAGGTTTCTTTTGGGAAACAAATTTCAGGTTGCATACAGGGTGATATTGTCGATTCTAGGAGCATGAGCAAAGAGGGCCATACAACTACAGTTTTTTTTTGTCCTAATTTTTCTTATACATACATGAAATGCGATATACAAGTTCTTATTAGACACCGTTATGGGAGTCAACTACAGATTATTCGAGTTAAGGCATGGCTAAAGGGATTCCTTCCATTATTACAGTGGACTATTCGATTTGAGTCGTGACTGAAGGGATCCGATGGAGGATTATGTTTGTTTTTAGACCATCTGAGAGCATGTGAGGAATATTATATGGCGAGGAATCATGTGGCATGGGAGAGTGATATTGTTTTCTAATTTTGGGTATATTTTAGGTCAAAAAAGGACGGTATCCCCTAGGGTTTCCAAATCTTCTGGTGGTCCTGTGATGATGACATGATGAGAGACGATGCTCCTAACTTTTGAACCCCATTTTTTCTCCGACTCTGTCCTCTCCTCTCATAGGCTTGCGGGATGAATTATTCCAAGGAATATTTCGTTGATTCCTGGATTTTTTTTTTTCGGCGGGGGATGACACAATAAAACAAGTCACTTTACAATTTCCTTGTGCTTTGCACTTTTGCCTGAGATTTAAAAAATAAAAAAGAAATTGCTTATCTCTGGAAATTCTAGTTTATGTAATCTTCTTTAAGTTTTAAGTGAATTATTTACATTTTTTCCTCGAATCTTGCGACTTTTAGGATCGTCGGTTTTACAACACCCCCCCCCCCCTAACCAAAAGAAAAACCATTTTGAAACATTTTGGAAGGTGTGCACACAAGATTATATATAAATTCACGCACCTCAATCTTGTTTAAGACAAAACACTCTAAATGTTTCAAAATGTTTGTAACATTATGCAAATTGTTCACAATTTTTTTACTATTTAAACGCCAATCTTTATTTTTTCCCCGGAAAGTAATAAATAAGTAGCTCTTTACTAAAAGAATGGTTATTATCATCAAAAACACTAAATTTACACACTTTTTATAAATTTATCCAAAAGTAATTTTTTGATTGCAAAAATTCAAACTGGCTCATTTGTGATAAATTTAATTGTTAAAATTGGGTTAATACTACTAAAAATCACAAACCGGTACACTTAATGACAAATAGAAAATAAAATTCCAGACTAATATATCTGTCAAATGTCGTGTGTTATCTAACTCAATAATTTAATATTAAAAGTTAACGGAAACTAACCTAAGGTGGGTTTGTCACAAATATACTAATTTAAGATTTTCGGGTTTTCGGTTAAAATTTTTCATGTAATTAATCCGTAAAAAAAACCCAAGAAGCACACGCCCTTAAAACTTTTGCTCAATGATGGGAAGACCTGAGGCGGGAATGGTTACCTTTCCCTCTCCTGGTCATCGATGACCACACACTAGTTGTCATCGTAACCTCATCATGATGCTCCATTGATTCTTGCCACCCTGCACATGGTAAATTAGGAACTTGTCACCGACCCCCCAAAAAAAAAAAAAATGAGAAACTTGTTCCCACGTATTACCGGTACGAGTAGTACGACACTGCCATTTTCTCAAGACCGAAACAAAAGAAACGCAGCACGAAACGACATGTCCCATTGATGGTGAAGGCGCTGCTCAAGTTGAGAGCACAAGCGGGAGCTTTTCATGTCAAGATTCCCTCAAGATCAGGGCATCATCCGTAAGCGCGGATGGAGTCGGGATCGATTCGTGGCTGAGAAGAGGATGACGACTCACGCAAGGCCTCTTCATCGTTTTGAATAGGATTGAAGTTCACGGGACAATAAAAGGGCATGCGTGGAACGATAAGGGCTCTATAAATTTTGATAAGAATTTCTCGGATACGATATTTCGCGTTCATTTTTAATGCCGACATCTTGCAAAAAGCTCATATATCAACTTGCCTTTCATATTCCCGTTGAAGTTCGCTTTCACTTTTAATGTCGGGATTTTACATAAAGCTCGTATATGAACTTGTCTTTCCTATTCCTATTAGAATCGATGATACGGATGTGCCATTATACATCCATTATGATTCGACGCGAACGGAACCGGGTGTATAATTTGAAAACGTTTTGAGGGTTAGGATCGAAATTAGCAAAAATTTGCTGCAGAAAAAGGAATACTTGCTCGTGGGGGTTGGGGGCTCGTGGGACACGCCACCATGTGCTCATCCACGACAAAAAAAAGTTTAGTCCTTTCTTTTTAGTACCATTATTGATGGAGGGCCATGGTGGGATTTTTGCTGAATTTTCTTTTGGATCTTTGAAAATGACAGGTGGTCGCGCACTTATCTGGCCACGAGTTGAAATTCAGATGAAGCTGATAAGCAGTAGTTCGTTTACTCTATCTCCACCTGCCATTCAAGGGAATCGAATACTCAAAAGGAATCCACCATAAATCAAACATGTCTAATTGGGAGAGAGCCGCCATGATTATGGCTTTTTAATCATTGATTTCTTGGTGGGTTAGGACTAGGTCAACATCTTCATGTCAGCACTTGCATTAGCATTTGTCCATTGATTAGATTCTAACACGGCCTCCAATTGAGTCTTTCTTTAATTCAAGTTGTCTTTTCGTAAGCATTTGCCCCCAATCTAATCGAGGGATTGAATTAATTATGGAAAGATAAGTTTAATTAGTCGATTTATTGGTGAGCAAGAAAAAATATTATCTAGAAGGATATAATAATTAACCTTAAAACAATAATGATTAATTACTATTGTTATAGAACAAGCTTGTATTATATCTTTGTTACAATTTCTTAATAATGAGAAATAATTAGAAAAAAGCGAGTGGACCACCAGAGCCAAAGGGATGGACAGCACATGTTGAAGCTGAAGCAGGCTAAGTCATTTCGCTATCTGTGCAGAGGTGATTTGCAGTTGATTAAGTTCTGGCTTAGATCAGTACATATTCAGGAAAAAGAGGTTTGTCTGAAACCGTGTCCCCTGCAGATTTGTCATGTTTCTCACACTATCTATCTTGATCATTGTTTCTTAATTTTTCGATCCACGGGATGAGGACACAACAAGGATTTGATCCCTGTGTCAATGATCGCGTTCACATTAAATCTAAAGCACCGCATATCCTGTCTGAACTTGATCTTATCACTCTTTTCAAGTACATTTGGTTGTCCTAATTATATCCGTTCGGCATACCAACACAGCGGATCAAAGCCATCCGAGGAAACAGGCTGCTGTAGAATTTAGTGCCGCGAAGAACCCATCATGCTTGACTCGATATCGCTCTAGGCTGTTTACTAGTAGGCCTGGAATTGGAGTCTCTGCTTATTGAAAAATTTCGCATTTTCCTTTGTTCATTCAATTGCAGTTAATTTCAGTTATTCAGGTTCATCCTTCAGTACGATAGCATCCCATGTATCGGGATTATACTAGCCTAGGTAATGTTAGGTTCGACGCTGAACAAGTACATTGACAACAAGCTATCATTGGCCAGGGAGAGAGCGCCTTTTAAGAGGTCTACTGATTAGCATTTTCAGGCAATAATAGAAAGGAAACTACGCTGTGGCTATAGCTACTTTCAATTTGGTAACTCCACCTAAAAGACAAATTATTTTGTACAGTGTTTGATAGGTTGGTGTTCTCTGTACAAGGAAAACCGCATCTCCAACATATCAGCAAAATACAAACTTCATTAACGCCCCAACGTCAGTCCTACGCCAGCTTTTATCAAGAGATCCCTCGGTTAGCGAACAGCTCAAGGAAGTCATAACACTGCGCCCTGAGAATCCTTGCCCATCCTTGAAAATCTTCATCTTGAATCGCGGGGGAGACTTCTGAATGCCAAGATTTTGACTGCGCGAACACGGAAAAAGAAAGATCCCTAGCCTCCCCGTCGCTAAAAAGGGTAAATACTTCACCTAAGTAACTTCTACACGTTTATAACACACCAGAGCTCCCAGTCCCACTACTCTCCCTTAATCCCTGGAGGCATATGTGCAAAGCTCTCTGCACGTTGTCGGCAACTGCTTTCAGCCTGCCTTGAGTAGCATCACCTGCTGAAGTTTCAGCAGTCCGAGAAACTCTCTGTTTGCATTTCTCCCAGTCGTCCTTTTGCAACCAGCAAGCCCTTCCACCGTGGCTCCCTTCCATCCCAAGAAAAGAGACGTGGGAGTTCTCACCAAAGGAGTACCTGAGTCGCACAGAGACGCAATAGGGAAGCCAAGCGGCCCCGCCGGCAGCATTGATGTGAGGGATGTGGGCAGGGTCCAGAACAACAGTCAACCCAAAGTCAACCGAATTTCGAGGCCTGTCATAATGAATGTTGCTCTTGCATACAGAAGATTGGCCCGCATTTTCACCCATGTTTAACCCTGTGTGGTTCTCGAGGCACAGTTCGATGCGGGGCTTTTGTGCAGGTGCTATATCTCCGCCTTGTGTCTGGGACAATCCTTTCTTCCATGCTATTAATTTCAAAAACTCCCTCAATACTGATATGGGCAATGTGAGGAGAGTAATGAATGATGCAACGCGAGAAGCGTCGTAAGGCTCTGAAGCTACTCGACGGCTGAAGTAGTCACAGATCTCCCCGATTTCAGATTGAGTAAGTTCCTCTTGAGTAGTTGATGAATTCTGCTGCTGCTGCTGCTGCTGCTGTTGTTGATGAAAGCGCTTCACACTGAGGACTTGCAGAAGAAGTTGAACTCTGTGTACACTTACAGCAAATACATATCCCCTGCAGAAAGACAGTCCATCAAATTCAGGAGCATAACAATTTCAATCGAATTCAGGATGTACTAGTGTCAAATTATTTCATGTCAAGCAAAATCTCCATATCAATCTAATTGAGACTAACAAAGCAATACAGCGATGAAACTACTGCTACTACATGAAGAAATTCTCCAACCAAATATTAGAAGATAATAACTTGAAGGAACTAGGAACATATAGCACATATTTGTTTCCGACAGTCTCCCTTCCTTGTTCACCAGCTTCCAACATCAATCAAGCAAGGTTCTTATTTCCAGAATACACTCATGTTATCCTTTCAGTTTCCAAAATTAGTTTGAGCAATTCACAAAAGTTTGAATTACCACAGGACCCAGTTATAACAGGCTTTATGTTGAGATACAGAATGATAAGATGATTGGATGTCATAGAATAATAAGATGATTGGAGCTACAACATCCATATCTGAAAGGTGCAAGATGTATAATTAATCAAAAGTTTAAGCTCTCACATACCCCACAAAAAAGCGCAGAGCAGGTTGTTCCTGGTCAAGATTCAGGAGTGCACCCTCATTGTTATTCAAAATTGAACCAAGAATTTCTTTCAGAAGATCTGGTAACTGAGCAAATAGCCATAGCACCCCAAGGTACTTGAGAATTCCTCTCAAAACCTTCTTGAGAGCAACAAGTGGTACCCATCCACCTCCATAGCCCCCATCATCGCCTAATCCAATTATGGCTGTATTCAACTCCCCTTTCACATGTGCTGGGACACCTTGGTTAGGGGATCTTCGTAGTGGCAATCCAGGACCGGAAGCTCCCAAGGTTGAAGATCCTGCCTGGGCATTTCCCAAACGATTCCCAGGAGCAACTTGGCTTCCTGCTCTGGAAATGGAGGCGGAACTAAGATTAGCTCTAGTGCCATTGGCAGCAGAAAGCAGTGCATTGGAACCTGAGTTTGGGGTGGTTGAATTTCCTAGTCCAACAGTCTGTTGGCTTCCGCCTATATTAGGTTCTAAACCATTCAATTCTTGGGCAACATGCTCCATTATGAACGGTCGAAATTGTGGACAGGGTAATGATCCCCCAACTGACGGACCCCCTTTAGGAGGTGTTGCTGGTTGCAACCATACTTGATCTCCAGCAAAGCAGCGCATGTCAACCGCAAAATGTTTGCGATAGATGATCCTTATCCAATAGGGTCCACGCAGTACAACAGAGACATCAATGGGCAGTAATGAGCTAGGAACAATACCAGGACCACCACGCACTGCAGTAGCTGACATTGCAGCTCCCTGAAGGTTATGACTCCCAGGTGGGCCTGTTGCAGAAGGCAGAGCGGGATTCCCTGCATGGATAGAGGCACCCTGACCAACATGGGTGGCTGAACTGCTTGATAGTAAACCATGTGACGGAACAAATCCTGTTTGTTTTGACATAGATGAAAGAGCTGCTGTTACCCCTGGCATTCCAGAAACTGGTGTAGCTCGTGCAGGTCGAGTGGCAGCCGCAAGAGAATGCAAGGGTCCAGCAGTGAGGCGAATACAATCCAACAAGGATGCAACTTCAGCTCCATTAATGAAGTCTTCGAGAAACTGTGTCAAGAAGATCAACATGTGAGCGAGAAGACATTCAGAAAGAATAGGAATGAAAAAAAGACAGGTTGCAGAGTGATATAGACACATTTATTTTCTTAAAAAATAGATTTAATGATAGGGCTCTTAAAAATTTCAGCAATCCATATTGAGACAGCTATGCTTAAGGAGCTTAAGCTACAAGAAGAAATTCATGGTACGACGAAATATATGTCAAGTAACATTTAAATATCGAGTCTCAACAAAATTAAAAGAAATAAAAGCACATTCAAGGATTGACACACATTGCCACAATATCATCATCAGAAGATGCTATCAAAGGGTGTTCATGATGTAAATTGCATGAAAAAACCCAAAGCAATGAAAAGACCTCATAGACGTCATCCCAAATTTATGAAACATCTGCAACCCAAAACAGTTTCTGCCATTTTTTTCTTTTTTTTTTGGTGAAAAGTTTCTGTCATTTTTAACACTACAAATCAACAGTGCATTTTACATTTCCCCATTACTTCCCTTATCTTGCATGAACAGACATGCTAAAGAAGAAATTCCTTTTCTTTTTTGGCCATTAAGAAGAAATCCTCATATAGCGATCACTTCATGTCAATACCTTCATATTACAACTGAAAAGTTCCTTGCAAACATCTTTTGACACATTCCATCCCATCCAAACTAAAGAATCCTAAAAGTCCTAATCCTTTAAACTGCATTATGTCCTAGATTTGCTTTCCTGTTCCGCCTCATGGCAATACAGACAATCCAATTATTCCACTCTTGTTGAACTTCTTCAAAAACCAAGAAGCAAGCAAACATAAACAAGAACTAAACATGCATACTCAAATCCGTTTAAGAAAATTGACCATACATCGTGCTCGAGTTCAGGGATACCAATAGCAGAAACACTTGAAAGAGAAACTTCATGATCTAAAGATAAAGCAAAGAAAACGGGAGAAATTCAACTTGACATTTAGGCGGATTGTCATACAAAAAAGTACCAAAAGAATCTACCTTTGTATGGGGCCAAAGTTGGTCAGGAGAAACATGCATGGTACAACCCTCTTTACCCGATTCCCACTCAACAACAAAGCGAGCGAGAACACCAGAACCAAAACTAAACCATAAGCTCATTAACCCAACCGCCTCAATTCTGAAGATCCTCCTCATCTGCTCTGCAAACTTATCAACAGTCTCTGCACCATATTTGGCTCCAGTAGGCACTTTAACATCAGAATTCACAGGAACTTCCTCTTGTCTGTCATCCGATTTCACGCCAAGCAATTTCCGCATTCCAAGAGCAAACATTCTGGCATTAGAGAGTCTTCGAATATCTGCCACCAACTTTTCAATACTATCCGCTTCAACAGATTGATAGCTAAGAACAACGCCTTCTGGATCATAGCGTATATGGGAATCAACATCAGATGTATTGGCGATACGAACACCAGAGCCCCATGGGGTGGTACTACTCCCCTTTTGAAGTTCCCATAAATCTCTGAAGTGCTGGTCATTTATCTTAACATCCCAATACATACTTCCAGGTCCACCAAGCCGCAGGCATATTTGTTGCCAAGAATCGCCTCTGGCAAATGGAAGTCGGAACCATATCTTGGAGGAAGCATTTCGCAAACCCACTTCTTCAACGTATGGAATGTCCAGGGCTTCCATTTGGCTAGTTAGTCTGGCATGCTTGATGCTTAGTGAACAATGCCTGACTACGTGTAGCAGAGCAGAGACATAAATGCTGGATGGAACATTCCCTGTGTTGGCTTCAGCTATAAGTTTCCCATAGCTGTACCCACAGCTTCTAGAAATCGTTTCCGTCAGATTAACTGCTTCGGAGGAAGGCTCTTGACTGGCGGCTACATCTAAGACTCTTCTTCTCTTGCAGGACTTAACACCAGATTCTAGACTTTGCAGAGATGGAATCAAGTTTAACATATCAGAAACTGTGCGTTTGCGTGATGTCTTCTCATGCTTAGGAATAACCTCTTGACATGTGGTATGAACAGCTGAATCCACTGCAGGAGCTGAAATAGTGAAATTATATTGATAAAAAATGCTTAACAATTCTTGTGCTTTAAAAATGAAAATAAAATATAAAAAAATACATTACTACAAATATTGGTGAAGTTGTCTTACATACGGGAGTTGTAACCCATGAATTTGGTGCGGAAACTTTCATAGATCCACCAACAGAGCTATAAGTTCCACTTTTAGGTCCAGTAAACTTTCCGCTAGGCCCAGGAACCAAAGTGCCAGTGGGTCGTGGTGGAGACAACAATTGAGACGACCTTGCAGATATTGCGTCTTTCACAGGATCTTTAAGCAACCTTATCTGATCATCCTCTATTGTTGTATAAGAAGCTACCTCAACTGAACCTGGAGATCTAAGAGAAGTCAAGTCCTGATCAGACTTTGAAGCAGATAATCTCATCATGTTTGCGCTCCTTCCAGTGGCAGAAGAAAGAGAACTCAAGGAACTGGATTGTACGGAGCCTCTGACATTGCCTGCTGAATACAACGAGCCACTATATTGAGGTGTCACATGCAACAATCTTGAACTATTATTTACTTGTGATAGCAGGGCACCTCCCTCCCACTTAGGAGAAGGGGTTCCTGCTTTGACATTATGAAGATTCATCGGAATGGAACCATACTGAGAAGCAGATGTACTGAATGACGAAGGGAAATTTTGAATGGACAAAGGAGGCATAGCATTTCCCTTCTCTAAGTCAAACACTTCATCAACAACAGATGAAAAACTTGATGGCGGACATCCTGCCATTTGCATAGAACCTTCAAGGATCAATTCAGAAAGAAGACCCCCTTCCAAATTTGGGTTTGGACCTCCAGCACTAGGCAAGAAGGATTGTAGTTTTTCTTTGTCAATAAAACTAAAATTGAAGTCATCTTCATGCATCTGCATCTGATCGATGTCAATTTTCTTAACACAGGTTGCACGATTCGAGTCACCAAAAGAATTAATTTTTCCAGACGTATCTGGTTGGGTCTCTATCAATTTAAATAGAGGTTTAAAATCATTGTCAAGCTGCATCAACAAAAAGTAGGAGCTCCCACAATCTGGAAACCCCAACAACAACATAGCTGAGTCATTAGCAATGCTCTTGGGAATTTTTACTGCGGCAAAGTTATTTTCATAAACCTGCAAGGAGCATTCCACCCAACTTCAGCAAAAAATAAATGCATATGAATGCCTGGCACTATATATATTAACATATCAAATAGAGAAATGTTACCTCGAGGCCTAAGAACCTTGAAATTGATGCAAACAAGTGCAATATACTTTTACTTCTTAAGCTCGTAAAACCTTCAGCAGAATTTATGCTTCCCTGATTTAAAGCTTCCTCACATTCTGATAATGCAGAAGGTGAGAGAATATTTTGAGTAGACCGGAGAAGAAATCGACCATTCCTGCAGCCAAAAATTGCCAGTAAAATATGGCAAAAAGGAGAAACCATGAGTATACTCCAGCAAGATAAGGCATTTTATCCCTTCCTATTGTATGAAATCAAGGTAATGTACAAGGAATTATAACCAATCTTGGACCTAATATTCATCCTACTGCTTCAATTCTATCCATTAGGGGGGAAAAAACCTTTATCCGTGTTTTAATTCTATCATCCTCTAATAAGACTGAAAGTGATCACACTACTGCACATATGAGAGAAGCAAGAAGGGAGGGAGGTGAAACAAGAGTGATAAAAAGGAGAGTAATAAGAACAGGGAAAAAGCTTGTGTTGGATACAAAGACAGACCGTATGTTAATCCCAAGAGTGAAAAATGCCGAGCCATATGCACGCACATGCAACACCTCATGCCCCTCGTACTCTGTATACTTCTGCACACATAAGTTAATTAGGAAAAAGAAATTCAGTACCATTATTCTTGGTCTATGCAAACAATAGTAAAGACCTCATTCTCAGTTAATCACCTAGAAGACTCACACCATCCTTACAGATTCACATGCACACTACCCTATGAGGTATGTCGGTAGATTGAATATTGACTGAAAACATTCACTACACATCAAAATTATAATAACATAAACAAACTACTTCCAAAAAAAACTGATATTAGAACATGGAGAATAATAATTCACGTCTCTAAAGAGAGCTTCACTAAGAAATATTATATCAGTGTCCGCCTAGATCAAGAAAAGCCCCAACGCATCAGCAATCAGAAACCCACTACCACTAACATCCAAACAGAAGCCCCGCGCTCACTTAGTTGACATTCCAGAAACCAACAAATCCGAGAAGCACCACACAACACTCAAATCAAGATATCGCTTCAAAGTCACAAACTTAGGAAACCGGACTAAACACCAGCATCTACAATGAGCATGGGAGATCAGGTTTCATATGCCCAAATACAATTATGCAAAATCTTAGAAAGCAAGCCTGGAGAGAAAGAATTACTCCGCAGAACAGAATAGATTACCCATTAGTTGATTGCCTAGATAGATAAGAATTCAGCGGACAATGCATCAAGCAAACTCAATGGAAAAGGAACGTACAGAGGAAACTAACCTTCTTAAAGTCAACATCAAGCTCGTCCGTGTGAGAAAGAAGGGTAACATCACCTGCAGCTCGGCAGATCTGACTATTTTTAGCCAATTCCTTCTGAATTTCTAGCAGACGAGTATATCTATTACAACATATAGCTCTTAGCAGCAACTTTTCAACATTGATGCAACTCTGATCAAGAGAAAATTCTGCTTCTTTGCCAGTTAAAGGATCTATGACAAAAGTGCTATGAAGACATTTAATCTGTAGATCAGGCCCAGGTTCAATCTTTACATGAGGGCATGAATCAGATGTACCAGAGCCCTTACTGAAATCTAACCAATACATTATTTTCAATCCTGGTGTGCGCAAGCTAGCTGAATCAACTTCCCCGTCTTGATTTATTTGCGAACTTGAAGGTCCAGTATGACTCGGACCACCATCAGAAATGAGCTCAAAGCGAATTGCATCTTTCCATCTTCCCTGTCGAAGCAACTGCACTTGCCTTATGACCGTGTCCATGACAAGGGCAATGCAAAGCTCATGCAGAACTGAATATAACGTTAAAAAAGGGTTTTCTGCCACTGACATGCGTCTCTCTAAATCATCACCAAGAACATGCTTTCGTGACTCTTCCAACTTTATTGGTCCACTTTTCTCACCGACAAGAAGCTCCAAGTGCAATATCCTCCACATTGACAGGTGTCCCCGGTAGCCAAGAGTGACTAAAACCTTAAACTCCCCATCCACACTAAGCAACACTGTACCATCAGAAACTTTGACTTCAGATATTTCCTTGGGAATTGAAAGTTCAAGTAACTTAGTCCGAACGAGCGTGTCCAACTTCTTTAAAACAGGTTTTTGCTCTTCTTCAGTTAAAACTCCTTGAGCACCAACATCCTCTATACATTTTGGTAGCCGCTGGTAATTTCCTGTGAGAAGAACTTGAATTGCAGAGGGAACATCATATGCAGGAGCACGAGCTTGCTGAAGCCCTTCATGCATGAAAAACAATGAATCTGCCGCTTGAGTGAAACATGTATCATGACTTGATAGGGTTGACGAGAGCTGCTGACAGTACTGTATCAGTGGAACCTGCAAGTCAAAAGTTCACAAGAATGACAATTAAAAGAAGGATCGCAATGATGAGACTTGTATCCAGCAAAAAGATATACAAAAGTTAAAGTAACCAATGAACATGCTTCTTACTATCGGCGCATAAAAAGCATAACAAGAGTAACAGTGTTGAGGGGCAGATTTCCCATTTAATATCATCCAGCCTCATCTATAACCTATCCTTAAAATCTAACCACGCATTAATTAATTGAAGACTCTCTCTAATGACATTGAAGACCCCTCTCTTGAAGGAAAACATTACCATACAAAATTTCAACAGCAAAGCTGCACAGGAATTGTTCCCATGTTGTCAATAACTGATTTGTCGTTACCTACAGCAACTCTAAGCCTCTCCAGCTCCTAAACATCAGAGCAATTGAGTCTGTCTGCCCTAAACAGCAAGTTGATTGCTTCGCAACAGTCCGCCTACTCTCTCGTTAGGATATATACATAAGAAGAAGAATAGAAGCTGAAGGCAATATCTATGGAAATCGAAACTTAAAACTTCAACCTCTATATTCCTTCCAGGGCATCGTTATTAAAATTCATTCCAGAGATCAGTTCTAAGCGAAGACCCGAGACTAAGAAACAGGAACTCTAAGCAGAGAGCAAACTCTGGGGCAACCCATTCACCTGGTAAAGCACCCAGGGAGAAATTCTATTCCAATTTCTACGTCAACCACGGTAGATAAACAAATCTGTTAATATTCAGAATGAAGGTCTAACTGCAAAACAAATCTTTACACTCTTCTTAAGGATTGAAATCGCATGAATGTAATCGTTCTCGCCAAAAGAATTAACCCCACTTCCAGATTTTTTTCCGCCAAAGCAAAATAGCAAGCCGAAACCCATTCGCAGGATCCTAAAACTCAAACGGCGCAAAAGTCAAAACTTTTCCAAAAACAAAACGGAGAAAAGCTGAATTTACTCCTTCCCAGCGGCATAGATGCTTAAAATCGCCATCTTCGGAATACACCTTCGATAAAGAGTAATCACCCACTAATCAAAATCACTCTCCAAAAGCATCCGAAAAAAATCCCGACCTGCTTGCACCACTTGGCGAGGACATTGAGCCGGAGCATCCGCTGCTGGGTCTTCACCAGGTACTTGAGCAGGCTGATCTTCTTCTCGGTGTCGGACTGGTCCCCGGACTTGGATTTCTCCACGAGCTCCTTGAGCGAGAGGAACGACTCCTCCGCCGCCCGGCCCACGAGGGCCGAGAACTCCACCGTCTGCTGCCCTAGCTCAGCCCCCGCCATTCGCGACCGCGACGAATCCTCGCTGCTCCTCCGAGATCTACGCAGAAGAGCTCATGGAAAATTAGGGTTTCGAGGATCGAACGGAAGGGAATTCGCGGTGCGGTTCTGGCTAGGGTTTTTGGAGAGAGAGACGGAGGAGAGAGAAAGAGAGAGGAGAGAGAGAGAGAGAATCTTCTGCTTCTGCTTCTTCTTCTTCTTCTTCGTCTTCCCTCGCCTCTGCTCTCGCGATGATGATTTTCGGATTAGCAAAATGCGATTTTGGATTTTGACATCATCGTCATTTATTATTTATTACTCCACCGTTATGTGGAAAATTGGAGGTTAAGGAATGGTTTTCCACGTATTTGGGCAATCTGGTCTTTTTTATTTTCATCTCAGCCTAGTAACTTCTTACATTTTTCCGATTGGACCCTCTAATGTTGTAGAACAGAGCTAAATTCATGAAAACGAGGAGGATAGACAGAGCATTACCAATAGGGTTAAGCGGATGCTCGTTCCATGGGAAATGATTGGTTGAACAAAATAATTAGTGGTCCATTAATACGTCTCGCATCATCATTGACGCGATAGGAAATTTCTTCTCTAGTAATTATGGCGAATCTAGTTGGTAGTGTGCATTTAGGTCCATCTTTCTCCAAATTATCCCCACTATCGCTGTATGGAGACAACTAAAATAGGTTGAACGAATAAGATTAACATTTCAATAAAACAAATCTTCATAGTTCATCGAGACATCAAATGCTCTTATGATCACCGTTGAAGTTGGAATAGAGAGGATTTGTATATGAAGAGAGTACGGGCTATCAAATCTCCAAAAGCATATTTATTGAACTCCCATATGTAGATTGGAAGGAGACGTAATAAATCTTCTAAAACATGAAAGGAAAATCATACACTTATAATTCCGAGATCTTAAACCATTTGCCTTCCTCCTCCATCTCACACTCAACATTCAGTTGAAAAAAATCTACCTAAAGTTGTTATTTACCTTTTGACTCTTTACTTTTTCAACGCCCGAAAATTCCACAGCATATGAATGTTAAGGCATGACTTTTCAAAGTTATAGTATACTTAGCTTGGACAAGAATCTAGAAATTTCTTACGGAGTAAGCTAATCCAAGCAGCATGTTTAAGTTGACCATACTCAACCAATGTTAGGTTCATGTTGTAGCTAGCGATCATTAAGTTTTTACTGATTAGTCTGCATTCAATCTATTTTTGAGAATACATGAATTGCGTCAAAAAAATACAAATAATTAATTTTGTGTCACACGGATTTTTTTTTCCTGCTATACGGAGTACCAATGGGGAGCTAATGGAAGTCACTTACTTGTATTTTTCATGCAAATATTAAAATTTAAGGAATCGCTTTTACTTTAGGGTGAGTCCATATACACTTTCTAATGCTTTGCTTATAGTCTAAATTTCGTGACGAGCGCATTTGACTTTTTCTTAATCCGAAAAGACTAAGAATTTCAATACGTACAAGTACAAGTACTGATACGTAAATTTATATATAATATTTTTCATAATTTCAAGATTAGTTAAAAAAAGAAAGAAAAAAAAAGACACAAACCGACCCTGAATTTTTGGAATTTAAATTCATCGCACGAATTTTCGCTGGCCAGAACGTGTTCCTGGCGGAGTCGACTCGGCGAAGAATCGTTCCAGCGCCGAGTCAACTCAACTTAAGGACGATTCCAGATCTCGAGTCCCGCGCAACGAATCCCACATCAACGATGCGGCCAAAATCGTCGGCGCCGCCGCCTTCCGGCTACGGCGCCGCCGCGACCACCGCCGCCGCCGCCACCGCGAGGCCGACCTCCCAGACCCCCTACGCCACCCTCTCCTACACCCCGTCCCCCGCCGGCGCCGGCGCCCGCGCCGCCGCGTCCTCCTTCCTCGCCACCCGCCGCCCCTGGCGCGAGTTCCTCGACGTCTCCGCCCTCTCCCTCCCCCACGGCTACGCCGACGCCACCGCCCGCATCCGCCGCAACTGCGACCACTTCCGCGTCAACTACGCCATGGTCGCCCTCGGCATCCTCTTCCTGAGCCTCCTGTGGCACCCGGTCTCGATGATCGTCTTCATCGCCGTCTTCGTCGGCTGGTACTTCCTCTACTTCGCCCGCGACAGCCCGCTGGTGGTCTTCGGCCGGACCGTCGACGACAGGATCGTGATGGCGGCGCTCGGCCTGGTGACCGTGGTCGCGCTGGTGCTGACCGACGTGGGGTTGAACGTGCTGGTCGCGCTGTTGATTGCGGTCTTCCTCCTAGGGCTGCATTCCGCGTTCCGGAATCCGGACAACTTGTATGTGGATGAAGAGACCGCGGCCGAGGGCGGTTTGGTGTCGGTCGTCGGCGGTCAGCCGATGAGAGCCACGGCCTATACCCGGATTTGAGGGCTCTAAGGGTGTCTTGTAATCATTTTGATTGCGTTGAGAGATTGTGGAGGATTGTTGTTCGTTCGCTTGGTGTATGTATGATGCAGTGTTTGTGATTCAGCAAGTCGAGATGCAATTCTTGAATTTTTGATGGAATCTGGATCAATGTGAGCCTTTGATAGAATTCATGGTGACTGATGCATTGAGATTCGGCTTCGTGTTGCTCGGTTTTCGAAAATGGCTGGTGAAACTCCTTGGATCTTTCGATGTGGTCTTCTGGTTCCAGGACGGCAAACAAAGGCTAGAATGGTTCTGCTGTGTTCGGGAGAGTGTGTTCTTGGATAGATTGAACCTGTAATAGTACTCGTGTTCGTTAGCAGCAGAGAACCTCATGGTATGCTTGTCGTCCGTTTTGTAGGCAAAAAGACACTGAAGGAATGATAATTTTGTGGTGTTGTCTAATTGAACTGGGAAGACCTTTTCTTTGATTTAATCAGAAAAACTGTAGATGCTAATTCAACAGATTCCGGTCGTTCTTGTTCGTCCTACTTGTATCTGGTTTAGTTATTCAAATATCTGTTATGTGATTTTAGCATTTTTATTTTCAGCATTCTGATTTCCGTCCAAGAGGGTATTGTGTTAGAGTTGTTTCCTGCTTAATTCATGTTTGCTTCAGATCATTTACTCCTCTACAAGTCCACACGTGTTGGATTTTGGTTGTCATGGTGTTGCAAGTTTGGTACTGTTGCAGCTTCATGTTTCCTTAAATTGTGCATGATTCAAAACACGTGATCCCTATTGGGGAATCTGATAAGGTGAAGAATGCTTGCTTCATGAGAATGATTGCTTGAAAGAGTGCATGCGGAAATGCCTGCTAATATGCAAACTTTCCTGGGATACTATCCTGTTTCCCGGATTCATTTCGCAGAGTTGTCGTCCAAATAGACGGCTTAGTCTCCCTACTGGGTTTGTTTGCTTGATGATATGTCTCTGGAATGTTTTGAAAGCAGGAGTCTGTCTCGAATAGGCACTCAACCAATACATGGTACTTTGCCTTTTCCAATAGTGATGCAAAATTCAGATTTCTGTAGCCTGTTCATTGATCACCTTGGTATGATACGATGCCTGAGACTCTTTGAGCACCCGAGCACCGTGAGTCGAGCTTGAGTGGCAACAATTTTATCCTCATGAAAAATGCTTCCTTTCCCCACTTTACATCCCTTTGTCTTTCGCTCGACCTTCTGTGGTTGATCAACACTGTAAGATACCGAGGATCTTCAAGCTTGCTCGATATCAACAGGATTACAGTTTGGTACAAACGAGTGACTGACTAAGAACAACGCTGCAAGTACTGATGGGATGAATTGCGAGCGACCGGAGTTACGATCTAGTCCTGATTAGCAAAATTTGGTTTCTTTGTAGTAAGGAGGTGATAAATACGGTAGAAAAGACCGAATTTTTCTTACCGATACATTAGGATTTCTGGAAAAATGTTCACTACAATGGTTTTGGTTGATTCTTGAGTCGAAAGCTGCTCACTCTGTTGAGCACCCCAACAGATGGAGAGCCTGATTTGAGAAAAATGGTACAATCATACTATAGAGGAAGCGTCTCTAAAATGTAACAAATCAAATTCTATTTGAACTTGTAACGACATGCCACAAAACAACATATATTGTCGTATTGACTCAGACATTGAGCATCACGTTCATGATTATGACTTCCAACAAGTTAATTCATTGATCTATATCGAAGAAAGGGGGAAAAACTGAGGTTCTTCTTAAGGAGCTTGGATTTTCCGGCAATAGGACAGAACCATCACGAATTCTTTGGCCGAGGTCCCAACAGATGCGGGCACCCTCTTCGACGATGCCGCGTTCCGGAACCAGAGATCGACCAAATTATTCAAGTGCGATGTTGGGAGGACGGGCTCACCCCGGCACATTATCTCCACCTGTTTAATGAGAGATCAAAAGGCCATTAAGGAAAGTTGGATCTTTTTAGAATCCGCATAAAGAATGGTCAGACCATAATAAACTACAATAAGGCAAATCTCAGATGCATAGTTCATTCCAAATGTAGCTTTTGACGAGATTGGCTTCAGTGAGATTGTTTCATAAGAGCTCTTCGGAATAGGGTAACGCGAATGGTCTGACATTACCAATAGCTTCACCAGGAGGCATCCACACCAATAAGTGTGAGAAGCCCAGACAGAGGATGTGACAACCAGCTAAGATACATATCTAGCAGTGAAGGCAACAGGCTGATCTCTGGATCAGAATTTCTTTTTTCCCTTAAACTACCTTCGTTTGGATTATTTTTCTGCAGAATCTAGTCAGAATTACAGTGAGATGTTGTAAATTACAAATCATTCTGTTACCAAAGACATCGTCACCGCACTTCATATCAAGATACGATGAAATCATTGTTTATGACTGTTTAGATTCCAAGGGGAGTCATAAGATCTCTGTGCCCTAAGAACATTCTCGAGAATAGATTAGCTTTACAAACTGCAACGAATGAATTGCTAAATACAATGAATGCTAAAGTTAGGAAGGCAAGAAAAGCAAACTCACTTCCTATGCAGGCTTTAGAGAGAGAGAGAGAGAGAGAGAGAGCCATCTTATTTTAATAAGGAGGCATCTATATCTAACTATCTTAGACTCATTAATTCAGCTCAAATCTCCAGATCAGGCCAACATCTGCCAGTTTGTAGAATATGATAAGAAATTTTACAACTTAATCCAGTTCCACCCTACTTGTGACAAATTAGCACTCAGAAAAGAAAAAAATTAGACATGCTCATCAATAAGCTCGAGTTCTCTAATGATAAGTGTAGACAGGCTTACTTAAAAAGGGTATGAAGCTACTCAAAGATATGCATTCTCGAAAAAGGAAGGGCTAACCAACTTAAAATTCCATACTACATCAGGTAGTAATCAGCAAGTTTTTAGACATATTGAATCCATATCGCAACTAGAAGTGAAGCATGTGGGTTTTCAGAACTGAAGATCTAACGACAAATGAGTTACTCTTTTCTTTACTAAACTTTCTACATGGAGAAGTTTCTAATGATAAGGAACAAACAGAGCATCACCAGAGAATTAGCAATCCGCGGTTCAAGTCCAAATGCAATGCTCTCTGATTGTATACTAGACTACTAGTAGGTTACTGAAATATTAACGCTTCACTGCTCTATTTATTCCTGGGCAGAATCTGATGCTTATAACCTTCCTTCTGTGACACCTCAGGTCTTTTAACACTGTTGTCAGTATAAGTGCAGTTTCGACAACAAACGAGATTTGCAAGTTTGCAGAAAGGCATGGAAAAAAGGGAACTAAATTTCATCAAACGAGTAAAGCAATATCAAAACGTGCATGCCTAGAGTTGGTGCTGAGGAGGTAAAAAAAGCAAAGACTCACCTCAGCTTCACTCGAAAGTTGAAGTTTCTTGACCAGGTACTTTTGGATGATCGAGACAGGGACGTTGCCATCCCTGGGGAATTAAAAAAAAAATGTCAAATGCAGAAGGAGAAACTAAATCATTTTCTATCTTGATCGGTTCATTTCTTGGAACTGAAGTTATACATCACCATACCAGCCAACAAATTTGTTAAAACAAATATAATGAAATTAGATAGTACTGTTGCTACAGGCGCAACCCAAAATTTTCATGAGACAGTACTTCATGATAAATGAAAAACTAGAAAGAAGAATATCCATATATCTACTGAGTCATTTTTAGGCAAACCAGAGAAGGAAAAAAATGGTATCAACGATAAAGTAAAAGACACATACCAAAAAAAACTACCTAGAACACAATCACCATTCACATGAGACTTAAAAGGGGAGATCGTTTATAAAGCCGATAAATATACTTCAGGATGAATGTAAGACTATTTCAGTGATATCCTATTTCATGGTCATAAAATTCAGTATATCCAAACATAAAGAAAGTGACACACTGGTACAGTGAGTACACACTACTGAATGAGTAACCAATAAATCTGTGACAGAATATGCTACAGGAGCATCAGCAACACAAATGGTTCATCATCTCAAATGACATAGCTCAAATCAAATCAACCCAGGACAATGTACGGAGGAAGGATGCACCCACAGACATCACAGATACAAGTGATACTAAAAACTCAAAATCTTGCACAACTTCAAAGCCCAAAGCAAGAACAATGTAATTCATAACTGTCACTGCCACATCAATGCACAGATAACTCCTTAAATGGATAGTTGAACACTGATTAACAGATTAAGGCCACATGTCAAGGAGTCACTTGTCTTGAAGTGAAGAACAAAAAAAACAACTTGCCAGACAAACAGAAAACTTTATTTGGTTTACCAGCTTTGATAGTTTATGGTGTAAATTACATGATGCATTTGATATGCAAAATAGCCGCCTCTACTTGGGAAAGGCAAAAATTATAAAGAACACCAAGAAGTTAAGCAAAGTAGCACTGGTCCAATAGTAGTGGCGAGTGCAACTACTACCATGAAACTTCTCACTTTTCTCTTTTAGAAATGGAATACAAATTAAGCAAAGATGTATGAGACTCACTATAGGAAGGACAAGAAACACTGGCCACAAAATAAGCATCAAATGCAGTCTTTTCAATACAGACTAGGAAGGCATCCACAAGAACTTACTTAATCCTCAGGTAACAAGAAGATATCTGCGGCAAAGAAGCCTCTCCTTTCCTGTAGCAACTCCATCCTATTAGAGGATTATTTAAGAACTAAAGCCCTCATGAGAAACAAGAGACATTAGGCAACTTACATATCTTCAGAGGCAACTAATGAAAACCATATTGGCTGATTTCTTCTGTTGTCTTTGCCACTGGAAGCATCTAACAAGAGTTGTGCTGTGGTGCTCAACTCTTCAGATGCAGCTGCCTTCTTCGGACCTGTTGCACGCATCCTTTTACGCTTAACTGGTCCTGACAAAGTTATTGCCTTTTTGTCATCTTGGAATTTTGTTTTGAGTCCATGGTCCTTAGTTTTACTTTTAGGCAAATAAAGTCCACTTTTTGGAATATCTGGCAGTTCTTCCTTGGGTTTCTTCTCCGGCACATGAGGCTCCCTATCAGGGGCACTAAGTGGCTCCAACTTCGGAAGAGAAAGCCCATGTGAACTTGGCTTGGAAGATTTAGTTCTGTTAGCAGCCTCAACAAGACAATTGAGTGGTGTCCATAATTCGTATTTGTCTTCCATTTGTTGGAAACCATCCTTTGTGTCTTCAACAGGTTTTTTCCGGTCATAAGGCTTGTCAGGAGATGACTCCTGTTGCAATTGAATTAGGATAAAGCATTTTCAATTATAAAAAGAAGAAGAAGAAGAAGAAGAAGAAGAAGAAGAAGCATGCAATTTCTCTAATAAGTTCCCTTTTGACAAAGTATCTATATGATTAGTTGCTACAGACAATCAGCTTTTGCCTGTCTTTACCTGCCCTTTATTTGTTTTATTTGAAGAATCTGGTGAGCTCGATCCCACGGCACAATCACCTGTAGAATCTTCTTCTTTCTTATTTGGTTCCTCATAAGCAAAACTGGGTGCTCGCGAACTAGCAGCTCTTCTCACAACTGATTTTGTTCGTCTGCCCGTTAAACCACTCTGGATCGACACCTTGGGTGCGCTGACCACCAAGGAAGATAACGATCTCTCCTTCCTTTTGGTTGGGAGGGGAACTGGAAGTATGATTTCAGGGGCCTCTATCTTTCTTCTTTTTAAAGGAAAAACTTTGGCCCTTATGTCTTGCAAATTGTGGTCCGGCCTGAATGTCATCAATCAACAAGCTTTAATGAAAAGCTTTGGAATGTGGAGAGGCAGAAAGACAAAGGAACAGGGAAAGACGCAGCGTATGCACGTCTATAGAAGACAAGTAACCTAAGTTTATCCACAGGAAGATATCCGAGATCAATATTGCAGACTGGACAACAATCCACTTCATCATCTGAAAGCTTCTCATAGATGCACTTCCTGCAAACTGTGGGGCAGTTGAAACCTCAATGCATCAGAAGCAAACTACAATATGGCAAAAGTATTCTACCAGAGAGACTTTAAGATTGTGCTTGTCCATCTTGTGAAAGCATTTTTCCCTCCACTTTTAAGAAAAGAGGATGGGGAACAAGAGTTTGGTCATATGTTATTGCCTGAGACATGATCAGAGAAGACAACAAAATGCAGAGGATAACATGCATTAGCAGTTCAAAAGAATATTTCTTACCAAGAAAAGCTCCTAAATGTAAACAAGGGGTTTAACCAGACAGCAGTTAGAATATCCATTCAATGCAACTCAACTAAAATACTAGCTTTGTTCTTTAGTATTAGCTGCCTATGGTCGCACTGCCAATAAAAAAATGTATGTCATGTAATTCTTTCATCTCAGCAGCATTCCTTAAAATTGATCCTCTACACATTCCTTGATAGCATATGGTGCCTAGACCTTTTGGCTTCATCCTACCAAAGTAGGCATATAAACTACAGGAGATATTACTGCTCCCGAGCACTCCAAATGATCTAATTATCTGAAGAGATTATGTTTACAGCAAGACATATGTAAACTGATGGGCGCAGAAATCCATGTTATATAGCTATTGAATCTTGTTTTTTGTAATTGCACCCTGTAAATAAATAGTTTATGATGAGCATCAACTTCCTAAGATGGCTGACCATCTTACTAAAATAAGAACCAAAGAAAAGTCCCCCTTGAATTTAGTCCACTATTAAAATCAAGACGAAAGAGCACAATACAGCTCAAACTTGACAAGAATCCAGAGTTGGCTGTCAGAGATAATCGATACAGAAAGTAGCGAAAGAAAATTTGCTTCCTACTAAAAAACATAAAATAAGTGACGAGTTTTGTGGGACCCTTGTGATAATGATGAGTTAAAAGTGTAAAACTCCTAAGACCAAAACGTACATAACTAAAATTCTGGTGCAAATAAGGAGCCTGGAAAAACTTAAACTCAGGACCAACTGCTTTGGTGCATTGTAAAACTCTGCAAGAACTCAAAATTTCAATGTAAGAGTTCCATATTCCTTGCGTCTTTCCACTTATGTATACAAGTATACAAGAGAGGCGATTATATCATCCTAAAAACAAAACTCAAACATTCAAAATTCAAGCTGAAGCTATTGCACAATTCAAAACCAGAGGTTAGGATATTAAATCTCCTATCTTATGCAACCACAAGTAGATTCAATCTAGACACGATTTTCTTATTCCGATTTTTGCTGGTTGCAGATCACTTTATAACTTTACAACCAGACGAGAAGCATCAGAAGAAAGACATTGGAAATAAATGACAACGAATTCAGATCCAATAAATAAGTGTTTAGGCGCACTAAGCAAAAATAAAAGGCTATGGTACTCAGATGAGATCAGTAATTCCACGAGGAGATCGCTGGTAGAAAACACAGAGCTGGGACATAACCATTTAGGGTACTTTGAAGTGATAGTACTTGAAGCTGCGGAGACAAACAACATAGTTTTCACTTGAAGCAGAGTATATTTTGCAGATCAAAGTAGGTGGTATCCCTAAGACTGGCACCTTCTCCAATCCAAACTTCACCATCAGTCAATCAAACTAACCAACAACAGCTTCCATCTCTCATATGTTATTGGAAGGCATATAATTTTCCTTCCAAGGAAAACAATAATAGGTTTCTAACACTCTATACTTGAGGAACCTCGAAGTGCACTTGCACTATTGCTGCATTAAAAACTAGGAATTGAGAAGGAAAAAGAAAAAACCCACAATATCTAACAGCATTAGTCACAGAAAAGATTCTTTACCAACTACTGGATATATTTCTCCAGTTCAAGACTCATGCAATTCTAAGTTGAAGACAGAGTAGATCAATGCCACAGAGACGAATATCGAGAACTTTAAGACCCGCACGAGCCACACACACAGGGTCATTTGAGTAAAATAGATTTACGAAATTCCTGCAGAAAGAATACTCCAACCTCTCTGTTTTATAGCCGATTATAGCGCACAGAACTTAAAACACGCTGAAGCAACATTAACTCGGTGCAAAAATCCAGAAGCTAAAAATGTCCAATCTTTAATGCCCCCATTTGACGACATCCCAAAGTGGCACAAACCCGGATCACGTAGAGACAGAACAAGAAGCCCCACCATCGCATTCCCCAAAATTAGACCGAACCCAGATCAAAACCATCGTAAAAAACGCCATCAATCAGCTCAAAGTCGAAGAATTCCAAGGGACTTACACGTGTGGAGGCAGAGCGATATGGTGGTAGCTTCCTTCAACAGCTTATTACAAAGAGGGCATGTCATGCATGCCTTTATCGTCTCTCTCCTCAGTTCCGCCATCTGACCAGCCATTACTCCCCTCTCTCTCTCCCTCCCAAAAAAGAAAAAAAGACTCCGCCCCGTTATCCCCGCAGCATTCGACCAAGAACCGATTCACGAATCAACCCACCGCAGCAACCACAGAACGAGGAGCGGAAAAATCACGGCTTTAGGACCGAAACCCGGGAAGAGGAGCTGGGTTTTACGTAAAAAGAGGTGTGGATCTGAGGAAGTCAAAGGAATCGGGAGGTGGGTTGGGTCCGGTTTCGGGAGAGCCGAGGAAGGGAGGAAGAATTACGTGTTGGGGGGTTGTTGTTCCGGGGGAGACGCAGCTTCGTGTTTCCACGAGTGATGGGAACAACAAGAAGGGCAGGAACAATAATAATAATATATAAAAAAATCAAAACAAAAGCAGAGAAAATGAAAAGAAAAAGGGGATTTCCTCGATGTTCTTGTGCCTGCGTACGCGTGCTTGGAGAAGAAACCATGCTTCGTGTGTTCCCACCTTCGACGAATTTCCACCCTCTTTTCGCGGATTCGTGTAGTAAAAACTGCCAAGAACTGGCACGCAGCTAAAAAAAAACAGGAAAGGCAACAAATCTCATAACCGCAATAGGAAGGGCCTTTCCAAGATCTTGTTTTTCTTCGTTCTCTCTCTCTCTCTCTCTCTCTCTCTCTCTCTCTTCTTCTCCTTTTTTTTTACCCTTTCAAATGATTGAATGTTATGCTTATTTACTTCATTGTGTTTTGTTTTATCTTTTGGGTAAACTAATTTGAGTTATGCTTTTGAGGTCGAATGCAAGAATAATTAGAGACCTAGATAAGATGGTCGGCGGCATGACTGTGCATGTGATTATCGGAGGAGAGTACATTGAATCGTAACGAATAAATTACCGTTCATATATAATTTTGAATTGAGAACCAAAAAAAAATTAAAGGATGCTAAAACTAAACGGAAGGATTAAGCTTTTTTATAGGAGGGCTTGTAGGAAGACTAATTCCATTGCTTCCAAATTGCTTTAGATTAGAGTGGTCATCCAAATTTAAGTAACCAAACAAAAAGAAACTACAATGGAAAAAATAATCTTACATGCTTTCATGTTCGTGCAAAGCGATAAAAGTACTTAGAAAAATGTACTTAAATTTATAATCAGCAATTTTATCAAAAATAAAATTTCTCACTTGAAAAAACATACTCAAATTTATCAGCACCCCTTATTGAGTTGGCTCCTCTCATCGAATTTGTTTTTGTCCCTTTTTGAACCCATTTCTAAAAAAATTCCATTTTTCTTATTTTCAGTCTTCCATTTTTTTATGGCACAACTTGGAAGCATGTATAAATTTTCAGCATAAAGTATTCATAATTTTTTTTACCCACTAATTAGAGATTGCAGTTGAAGTAAAATTTCCTCACTTAGAAATCGAAGAAAACACAGCCTTATCATCAAAAACTTACCCTTTGAAAACCTCATAACATTTAATTTTCTAGTAGACATGTACGTGACAAGAACGTGGAATTGATTTTCTATAAATAAAATGAAAACAAATTGCAATTTGCCGTTTGGGGGACGAAAAGCCCAGTCGGTCCTAAACCCAAAAAAAGTCACATCAGATCTGATTTTGGGCCTGCTCTGCTCTACGCAGGGCCTAAACTCAGTTTGCTTACGTTAAGGAACCGTAGCTTATGGTGCCACGTTTTTCTTTCCTGTTTGGGATAAACATGTTCCAAAATTATTGTACCATGTTAAATTTGGAACCATTACTCTACAAAAGATTATTTTTATTTTCTAATTTTGGAAAATTCATTTGAGTGTCTCACATATCTAAAAATAAAATTACATGATGTGACTTTCTAAGGGAATTCATTTTATAAATCGAAGGTTTCAAATTATCCATGGATTAATATTAGAGCATAAGAACTTCATCATAAAAATTAGATAACGTCATAGTCATATCAACAAAAAATACATAAATTAGTGTTTTAAGCACAAAAGAAAACCCGGGCCTAAAAATATTTACCAAATGACATTGTTCAGAGTATAAACTTGTTCAGATTGAGAAATTGGGACTAATTCATTCAAGAAGTTTAGAAAGAAAATGGCATAACAAATAGAGGAATAATATAGAGAAAATGGTGCAAGGCAGCTCGTCAACAACCTTTATGTCCGTGGGCAAAAAGTTGAATAGGATTTAATTTTTATTAAAAAACCATAATCTAGTCTATCATTATCAAATTGTGTATGACCGACCGTGGTTGCGCCATGTGGCGTAACATGTGTGTGGGTAAGCCATGACGTAGCAGCGTTCACTAGTAATGACTTGCCACGATCGATAGACTAAATATACGACTAAATTTGCACGATCAATAGATTTATAAATTGGCTATTGGTGAGAGGGTTATGACCCCCAGCTAGGCCCTTGCCAGATCTAGGCATGGCCATTGCTCCTTGCTGGCTGCGGGTGAGGTGGCCCTTCTATCCTTGCCGGCCAAAATGAAAGATAAAAAAGAGAAAAAAATAAGACAAAAAATAAAAAAATATATTAAAAAATATTCACATTAATGCGGACCGTCCAAGTAGGATGGTCAGTGATTTTTAGCCAAAATTAATTGGACGGGCTCAATTTACAAAATGTGAAAATGTTTAGATTTAAATTAATATAATTGAAAGGTTTGATACTAAATTGGTAAAATTTTAATAAATTTAAGACATTTTTGATACTTTTCCTTACAAACAAATTTCATTGATCGAGCAAAGTATGCACTATAAGATTGGTATACCTTTCGGAAGTTAAGAAAGAATTATTATTTCATTTTAACATGGTAATTGAAATATATTTAATTAAATAAACTCTGGAAAGTTGACCATATGATAAAGAAGACCATTAAGAAACTTATAATCCTAAGCCGAAAGAATAAATAAATAAATAAATCAATATTTAAGTGGTATTCTTTGTCAGTAAGGAGCGAAATGGAATGGAGCTTCAGACTGTGATTTCTAAATTAAGGCTAGGGCTAACTACTTCAAAGTCAACGTTGGCCGACTGTTGGGAAAAGCCATTGTGCTACAAATACTGGTGAGCAGATAGTTTGAAATTACTGAGGCTTGTGTTCTTCTGTATTTCTATTCAGTACGTTCCAAAGGTCTAAATTGGACTCTTTAATCATTTGAAAGCTAACCCGTTATCCCATTCTATTTCTTTGGTAGATGATATGAAAAAGAAAAAAACAATAAAAATGTTTCATTCGTACTCTTACATCCAACTTGAATGAAAATAATATAGGCACTATTTTGTACAGTTTAATGAAATTTACTTTGTTTATGTTATGAATCGTGATGGATTTATACATAGTTTGATACATTTTTTTTTATCATGTAATAGTTCTTCCTAGTTCTACAATGTAAAATTTATAATAAAATAAGATGTTTATAATTTGATTTGAGACTTTCAAAACATATCTCAGATTCTTTACGTTCATTTATCAAAATTTTAACTTTTATATGCAGAAGAAAGGCTCCTCTCATTTATTACTTACCGAAAGTTTTATTTAGAAAAGAAACTCTCCGCTCATTAAAGTAAATGCATTAAATGTCTAAAAGTCTATATTAATACGATATATTAGATAGATTATAGATGCCTCTCCAAGAAACATATCTAGTGTTTGATGACAAAATGCCAGTTAGTATATATCGACTTAGTTTAATTTCTTTCCTAATTATTTGACGCATTTTTATGTGTCCATGGAAACGTGCCCATCTTTTACTTTCTTTTTTGTAGCTTGCTATTGTCGAGGCTTGCACCCCGGTCACATCCCCATCGGTAGGGATATAGTCGAGGTGTTTGTGTTTGTTTGTTTTTGTTTGTTTGTTTGTTTTGTTTTGTTTTTTTTTTTCCGGGTAGATTGGGTATGGTCGAGTTGACTCAAGCTGCTTAAGTGCTGAATTCGAGCCCAACTCTGCTCGATTTCTTGATGCTTGAGTTGAAACTGCACTCGAAGCTCAATTGAGTGTTAAAATTTCTGCTTGAGTTCAGTTTGACTAGAAAATCAAGACACTCGAGCTTGGCTCGAGTTCTACTCATTTATTAATGGATTTATAGTGGAATTTGCACTTGAGCTTTGTCTAGAAAACTCGAATAATGTGGGTATATTAAAATATTTTTCAAAATTCAATTAAGCAAATTTGCTTTTCTAGCCAAATATTGATAAGTTTGAACTCAATTCGAAATCAAATGAGTTGATCTTGAATAATTATCGAGTCAAGTCTGAACTACTCACATATAATTTAGCTAGGACAATTTGTCTCGTTAATTTTTTGTTATTTCCCAAAATTGCCGCAAATCCACATGGAAAGTCTCAATTTCGACTCAACATAATAACCAAGTATACACGACCTGTCATAGTACTTTTTAAAATAAACACATATCTCACGTTAAAAGCACAACAAACCGCATCAAATATGAAATTACACCAATTTATTCAAAACCCATACATTGTAGGAGTGAGCTAAGATAAGCTTAGTGAGCTAAGATAAGCTTAATTGGTCTAAATGTAAAGAGGGCGTGGTTGGCTAATCTGCCATAGGGTAACCTTGAAGCATGATGGACAAGGCAACTGAAGTATCTTAATGCGTTGCTTCCAAGAAAAACTTATAAGGATATATTTAGGGTACTCGTACAGCGAACAAACATATATAGTAAATGAGAAGATCCTCAGCCCCGCGAGCAAACTATAGTTTAGGAACTCGGCAAATTAGCCCCGTAAGTTGCAAGAATGGGTATCCATGGCAACTTAGGTCGCACTGAAGAGGCATGAACGACTGTTTCTAAAAAATACAGCTTTATACTAAGGGGCAAGGGGAGAATTACCAAAAAAGTCCTAAACCTATTGCAATTGTGCCAATTCAGTCCTAAACTTTTTTTTTTTGGCCAATTTAGTCCTAAACCTTTTACTTTTGTTCCAGTTCGGTCCTTAGGCCAAAATTAGCCGGCCGGCGGCTGTGCGGCCATTTGGTGCCGGGCGAAGCTTTTTAATAATATTTGATTTTTAAAAATTTTTTATTAATTTTTTTTTCCTCCTCCCTCCTCCTTCCTTGGGCTCCGCGGGGGCGAGGCCCCGCGGATCCGGCGAGGAGGCCTCGCCGACGCGACGGCGAGCCCCCTCGCCGGATCGGCGAGGGCTCGCCTCGCCGGCGACCGCGAGTCGAGCCCTCGCCGGATCCGGCGAGGGGGCCTCGCCGTCGGGGCGCGAGCTCGCCTCGCGGTCGCCGGCGAGGCGAGCCCTCGCGGATCCGGCAAGGAGGCCTCGCCGGACGCGACGGCGAGCCCCCTCGCCGGATCCGGCGAGGGCTCGCCTCGCCGGCGACCGCGAGTCGAGCCCTAGCCGTCGGCCGGGCGCGAGCTCGCCTCGCGGTCGCCGTGCGAGGCGAGCCCTCGCGGATCCGGCGAGGAGGCCTCGCCGAGACGCGACGGCGAGCCCCCTCGCCGGATCCGGCGAGGGCTCGACTCGCGGTCGCCGGCGAGGCGAGCCCTCGCCAGATCCGGCGGGGGCCTCGCCGGATCCCCCGCCAGATCGCCTCGGTCCGGCGACCGGCCAGCCGACCGGTCGCCGGAGCCCAAGGAAGGAGGAGGGAGGAGAAAAAAAAAAAAAAAAAAGGAAAAAGGAAAAATTAATAAAAAAATTTAAAAAATCAAATATTATTAAAAAAAGCTCGCCAAGACGGCCGGCTGCCACGTCAGTGCCGCCCGGCTAATTTTGGCCGGAAGGACTGAACTGGAACAAAAGTAAAAGGTTTAGAACTGAATTGGCACAATTGCAATAGGTTTAAGACTTTTTTAGTAATTCTCCCGAGGGGCAAGCTATAGGAGGAGGCGATGCCTCCCCCAGTGCTCCAAGGTTAAGAGGAGGGATTCACTAAAAAAAATAAAATTGAGTTATGTTCTGAATTGAAGTTCAAGTAAACGGCAGCCGTAACTAGAACGATTCAAAGGTAGTGAAATTCATTGTTAGGTAAGTTCTGCAAAATGTAAAATTGAAAAGAATTTAAAAGCTAATGATCCTAAAATGAGAAGCCATGCTTGAAATTTTGTTACGGGCTGCCAAAATTATATAAGCAAAATTTATTTTAATTTTAACTTGTGGATCTAATACTTAATCAACTTATAACTGGGGTTTGGGTAGTGCGACTCATTGATTGATTGATTCTCACCTTTTCCTTTGGATAGTTACGGCAAAAGGGCTTTTCTTCAGTTCGCAGGAGGATCTGGACATAGTTCTCGTCATACCACACTCATCTCATCTATCTGATCATCCATTCACCGACCCAAAAAAAAAAGAAAAAAATCATTCATTCCACAACATCATATTCACAATAATAATTTCTTATTATTTCGCAATGATGGCTTCTATTACAGAAGAAGCGATCACTTATTTCTTGACAAAGCCTTATTTTTTCTAGGCACAAACATACGGAAGTTGGAAATCGGATGTGAATCAGTCACCACAGTTAACGAACTGGTAGTTCACAGTGAGGTGTCCTTGGTTGTATCCGTTTCCGTCTGTGTCCAATGGGCGGAAGATGGTGTTGTAGTCCAGATCGAGCCCTCCGTTGCTGCACTGGTCGACGATCCTTGCGGTAATTTGCGCATTGGTCCTAGTGTTTGTGATCTGCGTGCCGCGGAACTTGAGTTAATAATCCAATCTCTCACCTCTTTAAGAGTTGCTCGAAACATATAGGAGGTCTTAAAGATAAAGTTACAGAGCAAAAATAAAAGGACTGTTTGAAATCTCTGTAGTTTTCTCTTACCCTCAAGCATTTGCCACAAGCCTCTTGGCCACGAGGCCCGACCGGCCCGCAGAAGGCGGTCCAGCCATACTTCTTCCGCCAAGCCAGCGGCTTATTCGAGTCCCATGTTGCGCAATAAGCACTGACGGCATTCAAGTTCCACCCGTTCTGGCCGGGGTTGTAGTAGTGATATGTTGCCCTGACATTGCTAGCGCTCTGAGCATTGACTGCGGAGATGGTAAGGCAAAGCAACAATGCCAAACAAAGGCTAACTCTCCCCATGATTTGCCCAAAAGAGTGGTTGTTTTTGCTGTGGAAGGAGGTGAGCAAGAAAGCATGGGAGATTTATAGGAGATGAGGAATGCGAAATTGGGAAATTGCCCTTGTGAGATAGGATGAGGGATTTGACGATTTTGCTTGCGTATTGACTTGGAAGTTGACTGAAGGGGATAACTACGAGTGTTATCCTTCTTTCCTGTTCTCAATGTATATCTCTTTTGACTGAAGGGCTGTTTCCTTTTTCTTTTTTATTTTGTAAAATGAATAAGTAATTCAGGAGATATTGAGGTTTAGCTGGCCAGCACTTGAGTCGATCAATAAATGCAATCAAATTAAAACTGCAGAATGTTTGACTCTTGAGTCGATTAAGACTGAGAGTCAAAAAGGGGGAACTTGCTTTGAATTTTGTGGTGTCTCGGCACCAGAAAATGCAAATTGCTAGTCCGTCGGCCATTTCAGAATCTTCTCAAAGAAAATCTAAGCTTAAAGATCACATGAATGAGTGGCTTAAAATCAAAAGGACACCTCACATGGCATTTTCCCAAGTGAAGGACGACGAAAGTTCAAGACGAGGGAGATGGATCAAATATATGGTTGCAGAAATCCATAGGAATTGAATAGTCATAAAGTTTTGGTCAGCCAACTTTTGGATTTTCCTGGGTTTATTCCACGGAATCTTCGGATGACCTACAGTAGCATGATGTGGATATGCTTGCATTGCAAAACATGATAAATTCCAGGAAATCATGTAATAATAACTTTTATCTACTTTGGAGTACTCTTTTGGAACCCGCGTGATGACCTCCATATACTTCCCCATCTTTGTGTATAAAGTGGAAGGTAGAGGAACTGGAGTTGAGCCAATCTCCATGATTGTTGATCCGCCGGGGAGTGTTTTTTGAGTTGCTCATTGAGCGATAACAACATGAAGTATATAGGTGATTGGAGATTTCATGGAAACTCAGGGTTGCTTTGTTGCTAAAATTGGATGAGTCAAGTTGAGAAGTGATGCATAGTGATCGGACAATTAAGGAACTAATTAGATTAGACAGGCAATTGCAATGCCCCGTGTTATTCACCACGCACTTCAAATTATTAGCATTGTCTCAGCTTCGGTGGCCTTCAATCCCTCAGAAAACTTCGATCTTGCCATTTACAACGAGGAAGAACGTAAGAGCTTCGGTCTGCTTTTGGCAGAGCAGATGACATCTTGATTGTTCAAAGTGGGTCCTAATCAAATTTGGGGATGAAAAAAAGATGAAGATGAAGAGGAGAAGAAGAAAAAGTAAGTGGGTCGGATCGGATATGAATCACTGAAATTTTATTGCTAAAAAATGGGTCAATTTGGATTAAATGGGTTACTTTAGATTGAATTCATTTTCAAGCTACCCAATCCCGACCTGACTCATCTTTCGCAAACAAACACACAAAGCCTAATTTTTCACAAAACGGGTTATTTTAGATTGAATCATTTTCGAGCTGGTCAAGCCTGACTTGACCCACTAGTCTGATAAATAGATACACAAAGCCTAATTGTTCACTCAAAAAGAAGAAACATAAGCCAAAAATCACGAAGAAAGTGGGCTGGCGGCTGCAAACTTGTAGCGAATCGGAATATGAGCCAATCGATGATGATGATGGAGAACGACCAACCTCTACAGAACCGGAAATAAATGAGTTTGGACCTTTTATACTCACTTATGATGAAATGCATGACATTTCTAAGAAAATGTTTGCTGAGTTGACAAATGTCTCTTAAAAGAATGAGATTAAAAGAGATATTTCCTTGGTTAAAAAATAGGATATTTTGCAAAAGAGAAGAAATTCAAGTTCTACAGAATAAAAGAAATTCCACCATAGAAAAAAAGCATGTCAATGCAAAATGACTATGCTTTTGAAAAAGAAGAGGTTATTAGATTATGCATTTTACTACTTATAGCATGATAACTTTTGTTAAATGCCCTGTTAAGGTGAGATACCGGGAAAAAAAAAATCCTTGGATAACTAAAGAAATTCTCCCTTTGCTTCTGACAAAAAAAGAAAAAAGAAAAAGATCCAAATATGTGTCCATAGCGAAAAAGAAAGGAGTCTTTAATAGGTACTTGAATAAAAAGAAGCTGAAGAAATTGATATTTGGGAGAACGTTTGAATGAAAAATCATTTGGCATATCAAACATTAAGCTTGGAACTCTCATCATCGAAGACGTGTCTTTAGTCAAAGGCTTAAATCACAACTTATTGAGCATTAGTGAACATTGTAATAAGGGAGTCGAAATTAGTTTTGAAGAAGGAAAATTCATTGGTTTGGATAAAAAACAAAAAGGTATGCAAACATATATTTAGTTGTTGTGGAAGACGCTAACCTTCTGTAGATTTGGACAACAGATCCGGATACCCGAGCCTCCAGCAAAAACCAAAGTTATCCCAGAAAGATCTAGTGCGAGGATGCCTATGATAAGATTTGAAAAGACTGAGATATGCGAAGCTTGCACTTTGGTTAAGCTAAACAAAGGTCCCTGCAAGTTAAATAAGGATGTTTCCACTGACAGAGAGCTCTACAGCTTTTATAAATACACACACACACATATAAATATAATATATATTATGACCCATTTGGATCAATAAGAAGTAAGAGCCTTGGTGACAAGTGATATTACTTGGCAATTGTGGATGATTGACTACACAAGATTTACTTGGATTGCATTTCAAACCTCCTTCTTGTTTTTGCCCTTTAACTGTGTTTTAAGACCTCATATATATTTCGAGAACTTCCAAAAGAGGTGAGAAATCTAAATATTAACTCAATTCTTGCATTTGAGGCCCAACCGGCCTGCAGAAGGCGGTGCACCCGTATTTCTGCCGCCAAGCCAATGGCTTGCTCATGTCCCATATCGAGCAATAAATAAACATTGACAGCATTCAAGTCCCATCTGTCTGCGTGGGGTTATAGTAGTGGTAGGTCACCCTCATATTGCTAGCGCTCCGAGCATTGGTTGTGGAGATGGCAAGCCAAAGCAACGATCCCAAACAAAGGCCAAATCTCCCCATGAAAGAGTGGTTGTTTTTGCTTTGCAAGGACTAGGAGATAAGCGAGGGAGCATAAGAGATTTATAGGAGATAATGAATCCGAAATTACGAAATTGCCCTTTTAGGATTGGATGAATGATCTGATAAATTTTCTTGCGTATTGACTTGGAACTTGACTGAAGGGTTAACTATATGTGGATCCTGCTTCTTGAGTATTTTTTTTTTTTAAATGGAGAAATAATTTAGGAGAAATAAAGGTAGGGAAGCAAGCACTTAAACTCTCATTTGTGGCGTTTCAATCCTTTGAATTAAGCACATCTTGATTGGAACCTTAAAGCACCTTATCTCATAAGATGATCAACAACCTACCATGAGTAAATATGAAAACGTAAGAAAGAAAATGTATACGCATGTTGCCTCAATGGTATGACTCAATTCTAATGTAATCTAATACATGACCACAACCTCAACACGTACAAAAAGGAATTGTAAAGTTTGCTAGAATTATACTTCTATTAATGCCAAGGAATGCAACCAGATTGACACCATAGAATGTTTGACTTTTCAGTCTATTAAGATTGGAGAGTCAAAAAATGGGGCACGACTTTTCAGTCTAATAAGATTGGAGATTCAAAAATGGGGCACCCGCTATGAATTTTGTGACGGCTAGCAACTAATGGAGGTGGCCGTCGTACGATAACTTTTCTCTGGTGGTATTTAGCTAAAAGTAATAATTGAATATTTAGTTTTCTACTTTTGGGTCATACGATGATGAATAATACTCATAGAGATCAATTGCTCTTTTGGCTAATGAAATTAATTTATGTATGTCTATGATATAGTAGCACATTGCACTCCATGCGCCCATATGGGTGCATTTTAAGAATGACTTAACAAATTAGTAAAAATAATTAGCATGAGTTTATATTTCAAAGATAAACGCGACCAACCCTCAAATAAGTTTCTTAATGAGAAAGGCAAAACACTTGATGGATTTAATTGGTGATGGGCTTAAGGCCCGTCCGCCCATCTTTGGGCCCAAAAAGCCCGGCCCACGGGAATAGGGCCCGTGGATGGGGGAAGGTATAAAAGGGAGGAGGAGAGAGAGAGAGACGCACCTTTTGGCCAATTCCAACATACGTACGTCTCCCTCTCTTTGCAACGTTCTCTCTCCCTCCAACAAAAAAGAAGACAAGCGCACACGGCGACACCGTCTTCCCATCAAATTGAATTGACATCATCGGATCAGAATTTCTTCCTCTTCTTCAGCATTGGTGTTTAATCTGTGGCTAACAAGGTACGCTCGAATCCGTGGTGTCTTTACGATCGGTGATACGTGAATTTCCGGGCTTCGCTTCCGCATTGATTTAGGGGTTCGATTTAGTGTCGAATCCGGTTTTCGGGGATCCGTTATTCCCAACATTGGTATCAGAGCCCTGCTTCACGTTTTCCCGATCAATTTGATGTTTTTGATTGATTTTTCGCAAAAACGTTCGGCCGTACGGATCGGGCATGAAATCCCGACACCCGAGCACTGTACGTCGTTTTTATGTGTT
This sequence comes from Eucalyptus virginea, assembly GCA_014182375.1. NCBI lineage: Eukaryota > Viridiplantae > Streptophyta > Magnoliopsida > Myrtales > Myrtaceae > Eucalyptus > Eucalyptus virginea. Next base: position 29,036,116 of record CM024515.1, read on the forward strand.
TGCGTATGTAGAAATCGAAATCTGAAAGCCCTGGGTGAAAGGCGACGTCGAGACGAGTCCGGGGAGTGGTCGAACGCCGCCGGGAGACGCCGCACGCGCCCACACGCGCGGCCGGGAGGCGATGCGCGTGGGCGCGACGCGCCCGAAGCACTGGCTATGGCCAGCGCGTGCGCCACACGCGCCGGCGACGAACCGGCACGTGCGCGCCGGCGACGGGCGAACGGCACGCGCCGGTCCGCGGACCGACGCGTGCTGACGTCATGCGATGACGTCATCGTGACGTCATCCAACGGTCGGTAACCGCTCGGATGACGTCACCGATGACGTCATCGCCGACGGCGTTTCGCCGGGCGGTCACCGGCCGGCGAACCGACCCGACCCGATCGCCTGGCGCATGCCGCGCACGTGCGGCTGACGTCTGAGTGACGTCAGCACGCGCACGCGCGCGGCACGTGCGGCCCGCTCACGCGCGCGGCACGTGCGTCGGTCCGCCCACGCGGCCCGACCGGCCCGGCCGGTTCGACCGGTCAGACCGGTCCGACCGGTCCGACCCGCTCGCCCGTTGACCCGACCCGCTCGCCCGTTGACCCGACCCGTTGACCATGACCGACGACCGTTGACCGTTGACCGACCGTTGACTTTGACCGTTGAAAAAAAAAAAAAAAAAAAAAAAAAAGAATTTGTTTCTTTTTTTCATGTATGCCTATGTGATTTATATGTAATCCATTATTTATTCTGCATTTGTTGCATGAATTTTGGAAAATTTTGTATTTTCCCTTATGTAAATTATGGATTATGGGTCATTTATTTTTAGTTCTGCATTTGTTGCAGTAACTATGATGCGTTATGCACGGATACCTGCAATCCCGACAACGGACGAGGGAAATGCAAGACTTAAAAGGCTGATGAAAGAGTTAGCTGATTATCGGTGGCATGACGGTGATTTAGTATCACATGTGGTCAGGGTCAATGAGATGATACAAGAAATCATCTGGAATGGTTATCTTATGCTGGATTTTGAGAAGGTGCCGGCTTTGATGAACACTCTTCCACCTGAATGGCAAGCAGTGTTGGATCGGTTATGGGAGGTCAACGTGGTCCCGGGTTATAGAAGGCTAGTGGAAGCTTTTGTAAGAGAAACTATAGGATTGAGTTGGCCAAAACTTCAACCCTTAGATTGAGCGCCACATGGCGTAGAGTAAATGCGCCTTGGTGGCGACATGAAAGCTCTCCAAAAGTTTTTCCATGGTTGGCAAATGTGCCTTCATTTTCTCGAGATGTTTTGCTGATAGATTAGAAGGGACATTCCCTATTTATTTCTTTGATTAATTATGTTTAATGTTTACTCTTTCCATGATTGTTGTTGATGTATATATTGCTTAGTGATATGTTAGTTGTATCATGTGAAAGCATTGTTATATTATTGGATATTAGATTTTATTTGCTTTCCGTTATTGCTGGTTGCTGTGGGTAGTTAGATGTGGGTAATTAGCTATGGGTAGCTATAGAAGTTTTTGTAACTTCATAAAATGTATTTGCATAAGACAATTATATTAATAATAATTTTGAGTTAGGATTTTGGAGGATGATTGGAAACATAGTGACCTTTTGATTGAAGCCTTACTTGAAATTATTCATTAATATGATGGGTCTGTGCAAATAGGGATGCATAAATGATAGGCATTAATTATTCGTGCATGTATGTCGATGTGTTCGGATCGATGGTTTCAGCAATTAAGAATGTGATTGCTGATATGAACGGCAACAATTGTGAAATATTGAATATGGAGATTCAATATGTGCTGGAAAAGCAAGAAGCACTAGAAGCTCTTGACCATGTTATGGAAGATCTTGAGGAGCTGTGCGCCATCTTGAGCTAGGCGAGGACCGCCTAACGGCATTTGAGCCGAAAATAGATATTTTCTATGCTTGGTTCTAGCTCGAGAAAGGGCTTTGTGCTCTAAGCGCAAGCGTATTGATTCGTTCAATATGTGGGAATGCAAAGGATCAAGTCCTTATTGCAAGAAATCAAGAGTTAACCAACACAAGAGAAGAAAACGTCCTCAATTGAAGAAAATGTCAAGGGTGAAGTGTTACAATTGTGACAACAGAGGTCACTATGCTTGCGACTGTCGTGAGCCAAAGAATGTATACACCTCTTGTACATTTAAGAACTTTGCTTATGTGCCAAGTTCTGTATTATTTGCTGAATCCAATCCTTTGTGGACTGTAGATTCATGAGCGACAGACCATGTAGCAAAGGATAGAGGATCCTTCGTGGAATTTTGACGGGTACCAACTGGAACTAAGTGGATCTATGTAGGAGATAACTCCAGAGATGAAGTTAAAAGAGATTGGCTTTGCCAATTCAACATGCGTGGTGGACGCAACTTGTTCCTACAAGATGATCTATATGCTCCGGAGATTCATCAAAATTTAAGTGTCTGTTTTGATGTTGGTTAAACTTGGTTTTAGTGTGAACTTCCATAATAAAGGTGTAGATTTGTATTTGGATACAAACTACTATAGTTGTGGTCACTTTCTGGATGGTTTTATTGTACTAAATGTTGACTGTGGTGATGTCAATATGTTATTCCCTTGTTTCACGTCTTCTTTTTATATGATAATGATGTGAATATGGTGGCATGCTAGACTTGGTCATATGGGCCAACAACATATGAAAAGACTAGCCAAAGAGGGCTTGTTGGGCAACATTGAAAAAGTCGATTTGCCCATATGTAAGCATTGCCTAGAAGGGAAAACGACAAGGAAACCATTTGGAAAAGGTAAAAGAGCTGAATTTCCTCTGCATTTAATCCATTTGGACGTCTGTGGTTCAATGAATGTGAGAGGAAGGCAAGGGGCTGTTTATTTCATCACTTTTAATAGATGACTATACTCGATTCGGATATGTCTGTTTGATTTCTCATAAATATGAAGCAATAAGTTGTTTCAAAAGGTTTACGACCTTGGTAGAGAATCAATTAGACAAGAAAATAAAAGTATTTAGATCCGATCGAGGTCGAGAATATCTATCTGATGAGTTCAGAAAATTATGTGATGAAAAAGGAATAGAAAGACAGTTGTCTATTCCATATACTCCTCAACAAAATGGTGTTGCAGAGAGAATAAACAGAACCCTACTGGAAATGGTTAGGTCCATGATGGCGCATGCTAACTTACCTATCACTTTTTGGTGTGATGCGTTGTTAACTGCTGCCTATGTACTTAACCGGGTGCCTTCCAAAATCAGTTATTTCCACTCTATATGAGTTATGGAAAGGTAGAAAACCGGACTTAAGTTTTCTTAAGTCATGGGGTTGTGCTGCCTATATTCATGAGTCCTCTCACAAGTTTGGGAAATTGGGTCCCAGAGGAAAGAAGAGTATTTTCATAAGATACTCAGAACACTCAAAAGGGTATGTGTTCATAGGTGAGTAGGAAAGTGGGAGTATAACTGAGTTTGAATCACGAGATGTCACATTCTTAAAGGATGAGTTTCCTAAGAAGGGCGAAATAGGGAAGATTGTTCCCTATTTGAGACTTTGGATAAGATAATGATGTTAGTGGAGTTCGTCCAAGTGGGAGTAATATGAGAAGTGATGAATTGAATTCAACTCATTCTCAATTGCAACCAATGATGTGACGACATCATCATTACCTAATCCAAGTAGGAGCATGATGGGAAATGATGTGCAAAGTGTGCAATCTCCCATACGGCGAACAAGTCGCCAAAGTATTCCCCGTCGACGTTTTGGCATTGAAGGGGAAACTTTTATGGTTGCTCCACAAAATGAGGATGAGCCTAGAAACATTAATGAGGCTCTGAATTGCCCTAGTAAGGAAAAATGGATTAATGCAATGGAAGAGGAAATGGAGTCGATGAAATCAAACCAAGTCTGGGAACTGGTTGATCTTCCAAAGGGCCTTGAGCTATTTGGAACAAATGGGTTCTCAAAATAAAGCAAAAGGCTGATGGCTCGATAGAAAGGCATAAGGCTCACCTTGTGGCGAAGGGTATAATCAACATGAATGAATTGATTATGAAGGATTATTTTCTCTGTAGTGAGATTTACCTCGATTCGCATTATTCGGCAATAGTAGTTAGTATGGATCTTGAGTTACATCAAATGGATGTAATGTTTGCTTTCCTCAATGGAGAATTAGAGGAAGAAATATATATGGAACAACCTGCTGGTTTCATAGTGTAAGGCTAAGAAGACAAGGTATGTCGACTTTTGGGATCGATATACGGCCTTAAGCAGTCGTCAAGACAATGATATATACGTTTTCATAATGCCATAATGGCATATGTCTTTACAATGATAGATGAGAATCATTGTGTATATATCAAAAGATCCAAGGATCAATTTGTGATCATATCATTATATGTAGATGATATACTAATTGCCGGAAGCAATATGGAGTTTGTTAATCTTGTCAAAAGTTGATTGTCTTCCAACTTTGAGATGAAAGACATGGGTGATGTTGCATACATTCTTGGAGTTAAGATTTCGAGATTGTAAACCCATAGACACTCCTATTGCAAAGGGTGAAGGATTGAGCAATGAGGCGTGTCCAAGGACTCCACAAGAGAAGGAACAAATGAAATATGTTCATTATGTTAGTCTTGTTGGAATGCTTGATGTACGCTATGATGTGTACAAGACCCGACATATGCTTTGCGGTTGGAATGGTGAGAAGATACCAATCCAATCCAGGTCCAAAGACAATGGAAAGCCGTTAAGAGAATACTAAGGTATCTAAAGGGGACTGCTGATTATACGGTGAGTCATTAAGAAAAGGATCTGCGACTCGAGGCTATACGATGATGATTGAGAAGGAGATTTAGATGAAAGAAAATCTATCTCCGAGTTTGTTTTCTTACCGAATAATGGCACCATATGTTGGAGCAAAGTAAGAAACAAAAGTGTATAGCCTTGTCCACGATGGAAAGCGAGTCCGTGGCATTATCGCGGCGGTATATGAGGATGTTTGGCTTAAGAGATTATTGGATCATTTAAGGTGTTATTGGAAGTGCTGCAGATTCGTTATTGGTTAACAATGATAGCCAAGCAGCAAAAGCGTACACCAAAGATCCAAAATATCAAGGCAAGACCAAACATATAGATACCAAGTATAATCTTGTTAAAAATATGGTTGCACGAAAAGATGTAAACTTAGAGTACATACTACGCATAGAATGGTAGCAGATCCTATGATAAAGCCAGTACCTAGAGATGTGCTTATGTGGCCATGTGAAATCTCTAGGATTGCGTAGAGGCTGATGTACTGAATATTGAAATTTCCCTGAAGTGTTCACATTTGATGAATTTGTGTTTTCATCATTAATGCCTATGAATCTTTGTGTGATCTTTATGCATCTTAATGCTCGAGTGCATTATCTTAAGTTGAGAAAGTATGTCGGACGGATATAAGATTAGCCCACTCACACGGGTAATCGCCTCTATTTCTTGTGTGATAAATAGAGATGAGACTGTATTTAAGCTTATTATCTAGGTGATAATCGAGAGCTCGGGCTTAAAATACACATGTCGCCTTAACTAAGTGTTAAGATGAGGACATAATACTTATGATGTCCGAAAGTAAAATACCCCACATATTTTACTTTATCTGTCTAAAATGCCAGATGTGAGTTCTGATGAATGAGTAGATAGGTGAACTCAAGTTAGACATTGGGTATGTCGAACTATCATCTCGTACGGTATTGAAGAATGTAGACATACGCTCCATGGGGAAGGAGTTAATACCGTAATACGTATTTCATACTACGTATGCATGAGACGACCAATAAGAGTGGCAAAAGTTTGATCTCAACTTTTATGACGTGTGAGACTCTTGAGGAAATGAGTTCCTCAATTCTTAGTCCCCTCAAGACTCTTACTTATTCTCAAGGTTTCTATTTAGTGTTTGCTATCTTAGGATGTTGCCAATGGTCATGAGTGATTCGATCGAATGGGGCATTTCTAGAAAAGCAAGTTGGACTGAAATTGAGAGTTTGAAGGAAAGAGGAAGATCGATTTTGGAGAATCACATTGTAGTTTTGTATTCACCGGTTAACCAATTATGACTGTCTTTGTGATAATCATAATTGTGAATACAATATATATATCATTGTTTAAAAGAGATCAAGAGAGATATAAATGTGATCGATCGATCTAGGGTAGTGCATACTAAATCTACTCGGAGTGTGATGCCCATTATGAGCTGCTATATATTCCTAACGAGATGTATGGCAACGAGCTCTCAAAGTATCTTTGGTCGCACGGATTATTCACCGGTATGAATGTTGAAGAGAGGAAAAGAGGATTCTGTTCGGCCCACCATGTTAAGTGAGAGTCTATGATGGATTTTTCTCTGATGGGGGATGAGTAGGGCCTGTCCGCCCATGTTGGTTTTGTACCACCATGTGCGAGTGGGAGATGATGGATTTAATTGGTGATGGGCTTAAGGCCCGTCCGCCCATCTTTGGGCCCCTAAAAGCCCGGCCCACGGGAATAGGGCCCGTGGATGGGGGAAGGTATAAAAGGGAGAGAGAGAGAGAGAGACGCACCCTTTTGGCCAATTCCAACATACGTACGTCTCCCTCTCTTTGCAACGTTCTCTCTCCCTCCAAAAAGAAGACAAGCGCAAACGGCGACACCGTCTTCCCTTCAAAGACAATCGACATCATCGGATCTAATCGGATCAGAATTTCTTCCTCGATCTTCAGCGTTGGTGTCTAATCTGTGGCTAACAAGGTACGCTCGAATCCGTGGTGTGCTTTACGATCGGTGATACGTGAATTTCCCGGGCTTCGCTTCCGCATTGATTTAGGGGTTCGATTTAGTGTCGAATCCGGTTTTCGGGGATCCGTTATTCCCAACAACACTAATGCAGAGAAGTACAAGGACCCTGCGACCACAAAAAAAGAAGAAGGTACAAAGCCCCATCGGATAGATAAAGGTAGCATATGCGGTGTTCGTGTACTATCGATATCAGATTGTACGAATTTTACTTTTGAATTATCCCTAGACTAAACTCGAATACAACCCATAAACCCTCCCCAAATCTATCAAGGCCTTATATATAATTAAGAACCCGAAACCCGTCATAATACTTTATAACTAAACAAACATCTCACGTTAAAAACACAATAATATGCAAATACCCCAATTAATTCAAAACCCATGCATTGAAGGTCACCAATTAAAAAACATATAAAATTGCAAAATATAAGATTAGAAAACCTTGAAACCTACCGACCGTAAAATGAGGATCCGTGCTTGAAATTTTGTTACGGGTTGACAAGATTATATAAGTAATATCAACGTTCTTTTCAATTTGTATATTCAACATTATTTAGATTATAATTGGGGTTTAGATAGTGGCATTGCTTACTGATTGATTGATTCTTACCATTCCCTTTTGATAGTTGTCTGCGGAAGAGCCTGGAAACAGTTCCCACCCGCATCCCGTCTGTTTGATCATTCCTTTCACAACAGTAGATTCACAATAATAATTTGTTATTATTTTGTAACGACAACTTTTATCATAGAAAAACCCACGCCCACGCGTGGGTAGCACAATTGGTTAAGATCTCTCCTCTAGCGAAAAAGGTGAAGGGTTCGAAATCCTGCGTTGTTTGCAATTAAAGTTGAGGTATCGGTGGTGGGTTGCTGGGCCAATTTCCCCCGAGTTAAAGTCACTGTTGGGCCTCCACCGCGGAGGCCCGTGAGATCCCAAATCGGCGTAAGCCGACAAGGGCAGGCTCTAGCGGATCCTCGATCACCAAAAAAAAAAAAAAACTTCCATCACAGAAAAAGTCATCATTATTTTCTCAACAAAGTCTTATGATTTCTGGACATGAACATATGAAAATTAGGAACCAAGTGCAATTTAGTCGCCACAGTCAACGAACTCGTAGTTCACAATGAGGTGTCCTTGATTATATCCATTTTCGTCTGTGTCCAACGGACGGAAGATGGTGTCATAGTCCAGATCGAGCCCTCCATTGCTACACTGGTCGACGATCCTCGTAATAATTTGCTCATTGGTCCCAGTGTTCGTGATCTGCGTGCAGTGGAACTTGAGTGAATGATCCGATATCTCACCTCTTTATGACTTGCTCAAAATGGATATGAGGTCTTAAAACAAAGTTATAGAGCAAAAGTTATACGATGTCTTAAAACAAGGAAGATTTGAAATCTCTAAAGTTTTCTTTTACCCTCAAGCATTTGCCACAAGTCTCTTGCCCTTGAGGCCCAGCCAGCCCGCAGAAGGCGGTAGGATGAGGGATTTGACGAATTTGCTTGAGTCTTGAGGGGCGACTACGTGTGGGTCCTTGTTCCTTGTTTTTAATGTTTATCTCATTTGACCACCGCCCTGTGCAATAAAAAGAAGTACTTCATTTTTCTTTAATTTTGTAAAATGAGTGACTATTCCAGGAGAAATAGAGTTTTAGCACTTAATTATAATTTGTGATGTTAAACTTCATTCCTTTGAATTAAGCATATCATGATTGTACCCTTAAGCACTTTCTCCCAGCACGTTGCCTCAAGGGCTTTACTCAATTTGAATTTTAAACAGCTGTAAAAAAAATCTAGAACTTGATACATGATCAGAATTTTAGCAGGTGGAAAAATAATTTTAGAATTTCCTAGGAATTTAGTTTATCTCTTCAATCCTGGAAATGCAATGAGATTTAGCACTAAAGCATGTCTGCCTCTTCAGTGGATTAAGACTGGAGGGTCAAAAAATGGGGAAATTCGTTATGAACTTTTGTGACGTCTCGAAACTCGAAATTTAAGCTTGTTGATTAGTCGCTGTTTTAGAATATTCTCAGAGAAGCAAAAAAACTAAGCTTTAAAATCACGAGAGTGGATCAATTGAGGATTTAACGGAATTGAATAGTTAGAAGTTAGAATGAGTCAACTTTTGATTTCTGTGGCGTTCTCAAAGTGTCGGTTCCGTCAATCGGGGCTTGGTTTATTTGGTATAATCTTTCCACGAGACTACAATAGTATAATAGGTATGCAAAGGCTCGCATTACATGGTAAATTTTAGGAATTCATGAGATAGCAAGTTTGTCATAACTTTCAGAGTAAACTCTTTTAGAACTGACGTGCCCGCCTCTATATAACTCTCCATCTCCGTTCCTTGACTGTGGAAAAGGAGGAACGTAGAGGATTAAAGCTGAGCCGATCTCCATGATAGTTGGTTCACTGGAGAGTTTCTTGGATAATTCATAGAAACTTAGGGTTTCTTTGTCGCTAGTTTGGAAGGGTAAAGTTGAAAATCGATGTGTAACCATCGAGTAATTAATGAAATTGGCAGATTAGACGGAGCAATAACATTGCCCAATGTAATTCAAATTACTAGCATTTTCTCAGCTTGGTAGCCCTTAATCTCTTGGGGGAACTTTGATCTTTCCCTTTATCACGACGGAAAAGGTACTGAGTTTCAGTTTGTTTTTGCAGAGCAAATGGTCTGATAAGTGTTGAACGTTTGTCCTAATCACATTTGAGGGTGAAGAAGAGAGGAAGATGAAGAGCAACATGAAATGAAGGAGAAAAAGAATATAGATTGAGTTAGGTGTGAGTTTGGGCGGATATTGATAAATAATATTGTTTCACATAAAAATTAGTCAAAGTAGGTTAAATGAGTCCATTTAAATCGAACTCATTTTTGACACATACAATCCGACTTGATCTGCTTGTTTAACAAATCCAGTATGAACACACAAAATCTAATCGTTCACGGCTCGAGAAGAAAAAAAGCCTTAGTGCAAAATGAAGAAAGTTTGGAAAGCGCAGACTTCAAGCGAATTGAAATGTGAGTCAATTGGTATAGATCTAGAAGCAGCCAACTTCTAGAGAAATGGAAAAGGATGAGGTACAAGTTTGGAAAGTGTAGACTTCAAGCGAATTGAAATGTGAGTCAATTGGTATTAGACCCCTCAAATGGGTGAATTGGTTTGAGGTTGAGTCGGATTAAAAATAATATGATCCCAACTGACCCATTTATTTCAAATACAAATTTTGTAACTCATATTCGCCAGATATATGACTCAAACCCGATCAGACCTAGAATCCATTTTTAGCAACTTTTCTTTTTAAAATGTTGCTTTTGAAGACTAAAGAACTTAGGAGAAATAAAGGTAGGGAAGCTAGCACTTAAACTCTCATTTGTGATGTTAAACTTCATTGCTTTGAATTAAGCACATCTTGATTAGTACCTTAAAGCACCGCCTCCCATGTAAACTAATCTATATAAAATGATCGACAACCTACGATGAGTAAACGCGATAATGAACGAAAGAAAATACATTTAGCTCAACACATGTGCATGTTTCCTCAATGGCATGACTCAATTTCAATTTAATTTAACATGTACAAAAGGAATTGTAAAATTTGCTCGTATTATACTTTTATTAATTCCAAGAAATGCAACCAAATTAACACTAATGAATGTTTGACTTTTCGGTTCTTCGATTAAGACTGAAGAGTCAAAAGAACCGAAAAGTCAAAAGTGGGGCAATGGCTACGAATTTTGTGGCGGCGCGGAACTTGACGAAATAACTTTGCCAATTCGTCGGCCTTTCAGAAACTTTTTCGAAAGAAAATCTAAGCTTTTGCAATCACATGAATGGGGGTGGCTTAAAATCGAGAGGGACACATCACATGACATTTTTCAAAATGAAAATGGTATGTTGCTTACCCAACGTAATTCAGCCTTCATCATTTGAAATGTCAATTAGGGTTGTCCGGCCAATTAAGTCTGTGCAATAACTTTTCTTTGGCAATATTTAGCTAAAAGTAATTATTGAATATTTAGTTTTCTACTTTTGGGTCATACGATAATGTATAATACCCATAGAGATCAATTGCTCTTTCGGCTAATGAAATTAATTTAATTATGTCTCTGATATAGTAGCATATTGCACTCCATGCGTACATATAAGTTCATTAAGAATGACTTAACAAATTAGCAAGAATAATTAGCGTGAGTTTATAATTCAAGATAAAATGCGACCAACACTCAAATACGTTTCTTAATGAAAAAGGCAAAGCATTAACGCAGTGAAGTACAAACTACAAACTATATATATATAAAAACCACAAAGACCTCCGACCACCACAAACAAAAAGTGCAAAGACCCATTGGATCGATAAAGGTGGCATGCGCCGTGCATTTGTTTAATCAATATCAGATTATATGAAATTTATTTTTGAATTATCCCTCGAAATGCTCGCACAATTAAAAAGTTAGTACTAAACTCATTTGCAAACTGATATTTAAAGCTAACCCATCATACCATTCTATTTTGGTGGTAGATGAAAGGAAAAAAAATAAAACAACAAACAAAAATTACTTTAGTACTCTTACATATCAAACTTGAATGAAAATAATAAAGGTATTATTGTGTATAGTCTAATGAAATTTACTTTCTAAATCAATTGATCACAAGTAATTATACCGTGTATTATAACCAAGTTGAGTCCAAGCTACTCGAATAATTATCAAGTTGAGTCTGAGCTACTCGTATATAATTTGTGCCACTCGTATGTAACTTGGCTCGGTTTTGGATAAACCAGGGCAACCCATCTCAATTTTTCACCATTTCTCAGACTTGCTCCAAATCCATCACGGCTTTTGATATATATCCCCAAAGTCGGATCAGTAAAATAACCACCAACCCGACACCTATCATAATACTTTATAACTAAATAAATATCATACGTTGAGAACACAATAATCCACATCGCATATGCAAATACCCCAATTAATTCAAAACCCATGCATTTAAGGTCACCGATTAAAAAACATATAACATCGCAAAACATAATATTAGAAAACCTTATCATCTACCGATCCTGAAATGAGCAGCCGGGCTTGAAATTTTTAACGGGTTGACAAGATTATATAGTTAACGCCAATTTCCTTTTCAGCTTGTATATCCAATATTATTTAGCTTATAATTGGGGTTTGGACGGTGCCATCGACTGATTGATTCTCACCATTCCCTTTCGATAATTGTCTGTGGAAGGACCTGGAAATAGTTCTCGTCCAGCCACCCACATCTCGTCTGTTTCAACATTCATTCCAGAACAATAGATTCACAATAATAATTTTTTATTACTTCATAACGACAACTTCCATCACATAACGACAACTTCTATCACAGAAGAAGTGATCGTTTATTCCTCAACAAAGTCTTATTCTTTCTGGGCACAAACATGCGAAAATTAGGGACAGGTGCAATTTAGTCACCGCAATTGACGAACTCATAGTTCACATTGAGGTTTCCTTGGTTATAACCATTTCTGTCTGTGTCCAACGGACGGAAAATGGTGTCGTAGTCTAGATCGAGCCCTCCATTGCTGCACTGGTCGACAATCCTTGCGGTAATTTGCGTATTGGTCCTGGTGTTTGTGATCTGCGTTCAGAGGAAGTTGAGTTAATAAATCTGATCTCTCACCTCTTTAGGAGTTGCTTGAAATACATGGGAGGTCCTACAAACAAAGCTATAGGGCAAAAACAAAAGAAAGGTTAGAAGAAATCTCTAAAAACTTTATCATTTACCCTCAAGCATTTGCCACAAGACTCTTGCCCTTGAGGTCCGACGGGCCCACAGAAGGCGGTCCACCCGTACTTTTGCCGCCAGGCCAATGGCTTGCTTGCGTCCCAGGTCGAGCAGTATGCGCTCACGGCATTCAAGTCCCACCCGTTCTGCGCAGGGTTGTAGTAATGGTACGTCGCCCTAACGTTGCTAGCGCTCTGAGCATTGGCTGTGGAGATGGCAAGGCAAAGCAACAACGCCAAACAAAGGCTAAGTCTCCCCATGATTTGAGAAAGAGTGGTGGTTTTTTGTGGTGCAGGGAGATGAGCAAGAGAGCATGAATTTATAGGAGATGAGCAACACGATATTACGAAATGCCCTTGTGAGTTAGGACGAGAGATTTGATGAATTTGCTTGCGTCTTGACTTGGAACTTGACTTGAGGGGCAACTACATGTGGATCCTTCTTCCTTTTTCTTAATGTTTATCTAATTAGACCGCAATGCCGTGGAATAATAAAAGAAGTGTTCCATTTTTCTTTTATTTTGTAAAATGATTGGTTAATCTAGGAGAAATATCATTTTTGGTGTTAAACTTCATTCCTTTGAATTAAGCATATCTTGATTGGTACCCCTTATGCAATTTCTCCATGTACATGTTGTCTCAATGGCATAACTCCGTTTTAATTCTAAACGAGTGTAAAAATAATTGAGAATTTTATACATGATCAGAATTGTAACAGGTGGAAAAGTAATTTAAGGATTTGCAAGGATTTTAGTTTATGTTATCATTCCATGAAATGCAATGAGATTTAGCACTAAAGAATGTCTGATTCTGCACTCGATTAAGACTGGAGAGTCAAAAAAATTGGGCGTTTCGTTATGAACTTTTGTGGCGTCTCGACCCTCGTAATTAAGCTTGTTGATTTGTCGCCCTTTTAGAATCTTCTCAAAGAAAAAACTAGGCTTTAAAATCACTTAGAGAATGGATCAAATTGAGGGCTGCAGCGATTCGACGGAATTGAATAGTCAGAAGTTAGAATGAGTCAACTTTTGATTTTTGTGGCATTCTCAACGTGCTGGCTCCGTCAATCAAGGCCTGGTTTATTCCATAGATCTTTCGATTTTTGAAGTACTCTTTTAGAATTGATGTACTCGCCTCTATTTACGTCTCCATCTTTGTTCCTTGACTGTGGAAAAAGAGGAAGGTAGAGGACTGAAGTTGAGCCGATCGCCATGATAGTTGGTTCACTAGAGAGTTTCTTATTATTTCATGGAAACTTAGGTTTCTTTGTCGCGAACTAACTTGGAAGAGTGAAGTTGAGAATTGACAGTGTGAAACCATCGACTAATTAGACAACTTAAAAGATTGGGCGGAGCATTTACATTGCCCTATTTTGTTCATCAAGTAATTTGAACTGCTAGCATTTTATCAGCTTCGGTGGCCTTTAGTCTCTTGGGGGGAACTTCGATCTTTCCTTTACAATGACGAAGAAGGTCAGAAGCTTCAGTTATTTATGACCGAGCAGATGGGATGTTGAGTGTTGGCGTATCTCCTAATCAAATCTGGGGGTGGAGAAATGACGGAAATGAAAAGCAATGCGAGATGAAGAAGAAGAAGAAAAGTGGTTGGGTTTGATATGGGTCGGATCAATGGATGTGGGTCGATAAAATTATATTACATAAAAATAGGTCAATTTGGGTCGAATCCATTTTCGATCCATATAATCCCAACTCAATCCACCAGTTTAAAATATCTAGATAGATACTTCCCTAGTCTTTTTTTTTTTTTTTTTTTTTGGGTCTATGAGATACTTCCTTGGTTTTTTTTTTTTGGTCGAATTTACTTGGTTAAACAAGATATTATGCAAAAGCATAAATTCAAGGTTATACATAAGGAAAGAGGAAAGAGATGTTAATGAATCATGTATAGGTAAAATTAACAAAAAACACAGTGGAAACAAAGATGATATATTTCTATACAGGATTCTCTGAAGGCATTGTTCGTGTGTTTTAATGAAAAATCTGAATATAAAAGGGAGTTAAATAAATTAGCTCTCGAAGCGCGCTTTAAATGAACTGGTTCACATGTTCTTCAGTTCGAGCCCCACAAACGTCGGACTCCTAGTTCAAACACATCACCAATGAACGTCGAATGGAAAAGAGAACTTTTAGATAATCATCACTATGATTGTGCTAGCAATCTCATAGACACAATCCTCCGTATCCTTGATGTTTTTAGTCACGGCCCGAATGAGAGAGAATCCATTTTCTTTCTCGCGTCTCGAACACACAAAACACACATTTTTCTCTCTTTAGCAACCGTTGCTCATTCCCTCCTTTATGCGGCATTTTAAAAAAAATTCTCAAATCAACAACGATTGTTGATCGTGGGACGATCAGTAATCGTTACTAACCATCATGCACGAAGCTTCCCTATTTTTTTTAAGTTTTTATTATTAAAAAGACATGCGCATGTGATGTGTGTTGCACATGGTCAGCAATGTGCACATTGATTAATTAATTAAATAAATGAAAAAAAAGTAATCAATCCCTTATATATATATATATAAAGGACATAATCTTTATGTGTGCATTTGGAATACATTAACATATATTCACTTTGGGTATGTGTGTGCATCAAATGCACGTAGGCTCGTGACTATAATACAAATTAAATTAAATCTCATTTAATTTAATATCAGGTCGACACAATTCGACTGTAGTAATTGCAAACAAATTTGCAACATCATTTCTCTCTTGTTCCACATTATTCTAATTGTTTATGGTGTAAGATGTCACTAAGCTGGTAGTAAGACTTGTATTAATACATTAGTACTCTCAAAAGAATTAATTGTCCCGATTAATCTTTGGGTCCTACAAGCCATGATTGATATCTAACAATATGTTATAGCTATCCAAATAGTGTGATTGTTTAAGAACATAAGGAATCTGTTAGCTCTGGTTACGGTGTAATTCAATCTTCTGTCTTACTATGTCCCGATCGAACAAAAACCATGGAATATTTGTCAAGTCACCAATTCAATCATATGCACAAATCTAATTGACATGCATTTTATTCAAGACATAAACAATTTATTCTCGATTATAACCTTGGCCGAGGATTTCAATGCATTGTCATAATTAGATCGCATATGATATCATTATTATACCTTGCATGTAACAAGGAGATAGATTTCATATTGCGTACATGTGCAACTTCGTATATGAACAAATTATGACTATCAAGTATAAAGATGGATCAATGATCCGGCATTACGTGCACCTGTGAACCATAATTGTTCGACACACAAGTTAATACTATGCCTCAGGTCTAAGGATTATTTATACAAGACCAAAGCATGAACAATTATACCTTAAACGTGCCAAAAACTTCCATGTCGCTAATCATTCCATGGCCCCGTTTGGTTCAGCATTTAGGAAAAGCCTTTTCCCAAATACAAATGTCTTTAGCTCAAAGAGCTTTGAGGGAATGCAAGACTGTTTGGTAAACTATAACTGGAAAGTGTTTTAGGGAAATGCAAGACTGTTTGGTAAATATATATTGAAAAACCCTTTGGTGTGACCAAATTAAAATTTTTAGTTTTAGTATTTTAAAAATTGCAAAAAAGAAACAATGACTATATAGCATTTTACATTTTTATGTTGAGAGTAATGTAAAAGATACATATTAGTAAATTTATTTTAAAATTATATTAAAAGAATTTGATTATAGATTAAATGCAAAACTCAACATTTGGCCTAGGGTTCTTTTAGGTTTGTTTTCAACTTTGAATAATTTTTTTAATTATTATAGTATTAATCATCTTTGTTAATTAATGATCATTCTAGTGTATTGATAAAAAGTTGGGCTATTAATTGTCAAAAGATAAAAATGATATAGAAAAAAAAAGATGGAACTTATTCGGTGGACGATGAAGCAATCGATCGTGGATGCTAATTTTTTTGAGTAAACACTACATATAAAAAGGGAGATCCTCATTAAGAAAAATAAAACCAAGTTCCTCTCATACAAATTTGACTAGAAAGAGTCATTTCATGATAGTACACATAGTCATATATGTCTGGAAAAAAGAAATACGTTATACTTAATATTACAAACCTCAATGATTTTGTAAACTTATGACTATTTCATCACGTAAATGTGCCATGTCTGGAGATGCATACGAATTTGAAGCACCCACCCATTCATTTGCATCATTATGGTCAACTGAATATTCATAATTGGAATCCAATTTTGCTTGTTCAAAATCCATATCAGTCACGTTATTTCTCCGTATATAATTGTTGCAAAGTCATTGCTGCTACCACAATTTGCACTTGTTTTTCATATGGATAACTTGGCATATGAGTTAAAATCCCTCACTTCTGTTTTAATACACCAAAGGCTCACTCAATTGTCGAGCGTAGCGAGGAATGGGCATGGTTGAACACTTCTCAATATTCCGTAGGTGAAGGACCTTCTCGAAACTCTGGTAACTGATATCTAACTTTTTTATATGGCCCCAAATAACCAATTGGATTTGGATATCCAGCATCTACTAAGTAATATTTACCTATATAAATATATTGTAAATTTAATCAATGCCAATTAGATTTATGGATGTATCTAAACCATTGAATAACATACCTAGAGGAGGATGGGGAAAATGTGCATCACGTCTTCCAATAACTTCATAAAAGATACGGGTATCATGAGCTTGTCCCTCCCAACCGACCCAAACATAGACAAATTTCATATTAAAATTACATATGGCTAATACGTTTTGAGTTGTTCCTTTTCGACCAATAAAATGAATTTGATCAAACGCAGGTACAACCACTGAAATATGTGTACCGTCAATAGCTTTAATACAATTATTAAAATATGGATAAAATCGTCGGTCTTTCTTGATATTCTCTGGAACTTTTCTAAACATATTGTAGTACCTTATCAGATTAGCATATTCGTCAATCAACTCTTTTAACCCTACATAACCCGTATATGTTGAGGTCATGCAAGGTTGTTTGCAAAGGTTGGTCGCTTGATAAAAAATTGCAGTTTGAGTGACCGAGATAAGATCACAAAATTCATTTTCCTCTTGCTCATGATTTTCCTTTGTATGTGAATCATTCATAACTGCTTTAAGTAACAAAATATAAAGAAAAACAATGTATTAACCATCACATGTATGCAAACCATCACATTAAGAGAACACCAAATGAAAACCATTCTAACATCAAACATTAATTGAAATTAGGTTCACAATAACTACAAATAAAGATCCATAGATAGAAACAGAGTGGAATGACTAAGCTTCAAACATGAAAACAATAAGATACTGACAGCTTATCCATGAAGACTTGATTCTTTTCTCGACTCATATTTGAGATACTTTACTTTCTTTGCATTATTCTTTAAGCTCATAAAAACTTGCATATTGTCTATCTTTTCATTTAAATGAGAAATTGCAAAAAAGTACAAGTTTTCCTCTTCCACAATCTCAGGAATGGAATCCAATATCTCTATGGGATCCTCATAAGGACCGACTAAACTGGTTGCTTTGGATGCAACACTAGTAGTGCTCCTACTCTCAACAACTGTAAGCAGCCTGTTAATTTGTGTTCCGAGCTCCTCTCTTGTGTTTAATTTCTTATCTTTTTTTTCTCGAGCTTGCATCTTTGAAGTCTGTGCGGCTCTCTTACGAGTTTGAGTTCTAGTTGGTTCAACAATGGTTTCATCCACATGATCCTCCAAGTTTTCATCAGTAGACTCTACAACATCATTGATACCAGGTTGTGTGGTCTTAATATCATTATCAACACGTAAACCTTGTGTAGGATTCCATGTGATTCCTCTAGTAGCAACCGTATCTTTGAACATCATATCTAACTTTACTTCAAGATTAGGATGTATGCCTTTCATCCTAAAAGCCTTAAACTTTGGATTAGCCTGTTGTCATGAAGCATTTGCATAAGTTATACTATTAAAAGTGAGCTTAACATGAAAGTAAAAAAAGAAGTGATGAAAACCTGAATTTTACTCTCCCACCATTCATCACTCGTATCAATTGTTTTCTTTCTTGAATCCCATCCTAATCCAGTTTCATTGTAAAGCAATGACCTCCTTCTTTTCCAATCTTACTTGAGGTTATCCCACTTACTCTTCATTTTTTGTTTATCATACTTTTTATCCGTTAGCTACTCAAACTTATTAATTATGACTGTCCATCCATCTCTTTTGTTGTTTGCAGGACGATTGCCTTTTTCAATTTGTTCGATGCACAATTTACAAAAGATTTCTATATCTTCCGAGCTCCAAAATGCATTTTCCTTTGATGAACTCATCTACTAGTAAAGAATAAATTTAAGAGACACAAATAAACAAGATCAATCACTCAAGCCCTCTCTTATTAAAAAACTAGAAGATATTCACTTAAAGAAAAGAAAACTAACATTGAGAAAAAATAAGGACACGCAAAAACATCATACTTAAAAACAAAGTAGGATGTCAATGTGGAGGAACTATATATCTCAAGCAGAACACTTGCCATATAAGATAATCATAAGAAACTATATCTTATGTCCAAATATGTTTTTCATTTGCTTATTCATTTGCTTTAATTACAACAACAAATTAAACCATCAAGGAGTCATGTTGAGCATTTCGTTATTGTTTCTAAGTTATCCCTCCTGCAATTCGGGCAAAATGAAACCAAGACGTGGGTGTCGAATAGGTAGGTGTTTTTTTATGACCATATATCATTTTGCAAACCAAAACAGAGAATATTGCTGCTCTCATCCTATTCTGTTTCCCCAAAGTAGATAACACACTTTAACTTCTTGGACCGTAGGGAATAGGACATATTACCTTTCATGGGTGCTCTAACTTTGGATTATATCAAATTGTGCAAATTCCTTTCGCTTGAAACGTGCTTGATATATTTTAATTGGAAAGTACCAGCTAAACTGGCATGTCAAGACTACAACCTTGAAATTCCTATGCCCTCCCCAAACAAATAAAAGAACTACCTAGGAAATAGTTCACTTAGAGACATTACTTTACTTAGACAAGAGTATATAGAGACTTTCACATAATTACTGACCTAGACAAGAGTATATAGAGACTTTCACATAATTACTGAACAAATACTATAATTTACTTGCCCAAAGCTATTCTTACAATGCATTCATATGGCAGAGCTGTTACAGCAACATGTTTAAGAGGCATGATCATGCTGAAAGTATTGATGATATCACATATTTTGCCTTAAAAAGGAGAATTTGTCAGCTCCAATCACCATTATTTCAGTGGCAAAACTAACTTTACTTTGGAATTGCCATAAACATCTTAATTCATAGTAGGACCCTGTTACAATTTCTTCGATCAAAAGTCCGCAACTTCTTCAAAAAGTAAGTCACAGAATTAACACAATCAATCACAACCGCACAAGTAAAATTGCAGTGCCAAAATTTTCCCCTCTCGTCAGGCCAAATCTGATAAAGCCGATCAGCAATCATATGGCCCCATATCAAGCCATGCCGCACAAACACCCCATGCTACCGATACTCCGACATAATCGAACTCGCCACTCGGAAAAGAGTTTCCCACTTAGAAAATTTCTAAAAAGACCTCACAACTGATCCAATTAACGCTCTAAGATTCATCGGATACACAAGAAGCAACCCAACCTAAACTGGGTCCTCCCGAAACACACCCACTAGCATATAAACCGCTAAAACGCATGCATGCAAAGAGGGGGGGAAACAAAAACCCTTCTTCCCCAGAACACACAGATAAGAAAAAAAACTCTAAACAAGTCAAAAAAAGCACAGAGCTTGCACCTGGTCTGCTGCTGCTTCCTTCTTCCTCCCCTTCGCTTCAGCGTCCCCATGGAGCCGGCTCTAAATCCTGTCAATCAAGAAAACACGCGATCGAAGTCAAGACCCGGATCTCTCTCTCTCCCACATCGGGCGAAAACAAAAAAACGTTAAATACCCAGCGAAGCGGGGAGGGGCAAGAACGACAACACCAGAAAAATAGAATCATACCCACGAATCGAAATTGAACAAACACCCGAACGGACGAACAAGAACAGGGGGAGAAAAGAGAGAGGGATCGCCATTGCGGAGTAGGAACCGAAGAGAGAGAGAGAGAGAGAGAGAGTGTGTGTGTGTGTGTGTGTGTGTAGAGAAACCGAAATAAGATTGCAAAGGAAAAATCCAGCAGATCTAGAAAACCAGAGCGAGAGAGAGAGCTGATTTGGGGACCCGAGAAACCCTAGGGATTAAACCCAAAGCGAGGGACAAAACCGAATGATCTCTTGCTCTTCACGGAGGCAACGACGCAGAGAGAGACGATAGGAGAAATCAACTTAGCAGAAGCGCATTCCACAAGGGAAGGCTTCTTCTCAAGGAGGTCCACTCATCGGGGATCGAACCGAGAGGGTGTCGGCCTTGTGATCAGCGACCCCACGCGACGCCTCGGGGGAGAGAGAGAGACGAGGACGACTGGTTGCGAGAGTGGAGGCGATGCTGCGAGAATCGGCGAGAGCGGACATGCGAAGAAGAAAAGAGCAGTCAAAAAAGGTAGGGTTATGTTTTGTATGGGATAAAATGGGACTTTTAATAAAATTTTGAGGGCAAAATGGGCAATCAATAAAAATTCATTAATCCTCTCGCTAGCATCCCAAAAATGCTGAAATGCCCAAAGCAGATCCCCACCTGCTTTGGGCTTTTAACATTTTAAAAGTAAGCATTTTGCCAAGGAGCCTTCAAATGCTGAACCAAACACCCTTAAATTTTTCCCAAGGGACTTTGGGGGTTCAAAACCTCTTGGGAAAACTGAACCAAACGGGGCTCATATGTGTCACATTCAAAACACTCATGTTCTTAACTCAGGTATCACAATACCCAATGACTTGCGACTCATTATTCCCTTAAATATCCAATACTTAATGGTGAAGTTAAGAATATACTGGTCTCAATAGGATTATTAATATTTACTCAATAATTCATCGACCGAGAACAATTTAAAGATTCAATCTAACTGTGAACTCGTCACATATATTCTTAACGTCTCAAGAATAGGTCTAGTTGCAACTAATCTTATGGAATCATTCGTAAATATACAATAATTGGACAAATGAATGAATACATCACTGCCATTAATTAAATAATAATGATAATACAACTGAAATCCTTAATATGTAACTATTACATGGTAGCTTTAGGACATACATCCAACAAGAGATCCTACTATAGAAAAACGCGTCTTATTGCAAAATGACTATAATTTTGTAAAATAAGAGGTTATAAATAAGAGGTTATTAGATTATGCACGACCAGCATGATAACTTTTGTTTAACTACCCTATCAAGGTAAGATAATGGGGAAATAATCCTCGACTAACTAAAGAGATTTTCTCTTTGCTTCTAACCAAAAAAAAAAAAAAAAAAAAAAAAACCAAATGCATGGATAACCAAAATGATTGAGTTTTTTTGTAGGTACTTGATAAAAGAAGTTGAAGTTGATCTTTGGTGGACTATTCAAAGTAAAAATCATTTGGCAAAGCAAACATCGAGCCTCGAATTCTCATCACTGATGATTTGACTTTAGTTAAAGGCTTAAATCACAATTTGTTTGTGCATTAATTAACTCTATGATAAGGAAAAGCACATTGACTTGAAAAAATATCATAAAAATTCATTGGAAAATGTATGTAAGCATATTTTTGGTTCATGTAAAGAAGGTAATCTTCCATCGTACCATTGCTAGGAAAAGTATAAAAAAGTTATAAACTTATTCCATCAATACCAATTCAATTTTAAACATTTAATTGGACCAATTTAGTTATAAATCTTTTTATATTGGTATCACTTGAGTCTATTTGGCCAATTTAGGCCGGAAATTACGGATGTGAATGCTTGGTGTTCTACGTAGTATGATTAATGCTAACTTGGAATTTTTTTAAAAAAATATATTTTTAAATATTTTTTACTAATTTTCTTTTCTTTTCTTTTTTTCTTTCCTTTCTCTTTTGTTTTTTTATTTCTCTTCGCCCAGTCACTAGCCTCCATGATCATCACCAGAGGTCATCGGTCGCCAAGGGCCTTGTCAACCATAGTTGAGGCCCCTTGCCAATCTAGCAAGGCTTGCCATCCTCTTTAGCAAGGGTTGGGTGGGGGGACACTAGATCTAGCGACTGGCTGGCTTGGGTGAGGGCTATGAAGCACCAACACTCTTCGGGACCTTTTATATCGTCTCGGACACTTTGACACATGTTTGACATTCGATCAATATATGTCAAAAAATTCGACATCTAATCAACTCTCTCGATACTCTCCAATACACGAGTCCAAAATTCTGACACGCAAGTTCGAAATTTTGACATGTGATTCCGACATGTAGGGGTCAATTTTAAAAATTTTCAATAAATGAGGGTCAAAATGTAAACTCCAAAAAAAAAAAGTAATAAAGATGATAAAGGAGGAAAGAAGAAAAACATAATATTTTTTTCTCTTCTGACTCACTTCTTGTGACACATAATTCAACTCCTAAGTTTGTTTTTTTTTCCTTCGATCTTCCGACACGGTTTGACACGCAAGTCTAGAATGTGAATTCCTTTTTCTTTTTCTTTTTTTGCCTCAAAATTTTATAGATTATTGGAATGGAGTTAAATTTGTCAAATTAAAATAATAAATGATATTAACAAATGGTGGATTAATGTTTTTAGTGTAAATTCATTTTAGGAACTTTTTATTATTTATTTATTTGTAAATTTGAATCAAATTAATTGGATTAAAATAATTATAAAAATGATAATTTATCATGTATATATAAAAATATACATGTAATATATAATGTGTCTCAATATATTAGAATTCTCCATTTTTTGAGAAAAATGTGTTGTGTATCGTGAGTTAGTATCGATATTAGTGCTTCTTAAGGCGAGGGTCCCATCATTTGATTTGGTGAGAGTTTGCGTTGCCTAGCCCTTATCGACCCTCACCAAAGGCCGATGACTTTTGATAGCCATCATGAAGGCTAGTGATTGGTGGAGGGAAATAAGGAAAATAGAGAAAGGAAAGGGGGGAAAAGAGAAGAAAAAGGAATAAAGAAGAGAAAAAAATGAAATATATACATATAAAAAAAAACATAATAAAATGTCCATGTCATTGGATGGTTGTTGTCCAATTGGATGAACTCAATTGGTATCAATGTGAAAATATTTATGACGAAATTGGTGCAATCAAAGTGTTTATTATTAAATTGTACCGACTAAATTGTACCAATGTAATATGTTTAGGACAATTTTTTTTATATACTTTTACCTATTAATGCCTTGTTATTGTAAAAGATGAAAGCAGGATTTAGCACAAGAAACTTGGATACACAAGCTTGAAGCAAATATTAGAGCTATCCAAAAAGGATTTAATGCGAGGTTCGCCTAAAATCATTTTTGAAAAAACAGGATATGCGAAGCTTGCACTTCAGTTAAGTAGATCAAAAGTTCCTTCAAGTTAGAGAAGGCTGCTTCTATTGACGAAGCTCTATAGCTTCTATGCATGAACCTATTCAGACTAATAATAAGTAAGAGCCTTGGTGGTAAGAAATATGGCTTAGTGATTGTGGATGATCACATGAGATTTTATTGGATTTGTATTTCTTGTTCAAATACACGAAGCATCACATGTGTTCATGAAGTTTGCAAAACAAGCTCAAAGTGAAAAATAATATAGCATTAGTTCCATTAAAATTGGGGGAGTGTTTGAAGATCATGAATCTCAAAATTTTACGATGAAAACGGCTTTGAACATAACTTTTTTGCTTCTTGCCACACACAAAATTGGAGCTGGAGAGAGAGAATCATTCATTACAAGATATGGCTTATTCAATGCTCATGTATACTTTTAGGCGGGGAAAAGAACAGCCCAAGTGACATAATTTGGCATGAAGGGACACTTAAGTGCAAAAAGTTAAGAAAATGGCATTTAAGTGTTTTTTTTTTTAAAAAAAGATGGGACACATGAGTGCTAACTTCGACCAACTCCGCTGGAAATCTTACATAACAATTTTTTATTAATTTTGCTGGCCTACATGCCTCGTCGGAAAGCTAACTCAACTCTAAATCACCCAAAACGATGTTGATTTCATAATTGACCAAAATAAAAGCCCTAAATCGGCCAAAACGACATCGTCTCCCTAATTACCACAAATCTAAAATCCTAAATCGGCCAAAATCCCCATTGAAGCACTCGAACCCTAATCCTGGACCCTAATTTCAATTTGCCCAAAATTCCACTTTGAATATTGGAAATGGAGAGCATGACTTTTAGCAGCGCCTCAAATTCTTCTCATCGAAGTGAAGGAGAAGGCAAGTGGGTTACCAGGTCCAAGAAGAACATCGTTGACTCAAATGAATCCAAGAAGATTCTATCAATGCACCTGATATTGAGAATGGTCAAAGTGAAAATACTTCAAATGAGTCGATGCAAAATTCTCTTACCAAACTAGAGAGGTGATATCGAACCTACTTGATTGATAAAATCAACCTCCATCTACTCCCGTGGACGACTTGGATGATGTTAACTCAATGCAAGCTTAAGCATCTTCAACTAATCATTTGAAGAATGAAGTTTCAATAATGAAAATTGAACGGAAGTGTTACCAAGTGTTTATTGTGATGTTGTTTTGTTATTTATCCTATTTTATGATGAAATATAAAGCACTTGAAGATAAGAAAAAATTTCTCCGACTACCATAATTGAAAATGAGTAGACAAATGTATTGTTGTCGATCAAATGTAGATTTTTTTGACAATATGAAGAAGTTCGTGTTATCCACAATATCGTTGTGACTTTGTTATTTTTTGTATTATTATATGTATTGTGAGTTACTTCTTCTACTTGTGGGGAGGTCAAGGAAATGGATTAAGTGAACGAGATGTTGTTTATTTATACTATATTTTTGCTTGTTCTTAAATATAAATCATCAATGATGGATGTGTAGTGAGTCAATGTGTTGTAGTGACTTCTTTATTTGAATTGAATATAAATCAGCAACAAATATTGAATTGAATGAAATTACCATAAGTTGAGTTGAATATAAATTAGTAGCTTTTTCTAGTTTGCTGCAAACTAGCATATACATAGGACAGACACGAGTGATTACTCGAGTACGAGAAGTTATATTTAGTGATCACTTAAATGATAGTTATGATGAAAAATAATCATTTAAGTGTTAAGTTAATATTAAAAGTGATCACTTAAGTGTTACTCATGATTAAAACACTTAAATGCCAAGTTTTTTTAGAATGTAAGTTAAGTGCCAATTTTGGTATGTTTCTCTTAAAAATTGCATCAACGACCAACCATCACCAACCACCATTATCGCCCACCACTTGTCACCATTGGCCACTAGTTACCACTATCAGCTACCACTGTGTTGGTGGTGTGCTGTTACAGTAGATGTTGGTGTAAGCTGAGCCTTGCACTAACTTGTATCGGTGGCACTAGCTTGTAACAGTGCCAACTAGTGCAAGATATGCACATTGCACATTTACATCATGTGCAACACAAGCCCCTAGCCCCTAACCCTCATTACAAACCCAC